>CM040435.1:60361651-60961651 GCA_022702705.1 Papilionanthe hookeriana x Papilionanthe teres | reverse complement strand
GGACTAAGTGAATCCGATAAAAATAACGATGCCGGAAGGATGGAACCGTGGGATCTTAACCGGTGTTGTTATAATCAACTTTAATATTTGTTTTAATTAAAACATAAAAAACACTCGGACTTTAAGATTTCTAAAACCAAACTCCTCTCTTCTCTTTTGGTTACAATCTTCGCAACAACAAGGAGCTCGGAGCATGGAGGGCAAGCACGGCCATCGTCATCAAGCAAAACCTAAGTCTACTTCAACAAAACTTCGCTTAGAATTAAATAACCAAGCCATAGGATTTCGAGGTAGTTTGCCTAGTGCAACATAAATCCTCAACCTTTTGTTAGGCATTTGCATCGTAAATTAAGCCCTAACCGGTCTTAGGACTCCGAGGTAGTCGTTCGATACGACATAAACCCTCACATCTTCAAGGCTATTTGTATGATCATGTCATACGAATATAAGTCCTAATTAATTTAAATTGGCAAGATCAAAACATTAAATAAACATTAGGACTTTCCTAAATCCAAGCCAAACAATAGGATAGTCTGGAAATTACCGAAGTTCGCTTCGAATCTGTAATTTCTCCTACTTTTCTTCCTTTGAATTCCCAAAACAAAATGTTCCAAATTTGATCCATTCTCTTTTGAAATTCCAAAATTCAATCCCTTGAAAACTTAAACTTTGAGATTCTTGAGAGCAGAATTATCGATTATTATCGAGAGTTTTCTTAGGTGATTCCTGTCACTTAAGATGTAATTAACTATAGGGCTTCGCCTTTATAGGGAATTTTAAGAACCCGGAAATATAAACCCCGTTTAATGCTTTCATATTAAGCAGATGGAACTTGTCGGCTTATAAAATTGGTTCGCGGACCAAACGGATGTCACTAAATCTTCTAGTTTATTTAATCGAGCCCCATCGTCAAGCAAATGTGCCTATTCTTCGGGATAGATACACGGTTCATGGTGCGATGCTCGTTTATATAAACTATTTGGGATGTAAAATCAGCTTGATTTTATATCTTAAAATTTTCAAACTTAAAATTATTTTCAAAATCAAATGCTACTTTCTAAATTATATATATATATATATATATATCAAATTTAAAATCTAAAATTCGCCGACAATTTCTGTTAGGCGACCCCCTTTTCAAAATAAAACACACAACCTAAAAATAAGCCGTACAACTTCTGGCGACTCCGCTGGGGAAAGTTCCTCTCTCCATTTTTAATCGTATAGTTCCGCTTTCAAAAACTTGCAGTGTATCCATGTCCCTGAGTGGATCAAACTACTCCTTCTTTCCGTTGGAATACTATGTTCATTTCTACCTTGAACAAGTACAACCAACATTCTCTCGGATTTAGGAGCCACTGTTTAGACACCCCTAAACAGAGAGGTTCCGAGATCCTTTTACCTGATTTTGGAGGTGGGGTGGACCCCCAATAGGTATTAGTTTAGGAGCGGTCTTGCTGGTCAAGATGTTTCTACTAGACTTTCTCTTCCTTTTCCAGTTCCTAATCAATTCCTTTTACTCTTCCTACAACTCTCCTTCTTTTAATAATTCTCCTTCCTAACGAACAAATCTTTTCGAAAAACAATTTTCTTTTAATACCACAAATACACTAAGATAAACAGAAATGTGTTCGGACTCTTTCATTTTCGTCATAAGTTTTACGACAAGAAGAAGCACGATTCGGAGACTAACACTTGGAATCCGCCTCGCGAAATGGAAGCCCCAAAACCGATCTTCTCCTTCGTCAACGGACTCGACTCCGGCCGTGTTCAAGGATGAACTGCCTGATAATGGAATTATTCGATTCAGACAAGGATTCGGGGACACCGACATCAAAATCTCGGACGTCACTCTCTTTTCACTCACAAGTAAAGTGCCAGAAACTGAGAAGCCGTTGATTGAGTTTAACCTCAAGTCAACTCATGAATTCCCTCCTCTGCAAAAGATTCCAATCGAGAGGAGTATCGTTGTTCGCGTGATGACTCGTTGTTGCTACCCCCACCTGGTCTAGTTGTCTCGCACCTACCCCGCCTTCGCCGTACTAAAGGGGAAGGAAATTCGGAACTATGATGAACCCGTTACCGTGGAGGGTACGGATCTTCCAGTGAAACCTTCGTTTTCGAGATCGGGTCCAGCCTCGAGAATTCCATCACCGATACGGACTCGCAGAAGGAACAAAAGTAGAAGGATTGCTGGAGAAGCCGTAGCCGCCGAGTTGCTTTCCTAGAAGAAATCCCGTAACCGCCCGAGTATACACCGCCGCTCGAATACATACCACTTTTGGGAGGAAGCGGGTTCCATCCCCTCTCCGCTGCAGAGGATGAGGAAAATGTTCGCAAGATTGCTGCCGCATTGCCTTAGCCCGTATATTACAACGACGGCCATAAGAAAAGGGCTAGAATTACGCCATTTGCTCGACTGCAAACCTTGATAGAGAAGTTAGCGAAGAAATAAAAATGCCCTGTATCAGAAATTTTAAGAAGGATAGGGCGGGTGCCGGCCAAATCTCGTCTTGGGCCGCGAGTAGAGCCTACTATTGTCGCGAAAAGCCGAATAAGAGAATGAAAGCTAGTCCGCTCGTCGTTGTTTCGGGACTACAAATTAGGGAGGATACCACCTTCCAAGCATTTGGTCGACGGCACCATCCGGTCCCGGACCTTCTGTCGCTAGGAGGATGGTATGGCGTCCCACTACCGGACAATTAAGATTAAATCAACAACCTGAGAAGGAAAGTCTCGTCAGGAGACTTGAGTCCGAAGAAAGTGCTACCGCAGTAAAGGGGACTCATGAGAAGGAAACCCGACAGCCATCGCATGATAACTGCAAAACCACACGAAAAAGACCATTGGAAGACGCTATGGAAAAGCTAAGAACTGATATTTGGCGATTAGCAAGGGAAAGAGAAGAGAAATTCGGAGATGAAGTTGACTCGTCAGAGTTCATGGATGATGAATATGCAGAAATTAACATGGTTGAAACACGAGCTTCGTCAGCTTCACAAGGTGCCCCTGTAGCCGCAGAAAGAGAGGAGCCGGAAGTAATGAGGTGGCAGCTTAAAGAGAAAGATGATACGATCGCCCAAATGGCAAAAAGGATGGAAGAGATGGCTGTAGCACTAGCCACTCTCCAGAGTCTGGTTCAACCCCAAAGAGAAACACCCCCAGAAGTCATTCACATTGTAGACAGAGGAAAGGAGATTACGTCCGTCAACAGGGATGATCAATTAAAGAAGGATGCAACACAAAGCATGATTCGGAAAAGGATATTAAGAGCATGGTGGAACAGCAGGTGCAAGAAGCCTTGGCACAATCAAAGAGCGGGACATCCATTCGGACGGGTAGACCTTACCCCGAAGAATTTGATGCTGTCCAATATCCGAAAGGCTTTGTACCACCTCTGTTCAAGACCTTTGATGGAACCGGAAACTCTCGACAGCATGTTGCACATTTTCGTGCCAGTTGTTGCAATGCCGGCGGAAGTGATGCATTACTCTTCCGATAATTTGTCAGCAGCCTGTCAGGGATCGCCTTTGATTGGTATGCGGAATTACCAAACGGTTCGGTGAAGACATTTTCAGAATTAGAGAACCTCTTCATCAAGCAATTTGCCGGAGCTCAGCACCACATCACTATAGGTGATTTAGTGGTAGAGAAGCAGAAGCCGAACGAAACTTTGGTGGACTACATACTTCGATGGAGGAATCTAAGTGTGAAGTGTGAGCCACAGCTACAAGAATAGCATGCAGTCGGCATTTTACTTAAGAGCATTCATGGCCCTATAGCACTTCTCCTCAAGGGATTTACTATTAAGACTTTTGAGAAGTTGTTAAGCAAGGCCGGAAGCTTGCAAGAGGAGGCGAAGCAATTAAGTTTCACCAACAAAACAGATAAACAGAAGCCCGTGAAAACTTTTAAAAAGAAATCTGGGATCGTCGCAGCTGTCGATAAAGGCAAGCAACAGATACAAATACCGTCAGAACCGCCGCAGCAACCCCGACCCAGCTATCGATCATCCCAACAAGTATGAACAACCGCCTCGTCCACAACGTACGCTAAAAGAGCTTTTGAGCGAGGAGTATCCGTTCAAGAATGAGGCGATGCCGAAAATGTTCCGCGATCCGATGAAGACTCCAGCATTTCCAACTACCATAACCTAAGAGACCGAAGAAGTCGACAAGAAAGGTGATCCCAACTTTTACCCTTTCCACCGGATGCTCGGGCATAAGATAGAAGATTGTATTACCTTCAAAAGTTGGCTCAACGACAATCTTCGTAAAGGGAATATAACGATCCCGAAGGAGTACATGAAGGAACCCCGTAAAGGAGGTTCCGTCAATGTTATCTCGACGGATCTCATTGTTCCGATAGATCCCTATGCGACTGATGATGGATGGACTACCGCTTGGACAAAGTCTTCGAAGAAGATCCTGGATCGCATCCAAACCACTTCGGTGCGAGCCTCAATTCAGAGTTCGAAACCTGTCAAGTCAGCAATATCACTTGCGATAGAAGAACCACCTCAATAAGAGACGATTGAAGAGAAGAAGAAAATTGACGAAGAAGAGAAGACCGAGGCTCTTAAGGCTAGACTAGGGGCTGCTTATCCTAGGATAGTTGTTTCCAATTCAGGGGAGAAAATTCTCGAACCTCTGACTCTGTATGATTATTTGCTCACTCCGGTGGGATCTTATAATGATAAGGGTTATGGTGTTGGCTACGTTTTGACTGTTTCTAACGATTACGTAACTAGCGACAATCCGGATATCGATTCATATACAAATGACAATTCTCAAATCATACACAATCTCGACAATCACAATGACAAAGAAGACATCCACCAAAGAGGCTACGAGAGTTCAACAAGCAACGAATCTATTTGCGAGTTTCGAGGAGCTCCAGTCACGATAGAGTTAGAGCCTTCATACTCTGAAGCTAATCCAGAAGAACCTGTCATTCCGATTCAAGAGGAGACACCAGCAAACTCAATACTAGATTCAGAAGAAATTACAGAAGTTAACTTAAGAAGTGGAAGAGTTCTACCTCCGAGAATGGGTCCAAAGGACAAAGGAAAGCAGGTGGTTGTTCAAGAAGAACCAACCCCGGCAAAAGAAATACCCATTCGGGAAGAAATCGAGACACATGGAAATAAAGTGGACTACAACGTGCTAGCCCATCTTAGGAAACTACCGCCAAACTGAGCATCTACGACGCTCTCATCTTATCAAAGGAGATGAGAGAAGCTCGATCAAGGCCTTACTTGATCCGGAAATTTGCTTAGCTCAAATGACCGGAGATTCCTTAGATGAGGTTTGCTCGTTAAAGGAACAGACGAGGTGTTACCTTCACGGACAATGACCTCGCTACTTGGGACGGCGGACCACAACCGACCGTTGTACATTTCGGTTACAATAGGAAGTTTACACTCTCCGCAGTATTGGTGGATCCAGGAGCATCAATCAATATAATGAATCTTAGAACGCTAGCATATTTGGAAATTGATGCTCGCGAGCTCGAAGCGGACAAAATGTTATTAAGAGGATTCAACCAGAAAGGAGAAAGAGCCCTCGGATCAATAACACTGCTAATGAAAATAGGTGACTTGGCAAAGACAACCGTAAAATTTCACATAATTGATTCAGAAACGTCATTCAACGCTCTACTGGGCCGACCATGGATACATGAAAACAGGATAGTACCATCATCCCTACACCAGTGCATCAAATACTACGATGGAGGGGAACAGTGCATCAAAGGTGACTTACAACCATTCTCCGTACATGAAATTGGAATTCATGAAGATGCGGCTAATTACGCACCTCCGAAGAAAATAATCTTCTCCAGAGATACCATAATGAATGAAGCGAAGGAAGTTCGGGACGACGAAGAACCTGAAGTTCTAGTCCAACAGTCACTCACCACTCCCTTACGGCGAGATGGCGAAGGTTTCTCCACAACTCGCATCCGAGGTCGAGGCCGGGGACGAGGTCGTGGCAGAGACGTTAAGACAGTTGGACAGAGGAAACCAGCCATCAATGTTGATTGGGAAGATAGTTCTGAAGAAGAAAAAGAAATCGAAGCAAGAAGCAGCGACAATAAGTCGGAAGAAGCCGCAATTCGAGATCCCGCTCGAAGATGAAAAGAATGAAGAATATAAATCGATGTACGAGAAGATTAACCACTATGTACATACTATGACCCCGACCCCGATCCATTATAATAAGATCGAGGGTATGGTGGTCAAAGAGGTACGTAGCGGCGTGCAAAGCCCATCAAATTCTACCGTAGTGCTCCTTCCTTCAAAACCGAAAATAATGTACAATTTAAGATGTCACTTCATCGAATTAATGGAATTACCTTTTCGAGTGGTACTCTCCCCGTGTTCAAAATTTAATGCGGCGTGGTTTCTTACCTCGACAATGGACAAAAGGTCAATCACAACATTTTGAAAAATTATGGAATAACTCCGGTCGTCCACCCAATTCAAAACATGGTCTCGGATTCGGCACGGTAGGATCGATTGACGATGCTCGAATTTTGCTTGGTTGTCACTTGCGAGTCTAATGAAAACCGCATGGAAACTACGGAAGAATTTGAAGATTTACAAATTGGAGACGCTCCACCAGAATTCGAAGAAGAGATTAAATCTACAATAGATGAGTTAACGGAAGTTAACTTAGGTACTAGCGAAAAGCCTAGACCTACCTTTGTTAGCTCCTTACTCAATAAAGAAGTCTCCGAAGAAATAATCAAGTTATTAATGGAATTTAAAGACTGCTTTACTTGGAACTACGATGAGATGCCGAGATTAGCTCCGGAGGTCGCGATCCATAAGCTAGGAGTGGATCCTACTTCTGTCCCAGTCAGACAAGGTCCCAGAAGAATGCGTTTGGAAATCGAACAAGTCATAGCTGAAGTTAAAAAGCTAATAGATGCTAAATTTGTCCGCGAAGAACAATACCCGACTTGGTTAGCCAATGTAGTACCAGTTAGGAAGAAGAATGGTCAGATCAGAATTTGTGTGGATTTCAGAGATTTAAACAAGGCATGTCCAAAGGATGAATTCCCTCTACCGATCCCGAATTAATGATCGACATTGCTTCGACACATGAAATATTCTCATTCATGGATGGATCTTCGGGATACAACAAGATAAAAATGGCTCCGGAAGATGAAAAACTTACGAGCATTCGGAACGCCGATCGGAGTATATTGCTACACAGTGATGCCATTCGGATCGAAGAACGCAGGAGCAACATACCGAGAGCGATGACAAGAATTTTTGATGATCTCATCCACAATCAAGTCGAATGCTATGTGGACGATGTGGTCATCAAAAGCAAACTAAAGGACAACCACCTATATGATTTGAGAATTGTTTTCGAACGATTAAGACAATTTAACCTTAAGATGAATCCCTTAAAATGCGCCTTCGGCGTCACCTCCGGGAAATTCTTAGGATTCGTTGTCCAACATCGTGGAATTGAAATCGACCCGGAAAAGATTAAAGCTATCTTAGAAATGTCGCCTCCCAAAACCTTAAAACAACTACGATCTTTTCAAGGGAAGTTGGCATATCTTCGACGCTTTATTTCAAACTTGTCAGGTAGGTGTCAGCCTTTCTCGGCATTAGTTAAAAAGGACGCCAAATTTTGTTGGGAAGAGAAATGCTAGAAGGCCTTTGAGGACATTAAACAATATTTAATGACACCTCCTGTTTTAGCAGCCCCAGTCTCAGGTAGACGGCTGATACTTTATACCGTGGCTTTAGACGACTCTCTCGGAGCCCTGTTAGCCCAGGTCAATGATGAGGGTAAAGAAAATGTTCTTTACTACCTAAGCCGTCGTTTACTTCCGACGGAAATAAGGTATCCCGCAATTGAAAAGCATTGTTTGGCCCGATCTTCGCCGCTCAAAAGCTCAGGCACTACATGCTTTCTCATAAGGTCAACCCGATCTCAAAATTTAATCCATTGCAATACTTGATGACTCGTCCAACGCTTTCGCGGACTTGCCGGATGGTCGATGATATTATTGCAATTCGATATAACTTTTGTGCCTCTTCGTGCCGTAAAGGGACAAGTCTTAGCAGACTTCCTCGCAGCACACCCTTTGCGGCGGGAATCTCCTCTCAATGACGACTTGTCGGATGAACAAATAATCAGCTTAGAAGACCCTGATGATCGACGTTGGGAATTATATTTCGACGGAGCATCTTCAGCACAAAAAGATGAAGAATCGCAAGTGATAGTGCCCAATAAGGCAGGGATCGGATTAATCTTTATAACACCGGAGCGGGGGATGTTAAGATACTCCTACCACTTGACAGAGCCGTGTACAAACAACGAAGCAGAATACGAAGCCCTCATAACAGGACTGGAATTAACTATTCAAATGGGGATAACGGACATCAACATCTACAGGGATTCGCGGTTAATCATTCAACGGATCGCCGGACGATGACGAATTTTAAAGCCAAGACTCGAGCAATACTTCCGAGTATGCCATACGATTGTTGGAACGGATTCGAATGTGACAATTTACAAAATTCCCGTGAGAGAAAACGCTTTAACGGATGCGTTGGCACGCTCGCAAAAGAATTTGCCTCGCTTGCAAGATGAATCGATGGAAGTGTCATTTCGGGGACGTCGAGTCCTATCACGACTCGACATAGACACAATACACAAATTAGAAAAAGAAAAATAATCGGTTGCAAGCGAGTGACGAAAAACACGAGAAGATTGGCGACAATCATTAATGTACTACCCGCAAACAGGAAAACTACCGGACGATAGGTCGCTAGCCCATTAGATCAAGAAAAGAACTCGTCCTACGCATTAATAAACAACACGTTATACGGAAGGTCTTTCGATCAAATGTGGCTAAGGTGCCTAAGCGGGTCCGAGGCCCGTGAAATTGTTAAAGAGGTCCATTCGGGACTCCGTGGCGCTCACCGATCGGTCCGAAGATGAAAATGAAAATTAAAAAACTAGGGTACTATTGGCCCTCGATGATGACCGACCGCATGAAAATCGCCGAGAGCCGTCACCAATGCCAAGTGCACGGAGTGGTTCTACACCAACCTCCAAATGTGCTACATCCGACAATTGCGTCGTGGCCATTTGAATGTTGGGGCACGGATATAGTGGGTCCAATAGAACCACCATCTTCAAAAGGACATCGCTTCATTCTTGCGGCTACGATTACTTTTCCAAGTGGGCGAGAGGCAGTTCCACTTAGAGAAGTGAAAGCACACCACATGCTACAGTTTTTCAAGAACCAAGTTGTCTACGTTTCGGAGTGTCGCGCAGGATCATCTCAGATAATGGGTCAGCATTCAGAAGCCACAAATTAACAATTTTGTCCTGAGACACAAAATTGACTGGCGATATTCAACAATTTACTACCCAAGAGCAAACGGCTCGGCTGAGGCTTTTAATAAAACTCTCGTTCAAATCTTAAAGAAAACCTTGGACGATAATAAGAGAAATTGGCACGAGAAGTTATTAGAAGCCTTATGGGCCTACCGGACAACCTTCAAAACTCCCACTCAAGCTACACCTTACGCTCTGGTGTATGGGTCCGAGGCAGTGTTACCTTTAGAGGTCTAGCTTCCCTCACTCAGGATTGCAGTTGCAAACAAAATCACGACAGAAGAGAATGCCAAATTACGAATAGAGGAATTAGAAAGCCTAGAAGGGAGAAGACTTGCAGCACAGCAGAATTTAGAACTATACCAAGCTAAGATGGTTCAAGCCCATGACAGATTGGTCCGCCCAAAAACCTTCACAGTTGGTGACTTAGTTCTCGTTCTCAAAAGCCCTATTCTTGCACACCGCAAGATAGGAGGAAAATTTGAACCCACTTGGGAAGGGCCGTTTGTGGTTGAGGCAGTCTACTCAGGAGGCTCCTACCAGCTAGTGAATTACCAAGGAGAACGACATATGCTTCCGATCAATGGACGATACTTGAAAAAGTATTACGCTACCTAATGTTTCGAAGGAATGGATTTTTCATCCCTAGAAGCATGGGTGAAGTAGTTACTTATGACTGGGTCCGAACCAAAAAATAATAAAAAATGTGCTAAAATAAATAAAATCATGATAATAAAGTTTTCCTTGTTTTCTCTTCCATATCAAAATCTCTTTCCCGATCTTATCCCACTTCATTCCTCGTTAAATTTAAAAATACAAAAAGTAATAAAAAAAGCTGTCTTTAATAAACATTTTTTTAATGTTCTTGTTCTTAGTACAGCCCTCGATCCTTTTCCTCGTCTTTTCGCAGGAAATGTCGAACGGGCGGTTGCTCTCGAACTTTAGAAATGGCGTAAGCCTTGCACTCGACGAAAGGAGGGTGAAAGATGGAGCGATAATAGAGATTGACTCAGACTTCGCACCAGCAGGCCTGCAATATGAGGAAAGTGACTGGGTTCCAGTTGACCGAGAGGAACTGCCCAGTCAGACATTAATGAAAGTAGGTGGCCCAAGCCACCACTCCAAAGAACAAGAAAAGGAAAACAAGCACTGAAGAAGACAAGAGAATCAAGTCTGTAGTCGCTACAGCAGAGGGCAATCTTGTCGCCGCCGCGCCCACGTAAATTCGGGAAGTACGAAGAGCTACTCTCACAGCAACTCGGCCGAAGAAATAAAAATCGCCGTATCCGCAAGATGTTAACTAAACTAGCAGCGGACCGGCGCGACGAGGCAAGTCTACACGCGCACATATACTTCAAGGACGCCGGCTCACCGGATACTCGAAGGAAGGAGGCCGGCTCCGAGGATAACAAAAGAGACCAGGGAAATCTTAAGAAGAACAGAAGAAGGAAGGCTACAACGCCACCAGATAAAGCCACCAGTAATGCATAACCTTGTTGCAGAAGCAACCCCGGAGGATATCCCGATGGACACCATCCCCGAGGAGCCGAGGTATGCAGGAGAACGTGAAGGGATTGAGCCATATATCCCACAATACGTCACCAAGCCTCGCCATTTGTAGATTATTCTAGAATACGAGCTAGAAAGAATGCAGAATGTCGAGAAGAAAACTTTTGAATACTTCGAGAGAATCGGAGGCGGGAGGATCGATATACTTAGAGGCCTCGAGCTACATACGGACGTGTTCTCGAATACGAACAACAACAAATCGTGGACTGCATCCGGGATTTTAAAAGAATGGGCCGAGCGGGCCGCCTAAGAGAAAACACTTACTCGGAACCCCGGAGATGGATGTCAGGGAAAGGTAGAATTACAATACAATGTGGATGCTGCTACAACTTCGCAGAAGACAGGAAGGGAAACCCACCGGGGATACTTCGTCATGGCCAGGTGGATCCAATGCCATTAATCATCAAAAGGATAGTAAAAAGAATGATAACATGGAGGGTACGCCGCCAGATTGCATACCCAACAGGTTGCATCATTAACATTTACAAGCGAGGGTACTGCATACCCCCGCACATAGATCACCACGACTTTGTCGGACCTTTCGCACGCTTCTTCTTCGAACGAATGTAATATCATGTTCGGATCCGACCTCCGGATAGCAGGCCCGGGTGAATTCCGAGGCCCAAGTAAAGATACCATTACCGGTAGGTTCCGTCATGATACCGAAGGGCAACGGAGCGTACGTCGCTAAACATCGCATACCGGGAGTACCAATGAAGCGGATCTCGCATTACTTTCGGAAGGATGAATGACAGGAAAGCACCTTACCACTTCCGACCGTGACCCGGAGCTAGAGAGCCTCCGGCCTTACGAGCTGTGAGTTACATAGAAAATATCACACCTCCAACGTACATCCATACGACATCCTTACCAAGGATGGCTTGGAAGGTGATGTTATTGACCATGCACCTCACTATTCAGACATGGATTTTTGACGGATGCCTTTTTGGATGGATCGACAAAGATCATACATAATCCGTTTCGAGTCTACATGGATTGTATGAAATGTATTCCAGATCAAGTTGTATGATGTATCTTCCGCATGATTGGAATGAAAGTGACCATGTCACATTTTTGGCCTTCACCTCTTTTGTGCAAGTTGACTGGGAAATGCCATTAAAGTCAAATGAACTTCAAACAAAGAACATAGAAGAAACAAAAAAAAGAATAAAAGAAAACTTTCCTTAAAAATCTAAAAAAATGATGAACACCAAATTCACATGAACATTAAATGAATGATAAAATAAATTTGAATCGTTTAAAGACAAACAAAATGAACATAAATTTCAAATCAAATCTCAATCAAAAATTTCAAATTCAGTCTTCCAGATTTCAAATCAAATCTCAATCAAGTTCAAATTCAATCTTCCAGATTTCAAATCAAATCTCAATCAAGTTCAAATTAAACCTTCTAGATCTCAAATCAAATCTCAATCAAATTCAAACTCAGTCTTCCAAATCTGAAATCCAATCCGTTCTACTCTCTCCCTTGTCTGGGATGGAAGCGGTTGATTCCATTGACATGGAGCCACGAGGTTTTTGATTCGAATCTAGTGGCAAGGAATTATATCCAATCCAAACCAGCAACTCTCAATCAACTCTTTTGAATTGGATATGTAGCATCTACATATTCCCTCCTAATTTGTTTCTTTCCACAAAAAAAAGAAAATCTTTTATAACTTTCATGAAATTCTCGAAACACCAAAATTCCACACTTTTCAAATCAACACTACAAATATTTGCAAAATCAATTACCATTCAAAATCAAATTCTTGGGGTTGAGGATTTTACATCCGAGACTGCATTGCTTTAGGATTCTTTCCCTATTGCAATGAAATACATCAAAAATCAAATTCTTGGGTTGAGGATTTTACATCCGAGACTGCATTGCTTTAGGATTATTTCTCTATTGCAATGAAATACATCAAAAATCAAATTCTTGGGGTTGAGGATTTTACATCCGCGACTGCATTGCTTTAGGATTCTTTCCCCATCGCAATGAAATACATCAAAATCAAATTCTTGGGGTTGAGGATTTTACATCCGAGACCGCATCGCTTTAGGATTCTTTCCCTATTGCAATGAAATACATCAAAAATCAAATTCTTGAGGTTGAGGATTTTACATTCGAGACTGCATTGCTTTAGGATTCTTTCCCTATTGCAATGAAATACATCAAAAATCAAATTCTTTAGGTTGAGGATTTTACATCCAAGACTGCATTGCTTTAGGATTCTTTCCCTATCGCAATGAAATACATCATAATCAAACTTTTGGGGTTGAGGATTTCACATCCGAGACTGCATTGCTTTAGGTTTTTTCCTTATTGCAATGAAATACATCAAAATCAAATTCTTGGGGTTGAGGATTTCACATTCGAGACTGCATTGATTTAGGATTCTTTCCCTATCGCAATGAATTACATCAAAATTAAACTTTTGGGGTTGAGGATTTTACATCTGAGACTGCATTGCTTTAGGATTCTTTCCCTATCGCAATGAAATACATCAAAATCAAACTCTTGAGGTTAAGGATTTTACATCCAATACCGCATTGCTCTGAGATCTCTCCTCATTGTAATGATTCAATTCAATTTTCTTTTGAGGTTGAAGATGTTACATCTAAAACCACAAAATTCCAATTTTCATTTCAAGTTCAAATCCCTTCAAATTAATCTTAACAAAACTTCAATCTAAATTTAAACCCAAACTAAAATCCGAGCTCACACATCAAAACTTAAAGCTGAAACATAATAAAATCTAAATCGAGATTCCCCCAGATCATGTGATTTGGGATTCACCTCCTTTCGTTTTCCCCAGCGAGAGTTCAGGAATCTCCAGTCTCAGAGATATACTTGACACTCCCCAGCGGAAATTCTTTAATTTCTTCCTAAGTTTGTCACTTGGACATCTGTGTTGGTTTTGTTGATCTCTTCGGTCAACACCAATACGTGCGGTGTGCTTGGATAAGCACACCACACATATTGGGGGTCCATTTGTTGACCTCATTTTTGATGAGGTCTTCTCTTCTTCTTTTTAGTACTTAGGATCTAGCCTTAGGCTTTTCCTTTGACTATCTTAAAGGATTAGAATTAGGACCCACCACCTAGAAATTCAAATCACTTCTTAGCTCCCTGTAAACTCCACAAACTTGACTGTAGACCCCTAATCACTTAGAGGGTTGAAATCAAATGTGGAAGTTTAAAGGATGGGTTCCTATAGGACTCTTTGGCCTTAGGATCGCCTCAGGTGGCCTCGGTCTAGTGAGGGCCGACTTACACACACTTTACACTTGTACACTACACTTTCACACACCTCCTAAAACCACACCCATACCCAACTTGACTTCCGACTCATAGAGTTGATTCACATGGATGGTCCTTAACCCCTAAGCCCTTGGCTAAGAGGGTTAGGAACAACATAGTGAATGCCTCAAATGAGTCCCTTCATGGCTCATGTTGGCTTGATATGGCTTCATGGCTCAACCAAAATGATTTCATTCCACTTACATTCACCCAATCTTCAATTTTCCAAATTTTCAATTTTTGACCCGGGACCTCGGACTCGCTAGCCTACCCAAAACCCTTGAAATTACCCAAATTTTCCAAAAATCTCCAAATCACCCAAAATTCCTCAAGACCAATCCCAAACATTCCCACATCACTCAAATTGACCATCCATAACCAAAAATACCAAAAATTCCAAAAATACCTCCCAATACCCTCCAAATACCCAAAATACCCCTCTTGACCCAAAAATCCAAAAATTCAGAAAATTCCTAGAAAATTCCAAAAAATCCCAAATATTCCCAATTTCATTTTGTTCAACTACACCATGGGCCAATTTTGTCAATTTACCCTACTTTTGTCAAAACCCCCAATTCGACCCATTTTAACCCAAAATGAACCCAATGTCAAGCCAAACCTACCCAATTGACTCCAAATTCTGGTCCAATTCAATTCAAAACTTCAATTTAACATTCCCAACACCAATCTAGACCAGATCCAAGTCCAATTTGATTGACATTTGAATCCAATTTCACTTTTGGTCTTAAAGCCCAATTTGGACCCATGACCCAAACCTAACCCAAACTAACCCAATTCAACTCCAATTAACCCCAAACCTTTTCTAAACCTTCCTTAATATCCCCACAAACAAAACACTAACATTATTTACCCAAAATTTAGACCCAAACCCCACTCAAATTCAATCCAAATCCAAAAAGCCCAATTTTGACCTAAACCCAAACCTAACCCAAACAAGCCCAAACCCCAAAATCAAAACCCAACCAAAGTCAAAACCTCTTTGAAACACTCCCATAAACATTTCCAAACATTAATTTTACATCAATTTGAACCCTAGCCCAACATTGGCCCAAGTTAGCCCAATTTGACCTACATTGGCCCATTTACCAAAGAGGTCCAAATCCAACCCAATTCAAGCACAAACCACTTCAAATTTATTCCAAATCATTCATGAAACCTTCCTAAATTAAATTCAACACTTATTGGATCCAATCATTTACAAAATTATCAACCTAAAATTTGTTTTGAAATCCAAAAGCCCATTCCTAAAATAATTTCAAAAGTCCAAACCCATCCTAAGGCCCACATTACAATCTCATCTCATCCTCACTCAATTAAAATCATCCCTAAGTTCTAAATTAGCCATCAAATTTTGCTAAACTAAGCCATATGCCAAATCCTATCAAATCACCCCTAAATTAACAAAATTCCTAAAAACCTCTTTCATGAAAGTTGACTTAGCTTTTTCCGAGCCAAAGGTGAGCCATGAAGCCATGCATGAGCCACATGTGAGCCATGAAAGCCTTGGACACTTCACCATACCCAAAATGGCAAGAAGAGGGGACCCTTTAATGATTCTCTTAAGAGTGATTAACCACTCCCATGTCTCCCCTAACTCTTGCTTAAGCTTAATTGTACTTGGATTGTGACTTGACCCCACTAATCAAGTCGACCCAAGTGACTTTCCCTTCGGCCCAAATCGGCCTTGGATGGTGGACCTAACCCAAAACCAAGGGTTGACCCATTTAGACCCAAAACTAGCCCTTTCCCATTCCACTTCGATTCAAACCCTTTACACATGTCCATGGCCACTTAACCGCACAAACCTCCAACCCCGACCCACTGGACTCGAGGGTGACCCATGCTCGCCGGCCGGCCGCCCGGGTCGCCGGAAAACACCATGGCCGAGACCTTGGGAGGAGCCAAAGTTTGGAATTCCCACCGCCGAGCCGCCCCATCCCTAGTGGCCATTGCAGATGTTCTTCTCTTGCCAAGAGCGGCTAATCCCGGTCCCTAACTCCCCCTGGAGGCCCTCCAAGCCTCTCCTATTTAAACACCCCCTCTCTCGGCCATGGGAGAGGTGCTGAACCAACCTTAAGGAAACTCTGCCAAAACCATTCCAGACCACTCTCTACACATAGAGCACTTGATTCCCACTGGATTCTTGCCCCAATCTCTCTTTTAATATTTGTCTCTCTCATTGTTCTTTCTATCTTCGTCTTAATCTCTGTTGACCTCATTTTTGATGAGGTCTTTTGCTTCTCCCTTTAGTACTTAGGATCTAGCCTTAGGCTTTTCCTTTGACTAATCTTAGAGGACTAGAAATGGAACCCACCCTTTAGAAATTCAAACTACTTCTTAACTCCCTGCAAACCCCATAAGCTTGATTGTAGACCCCTAATCACCTAGAGGGTTGAAATCAAATGTAGAGGTTTAAAGGATGAGTTCCTATAGGACTTTTCGGCCTTAGGAATACCCCGGATGGCCCGGTCCGGTGAGGGTTGACTTGCACATACACTACACTATCACACACATTCCAAGTCCTAAAACCACACTCTCACCCAACTTCGACTTCCCGACTCATGTAGGTAATTCATATGGATGGTCCTTAACCCCTAAGCCCTCGCCTAAAAGGGTTAGGAACAACATAGTGAATGCCCCAAATGAGTCCTCTCATGGCTCATATGGGCTTAATATGGCTTCATGGCTCAACCAAAGTGATTCCATTTCACTTACATTTGATCAATCTTCCTTTTTTTTCAAAATTTCAATTTTTGACCCCCGGGGCACTACACCCACTAAACCTACCAAATGCCCTTGAATCTACCAAAAATTTGCAAAATTGCCTATATTATCCAAAATTCCTCAAAATTAATCCTAAACATTTCCCCCCACTCAAATTGATCATCCATAGCCAAATATACCAAAATTTCCAAAAATACCCCCCAATACCCTCCAAATACCCAAAATGCCCTTATTAGCCAAAAATTCCATAAATTCAGAAAATTTCCAAAAAATACTAAAAAATCCCAAATATTCTCAATTTCATTTTGTTCAACTACACCATGGGCTAATTTTGCCAATTTACCCCACTTTTACCAAAACCCCCAATTTGACCCATTTTTAACCCAAGTAAACCCAATGTCAAACCAAACCACCCCAATTGACCTCAATTTTGGTCCAATTCAATTCTAAACTCCAATTAAATATCGCCAATATCAATTTAGACCAAATACAAGTCCAATTTGATTGAAATTTGAGCCCAATTTCAATTTGAAGTCTAAGGCCCAATTTTGACCCATGACCTAAACCTAGCTCAAACCAACCCAATTCAACTCCAATTGGCCCCAAATATTTTCTAAAGCCTTCCCAACATCTCCATAAACAAAACACTAACTTGATTTGCCCAAAATTTGAACCTAAACTCCACCCAAACCTAACCCAAAACCAAAATTCCTTAAATTGATCTAAACCCAACCTAACCCAAATGGGCCCAAATCCCAAAATCAAAACCCAACCAAAGTAGAAAACTCTTTGTGACACTCCCATAAACATTTCTCAACATTAATTTTACATCAAAAATAACATTAACCCAACCTTAGCCCAAGTTAGCCCAATTTGAACCACTTTGGCCCCTTTACTAAAAGACCCACATTAAACCCAATTCAATTCAAAATCACTTTAAATTTGTTCCAAATCACTCATGACACATCCCTAAACTAAACCCAACATTTATTTGGCATGGTCCTTCACAAAACTTTCATCCGAAGGCCCATTTTAAAATCTAAAAGCCCACTTCCATAAAGCCTTTAAAAGCCCATTTTCACCAAAATTCAAAAAGCCCAAAACCCATTCCAAAGCCCACATGAGATTTCCTCTCATCATCCCTTTGATTTAAATCATTCCCTAAGTTTCGAACTCATCATCAAATTATCCTAAATTAAGCATCATGCCAATTTCCCCTAAATTCATCAAAAATCCTAAAATCCATTTCCATGTAAATGAGTCAAGCCATCCCTAAGCCAAATGGAGTCCTTGGAGCCATGCACAAGCCACATGAAAGCCATGAGAGCTTTGACTTATCACCACTCCCTAAATGGAAAATGGAGGAAACCCTTTAATGATTCCCTTAGGAGTGATTAAACACTCCCATGTATCCCCTAATCTTGCTTAAGCCTAATTGTACTTGGATTGTGACTTGACCCCACTAATCAAGCTGGCCCAAGTGACTTTCTCTTCAGCCCAAACTAGCCTTGGGGAGGTGCACCTAGCCTAAACCATGAGTTGACAAAATTGAATCCAAAGTGACCTCTCCCCCATACCATTTAAATCAAACCTATTTACACATGGCCAATACCTATTGCTTGCACCAAACTCAACCCCCGACCCCACCGAGTCGGATGGTGACCCATGCTCGGCCGGCCACCACCACGGCCATCGGAAAACACCTGGCCTAGAGCCTTATTTGGCTTCAAAAAATTCAAAACCACTGGCTGAGCTGTCCCAACCCAAATGGACACCATGGCTATTCTTCTCCTCCCCTGAGAAGCTGATCCCAGCCTCCAATTGCCCTTGGGAAGCCCTCCAGCGACCTCTATTTAAATACCACCACCTCTCTGCCAAAAGAGGTGTTGAACCAAAACCTTACCAAAACTCTGCCAAAATCACTCCAGATCCCTCTCCAGACATAGAGAACTTGATCCCCACTGAAATCCAGCCCTAAAACCCTCTCTATGAGCTTAATTTCTGAGTTGAAAATCCACCCAAAAAACAGGACACTTCACCACAGTGAGCCAATCTTCAAATTGATTGACCCTACACCTTCACCAGACTAGGAGGAGAAGTTCCACAGCAAAAGCCCCCTCACCAGGCCAGCCATTGCTTCCAGCCTCCATGCTTTGTGATCGGACATGGTCACTTTCATACTTAGCCAATTCCCCAGAGCCAGAGACATCATCTGGAGCTTGCCTGGACTCAATCGAAGGTGACACAACCCTCAGATTGAAGCTTCACTTCTCTGAGCAAAGGTACGAACTCATTCTTCCTCCTAAGCTTCCAGTAATTCACCATTTTGTTTGGATTAGTTTCATAGCTTATAAACCATATGGATGTGTTCGTCTCTTCAAGACGAATCGATAGAGTATAAGAACTCAAAAATCCATTGAGAATCGACAGAGATATTAGGGTTTGAGTGTGGACGGTCACAGGTGCACACCAGTCGTAGACAATGACCAGGAGCCGTTGGATCCCGTGTGTATCGAGCGGACGGTCGAGATCAAGCCGGACAGCACAATGGTACGTGAACCGCAGGCTCCTGGAGCACTGAGTCATATGGCGGCGTCGAATCACAGAGCGACGCGTGGGCTTTCGATCCGCCGTAAGATGACGCGGCGCCGAGTCGGATAAATAGGAAATTAGGGTATTTTTGAATTATTTAAATACCAGAACTTCAAAAATTCATATCTTTGCATAGAAAAATCACAAAAATAAAATAAAAATACCCTCTTGCTCAATGAACAGAGGAGAATAATGTAGAAAAGAAATCAAGTTAATTGGATGAGTATTTTATTTTTAATAATTTATTTACTATTTCCAATGTTTTGATTCTCCATTTGCATAGATAATTCACCATGGAATGAGATTATAGGGCTTTTGAAGCCTCTGATCTTAGGAACATTCCCTGAATTTTTCAAGGTCAGAGGCCATCTCTGTGAAAAGTTATCGATTTTTCAAATTCATGTCACTGTTTTAGATATTTTAATTCCAATAATTAGTATATTGTAAATAAATTCTAGGAAAATATCATGATGTTTCTTAGAACCAGGGACCCCATGAAAAATATATTTTGAGTTAATTCATTCATAATAACCTTAATTGGCCTAAACCCCTAAAATTGAATTTGAATTAATTAGGGTTAACAACACATCAAATTGATATGAAAACAATTCTCCATTACTCTTTAGAGTTAGAGGAACCTTACATAAAATTTTGAAATCAATTGGACTTGATTAACCCCACCAAATGGATTGATTAAGCCTCATAAGCAAAATGGAACTTTAAAAATTCATAACTCCAAAAATACTTTTCAAAAATTCACAAAAATGGTTTTAAAGCTTCTCTAATATCAGGGGAGTTCAGAAAATTAAAATTGGAATTTTCTAAAAAAAAATGATTTTTCACAATATTTTAATATTTTAATAATTAAAAAATAACAAAAATCATAAAAATATTAAAAATCATAAAAATGTCACATTTTGACTCCTAATCACTTAGGAACAAACCAAATATTTTTCCTAAGTCCCTAGGATAAGATATTGAATTTTAAAGGCTTAATGTAATTTTTAATATTAAAAAAATGAATTTTTAACCTCTTCACTAAAATAATTCTAATAAATCAAAGAAAAATCAAAAAATTATAAAATTTATTTCTCTGGACTCCTTGAGGTCAGAGAAATTTAAGAAAAATATAAAATCTATTTTTCAACCTTTATTTTATTTTAAAATTAATTAATACTCTAAAATTCAAAATAATTATAATAAATAAAATATAATTCAAAAAATCACAAAAATTGGTCCAAGTGGTCCTCTGGTCATAAGGAATATCTCATAATTTTCTTAAGGATAGAAACTTTACCTTGGTCATGTTATTGAATTTTCTTTGAAAACCCCTATTTTCTACTGAAAATAATTATATAAATAAATTAAATTCAGAAAAATCACATTTTCTCCTCTTATGTCTTAATTGACATGTGAGTGAAGTGACATAAAAATTTTAAGTTCATTTGAACTCCATTTAGTGAGTTATGAAATAAATAAGCTTAAAAGGGCATATTAATAATTAAAGAATTTAAACCTCTTTATTAAAATTTTAGGTTTAATCAAAATGAGGGGTAAAATATTTGATTTTAACTTTCTCTTGGATGATTGAAACTTAGGGAAATTAAGGGGTAGAAACCCATTAAACACTTTGAAAATATCAAAATAAAACTTTATTTAATTAAATAATTTAAAGTTTGGAAAGAATATACTTAAAATTTGGATTATTAAAATAGGGATATTATTAAGAGGATATTTATTCTTTAATTTAAAAATCTCTAAATAAGTCACTTTAACAATATTTAGTTCTTAATTAAAAATTAAAATAATAATCCAAATTAACAATTAAAACTAAAATTAAATTAAAATTAAATTTAAAATATTGAAACTAAAATTAAAACTAAAATTAAATTAAATTAAATTAAAATTAAATTAAAATTAAAGTTAAACTAAAATTAAAATTAAATTTAATTTAATTTAATTTAAATTAAATTAAATTAAAATCAAAATGAATTAAATTAAATTAAAATCATTTAACAACAAACCTAAATGAAATTATTAAGAGTTAAATCAAAACATATCAATAATTTCAACACCTGTCTCTATCTAAGTAAATTTAAAACATGAACATCAATTTGAAATACCAAGATAATTGAAAATGTAAAGATTTAAATTAGATCTAAAATAATTTGAACACTATTCCAAACTTAAAATTATTAATTAAAACCTCATAATTAAATTAAAACACTTTAAACCATTAACTCAAACTTTAAATTAAGAATGATTGAAATTTTCGACAACCCAACTTGCCCTTAAAGGCTTTAATTATTATAACTCTTAAATAGGGTATTAAGTAAGATGTCACTTCATTCATCAGGTAATCAAATACCCAAGTTCACTGAGCAAGAGACAAAGTTTAACTAAACTCTCGAATGATTAATTCACCGTGCGATTAAATTTACTTGGACTCAAAATAATCCCAGAAGTATTGAAAAGATGTTTAGGACTCGTCCTAAGCACTTCCTGAGTATGACGGGATGTTTTAGAAGAATAACTGAATCTAATTGTTCTTTGATGAAGAAAATCACCCTTAAACCAAACCAAGAACCTAGACGTCATAGGAAATGACTAGTTATAGGATTAGGAATTTGGTAGACAACCAAAACCCTTAGCTTTACCTAGGTACTTGTTGAAATATTTAAATGTCTTAACATGTGTTTTAAGTGCAGCTTGGGATGACGGGAGGACCCTCCAGGTATGCTTTTATTTTATTGCAATTTACTTTATTGCAATTTACTTACATTTACTGTACTTTACTTTTCTTGCATGTTAAATAAGATTGTTGCATGAAAACCAAAACCTTTAGGATAGTCCCTGAACTGAAACCAAAACTAAATTAAAAGTCATTGCAAGATAAAATTCACCGGCACAACATTCCAAAATATAAAACAACTCAAAATTTAATCATAAACAGAACAACAAAACTACAATTGCAACTAAATTAAAACGTCTCGTTGAATGATCGGGAATACCTCGGATGATGTAACCCACGTGTTGTTAACGGGATTTCCAACGGTCTAAATGAAAGTGTGGAACTCATTCAGTTGAGTTTAGCGAATTCATCTGGACTAAGTGAATTCAATGAAAATAACGGTTCCGAGATGACGGAACCGTGGGATCTTAATTGGTTCTGTTTAAACAACTTTAAGATTTATTTTAATTAAAATATTAAAAACACTTGGACTTTAAGATTTTCTCTAAACCAAAACACTTCTCTCATATCCTGATTTATGACTTCTAAAACTAAACCTCTGCAACAACAAGGAGCTTGGAGCATACTGGGCAAGCACGGCCATCGTCGTCAAGCAAAACTCGAATTCTACTTCAACAAAACTTTCTTAGAATTAAATAACCAAGCCATAGGACTTCGAGGTAGTTTACCTAGTGCAACATAAATCCTCAACTCTTCGTTAGGCATTTGCATGATCATGTCATGTAAATTAAGCCTTACCTGGTCTTAGGATTCTAAGGTTGTTGTTTGGTATGACATAAACCCTCACATCTTCGAGACTATTTGTATGATCATATTATACAAATATAAGTCCTAATTAATTAAAATTGACAGGATTGCAACATTAAATAAATTCCTAAATTGAAGCCAAACAATAGGATAGTTTGGGAAGTTGCTAAGATTCATCTTGGATCCTCAGCTTCTCCTACTTTTCTTCCTTTGGACTCTTAAAATAAACTGTTCCAAATTTGAACTAATTCCTATTAAAATTTTAAAAATCCAATCCTTTGAAAACCTTAAACTTTGAAATTCTTGAGAGCAAAACCACTTATCATTATCGAGAGTTTTCTTAAATAATTCCCGTCATTTAAGATGTAATTAACTATAGGGGCTTGCCCTTATAGGGAACTTTAAGAACCCAGGTAATATAAACCCTTCTTAATTCATTTATATTAAGCTGGGGAACTTGTCGGCTTATAAAATTGGTTCGCAGACCAAACGGATGTTACAAATCTTATAGTTTTTTTAATCAAGCCCCATCATCAAGCAGTGTGTATATTCCTCAGGATAGATACATCGTTTGTGATTCGGTGCTCGTTTATATAAACTATTTGGGATGTGAGATCTGTTTGATTTCATATCTTAAAATCTTCAAATTTAAAAATTATTTTCAAAATCAAATGCTACTTTCCAAATTATATATATATTTAAATTAAATTTAAAATTTAAAATTCACCGACAACTTCTGTAGGCGACCCCTTTTTTTAAAATACAACACACAAACCTAAAAATATGCCGACAATCTCACTCTTACCGTCTCTGCATCTCTATCTATCTTTGTCTTCTCTTCATCTCTATTTGTATCACTTTCTTTCTTCTATTAGTTTCACGTAAGGTTCTCTCTCACACACACTCTTTTGCTTGCACCCTCTATCCCTATTTCTCCACCCTCTCCTACTTATCTCACCCCTCTCGCTCTATAACTCTCTTTCTTTTTATATCTCCCTCTTGCACTCTCTTGTCTTTCTTGCACTTCTTTCTCACTCTCTACCTCTTTCTCTCCATGACTAAATCACACTCTCTCTCAACCTTCCTCTCTAGCTCTTGCCCATCTCGCAGCTACCTCTCTTATCTTTCTTTCTCACATTTTTTTTCTTTTCTCTGACTCTTACCTCTCTCTCTTCTCTATCTTCCTCTCCACCTCTCTCTCTTGCACTTTTCTAACATTCTCCATCCCTCTAACTCTCACTTTCTTAATCATAGAGAAGCAATAAAATGGGTGAGATAGAAGTAGAATCATAAAGAGTTCCAGAAAGAGGGAGAAATGGAGATAGAGATAAGGAAGGTATTTGTGTGAGAGAGAGATATAGAAAGAGACAGGGAGAGAGTGAAATCACGAAAGAGAAAGAACGAAAGATAGACAAACAAAAAAAGAGAGAATGAGAGAGGGCGAGTGAGAGAAAGGGTGAGAGAGATTTGAGTGAACAAGAGACTGTGTAAGAGAGAAATCGAGAGGGTGAATAAGGGAGAGAGCTGAAGTGAAGTAGTGGAAGTGAGACGAAGATAAAGATTGAGAGATGTAGAATAAATGAGAGAGAAAGGAGGTGAATAAGAGATAGAGAGAAGAGAGAGGGAAATAGAGGAAGAAGGAGAATGTATAAGTAAATACTGTGAGAGAGAATAGCAGGAGGGAGAAAAAAAAAAGAGAAACAGAGAGAGAGGGAGTGAGAAGAAGGGAGAGGTAATGAGAAAATGAGAGAGAAAAAAAGGGTGGGAGGGATGGAAAGATAGGGAGAGAGATTGAGAAAAAGAGAGATATTGAGAGAGATAGATGGATTGATATAGTGTGATAATGAGGGCAAGAAAGAGAGAAGAGTAAGAGGGAGAGAGAGCAGCATAATAGGAGCATAAGTGTGGAGAGATAGACCAAAAAGAAAAGGGGAGAAGAGGTAGAGAAAATAAACATAATGCGAGAGAAAGAGAGAAAGGGAGAAAGAAATGAAGAGCGAGGAGTTCAACAAAGAGATTGGGAGAGATAGAGAGAATGGGAGTAAGGGAGAGATAAGTAAAACGAGGGAGAAAGATAGAGAAGAGTGTGTGAGAGAGAGATAGGAAAAAATAGAGATGGAAATAGATAGAGACCGAGAGAGAGTAAAAGAAGAGAGTGAGAGATATTGAGCTTGGTAGAGAGAGTGTTAGGGGGAGGGAGTGTGGTGAAGATAGACCAAGTGAGAGGGTGTGTGAGATAGGGGAGCGGAAGGGAGAGATAGAGATGCAGGAAGGGAAATATTGGAAGGGGAAATGTAGATAGAGATATGGAATGTGCTCGTGTGAGAGAGTGAGGGAGCTAGAGTGAGATAGAGAGAGAGTTAAGTGACTAATAGAAAGAGAGAGAGAGATGAGAGATAGGTAAGGGAGAGAGAAGCAGAGTGTCTGTAAATGATAGAGAGAAAGAAGTAGAAAGTGATAGAGATAAATTTTTCAAAGAGAGCATGAGAACAGTGGGGATTGAGCGAGAAAGAGAGCACAAGAAAAAGGGATAGAGAACAAGAGAGAGTGTGTGAAAAATGGAGACAGTAAAAGAGAAAGAAGGAGAGAGGAAGAGAGAAACAGGGGGGATTAGAATTGGAGATGTAGATAAGAAAGGTGTGAGTAAGAGAATGTGTATGAGAAAGAGAAAGAGAGAAGAGTGAGAGGTGTGTGAAGAATAAAAGTGATAGAGAGACATTGATGAGAGAGTGATAGTGAGAGGAGGAGAGAGGATAAGAATAAAAGAGTGGACAAGATAGTGATAGAGAAAAAGAGAGGGCGAGAGGGAGAGAAAAGAAGGGAGAGAGTGAGAAAGGAGATAGAGATAGGTATAAGAAGTGAGGAAGAGTGAGGAAAGTGGGAGAGAAAGGGAAAGGAGAGAGAGAGAAGGATAGACACAATGGGAGAGACGGAGAAATAAATAAAAATGAAAATGAGAGAGACCGAGAGAGGGGGAGGGTTGGAGGGAGAGAGAGACAAAAGTATAGAGAAAAAGAAAGAAAGAGCAAAAGAAATATATAGAGAGAGGTATGGTGAGGGAGAGAGTAAGAGAGAGAAGAGCGAGAGAGTACGTGAGAGAGAGGTAGGGAAAAGAGAGAGTAATTGAGAAAAGGAAGGAAAGAGAGCTTAGTGCTAGAGTAGAGAGAGAGAGATGGCAGGAGAGTCAAGGTAGCGAGAGAGCGAGTGAGCAAGATAGAGGAGAGAGATAGAGTGATGGAGAGAGAGGGAAGGAGAGGGAAGGGATGGACAGAGTGAGGGAGAGAGGAAATGAGAGGGAAGAGAAGAGTGAAGAGGAAAATGAGAGGGAGAGAAAGAAAGGGAAGGAGGTTGAGGATTTATCCAAGGTTTTCTTCATCCTCAACATTTTCTAGCTCTCTCTACGACTCTTTCTCTCTCTACGCCAATCTCACTCTTCTTCTCTCTCTTTAAATTTATGTACCTTATTCTCTCATTCACTTTCACAGTCTCTATTTCTCCTTATCTCTCCATATCTACCTTTCTCTCTCACTCTCCGTTCCATCTCTATCACTCTCTCTCTTTGTAACTCTTCTTTTTCTCTTCCACTCTCTTTAAATATATCCACTTATTCCTTTAGCTCTCTCAATGTCTGCCATCCCTCTCCCTCATTCTCTCTCTTCCTCTATCTTGCTCACTCACTAACAATCTTTTTCTCATTCTCTCTCAATCATTCTCTTTGCCTCACTATCTCTAACACTTTTGCTCTCTGTCTCGTTACTATCTTTATCTCTCTCTCTCTCTCATTTATCTAACTTTCTCTCTCTCTTCTTTACCTCCCCTCATTTTCTAGTCTCTCTCATAGCCTCCTTCCCTCACTTTTTCTCTCTCTCTCTCTGACCCTTTCTCTCTCTTTCTCTCTTTCTCTTTTTATCTGACATATTTTATCTCCCTCCCTTTATCTTGTTACCTCTCCCTCTCTCGTGTTTCCCCAATCCCTCCATCTTGAACCATTTCCCCAACCCCTGCTACACTCCCTCTCCCTCTTATGTCTCCCTGACTCTCTTAATTTTCCTTGCATTATCAGTCTTGTTTTGTTTTTCTCTCTCACTTTCTATCTCCCTCCTTGTTCTCTCCTTCTCCCCCTTCATTCCACTTTCTTTCCTTGTTCCTATGACCTCACATTCTCTCTCTCTGTCCATCATAATCTTTATCTCATTCTCTAACTCTATCCCTCACTCTTTCTATTTTTGTCGCTCACTCTCTCTTCCTTCTTTCTCTATTGGTCTCTCCTTCGCTCTATTTATCTCCTTCACTCCCACTCTCTGCCTCCCGCTCCATCCCTCTCTTCTCTCGTTTTTCTCTCCCCTCTCTCCCTCAAACTCTCTCTCTCTCACTCTCTCCCTCTCTCCACCTCATTAACTCTATCTCTAACCTACTCTCTCACTCATTCTATCTTCTTCTTCCTCAATCTCTCCATTCACTTCTCTCTCACACGCTTCTCTCTCTCAGCCTCTTTCCATCCCAACAATCTCTCTTAATCTCCATTAGTCCTACCATGTCTCATTCTGAAACCCTCCCTCTGTCTCTTTCTCATACTTTCTCCCTCACTCTCAAACATGATTTCATCCCTCTCTCTCTCACTCGCATCATCTTTCACACTCTCCCTGCATCTCACTTTTTTTAGCTCTCTCATGGATCTCTTCTCTCTATTTCTCATTCTTTTTCTTCTCTCCATCTTTCTTGAGCTTTTCACTCTCTCACTCTCTTTATTGTTCTATCCCTTTCTCTCACCCCTCCATTCCTCCTTTCTTACCTTTTTCTTCTTTATTATGTCTTTTTTGCTTACACTTACCTTCACCTTACTCTCTCTCTTGTCTCTCTTTTCTCTCTCTTTCATCTAGCTTGGTCTCACTTGCTTTCTCTCATAACTCCCTTCATCTCTCTCCTCTCTCTCTCTCTTTTTCCCTCCCTCTTTCTTATCTTTCTCCTCTTTTTTTTATTTCTTTCTCTTTTCTTTCCCTACTCTTACCTCCTTACTATGTCTCACCCTCTCTGTTCCCCTCACACCCTCTCTTAGTCTCTTTCTTTTTTCACTTATCTCACTCTCTATATTTTTTTCTTCTTCCTCTCTTATCTCTCTCTTCTGTGTCACTCCTTCTATTCTCTCTTTCACCCTCACTCTTCATATTCTCTATCCCTATCATTGTCTCTCCCAATCTCACTCTCTCCCTCTCCCTCTCTCTTTCACTATCTCTCTAATGCTCTCTCTCCTTCATTTTCTCCCTCCTCTCTCTCTCTCTCTTTATTTCACTCTCTCTTTCTCAATCTCTCTTCTTTAATTTTCTCTTCTCCGTTTTCTCTCTTGCCTCTCTCTCCTCCCCTACTCTTCTACTCTCTCTCCTCTCTTTTGTATCTTAACCTCCTCTCTGTCTCTTCTATCACTTAACTTCCCAAACTATATTCTCTTATTACCCTCCCTCTCTGGCTCCCTATTATCTCCCTCTCAGCTTTCTCACTCTTGCTAAATCTCGCTCACACTTCTCTCTCTTTATCTCACTATCTTAATCATCTTTCTATCTCTTTCGCTCTATATCTCTCACTCTCTTAAACAGAGACATTCAATCTCTCTCCCTCTCTCTTGTTGTCTCTCCATCTCTCTTGCTTTCTCCATCCCTCCATCTCTCGCCCTCTCCTAATCCCCCTCACTCGATCTCTCCCTGCCTCTTTCTCTTGCATTCTCTCTCCCTTTATCCCTCTTGCTTTCCCACATTATTTTTTTCTCTCATTTTCTCTCTCCCTCTTCTCCCTCCATCTCACTTACCCCTCACCACTTTTTCTCCCTCTCTCACCCTTACAATTTCAATCTTATTTTCTCTCTCTGTATATCTCTCACTCTTCCTCTCTCCCTCTCTCAATCTCTTGCCATCTCTTCCCTCTCTTTTTCTCTCTCCCTCTGGCTCTATTTTTCTATGAGTTTCTTTCTTGCTCTACCCACTCTCTAGCTTTCTTTCACTAATCATGCTCACAATAACTTTCTTACTCTCTCCCCTATTATTATCTCTCTCTAGCTCTTCTTTATATTTCTTTCTCTAGCTTGCTCACTTTGCATCTCTATCTCCCTCTCTCTCTCTCTCCCTTTATATCTTCTCTCGCTCTCCTTTTTTGCTTACTTCATCTCTCTTCCTCTCTCTTACTTGCTCTTTCACCATGTTTAACACTCTCTCACTCTCTTTATCACGAATCTCTCATGCTCACAGTATCTCTGTAATTTATTTAAATCTGTTCCCTCTTATCTCATTCTCTCTTAACTCACTCTATATCACTCCATCTCTCCCTCTCATTCTCCTTCTCTCTCTCTCTCTCTCTCTCTCTCTCTCTCTCTCTCTCTCTCTCTCTCTCTCTCTCTCTCTCTCTCTCTCTCTCTTCTGGTCCCACTTTTAATCTCTTTCTCTCTCACTCCCTTGCTTACTCTAACTCCCTCACTTTTTGTCCCTCCCTCTTACGTCTTTCTTTCTCTTCATCTCTTCCCCCTCTTCCTCTGCCGCCCCCTCCCTCTCGCTCTCATCATCTCTCTACTTTGCTCCTACCATCCATTCCTTTCTATCTCCTCTTCTTTCTCTCATTCTCTCTAACTTTATCTTCTCTTCTCTATGTCACTCTCTCTCTATGTTTCATTATTATTGTATCAATGCCTCTTCCTCCCTAGCATGCTCTTCAATTTCTCTCGCTTCTCTCTTCCACTCTCTAGCTCTCTTCTATTGCTCTCTCTTGTATCTATGTCTATCCTTCCCTATCTTATGCTCTCTCTTCTCTCTCTCCTCTCTAGGTCTACTCTCTCACACACACTATCTCTTTCTCTCTCTTCTCTTGCTCTCCCTTCTCATTTTCTCACTCATCGCCTTTCTTTGTGTCTCTATGTCTCTCATCTTTCTCTTACTCTGTCTTCTTTCTCCTCTCATTCACTCTATATCCCTCACACATTTTTCTCTCTTTTTCTCCCTCCCTCCCTCACTCTCTCTCTCTTTATCATTCCATCATTTTCTCTCCTTCACTCCAGCGCTTCTTTCTTTAACTATCTTACTCAATCTAGCTCTCTCTCTCTTTCTCTGCTCTCGCACACTCGCTCTCTCTCTTTCTCCCCTTTCACACACTTGCTCTCTCTCTCTCTCTCTCTCTCTCTCTCTCTCTCTCTCTCTCTCTCTCTCTCTCTCTCTCCCTCCCTCCATTGCTCATTCAATCTCTCTCCGTCAATCTCTCGCCCTCTCACCTATCCCTCCACTCTATCTATATCTCTTACTCTTTGACTCCTTCCCTTTCTTTCCCTCTCTCTCCCCTTCATCCCTCCATTCCTCATATCTTTCTCTTTCCCTTTCTTCCTCTCTCTTACTTTATCCCTTTCATTCTCTCCTTCCATCTCTCCTTAGTATATATATCTTACCCTTTCTATCATTCTCCTTCCATCTTCTCTGTCTCTCTCTCTTTTTCTCTCCTTCTATCTCACTTCTGCACTTTTCTCTTGCTTGCTCTCACTCTTTCAGTTCTTCTTCATCCTCCTCTCTCTATCTCTCTATCATACTCTCTATCCCTTTTCTCCCATCTTATCTATCTCTCGCTCCCTCAACCACTATCTACCTCCTTTTACTCTTTCTCTCACCCTTTATCTACATATCTTTATCTCTCTCTCATACTTTCTACCCTCCCTCTCTCTACTTAACTCGCCCTCTCTCCCACACTATCTACCCTCTCTCAGTCTCTCTTCACCCTTGTGCTTCTCTCTACCTCTCACTTTCCTAACTCCCTCACGCTTTCCTTTTTCTATTTTTTTTCTCTCCCACCCTCTCCCACCCTCCCTTTCTTTCTTGCTCACACATATCTTTATCTCTCATACTATATTTTTTACCTTTCTCTGCCTCCCTTCCCCTCTCTCCCTCACTCCCTCCCTCTCTTTCTTTACCCCTCCCTGTTTGCATTCTCTATTTCTCCATTTTTGTATCCCTTTTCCTCTCTCGATCTATGTTTCACTCTCTTTTTCTCTCTATCCCTCCCACTCAAATGCTCACTCTTCTCTCTTTCTCTCTCCTTTTCTCTAGGCTCCCTCCTTCCCAATATCTCTCACTCTCACTCCTACCTTACCTCTCTCTTTATCTCTCACACTAGCTTTCTTGCTCTTTCTTTCCCATCCCTACTTCACTACCTCAATCTCTCTCTTTGTCTCTATCAGTTCCCTCCCTCGCTCCCTTTCTCCTCCCTCTTTGTCTCTCCCCCTTCATCTCTCCCTCTCTTACTCACTGTTTCGCTTTTACCCACTCTGGCTTTCTCTTCTTTTACTCTCTCTTTCGTCTCTCTACACTCATGCTCTCTCTTAATCTCCCCACCAATCTTTGTCTCTTACTCTTTTCTTTCGCTCTTTCATCACTCTATTTCTCACTCTCTCTCACTCTTGCATTCTCTCTATTTGTTTATTTTTCTCTTCTCACTGTGTCCCTCCCTCTTTCCTCTCTTTCTCCATCTCTCTACACATCTTCTTACTCCCTCTCTCTTACTATTTCTCTCTCCCTCCATTCTTCTCTCTCTGTCCCTCTCCCAATCTTCATCTCCCTTCCTCCCTCTCCCTCCCTCTCTCATGGCTCATCTCCCCCTCATCCCTCCCTATTTCTCCAACTGTCACTTGCCTCTCTCGCTCCCATCTCTCTTTTTCTCTTTCTCCCATACTCTGTCTCTCTTCTCTTTCTTGCACTCTCTCACACTCTCCCCTGTTATTTATCTCTTCTGTTCTCTTTCCTGATCTCTCTATCAAACTCTCTATTCTCTTAGAAACGTCTACCTCTCTCTATATCTCTTTTTCCCTCTATCATACACTCGCACCTCACTCCACGCCCTTAGCTTTTTTCTTTTTCATTCCATCTCTTCCCTCCCTTTATATATATATTTCTATCTTCCTCTCTCCATCTCTCAATCTCACCTTCTCTCTGTATCTCTCTCTTTATCTCTCTCTTGCTCTCTCACACTTCCTCTTACTCTCACTTTCCTCTCACACCTCCCACCCTCCATCTCTTTCTTGCTCTCTTGCACTCTGTCTCTATCCCTCAAGCTCTTTTTTTTTTCATTCCCTTCGTCCCTCCCTCTATTTTGTCTCTCTCCCTCTTTTGACTTCTATCTCTCTTTTTCTCTATCTCCCTTCCTCTCTTGCTCTATGTTTCGCTTCATTTTCTCTTTATCTCTCACACACAACAGCTTTATGTTATATCACTCCCTCTCTCCCACTTCCTTCCACTCTCCTTTCGCATGCTCTCTTTTTTCATGCTCTCTCTTCACATGTTCTTTCTTCATATGCACTCTGATCTCTCTCTCTTGCACCACTTGCTCTTCCTTCTCTTTCTCATCTCTTCTTCTTTCACTCCTTCATCACTCTATCATTTCTTCTTTTAGTTTCTCTCTCTCCATTCCATTCTCTCATGCCCTCCATCTCTCTCTCCCCACTCTCTTACCACTTCTTTCTTTCTTTCTCTTTTCTATCTGCTCTCCTTTATGCCTCCTCTCTCCCCTCTCTCCTCCTCCCCCTTTACACACTCTGACACTCTCCCATATTGTCTCCTCTTTATGTCGCACTCTCTATCCCTCCCTCTATTTCTCTCTCTCTCTCTTCTCTAGTTATTGCTCTCCCTCTTCTCACTTTCTCTCTCTCACTCCTTCTCTCTTGCTCTCTTTCCTCCTTATCATTTTATGTTCTTGATCTCTCAAATTAACCATTTCACTCTCTCTAACACAATTTGTATCTCTATCTCCATTTCTCCCTCCCTCTATCCCTCCCTTTCTTCCCAATCCCTAACAGACTATCTATATATCTCTCTCTTTCACGTTATATCGTTCCCTCCCTCCTTTTATCCCTCTTTCACTTTGTCTATATTCATCTTCTCTCTCTGTCTATCTCCTTCTATTTCTCTCTTCTCCTCTCTTGCTCTCTCACTCACTCTCCCTCCTTCACTCTCTCTCACTCTCTCTTCTCTCTCTACTTCTCATGCTCTCTCTCTGAATATCCCCACCCCTCTATCTCCCACTCTCTCTTCTCTTGCTATTTCATTTCTCTCATTTTCTCCCTCTTTCAATCCAACATTTTCTCTAGCTCTTTATTTTTCTATTCTCCCTCTCCCTCCCCTCTCCTCTCTCTTTCCTCTCTTTTTTCTCTTCTACATCTTTCTTGCTATATTTCTCTCTTATTATTACTCCCTCCCTCCTTTCCTCTCTCTCTATAACTCTCAATCTCTATCTGTCTCCCTCTCTCCTCCACTCTCTCCCTCCCTACTCTCTCTCTCCCTTTCCTTCCTCTCTCTTCATCTCTCATGCTCTTCTCTCGCTCTCATCTCTCTCTTCTCTCCTCTTCACTTCTTTCTCTTTCTCTCTCTCACTCTCTCCCTCTGTCTTTAATACTTCTCTCTCTCCCTTTCTCTCATACACTCTAACATCTCTATCTTTATATCTAGTGCTCCATATTTTATCTCTCCCTTCCTCTATTTTCTCACTCTCTCCCTCTTACCACACTTATCTATTCTTTTTCTATCTCTCTTCCTCTCTTACTCTATGTTTTGTTCTACTTATCTCTCCATCTCTCCCAGTCACAAGCTCTCTCTTTTATCACTCCACTTCTTGGTCCCACACTTCCTTTCACTCTCTATGATCTTACTCTCTCTAGCATCTCTTGCTCTCTCTTCTCTTTTTCTCATCTCTTACTTCTCTCACTCCCTCTCTTCCCTTACTCCCTCATCACTATCATTTTTTCTTTATCTTCATCCATCTCTCCCTTCCTTCCTCCCTCGTGGCCTCTCTCTCCCTCCATCCATCACTCTCCTCCCACTTTCTCTCCTCTCACTTTCTCTTCTTTTTCTCTCTCACCATCTCTCCTCTCTCACTACCTCCCACCCTCTCAAACTTCTCACTCCTTTCAGCTTGTCTATCCTTCCCTCTCTCATGCTCTCTCCCATTAATCTCTTACATTCTCTCTTACCATAACTTATCTTTCTCTCTCTTTTATTTGTCAACACTCACTCTTCCACCCTCTTTTCTATCTTTCTCTCTTTATTACAATGCTCACTCTTTCCATCTCTCTTCTCTCTCCATCCCTCTCTCACTCTCTCTTCAGTTTATCACTCCCCCCTCTTCTTCTATCTTATATATCTCTCTCTATCTATCTTCATATTACTCTCTCTTACACTAACCCTAGCTCTATCTACATTTCTCTCTCCCTCTATTTCCCTCTCATTCCCTCTTTCTCTCTTTCTTTCTCAATCACATACACACTCTCTCTTCCTTTCTCTCTCACTTTCTCTCTATCTCTCTCGCTTGCCCTATCTCTCTGATTTCTCTTCTCTCTCAATTTATCTCTCTCCATAACTCTCTCTTCCATCTCTTACGCTCTACATAGCTTTCTATCTTTCTCCCTCTCTCACTCACTCTTTCCACTACTATAGCATCCTCTCTCCCTATCTTTTCTAACACTCCATCTCTCTCCATCTTTATCTTTTTATGATTTTCTCTTTCTCTCTCTTTCTCTCTATATCACCCACTCTCCAACTTTTAATATTTATTATCTTCTCTCACTCTCTCTTCTTTATCTTACTTTTAATTATCTCTCTTTCTCTTCCCATCTATCTGCTCTTCTCCCTCGTTCCCTCTCTTTTATCCTTTGAATTTGATTCTCTTTATCTCTCTTTTAATATTTGTCTCTCTCACTGTTCTTTCTATCTTCATCTTAATCTCACTCTCACCATCTCTGCATCTCTATCTATCTTTGTCTTCTCTTCATCTCTATTTGTCTCACTTTCTTTATTCTCTTAGCTTCACTTAAGGTTCTCTCTCACACACACTCTTTTGCTTGCACCCTCTATCTCTATCTCTAAACCCTCTCCTACTTATCTCACCCCTCTCACTCTCTAACTCTCTCTTTCTTTTTATATCCCCTCTTGAACTCTCTTCTCTTTCTTGCACTTCTTTCTCACTCTCTACCTCTTTCTCTCCATGTCTAAATCACTCTCTCACCCTTCCTCTCTAGTTCTTGCCCATCTCTCAGCTACCTCCCTTATCTTTCTTTCTCACATTTTTTTTTCTTTTCTCTGACTCTTACCTCTCTCTCTCTTCTCTATCTTCCTCTCCACCTATCTCTCTTGCACTTTTCTATCATTCTCCATCTCTCTAACTCTCAATTTCTTAATCTTAGAGAAGCGAGAAAATGGGTGGATAGAAGTAGAATCATAAAGAGTGCCAGAAAGAGGGAGTAATGGAGATAGAGATAAGGAAGGTATTTGTGTGAGAGAGAGATATAGAAGGAGAGAGGGAGAGAGTGAGACCACGAAAGAGAAAGAATGAAAGATAGACAAACAGAGAAAGAGAGAGGGTGAGTGAGAGAAAGGGTGAGAGAAATTTTAGTGAATAAGAGACTTTGTAAGAGAGAAATCGAGAGGGAGAATAAGGGAGAGAGCTGAAGTGAAGTAGTGGAAGTGAGAGGAAGATAGAGATTGAGAGATGTAGAAGTGAGAGAGAAAGGAGGTGAATAAGAGATAGAGACAAGAGAGAGGGAACCAGAGGAAGAAGGAGAATGGATAAGTAAATACTATGAGAGAGAACGGCAGGAGGGAGAGAAAAAAGAGAGAAACAGAGAGAGAGGGAGTGAGAGAAGAAGGGAGAGGTAATAAGAAAATGAGAGAAAAAGAGGGTGGGAGGGATGGAAAGAGAGGGAGAGAGATTGAGAAAAAGAGAGATATTGAGAGAGATAGATGGATTGATATAGTGTGATAATGAGGGCAAGAAAGTGAGAAGAGTAAGAGGGAGAGAAGAGGTAGAGAAAATAAACATAACGTGAGAGAAAGAGAGAAGGTGAGAAAGAAATGAAGAGCGAGGAGTTCAACAAAGAGATTGGGAGAGACAGAGAGAATGAGAGTAAGGGAGAGATAAGTAAAACAAGGGAGAAAGATAGAGAAGAGTGTGAGAGAGTGAGAGATAGAAAAAATAGAGATGGAAATAGATAGAGACTCAGAGAGGGTAAAAGAAGAGAGAGTAAGAGATTTTGAGCTAGGTAGAGAGAAGTGTTAGGGGGAGGGAGTGTGGTGAAGATAGACCAAGTGAGAGGGTGTGTGAGATAGGGGAGAGGAAGGGAGAGATAGAGATGCAGGAAAGGAAATATTGGAAGGGGAAATGAAGATAAAGATATGGAATGTTCGCGTGTGAGAGAGAGTGAGGGAGGTAGAGTGAGATAGAGAGAGAGTTAAGTGATCAATAGAAAGATAGAGAGAGAGATGAGAGATAGGCGAGAGAGAGAAGCAGAGAGTCCGTGAATGATAGAGAGAAAGAAGGAGAAAGTGATAAAGATAAGTTTCTGAGAGAGAGAGAATGAGAAGAGTGGGTATAGAGCAAGAAAAAGCGCACAAGAAAAAGGGATAAAGAACAAGAGAGTGTGTGAAAAATGGAGACAGTAAAAGAGAAAGAGGGAGAGAGGAAGAGAGACCGCTCTCACTTTGACTCTTTATATTACTCTCTCTACATGCCTACATGCCTCTCTTTCCTCACACCTCTCTAATTCACACTTTGTCCCTCTTATTTAATCTCTCCCATTTTCTATCTTAATAACCCTACCTCTCTCTATCTCTCACATCTTCTCTAACACTTTCTTCGCTCTCTATCTCACTTTTCCTCTAGTACTTTATTATGCTTTTCTCTCTCTACTTCACTCTATCTCTTGCTCTCGCTTACTTTCTCTTTAGCTTGTTATTTCTCTATCTTTCTCTCTTGCTCTCACCTTGTGCTTTCTTTTCCTTTCACTTTATTATTCCCACTCACTCCCTGTCTCTTTCCCACTTCACTCTCTCCCTCCCTCACCTTTCTTTTACTCATTGTTCTTTCTCTTTTTCTCACTTTCTTGCTCTCTCACTTCTCTCTCTGTCCCTTATCTTTACTCTCTTTCTTTATTCTAGCTCTCCATAGATCTCTCCCTCTTTCTTCTTCTTTTTTTTATCCCCCTCTTTCTCTCATTCACTCTCCACCCTCCCTTTATCTCTCTACCTTGCTTCCTCTCTTTGCCCTCCCACTCACTTACACTCTCTACCTACCTTCTTACTGTTTCTTCCCTATCTTCCTCTCTCTCCCTCACTCTATCACTCCCTCCCCTCTCCTTCCCTCCTTACTGGCCTCTCTCTTTAGTGTGAATATATATTTCTCTCCATATCTCTTTTTTCTCACTCTCAATCCCTCTCTCGTTTTTTCTCTCTCTTCACTAACTCTTCCTTGTTGCCTTCTTGGTGTCATTTTCCCTCTCTCTCACCCTCTCTATCCCCCTCTCACGATAACTCTTTCTACCTCTCCCCTACTCTCACTCTTACACTCTCTCTTTTACTTTATGTACCTCTTTCCATCATCCACACTATCAGTCATTATTTCTCCTTATCTCTTTTTTACCTTTCCCTCTCTATCACTCTCTCTCTAACTCTTCCTTTGTTTGCTTCCACTATCTAATTCTACCCACCACTCCCTCTAGCTCTCTCAACATCTACCCTCCCTCTCCCTCTATCTCTCTCTCCCCATCACTCTTTCTCCATATTTTGCTCTCTCATCATTTAACTTTATTACTCCCCCCTCACTCTCTCAGCCTATCTCGCTCCCACTTACTTCACTCTCTCAATCTCTCACTCTTCTCTCCCTTTCTCACTCTCTTGCTTGTTGCCTCCCTCTCTCCCTCTTTTTTTATACGTCTGTTGCTTTCTCTAGCTCTCCCCAGCTCTCTCACTCTCTACTCTTTGTTCTTTCTCCCCTTCTTTCTCCCATTATCTCTCCCCTCAACCTCTATCTCGCTTTCGCTTCCTTGTTATCTCCCTCCCACTTTATTATCATACATGTATTACTTTTTTATACATTTTTCCCTCTTTCCATCCTATCTCTCTCACTCTCTAATTTTTTCCTACACACGTCTACATGCCCTTTCTTTCTCACTCTCTCCATTCCCTCTCTTTATCACTCTTAATCACTTTCTCTTTCTCTCTCACTCCCTCCCTCTCCCCCCCTTTCTAACTCTTCTCTCACTCTCTTTTCTCTCTCTCTCGCTCTCCCTTGCTTCATCAGTTTTCTTCTCTCTCTCTCACTCTCTCTCGTATTCTCTTGTTTGTTGTCTTACTTTCTCTATCTCTCTCTATCCCATCCTCTTTTCCTTACTCTCTACACTCTATCTCCCTTTTTATCTCTCTCACACTATCAACCTCTATCCTACAATCTCTCCATCTCTCCCTCTTTTTATCTCTCTTCATCTATCTCCCTCTCTCTATCTCTCTCTTGCTCCCAATGTCCTTCACTCTTCCCTCTTTCTTTCTCTTCTCTCTTGCTCTCTCTTCCACCCTCCCTCTCTCCTACACACACTCTCTCAATCTCTAATACTCTATTTTCTCTCTCATCAAGCCTTCTCCTCCCTCCTTCTCTCCATATCTTTTTTCTCTCTCTCTCTCTCCCACTTTCCATCCTTATCTCTATCTTTCTATCTCTCTTCCTTCTTGCACTATGTTGCACTCCCATTGTTTCTCTATCTCTCCCACTCAACTGCACTCTCTTATATCACTCTTTCTTCTCTTTTTTATCAATCAATCTCTCTCTCACACACACATACTCAAACTTTTGTCACTCACTCTTTCATCCTCTCTCTCCCTCTCTCTCCCTTAATCCCATTCTCATTTCCTTCATCTCACCTTCCCTTCCTTCCATTTTATCTCAATCTCCTTTCTCTATCACTCTTTTATCTCTTCCCCTAACTCCACATTTCTCTCTCCCTTACTCTGCCTTTCATTTGTCTCTTCTTCGTGTCTATCAAACTGTCCCTCCCTCACTTCCTCTCACCACTCTCTCCTTTATCGTTTCTCTTACATACTCTCTCTATCACTCCTCCCTCTTATTTTTCTCTTTATCTCACGCTTTGTCTCTCCAACACTCCTTTTCTCTCCCTATCTATATATTCTCTCTCTTCTCTCTCTTCTCTCTAACTCTGTTTATCTACCTCTATTGCTATTTCTCTCTCTCTTCTTCCTCAATCCCTCCCTCACACTCTATATAAGTATCCTTCTCTTTACCACTTTACCTCTCTTGCTCTTTTTAGCTCTCTATCCATTTTTCTCTTTGTTCTCCTATCCCTCTCTCCATCTCTCTATCTCTCCCTCCCACCCTCTCTCCCTCTCTTTATCTCTCTATATCTCGCTCCTTTGCACTCCCTCTCTCTCTCTTGTCCTCTCTATCTCACACTTTTCCACATTCCCCTCACTTTCCCTCCCATCCTTATCTCTCTCTCTCTCTCACTCTCACAATCTCTTTTGCTTCATATTACTCAATACTTATCACTCTCTATCTCTCTCTATCTCTTTTTATATTCACCTACTTTCCTTTCTTTCGCTCTCCCTCCCTCCCTCTTTTCGTCTATTTTTCTCTCTCCCTTCCTCTTTGCTCCTTCTTCCATTGCTCATTTTCTCCCTTTTAACTTCTATCTTCTCTCACATTCACTCTCTTCTCATGCTCTGTAATCAGTGAGAGATAGAGTATGTATTGAGAAGAGAAACAATGGTTTGGTGGGAGTGGGAGAGAGCAAACTGAAGAGTGAGAAAGTTAGAGCAAGAGTGATAAAGAGGTTGGGCGTAACAAAAGTAGAGAGAGCTGGAGCAGAGAGTGAAAAGGGAGGGGAGAGATGGCCATAACAGAGTGGGAGAGAGATAGATAGTGGCAGAGAAAGAGATAATGAGAAAGAGGGAGAGAGAGGGTAATTATTGCAAGAGAAAGGGAGAGAGCTGACAAGAGAGAGTAGGAGAGGAAGAGAGGGGTCAAAAGTGGGAGTAAGGGTTTGAATAAAAAGAAAGCATGAATGGGTCTAGAAAAAAGGCAAGAGACGAGAAGATGTAGAGCAGGAGAGAGCGGGAGAGAGCGGGAGAGAGCGAGACTGAGAAAGCGAGGGAGAGAGTAAGAGTAAGAGATAAGACCGAGGATTTAGAGTGCAAGAGAGGATAAGAGAGACCGAAAGAAGAGCAAAATAAAGTTCTAGAGAGAAAGCAAGATAGAGAGAGATAAATGGTCAACAGAAGAGAGAGTGAAACATAGAGGGAGGTAGGGAGATTAAGAGAGTGTGAATGTGCGAGTGAGTGATAGAGATAATAGAGCAAGAGAGAGACACAGAGGTAGAACGAGGGAGCGATAAAAGGAGAGAGTGAAAGGGGAAGATAGATGGAGAAAGGGAAGAGTTACAATATAAAATTAAAGAGAGAGAGAAAGCGGGAGGTGGATAAGAAGAGTTGGAGCGCACAAGATGGAGAGAGGAAGAGAGAGAGCATGAAAATTATAGAGAGTGATGAGTAAGAGAGACAAGAGAGAGAGTTAGAGAGTGAGATAAGAGAGAGATGAGTAAGATAGAAGAGTGATTGGGAGAGAAGGAAAAGAGACATGAGAGAGAAAGATAAAATGACATTAGAAGATTATAAAAGTGAAAGAAATGATGAGAGAGAGTTTAATAAGAGAGAGAGAGAGAAAGAGAGAGTGTTGAAGAGAGAGTTGTTGAGTGGGAGAAATAGAGACAAGGAAATTGAAATGTAGAGAGATTGATAATGAGATAGATGGGGTTGGAATGAGGGAGGGAAATATAAGAGATGGAGAGAGAGAGAGAGAGAGTGGGAGAGAAGGAATAGAGTGAGGTAGAGAAGGGATAGAGATAAAGGGAAAGAGAGGGTGAGAGAGAAAGGCAGGGAGACTGAAGTGACATAGAGAAGGGATAGAGATAAAGGGAAAGAGAGTGAGATATAGAGAGTGAGAGAGAAGAGTGAGGAGGGACTGAGAGCATGAGTGAGAAATAGAAAAAAGAGGGAGAGAAAAATTGAGGGGGGAGAGAGAAATGAAGGGAGGAGAGAGATGGAAAGAGATGATGAGGGAGAGAGAAAGAGAGAGGGGAAGAGAGAGAAGAGATGAAATAGAAAGAGGAGAAGGGAGAATGAGAGAGAGGGGAAGAGGGGGGAGATGGAAGAGACAGAGCGAGAGTGGGAAGATCGAGAGAAACAAAGTGGGAGCAACGAGTGGTAGAGAGATGGAGTGAGTTGGAGAAGATGAGAGAGAGAAAAAGAGGGTGGGAATGAGGATGAGAGTTAGAGAGATAGAGTTAAGTTGAGTCAAAGGGAGTGGGAGAGAGTGAGCGAGTGAATAAGAGAGAGGGAGAAAGAGAGAGGGAGAGAGGAAGAAAGAGAGATATAGAGGAAAAAAAGGAGGGAAAGAGAGCGCTGAAGAGAGAGGGATGAAGAGTTAGAGAGATAATGATAGTGAGAGATAAGGTACAACAAGAGAAGTGAGGTGAGAGAGAGAAAGAGCATGGTAGAGATAGAGATAGAGGCATATCAAGAAGTACGATGAAAAAAAGAGACTAAAAGAGTAGGTGAGATGTTAAGGGAGAGGGGATAGGGAGTGAGCTACAAATATTGAAGGAGAACAAAGAGAGAGAATTTGTGTGTGGAAGAGAGAATGAAGGAATAAGGAGTGTGCGAAGTGTGAAAATTAGAGAGGGAGAATGAGAGAGAAGGAGAGAGAGAGAGGGAGATAGAGTGGCAGAGAGGGAATGATAGGACGAGAAGGGAGAAGGGAGAAGAGAGAAGGTAATATAGATATTAAGAGGTGAGGAGACCAAAATAAGAGAACGAAGAGAGACATTGGAGGGGGCAAGATTGAAATAATGTGAGAGAAATACACAAGAGAGAGAGAGGTAGGAAAAGATAGAGTGAGTGAATGAGGGAAGGAGCTTAAGAGAGGGGAAGAGTGAAAATGACAAGAGAAAGGGGGGAGAATGAGAGTTAGATAAATGTAGAGAGAAGTGAGTGAGAGAGAGAAAGAAACTAAGATAAAAGGTTGATGGAGAGATAGAGAAAGAGAAGAGTTCCACGAGCAAGAGAAAGGGAAGTTCGGACAGAGAAGTAGAGATTGAAAGCGTGAGAGAGTGGAGGAGTGAGTGAAGAGAAGGTTGAGTAAGATAGAAGAGAGAGGGCATAAAGTTGCAAAGTGTGAGAGAGAAGGTAGGAGAGTAAGAGAGAGCAGGAGAGAGTGAGGAGGAGAGAGGGAGGGAGAGAGAGAGAGGAAAGCATGGAAAGAGGTAGCAAGAGATATGTAGAGAGCAAAAGAAAAGTAGAGAGAAAGAGAGAGAAGGGGGTAGAGATGGAGAGAGAAGAGTGTGAGAAAGAGATGAAAGAAAGTGAGAGAAGAGAGAGTGTGATGAAGAGACAGAAAGAAAGTCTATGTGAGAGAATGAGATATTGATGGATTGAGTGAGGCAAATAAAAAGAGAATAGGGACGAGAGGAGAGAGAAAGAGGGGAGGGATTGAGAGAGATGGGGAGTGATTGAGAAGAGAGAAATAAGAGACTAGGAGAGAGGGAAAGAGTGAGAGAAAGAGATATAATACTAAAGACAGAGTGATAAGAAGGGTGAGAGTGAGTTAAAGAGGAAGAAAGAGCAAATGAAATGGGTGAGGAAGAAAGATAGAGAGAGAGAATGAGAGTAAGAGGGAGATGGAGAGAAAGAGAGATAACGAAAGAAATGGAAGAGATACATGAGAGAGAGATGGAGGGCACGAGAGAGGGAGAGGGAGAAGAAGAAGAAATGAGGGAAGAGAAAGATAAAGAGAGCAAGAGAGTTGTAGGATGAGAGATATAGGGTTATAAAGAGGGAAAAATAGAAGTAGAGAGAGATGGAGTTAGAGGGAGTGAGAAGTGTATGAGAATAAACTTTAAGAGATTGGTAGAGAGTGCGAGAGAGATAAAGATAGAGAGTAATTGAGGCAGATAAAAGAGAGATGGAGGGAGTGCTGGAATTTGGACTGAAGGAGATAGGGGGAGTGAGTGAGAAGAGAGAGTGAGGTGAGAATGAGACAGAGGAAAAAACTTAGATAAAGAGAGAAAACATAAGAGAGTAAGGAAATGAGGGAAGGTGGATGAAAGCGACGCTCTCTCCATAATGCACACACAAACTCTCTCCCTCTTTCTTCTTTATCTCTGTCTTTATCTTTCTCTTTAACTTTATCTCTCACTCCTTTCCCCATCTCCTTTTGCCCCTTTCTCTCCTTGCTCTTTCTCACTCTTTCTCTTTATCTACTTATGCTCTCTAATCTCTATCTCCCTCTTACATCGCCATCTCTTCTCTCGCTTACTCTCTCTTTTCTCACACACTTCTCTCTGGCTACCCTCTCCACTCTTTCCTCTTGCTCCCCTCTTCACTGTCTCTTCACTTTTCCTCTTGTTCCCCTCTTCCCTATCATCTTTACTCCTGTTCTTTCCTCCAACTACGCCTCTCTCTCTCACAGACTTTCCACTTTCTCTCTCACTCTCCACTCCTTTTTTCTCTTCTACTTGTCCTCTCACTCTCCCTCTCTTTTCCTCCTCCACTTTCTCTCCCCCTCTAACTCTCAGTTATCCTTTATATTGTCCCCCCTTGTAAATCCCTTAAGGATAAATGCTATCAGATCATGAATGCTCTTTAGCAGGATTCCAATGGCATGTTGTTCCTGGAGTTGCGGCTTGCATTTCATGCTTAAATTCCTCCATCGCAGAATGTAGTCCACCAAAGTTTCGTTTGGTTTTTGTTGCTCGACCACAAGATCACCAATAGTGATGTGGTGCTGAGCTCCAGCAAACCATTTCACGAACACGTTTTCCAATTCTGCGAATGTTTTCACTGAACCGTTGGGCAACTCTACCTACCTGTCAAAGGCAATTCCTGAAAAGATACTGACAAACTGGCAGAAAAACAAAGTGTTGCTACCCCCCCACCCCCCGCGTTGTAGCAACTCGCTCGAAAGTGTGCAACATGTTGTCGGGGGTTTCCCGTTCCATCAAAAGTCTTGAACAGAAATGGTACGAAGCCTTTAGGGTATTGCATGGCATCAAATTCTTTGGGGTATGGTCTACCCTTCAGAACCAATGCCCGGCCTTTGGATTGGGCTATGGCCTCTTGCACCTGCTGTTCTACCATATTCTTAATGTCCTTTTCTGATATTATACCTTGAGTGGAATCCTTCTTTAGCTGTTCATCTCCATTGATGGATGTGATTTCCTTTCCTCCGTCGGCAATGTGAATAACCTCTAGAGGTGTTTGGGGGCTGAGGCTGACTCTGAAGAGTGGCTAGAGCAGCCGCCATCTCCTACATTTTCTTTTCCATCCAGTAAATTATATCGTCCTTTTCCCGAAGATGGAACCTCATTACTTCTGGGTTGTCTCCTTCTGATTTTGATGGAGCTCCCTGTAGAGCTGACGACACTAGGGTCTCAACCACGTTGATCTCGGCAAAATCCTCGTCCATGTATCCTGACAAGACTTCTTTATTCTCTGATTTATCTTTCTGCTCATTAGCCAACTGATGAATTTCTGACCTCAACATTTCCAAAATAACCTCGAGTGACTTTCCTCTGATGGTTTTACAACTAGCAGACTGTAGTCGGTGAACCTCATTTTCTGGAGTTGTCTTTGAGATGGCACTACTCCTTAGAGTTGGCGTCGGAACTCCTCCTTTCTGGCTGCTTTGCCAGTATTGGCTCCGCGTTCTTAGGTTGCCTCACCATCCTTTTTGCAATTGGGTGCCTAGAACCAGATGGCTCGTCAGCGGTAGGCTGAAAGGTGGTGTGCCTACTAAGATGCAGACCATATACCACGGCAGGTAACTTCTTGCTACTCAATTTTCTTTTCTTTGGTGGAAGTTCTTTTTGAACGGCAGGGGGAAGCACCCTCGGTCTAAGAAATGTAGCGGCAATCCTCTAGACACTTTCTTCCTCAAGGTGGCAGAAAGCAGATAAAATCTGTTTTCTTCCAACAGGGGTGAAAGTTCTGGCAGTTCTTCCTTTTCCGGGATTTCTTTAGAAATGGTAATTTCAATGGCCTTGGTTTTCCTGACCTTGGTCGTCCTTCTGTTCTTATTCCTCCTTTGGGATCAAGTCAGGGGCACAAACTTCGAGCTAGACCCAATCTCGAAGACGGGCGGTATCGTAGCAAGAGTCATACCCTCCATGGTAACAGGCTCATCACTCATGAGGACTTCCTTCCCTTTCCATTTAGCGGGGGTAGGTGCAGTGATGACCAGACCAGCGGAGGTAGCGACAATAGTCTTAGGGACAATCAACCTCTTATGGGCAACAATGTTCCTTTGAGCTGAGATCCTCTTTAGAGGAGGAAACTCCTGAGCCGACTTCAGGTTGAACTTAACGACAGGCTCTACAGATTCTGGTACCTTGTACTTTAGTAAAACAACAGTAATGTCTCCAAACTTGATGTCTGTCTGATCGAACCCTTGTCCGAAATGGATGACTATGTTGTCTGGTACCTTGTACGTTCCTGTTAACTGCTAGGTCCATCCCAGCTGCGAAGGAAAAGATCAATTTCGGTGCAGACATCTTTTGTAGGAAAGATTCAGAAATGTCAGAGCTACTCTACACTTCCTTTCTCGTAACGATCTTTAGGACGAAACAAAGAAATTTCAAGGCAAAGTCCAAACAAGTTTTCATTAATTTCATTTTGATTATGTTTATTTTGTAAAATTTTTTAGATTGTGTTTTTATTTTGTTTGTAGTTAATGGGAGAATTCGGGAAATATAAAGTTGATAAAGATTTGATTAAGAGTAGGATCAATCACAAGAAGAGAGAGAAAGTTGTGGGACCCTTATCCTAAATTTAGGAAAGGTAAAACCCCGAAGGAATATCTGTTCGATAGATCGGTCTAAATCACACCTATTGGGGGTTTCACCTTACCTCGGGAGGTGAAAAAGAGATTCAAGAACCTCTCCACTTAAGGGTGTTTAAGTAGTGGCTCCATAATAAAAATGATTTGACTATACTCATTCAAGACAAAAATGAATAAGGTACGTCAACAGAAGAATAGCAGTTTGATCCACTAGGGGAATGGACTTACTACTGATTTATGAAAGTAAAACCATCTGATCCAAATGAAGAGAAGAATTAGTACCCAGCGGAGTCGCCAAAAAATAATTTGGTGCATTTTATAATTCTAATTTAATTTAAATATATACATAGTTTTAAATATTTTGGAAAATATTATTTGATTTTGAAAATACAAAACCAAACCAATCTCATATCTTTGGTTCAAATAATTGAACGCCGCACCGTAAACTACGTGCTTATCCTGAGGAATAGACACATTATTTAATAATGGGGTTCAGTTAGATAAACTAGTGAATTTATGACATTCATTTGGTCTGCGAACCATTTTTATTAGCTAACAAATTTCTCCTATTTATACAAAAGAATTAAGTAGGGTTTATATTAAGCTGGGTTCTCAAATTCCTTAGTTAAGAACATTTTATTTGAGACAGGAATCACTTGAGAAAACTCTCGATAAAGATCAGTGCTTTTGCTCTCAAGAATTTCAAAGTTTAAGCATTTTAAAGGATTCGATTTTGGGATTTCAAAAGGGATTGGATCAAGTTTAGAACATTTTATTTTGGTAATCCAATGGAAGATAGGTAGGGGATGTCACAGATTCGAGGAGAACCTCGGTAACTTCCCAACTATCTTATTATTTGGTTTTATATTAGAGAGAATTATTCAATGTTGCGATCCTGCTAATTTTAATTAATTAGGACTTATCTTCATATGACATAATCATGCAAATAGCCTGAAAGATGTGAGGGTTTATGTCAAATCAAACGGCTACCTCGGAGTCCTAAAACTAGTTTAGGGCTTAAATTGCATAATATAATTATGCAAATGTCTAAAAAGGAAGTGAGGATTTATGTTGCGCTAGGAAAACTACCTTGAAATCCTATGACTTGGTTATTTAATTACAAAAGAAAGGAAAGCTAACGAAGTCCACCGTGCTGCCCACCGTGCTTGCTCCAAGCTCCTTGTTCTTGCAGAAGGTTTAGTTTAAGAAAGTGGCAATCAAGAGATGAGAGAAGTGTCATGGTTCAGAAATCTTAAGATTTGAGATGTCTTAACATTTTATTAGGAGAATCTTAAAGATGATTATAACAACGCCGGTTAAGATCCCACGGTTCCAACATTCCGCACCGTTATTTTCATCGGATTCACTTAGTCCAAATGAATTTGCTAAACTCAACTAAATGAGTTCCAGACTTTCATTTAGACTGTGGGAAATCTCATTAGCAACACATGGGTTACATCATTCGAGGTATTCCCGATCATCCAACAAGACGATTTAATTTAGTTGTAATAGTAGTTTTTGTTGTTTTGTTTGTGATTAAATTTTGAGTTGTTTTATATTGTGTAGATTTTAATTTAGTTTTGGTTTTAGTTTTGCGCCTATCCTATGGGTTTCAGTTTTCATGCAGGGTGACATTATTTTTTTAACATGCAAGCTTGCAATAAAGTAAAGTATAGCGCAAGTAAATAAATTGCAGTAAATAAAAGAATACCTGGCGGGTCTTCTCTTCATTTCCAACTACACTGAAAACACATGTTAAGGCACCTATATATTTAAAAGAGAACACCTAGGTAAAGCTAAGGGAAGGCTCTGGTTGTCTACCAAATCCTAGTCCTATAACTAGTCAATTCCTAAGGTGTATTTTGTGGATGATTTTCTCCATCAAAGAACATTGAAGTTCAATTATTCTATTAAAAAAATATCTCATTAGGTCGAGAAAGTGCTTAGGACGAGACCTAAACATCTTTTCAATGCTTTTAGGATCATATTAAGTCCAAGTGAATTTCACTGTAAGGATGAATTGATCATAAGGGATTTTAGTTGAGAAACCCTTGCTCAGTGAACTTGGATGTTTGATTATCCTATGAATAAGGTGATATTTCATTTGATATTTCATTTAAGAATTATAGGGATGAAAACATCTAGGAGCAGACTAGTTCATTAAAGGAACTTAACCATTTCAATTAAAGTTGAATTGATGACTTAAGAATGATTCAATTTAGTTATAAGTTTTTAGGTGGACTTTCAAAATGTCTTTAGTTATTCAGGTTAAAAAGGTTTTTTAAATTATTTGATTCAGTTAAGTTTCAATGATTTAAATTTGTTTTAATTTAATCATAATTTTTTAGATTAATTTTAATTGGTTTAATATTAATTATGATGTTTTATTTATAAATTGTTTTGAATTGATCTTAATGTTTCAAGTTTATTTTTAATTTTAGTTCTGAGTGATCTTTAGTTTGGTTTTAATATGTTAAGTTTATTTTAATTTGATTTTTAAATTGCTTTAATTTAATTTAAATGCTTTAAGCTTTTAATTTAATTATAAGGTTTCAAGGTTATTTCCTATAGTTTCATTCATCACTTTTGTTGTTTCATTTTTTTAAGTAATATTTGATCAATCTATTGGTTAGGGATTCAATTCAAATAATTAGAATTTTCCTATATTAAAATCTCTTAACCTTAATAATACATGCCTTAATTAACATCCAAAATTTTAATGATTTAATTAATTAAGATTTCTTCTTTAATGTTAAAGGTGATTAATGGGTTTATACCCCTTAACTCCCTAAGTTTCAATCCTCCAAAAGGAAAATTAGGATCAAATGATTACTCTTCCCTTTGGTTAAGCCTAAATATTAATTAAGGTTAAAACCCCTTAATTACCTTAATGCCTTCTTAAGATTATTCATCTCATAATTAATTAAATTAAGCTCAAATGAATTTGAAATTTTCATGTCACCTCACTCACATGTCAATTAAGACATGATTTTTTCCATTTTTAATTTAATTTATATAATTATTTCAGTGAAAAATAAGGATTTTTAATGAAAATTCAACAACATGACCAAGATGACATCTATCCTTAGGAAAATTATGGAAGTTTCCTACTGACAAGGGGACCATTTAGACAAATTTTGGTGATTTTTTTAATTTTATTTTATTTATTAATTATAAAATAAAATTAAAGTGGAAAAATAGATTTTATATTTTTCTTAAATCTCTCTGAGATCAGAGAACTCAGAGAAGGAAATTTTATAATTTTCTGATTTTTATTTGAATTTTTAGAATTATTTTAGTGAAGGGGTTGAAAAATCCATTTTTTAATATTAAAAATTACCCTAGGCCTTTAAAATTTAATATCTTTACTTTGAGACTTGGGAAAAAAATTTGGTTGGTTCCTAAGTGATTAGGGGACCAAATATGACATTTTTATGAATTTTAATATTTTTATGATTTTTATAATTTTTTAATTATTAAAATACTCAAAAATGGGTTAAAAATGAATATTTTAGAAAAATTTTAATTATAATTTTCTTAGACTCCTCTGATCCCAGAGAGGCCTTAAAAATGATTTTGTGAAATTTTTAAATGTATTTTGAATTTTATGAATTTTTTAATTTCAAAAATGGTCATGTAACTTGAATAATTCATTTAATGAGTTAAATCATTTCCAATTGATCTTAAAGATCAGTGGAGAATTGATTACATGTCATTTTGATGTGTGGTTGTTCGAAATTAAATTAATTTCAGTTTTAGGGTTTTAGTCATATTGATGTGTGGTTGTTCGAAAAATCCTAAAGCAATGCGGTATCGGATGTAACATCCTTAACCTCTAAACTTTGATTTTGGAATTGAAGCATTGCAATAAGGAAAGATCCTAAAGCAATGCGGTATCAGATGTAATATCCTCAACCTCTAAAATTTGATTTTGTAATTAAACTATTGCAATAGGGAAAGATCATAAAGCAATGCGATATCGGATATAGCATCCTCAACCTCTAAAATTTGATTTTGGAATTGAACCATTGCAATAGGGAAAGATCCTAAATCAATGCGGTATCAGATGTAGCATCCTCAACCTCTAAAATTTGATTTTGGAATTGAACCATTGCAATAGGAAAATATCCTAAAGCAATGCGGTATCGGATATAGCATCCTCAACCTCTAAAATTTGATTTTGGAATTGAACCATTGCAATAAGGAAAGATCCTAAAACAATGCGGTATCGGATGTAGTATCCTCAACCTCTAAAATTTGATTTTGGAATTGAACCATTGCAATAGGGAAAGATCCTAAAGCAATGCGGTATCAGATGTAGCATCCTCAACCTCTAAAATTTGATTTTCTGAGAGTGAACCATTGCAATAGGGAAAGATCCTAAAGTAATGCGGTATCAGATTCTAAGATCCTCAACCTCTAAAAATTTGATTTTGGAATTGAACCATTGCAATAGGGAAAGATCCTAAAGCAATGCGGTATCAGATGTAGCATCCTCAACCTCTAAAATTTGATTTTGGAATTGAACTATTGCAATAGGGAAAGATCCTAAAGCAATGTGGTATCGGATGTAGCATCCTCAACCTCTAAAATTTGATTTTGGAATTGAACCATTGCAATAGGGAAAGATCCTAAATCAATGCGGTATCGGATATAGCATCCCCAACCTCTAAAATTTGATTTTGGAATTGAACCATTGCAATAGGGAAAGATCCTAAAACAATGCGGTATCGGATGTAGCATCCTCAACCTCTAAAATTTGATTTTGGAATTGAACCGTTGCAATAGGGAAAGATCCTAAAGTAATGCGGTATCGGATGTAGCATCCTCAACCTCTAAAATTTAATTTTGGAATTGAACCAATGCCATAGGGAAAGATCCTAAAGCAATGCTGTATCGGATGTAGCATCCTCAACCTTTAAAATTTGTTTCTCTTAGAGTGAACCATTGCAATATGGAAAGATCCTAAAGTAATGCGGTATCGGATTCTAAGATCCTCAACCTCTAAAAATTTGATTTTGGAATTGAACCATTGCAATAGGGAAAGATCCTAAAGCAATGCGGTATCGGATGTAGCATCCTCAACCTCTAAAATTTGATTTTGGAATTGAACCATTGCAATAGGGAAAGATCATGCAATGCAGTATCGGATGTAGCATCCTCAACCTCTAAAATTTGATTTTGGACTTGAACCATTGCAATAGGGAAAGATCCTAAAGCAATACGGTATCGGATGTAGCATCCTCAACCTCTAAAATTTGATTTTGGAATTCACGATTAATTTGCAAAGATTTGTAGTGTCGATTTGAAAAGTGTAGAATTTTGGTGTTTGAGAATTTCATGAAAGTTGTAAAAAGATTTTTGTGGAAAGAAACAGATTATGAGGGAATATGAGGATGCCACATATCCCATTCAAAAGAGTTAATCAAAAAGTTACTGGTTTGGATTGGATACGATTCCTCGCCATCAGAACCAAATTGAAAACCTCATGGCTCTGTGTCAATGGAATCGACTGCCCCTTTCTTAAACGAGCGAGAGAATTGAAGGGATATCAATCACAGTCTCAGACTGGAGAATTCAGATTTGGAATTTGATATTTGAATTTGGGAGAAATTTGTGCAACTTGTGCTGTGCCAAAATTTGTTGAAAAGTCTATGAAGAGATTTTTGAAAAAAGAATTTATTTTTAAGCAGAAATTTTTTTTAATATTAACTTTTATTTTGTTGTATTTGTTTTAGGATCGGACTCAGTTTTAGACAAACGCGACATCTGAGCTCTAAGAACGAGTCTTTGTCTTTGAAACACAAAGCACAGTGCTTTCCTGAAGTATCGTCCACTGACTAAGAACCAGTGCTAGAAAATAACTCACTCTTTAAGGTGCTATCAGAATCATATTCTTTAAGTACCTATAAAAGTGTGTTATCTTCTAAGGACGTCACAACTGAAGTGGCCGCAATTTTGCAGCTTTGTTTGTAGCTGTCATCAATTGATTTGTTGCAGATTCTGTAAAGGTTGTTAAAGTTGTCTTTGAGAAATCTTTCTGACATTCTTCGAGTTGAAGTTGGAGTTGTATTTGTTGGGTACTGAATGATATGACTTCAGGGTTAAATTTCATCAATTGCTAATAACAAGAACCCTCTACTTCAATTCTTTCCTTCTGAGCATAAGCATATTTCAAAAGTTCTGCTAATGCGATCAGAATATTTTTATTGTCCAAAGATATTTTCGAGCCAATTAATGACCGACCAAAAGACATAAAATCACTTGACTCTCTTCAAAGCATAATATCAGAGGAAACTTCTTAAGGTAGCCTTTCAAGTTTTATTAATCAGAGGAGGATTAAGACACCAATTTTTGATTATATGCTTGCCTCAAGCTTCTTCTCAGGGAGCCTTTTTATTTCCTTTTTTCTCTCTTTTTTTTCTATTGAGGATTACTATATCTGGTAGAGCACATGTTAAAGATTTTGAATGCCTGAATTGAGACACCAATTTTTGATTTGTGCTCACCTCAAGCTTCTCCTCAGCTGGAGTTTACATGTTTTTTTAGCTCCTTTTGTTTTCTGAGAATTAATGTATCTAGTAAGACTTATTTTTGTTAAAGATTTTGAATGTCAAAACTCCCCTAATTAATAAATCTGAAATGTTTCTTAACATGAATCCTGAGATATTATAACTCATCCAAAAGTCTGGACCCATTCACATGGCAGAAAATTAAAAGACACTTGATATCCCGAGTCAATTACTCGTATTTCAAGCACACTGCTTCATTTAGAAATTTACTTAGGACTCAGTCTGAATTCCTTAAAGTGAAGGACCAAGTTATTAGGGCACTAATTTCATTCTCCCCTGAAGTCATATTCTCATTAAAATGCTGATGTTTTACCATGTATCACCCCTTCTTGGTTGTCTTTCTGCTAAACTTTGAATGTCCTTGAGCATATTATTTTTTTATTTTTGCTATGGTGGGAGGGTCGAGACCCACGACCCATCATCGAGTTGTTTCCTTTGACTGTTTTGTGGTAGGAGGGTCGGGACCCACTACCCATTATCCTTCTCATATCTATTTTGATTGTCAATCCATAGCATTTGAACTTGTTGGCAGCTTCGTCGCGAGACAGTTCTTCAGTGAATGTGTAGATCGTCTTTTGAAGAACATTCAGAAGCAAATGACGTTCTTTGCCTTGTAATTTCAGCGGTAATACTCAAGTTACCGCACTTGTCTTGTAAACTGGGCAGTCTTTAAAATTAATTCGTGTGAATTTTTTTTATTTCAAAATTCTGCATTTTGTTTTATTATTGTGTATTTGGAAGGTTGTTAAAGGGGAATTTCTGTTTGACATGTTTACAACAAGTCAATCCTAAAGAGGAATGAAGTATCAGACCCAGTCCGAGATTTAGAGGATGTTGAATTTGCATCGAACTCGTTTCGATAGAGCACCCTATTCTAACACACCTATTGGGGGTCTACCCTGCCTCTTTGGGAGGTGGGAGGATTCCGGAACAGGGGCTCCAGAATCCAAAAAGAAGTTAACTATACTTGCTCAAGACAGAAATGAGCGAGGTATGCCAACGGAAAGAATGGTAGTTTGGTCCACTAGGGGCATGGACTCACTATCGATTTATGAAAGCAAAATCATCTGATCAAAATGGAGAGAGGAACTATTCCCCAGGGAGTCGCTAGAAGTTGTGCGGCTTATTTTTAGGTTGGTGTGTTGTATTTTGAAAAGGGGTCGCCTACAGAAGTTGTCGGCGAATTTTAGATTTTAAATTTAATTTAAATATGTATATATAATTTAGAAAGTAATATTTAATTTTGAAAATAATTTTAAGTTTAAAAATTTTAAGATATGAAATTAAACCGATCTCACATCCCAAATAGTTTATATAAACGAGCACCGCACCACAAGCCATATATCTATGTCGAAGGACAAACACACTGCTTGACGATGGGGCTTGATTAAATAAACTAGAAGATTTGTGATATTCGTTTGGTCTGCGAACCAATTTTATAAGCTGAAAAGTTCCCCAACTTAATATAATGAAATTAAGCAGGGTTTATATTACCTGGGTTCTTAAAGTTCCTATAAGAGCGAACCACATAGTTAATTATATCTTAAATGACGGGAATCATTTAAGAAAACTCTCGATAATGATCGATGGTTTTTGCTCTCGAGAATTTCGAAGTTTAAGGTTTTCAAATGATTGGATTTTAGAAATTTCAATAGGATTAGCTCGAATTTGGAACGATTTATTTTAAGAGTCGAAAGGAAGAGAAGTAGGAGAAGGCGAGGATCCAAGAAGAATCTTGGCAACTTCCCAAACTATCCTATTGTTTGGCTTCAATTTAGGAATTTATTTAATGTTTCAATTTTGCCAATTTTAATTAATTAGGACTTATATTCGTACGACATGATCATACAAATGGCCTGGAAGATGTGAGAGTTTATGTCGTACCAAATGACTACCTCGGAGTCCTAAGACCGGTTAGGGCTTAATTTGCATAATACGATTATGCAAATGCCTAATGAAAAGTTGAGGATTTATGTTGCACTAGACAAGCTACCTCGAAATCCTATGGCTTAGTTATTTAATTCTAAGAAAGGTTTCTTTGAAGTAGACACAAGTTTTGCTGATGAAGATGGTCATGCTGCCCACTGTGCTCCAAGCTCCTTGTTGTTGCAGAGGTTTAGTTTTAGAAGGTGACAATCAAGAGATGAGAGAAGTGTTATGGTTTAGAAAAGTTGAAAATTGAGATGGCTTATTATTTTAATTAAAACAAATCTTAAAGTTGATTAAGCAGAACCGATTAAGATCCCACGGTTCCGTCATCCCGGCACCGCTACTTTCATCGGATTCACTTAGTCCAAATGAATTTGCTAAACTCAACTGAATGAGTTTCACACTTTCATTTAGACCGTGGGAAATCTCGTTAGCAACACGTGGGTTACATCATCCGAGGGATTCTCGATCATCCAACGAGACGTTTTAATTTTAGTTGTAATTGCAGTTTTATTTTTGTTGGTGATTAAATTTTGAGTTGTTTAAACATGCTGGGTTCAATCATTTTCATGCATTTATAAGTACAAGAAAGTAAGACATTTAATAAATTGTTAAATGTATGTTGCAATAAACTTAAATGCATACCTGGTAAGCATTCCCGTCATTTTTTGTCTGCACTTAAAACACATGTTAAGACATTTATATAATTGCAATAAAAAACACCTAGGTAAAGCTAAGGAAAGGTTTCGGTTGTCTACCAAAATCCTAATCCTATAGCTAGTCAATTCCTATGACGTCTAGGTTGAAGTCCGTATATATCAATATCAATTAAAAGTCACCAGCAAATCATTCTCGAATCGGGCAATTTTAATCCCTACCACTTAATTGATAAGTGAACCAACACGTAGTATCTGAAGTTTTAGAAGTGTAGTATCTGTATGTAGTATCTGAACTTTTAGAAGTTTAGTATCTGTTGTTGGTTCACAAATCTTTTAAGGGCAGGGATAGAATCACCAACGACTCAAATAGTGAAAAGGGCATCTTTAATTGATTATTGGTTAAAAGATTTCAGCTATAAAGAAAAGCTGAGAATAATTTTTGCATCATCGCCTTTTGCCCCATATATCCAACTTATAGGCCACTTTGATATTCCATATGCTTTCAAACAAGTGAAAATCTGTCAAAGGAAGCCATTTTTAAAAGATCGGATCAGAGAAATTCTCAAGTATAACAATATATGCTAACATTGCGCTTAAAATTATTGTTTTCTCCAATTCTCCAAATCATTTAACATTGCAAATCTTATAATCATATAGTCGAATATGAAAGTGATATACCACATCACTTATATTAAGATTATTTTTAAAATTTCAGCATGATTCAAAGCTCATTTATAGAATATTAAAGGTGAGACAACTAACCAAAAGTAGAGGAGCAACCAACCAATTATAGATATAAATAAATTCATAAGCATCATCAGCATCTCATATGATTAACCGTGAACTCTCATATAGGAATAATAGGAGAGTGTGAACTACAGAATTCAAATAAGTAAATAACAACAACAAAAATACTTCACCATTTAACTGTATGGAATTAAATTTCTTAAGACTACTCCATAATGCAAACAATCTATAACAAAAGAGGTAAAGTTTAAAGGTTAGATATGTAGAAGCATAAGAGCCGGATGGTATGTATGTGAATCCCCTAAAAGATATTAAATCTTAAAGATGACTAAAGTTCAGTAAGCATGATAGATTTACATATATACCACTCAATTCCTATGTATTTACATATCTAAAATTTATACTTCCAACTTCTTCTTGCATAAATGTCACCATGCATATCATTTAATTTTCACTTATTTAGATATATAACACCTATAATTTATCCTGTATATATTGGTAGAGCTCAAATCTATCTCACGAAAAAATAAGAACCATCAAGTAATGCAAGACAATTCTCTTAAACATTTGGTTCCAAAGCTCCAAATCATGAAACAAGGCTAACTGCAGCTTTCCCTAAATCCAAATTTTAAAGCAAAGACAAGATAGTCATAATTTCCAAGACAAACTTACAAGAATAAAGAAAAAAAAAAAAAAAAACTAATGACGGCATTTCTCAGAGAATTAAAGAGACGCTAGCTGCATTACCTCTCAAAACATCCAAATCGTGAAGCCAACGAAAGAAAATTAGCTGGTGTTTCCAGTTCATCCACCCAATGCTGAAATCCTTTTGAAAAGAAAGAAAATTAGCTGGTGTTTCCAGCTCATCTTTTCACTCTTCCGTTTGAAGCATATTCAAATATATTATAGTTTTCCCTGGGCGTGGAAGCAGGAGCTGGAGGTGCCCATATTAAGTGAAGTATCAACTCTCCAGTAACAGTAAGAATCATGAAAAAAATCTTAGCAAGACAATTTATTCCTATGGAAACCTTCAACAAGCATATAATAGCAAGCTCTAAAAGTTTACAACCACAAGGCTTTTTTAATTTTTTTTTTCTAAAAGTAGAATGAAAGTTATAGGAAAATGAGACTCTTAATAGAATAACTAATTGATTCAGCCTTTTCATATGCCTTCCATGCTTTTAAGAGGCGATGAAGTTTTTACAGGCTTATTGCAATAGTTTCCCCTTCGAGTATTATATGTGTAAGTGCAAATGAAAGAATGTTGAAACCTGCGTGTACACATATATGTATGCATATGACGTAAGTGTTGTATATGTGTTTTAAGGGGTTGATTTGAAAGTATGAATTAAGTATACTCGTGTCAAAATCCCAATGGATTCAAGGGTTATTTGGCCACCGAAACTGAACAGCCCTTTAAGCATTTGAATCGTCTCCAAAGGTGAACAATCAGTCCAAAAACAACACTAAGAAAGCAAATTTTCGTGAATGCCACACAATTCTTATGTATCGACATATCTAGCACCTAATTTTCAGATTTTTATAAATAAGACGCCAAAGCTCTTGGATTTTGCAAATGTGTTATGTTCACTTAAAGTATGCAGCAATAACATCATTATCATAAAACCAATTCTGAGAATAAGCTTATCAATAAAGCCACATGATAATGAAATACTATGGTAGGTAAAATATGAATTAGAGCCACCATATCCAAAAAAAAAACGTTACTCAGATCTCCCGAGTTATGAACGTTTCTTTGCAAAGATAATTAGGCTTTTGGCCAAATTAATCTATGAAATTTACCTGCATAGATAATTAGACTAGCCGTATATGAAATGATAGTCACGCTGTGCAATGCAATGGTGGTGGGTATGTAAGAAATAAAGTTTAGGTGCTATATATGTAAATACTAAAGAATCGTGTGGTATGTTTGTGACTTTCTCAAGCCTTAAATAAAAGTTAACCATTTAGCTTTTAATAATTTTACAATTACCAGCATAATATTGTATAATCAAACTATCTAGACCCAATTATAATTAAATATATATATATATATATATATATATATATATATATATATATATATATATATAGTTTGGGGGAAGGAGCAGCAAGGCTCCCTGCATGTTAATCAAAATAAAAAGTTACACCATAAAATCAGAGTGAGGGGGTCCCCATCTAAACTATGGGGTCCCAAACTCAAGACCCAAAAGAAAATAAACTAACTAAGTCCACTAGCCCACAGACAGTTAGTTACATGTAAGACTCCTATACCCAAAAATGGTGTAGAACCTAAAGCAAATGACACCAAAACTAATTCCAAGACAGGCCTGAAAAAAGAAAAAAAGAAAAACAGTGACCATGAAGAGCAGAATTTGTTGGCAGGAGGTGCAACAGCAAAAAGTGATCAGAGATCCCAACCAAAACTAATCCACAATCCTGAAATGTGGGGCCTGGAAAACATCAGCTTCCAGCAGAAACTGTAATTGAGGAGGAGGCTTTGTGGAGACCATAATGTCCTGAGACCAGAGTGCATTCCTTGCTAACCAGTTTGCCGGTCTGTTTCCCTCCCTATAGATGAAAGAGAAAGTTATAGAGTGGTTCTGGATCAGATCTTTGATTTTTTGTTTCCAAACTAGGTGGTGCCAAGGTGCGGGACAAACATCATGCATATAATTTATGAGCATACTGGAGTCCCCCTCCACTATTAAATAGTTCCAGTTATTGAGGACAACAAAGAAAACTGCCCAGTAGACAGCAGACAGCTCGGCCTCCAGGGGGTCAGCCACATGGGTGGGAGAATGGAAGTAGCAAACACATTTGCCAATGTGGTTCCTGAAAACTCCACCAAAGCCAGCCCCATCTGCAGAGAAAGCTCCATCTGTGTTGACTTTGATATATGGATAAGTAGGAGCATTCCAATTGATTTTGAGAATCCTGAAATTTTTTATTGAGTCTTGGGGGGGAATTTTAAGGATGCTGGGGAACTTCTGAAATCTGATAAGCTTAGAAATGTAGGAGTGGCAGTTTCCCAGAACAGTGGTAACTTTACAGGGAAGATCATTAAATCTCACCCCGTTCCTATGCATCCATATAAACCAAGCCACAATATAAGGGATAACTCCCAGCTTAATCTTCTGCCAAGACTGCCAGCAGCTGAAAAAATTCTGCCAGTCCAAGTTAATAGTGTTGATGTTCAACAGATCAGCAAGTAGGGTCCAAACCTGCTGGGAGAAAGGACAAATGAAAAATAAATGTTGAAGTGATTCAGCTTGCAGGCCACAAAGAGAACATTTAGAAGGTCCTCTAATCCCTTTAAGCATAAGAATATCATCAGTTGGGAGGTAATGGTGGAAGATCTTCCAGTTCAGAAAGGACATAGATGGGGTGAGAAATTTGTTCCACAGCTTAGATCCCCAGCCAGTAGAATTCCAGTTGTTAATTTTCAGGTAGAGGGTTTTGGTGAGGCTGTTAAGATTCCCATCTTGCCATGTAATTTTATCAGGCTTTGATCTATCAAAAGGAATATTGATAATTTGCTGTACTGAATGATCCTGGAGAATCAGGTGAAGGGCAGGAGTATCCCATTGATCCTCTTTCCAACAATCAGACACTGGGAACTAATTTTTAATTATGTGGGGTAAGCCAGTGCGCATATCTTAAGGGCACCAATGATCCTGCCAGAATAAGATGTCCCCTCTTCCCAACTCCCAATGGTACATAGAGTCAGCCAGCTCTCTATTCTTGATCATGTGCTTCCAGATTCTAGAAGCCCCAGGTTTGATCTGGGCTAAAGTCGGGTGAGTGCCTTTACAGTATTTCCCATTCATGTACTTAGCCCACAGGGATTTCTGTTGCCTGAAGTGGATCCAAAGCTTGCAAAAGTTCACCTGCTGAAGCTGCTTCAGCCCTTTGAAACCCAAACCACCAGCCCCATAGGGTTTAGCAACCTTCTGCCAGCTAGCCCAAGGCATTTGCTTCCTATTCCCAGACCACAGGAATCTATTGAAAATTCTTTCAATTTGTATTCTGGTGCTTTTCTTCATACAAGACATTTGAAGGATGTAAGAAGGGAAGGATGTAAGGATACTTTTAAGGACAGTAATCCTCCCACCATTTGATAAAAAAGAGTGAGCCCAGCTTGAGAGCTTGGTATGAATCTTACCAATGATCTCATCAAAATGAACTTGTTTGGTTCTGCCTTTTATCAGAGGTACCCCCAAATACTTCAAGGGAAGGTTAGCCTTAGAAAAGCCTGTGGTCTGAGATATCCAGTGAGATACATTAGGAGCAATGTGGTTAAGGAAAACTAACTCACATTTGAAGGCCTGAGCTTTTCTGGAATTGATGAATACAACTAAGGACTTTTTTAACAGCAGATTTATTAGCCCTGGAAAATAACATAATATCATCTGCATACATCAAGTGGGAGATGGTGATGTTAGATCTATGATGGTAGTTGGCATAGTGATAAGGTGAAACTTGAGCTTCCAACATTTTAGAAAAATAGTCCATAATTAAGATAAAGATAGTAGGAGATAGGGGGTCTCCTTGCTTAAGACCCCTGGTTACCTGAAAACCACCCCAACAGGTACCATTGATGAGAAGAGAGTGGTGGTTTTGGTGAAGCCATCTGCTAATAAGTTGACAAAAATTCTGGGAAAAACCTCTAGCCTTCGAGCACTTCCAATACAAAATTCCAGTCAACAGTGTCATATGCTTTCTTGATGTCTAACTTGTAGATGAGGTTGCCACCCCTACAAGGCCTATCCAGATCCAGCAGCAATTCTTGGGCAAGAAGGACATTATCAGATATTGATCTGCCTTTCACAAAGGCAAACTATATATAAAATAGCATCACGTTATATCTTAACAAGAGTGACCTACACAATAAATATCATTGAGCTTCGTTTGTTGTAATTTGCGGGCAGAAAAGAACTTTTCATACTGTAGTTATATAAGCTGACATCCAAAGCTCAACATCTATAGCAGAATGTGGAAAGTAAATTCAAATGCATTTGTCAATGCCATAAGGACGTTTATGTCGAATAATAGAACATGCACCATTGCACCGCTTCGCTTTGGCTATATGATTAAAGAGAAAAGAATAAGAAGGAAGAGAGGAACAACAAAATATGTATAAGTTTCATCATCATCATCATCGTCACATTTCCATTAGGCTTATTCCAACATTTTAGGGTCAACCCTTGTGAAATTGAATTTTTTTCATCACAAGTAAATTAGTTTGAGGTATTAATCTCATACAAAGCAAACCATTCAAACAACTTTCCATGTTATCTTATGTCTACCTCTTTCCTTCCTATTCCATCAACACTAATTCCATAAATCCAATTATCAGTTGCATTTTCTAGTCTTTCTTGGAATATGAAAACACTTGAAGAGGATAACAAACCTTAGATGAAAATCATTAATGCATGAAAACCGGTTGCCTTCATGTAGGCCTTCCAAGATATCCATGCCACATGCTTAAGAATGTATTATAACCTCAGCAAGAAAAATCATTAATAGGGAATTGAAGGTAAAACAAATCTATAGGATAATAACAAAGTTCATGTTTAATTCCCATTTTTCATTGGAGTAGTTCAGATGGCAGTTGGGACTTACAGTAGTTCCCAACTGCCATCTGAACTTCTCCAATGATAAAGAAGTTCATGTTTAATTCCCATTTTTCATTATCAATTTTCTCTTATAAATCCTTCACAACAAGCCAAACATAAATGCTTTTAATGAATGGGCACAAGCTATATTTAGTAAAGCATAATATTTGAGTAAGAAAATCCAACATAGATATGATTGATTTATAGTGGATGAAGATGAGCTTCTTTTAATTCACTATTATTCTACTTTATAGAGCATAAAATACTCCACTATCTTGCAGCTTGCGGCTCTTAATTCGATAAAAATTATCAGTAATCATATTTTCTCAACTAACGACAGTCAAGCTGCACCATGGCCATTGCACGAGAGAATGCTTTTCAAAATTAGTATGGCTCATGGAAGCAGACATTTCAGCAGGACACATGGGCTGTCCAAGCTGCCCCATCAGCACTAAATAAGAAAGTATGAATCTTAAAGGCCCGTAACATGATTTCCTTTGAAGAAATAATCCACCATCATTGTTTATATAAAGAGAGAGAGAGAGAGAGAGAGAGAGAGAAAGAGAGATTTAATCTAATTTCATGACTAAATCCTCTTTGAAACCAAGCTCGTGCATCCCTCATCTATTGCAGATTTATCTGATTTACAAAATTTTGTTTAACCTAGATCTTATAGGCAGCCAATACTATATATATATAAATAGATTGATTTCTGGAAGGATAACTGGTAGTTTAATAAATCTCTATTATCTCAATACATTCATTTCTCAGCAATTAGTAAAGTTTCTGACTGCTGGATTAATGGAACATGGAATAAATTTGTCCTTCAATCTGCTGTTAACAAAGAGACCATGGAGAAAATTTTAACTGTGCCTATCATGGAAGATAAGAAGGACATAATACTTACTAAAGCCCCAGCCTGTCAAAGCTTGTCAAAATATATTCTGCTTTCTAATTAATCTTCCTCTAATAATGACTGGGGGAAATCTATCTGGAATAAATACATTTCACCTTCCATGTCATTTTTTTGTTAGAATCTGTTCAGAAATTTTTTACCTACCGATGATATATTAAAATTAAAGGGTATTAGAGGTCCTTCTAGATGTATCTTTTGTTCCTCCAAGGAAGAATCCATCTATCATCTTTTCCTGAATTGTCCAGAAGTTCAGATAATATGGAATTCTGTTATTAGTAGCTGCAATACAAAAGTTAAATTCTCATTGTGGAACTCTATTAAAGCTTGCTGGCTGGATTGGAAAGGGACTGAAGAATTTTATATTCCTTTAATAGTTTTCTGGTTTATCTGGTTTTCAAGAAATGGTGTGTTATTTGAAGATAAAGAGTTCTCTTCTCAGTTGGTGATTAATAACTGTTTGGCTTATATATTCAAGATAAGGAAGCATTTTAATATACAACATCATCAAATGTCTGCTAAACCTTTGTTAATTCAGTGGACTCCTCCTTTATTCCCTTGGATTAAGATCAATGTTGATGGAAGTTAAAATGATGGTGTAGGTGGTCTTGGTATTCTTGGTAGAAATCATAATGGTAAATGCTTATGGTTTCTAGCAGCTCCTATTATTGCCAACAATGCTCTTATAACTGAAGTCATAGCTATTTTTTGGGGTCTGAAAGCAGCTTTAATAAATAATCATCCTTTTATTCATATTGAAACTGATTCGGCTACCCTGGTAAATATTCTACTGAAGAAGGCTACAGCTCCTTGGTACATTCAGATTTGGATCAACAAAATCAATCAAATTGCATCATCTAAACATATCAGGTGGACTCATGTGTATAGAGAAGGAAATCAACCAGCAAATTGACTTGCCACTAGAGCTTCTTCATCGAATTTGCTTGTTTACTGTCCTTATAATGGTTATTATGATATAACTTCTATTTACTTTGCTTTTAGTTTACTTTTGCATGGGGACCTTATGTTTATCCCTCATTTGAGATGTAATAGACATTCCTAAATCTAATAAAAAGTTCATGTTTCCAATATATATATATATATATATATATATATATATATATATATATATATGTGTGTGTGTGTGTGTGTGTGTGTGTGTGTGTGTGTGTGTGTATGTATGTATATATATATATATATATATCATATTTCAGATTCTCAAAGCCATAAACAACATCAGATCTAAAAGCCACAACATAATCTGAAGAGCAATATGAAATATTAGAGAAGGTATGCGCGGAGGTAACACCCTGGTAGCCTTACTAGGCCATGATGAAGAGAGATGACTCGGAGGAGCAACCGAGCAACAGATAGAGCAAACAACCAACGATGTCGAGCAGATAAGAAGGAGAAAAAAAATGAAGCTGAGTAAATAAGCAAGAAAATTGGATAAACATGCAAGAAAATTAGGTAAACGACCAAGAAAGTCGAGCAGTCATGCAAACCCGTGATCCCATCCTCGCCTCTCAAGCCGACCGTCTCTCCAGAAGGAGAGTAAGTAGATCTCGCCGGCGACGCGATCGAGGAAGAAGGGGTCTTCGGTCTCGCTAGGGCTTGGGGTGCGATGGATTTCGAGCCGAGAGTGAGAGAGAGTCGTTAGGGCATGCCAATGGGAGGAGATAGCCGTTGTAAGGAGGATAACGTGGGTTTCAGCTAGGGCATCCTGATCTAACGGGTGAGGATCCTGAGGAGAGAGCCGTTGTGAGGCTTTGATAAGGGATTTTAAAGGAGTTTTTTATTAATAATAATAATAATAATAATAATAATAATAATAATAATAATATTATTATTATTATTATTATTATTATTATTATTATTATTATTATTATATTTTCATTTAAATTCTTTAATCCACATGTCATTCGCTCGTCATAGAATCATATCGAAATAGGTGTTACTTACTAGCTTAAAATCGGCGTTCGAACAAACGCGCATGATCCATTTTGTCATCCGAGGTGGTCCGTACAACCTCATCGACGATCACGTCGAAAACGAGTCGAGTCAGTTTTTGTTGAAATATCGGCTCGCGATCAATTGTTTTAAAAAATTAATTTCAAATTATAATCAATTATGAAATAAATATATGTGCAAGTAATGTGAATTTTAATGTTTAAAAGCGTCAACTGTCCGAACTGTGATGTTCGTGCACATGAAGGTGTAAAATTAAGCGAGAGGCAACCCTATGGCTTAATGGTCACTATGGGGAGTCTTTTGAGTTCGACACATGTTAGTTTCGACCTTCTAAATGCTTAGAGGTCGAAGCATACATGTAGAACTTTAAAATGAGTAAAGAGGTAGTTTGAGTTTCTAAAATAAGGTAGGTCCCATCTTTATTCCTCTAGGATAGTCAAAGGGGGATCCTATGGCTAAATCCTAAGCACTAAGAAGAGAAAAAGTCCTCACCAAAAATAAGGTTAACGGCCTACATTGCGACTAAGAAATTGAGCTCAGCTAGGGGGATTCAGGGCAGGAAGACAGTGGGGCTCAAGTTCTCTTGGATGGGAGGAGGTTTGAGAGCAATTTGGCTTATGATACTATTGATTGGAACTTCATTCTTCAGGTGCTTAATGCTAGAGGATTTTCTTATGCTTTCTGTTTACTCATAAAGAGATGGCTTCAGAATAATAACCACTCAATCCTCATTAATGGTAAATGCTGGGGTGATTTCAGAGCTACTAGAGGGCTTAAACAAGGAGATCCACTCTCTCCCATCATTTTTATCATTTTTATGGACTATCTTTCTAGGCTGCTGGATACTCAAGTCTCTAACCACCCTTATGCTCAATTTCACCATAGGTCAGATATTAACATCTCTCACCTTTTATATGCTTGATGACTTAATGATATTTTCCGGAGATTCTAAGCAGTTCGTCCATAAGGTGATGAAGCCGCCTCAACAAGTTTCAACAGATTTCGGCCTTCATTTCAACAAAAACAAATGTGAATTGCTTATTCCCCAACAACATCCATCCTAACATTATCCAGCTGGACTGCGAATTCCTTTGGTTTTGTCAAACCAGCCTTCCCATCCCATAAAGTACTTGGGGGTTCTTGTTATTAAAGGCAGAACTAAACAAACTCATTTTGAGGAGATCATTGGCAAGCTGAACACTCAGCTCTCAAGTTGCTCCAATTCCTTCCTCTCATCTGGTGGCAGAATTACACTTCTGAATAGCATGTTAACCTCTTTCCCTTCTCATATTTTACAAATGGCTTGCTTGAAGAAAAGTTCCAGGATTCAGATTGAGAGAATCTTTAACAGATTTCTTTGGTCTGGTCAAAGAAAACAATTTCATTGGGCTAGCTGGCAAAGGGTAGCCTTGCCTAAAGTTCTTTGGTGGTTTAGGTTTTAAAGGCTTGAAACATTTACAGCAAGTTAATTTTTGTAAGCTATGGATCCATTTCAGGGAGCAGAATTCTCTTTGGGCTCAATTCATGAAAGGAAAATATTGTAGAAACACTCATCCCTTATCCTCTCAAATCAAAACAGGTATATCTAGAATTTGGAAACATATGCTCATTAACAAAGAAACTGCTGAATCTCTCATATACTTGGAGTTGGGCAAGGGTGACATCCTGTTTTGGCAGGATAATTGGTGTCAAAGGGAGATTTTGGTTCCCCTCTCCAATATTAACAAAGATTACTTCCCTATTTCCAGCTATTGGGACAACATGAATTGGTCAATTCCTAAACTGAAACTTTCTTGGCTGACTCTGTTGTGGATCAGGTGGCTCAAATCCCTTTTGATAGGAATTAACTTGATAAACTCAGATGGATAAATGGTAAAAGTAGCAGCATTAACAAACATATTTATTCTAGTATCAACTCTTGGACTCAGGTCAGCTGGGGCAATACTATATGGAACAAATATCTTACTCCCTCAATGTCCTTCCTCATTTGGAGAATCTTCCATGGGCTTCTCCCAACTGATGATATTCTAAAACTCAAAGGTTTGAGAGGCCCTTCCAAATGCCTCCTCTGTGCTGTACATTCTAAAACTCTGAAGCATCTCTTTTTTAAATGCTCCTTCTCTCAGGAGGTTTAGTCGGGTCTGATCAGCAAATTGCACATTAACCAACTTCTGTTAAATTGACAAGTTTTTACTGCTTCCTGGAATTCCTGGCAAAAAGCTAAAGCTGGGGAGATCCCTTGTATTGTGGCTTGGTTCATTTGGATGCACAGAAATGGGGTTAAGTATGATTGGGTGCTTAATAAAGCTGATAGGGTAGTTACCCACTGCCTATCTTTTATCTCAAAATTGATTTGTGTTAAAAATTTTCCAAACATCCTACAGCCATCCTTGTCTCCCAATAGACCTATTCTTCACAAAGTCATTAAGATCTTTTGGAAAGCACCCAACCCTCCTTTTATTAAAGTAAATACTGATGGTGCCTTCACTAATCAGTTTGCTGGCATTGGAGGCATTTTCAGGGACCATACTGGGAAAGGTTTGCTTTTCTTCCGGGCTCTACTTCTACGGTGATCCATTGGAAGCCGAATCGTCGCATTTTTTGGGCTCTTCACATTGCTACACTCTTTCGGTGGTCATCTATCATTGTGGAGGGAGACTCTTCTACCTTATTACGAGTACTTTCGGAATGACCTTCCCCCTCCTTGGCACCATTCCACTTGGGTTTATAAAATCGGATCTTTGTCTGCCCTGACTTACTTGTTCGGTTTAATTTTATTTTCGAGAGAAGGTAACGTACCTACTAATTGGATTGCTAAAAGAGCCTTATCTTCCCAAGAGATAATGGTATCTTCTACTCTACCTCCCTGACTTCATCATCTCATCCGAGTCGACTCTTTCCAAACTCCCCATTTCGGAATTTTGGAGTAATGTCCCGACTTTTGTTACTCTCCCAGCATTCTGCTAAAAGTCATTGAATTACTCGTTGGTGCATTTACTGTTCTTTTATTTGGTTGTTTTTTCTTTTTGGGTTTTCTTCTGGGCTGATTTTGGGAGAGGCCATTTACTTTCTATTTTATTTTCACTTACTTAGTCTCCTTTCTTATTTTGGTGTGGAGTTGTAGTGGGTTATTTCTTCCCTGTGGGATCTCTTTTTGTAACTTCACACTTTTAAATAAACATGTAGGGAGCCAAGAGTAGCTCCTTCCCCCCAAATATATATATATATATATATATATATATATATATATATATATATATATATATATATATATATATCATATTTCAGATTCTCAAAGCCATAAACAACATCGGATCTAAAAGCCACAACATAATCGAAGAGCAATATGAAATATTAGAGAAGGTATGCGCGGAGGTAACACCATGGTAGCCTTACTAGGTCATGATGAAGAGAGATGACTCGGAGGAGCAAGCGAGCAACAGATAGAGCAAACAACCAACGATGTCGAGCAGATAAGAAGGAGAAAAAAATGAAGTTGAGTAAATAAGTAAGAAAATTTGATAAACATGCAAGAAAATTAGGTAAACGACCAAGAAAGTCGAGCAGTCATGCAAACCCGTGATCCCATCCTCGCCTCTCAAGCCGACCGTCTCTCCAGACGAAGAGTAAGTAGACCTCGCCGGCGACGCGATCGAGGAAGAAGGGGTCTTCAGTCTCGCTAGGGCTTGGGGTGTGATGGATTTCAAGCCGAGAGTGAGAGAGAGTTGTTAGGGCATGCCAAAGGGAGGAGATAGCCGTTGTAAGGAGGATAACATGGGTTTCGGCTAGGGCATCCTGATCTAACGGGTGAGGAGCCTGAGATCTAACGGGTGAGCAGGAAAGTAGGTTGTGTTGTGGTGGAGGTAAAACTTTTGTATTTTTCAAATGCATGTATTTCTTATATTTAAATTATTTTTTGGTCCACAGGTAGACTACCCTAATCGGACTAAGACTGATAACATCCTCAGACAGTCGGCAGTAGAAACCCCAAGGACAGGCGAATAGTGTCGTGATTCCTGCTCTACTCTCTCCAGAGTCTCTGAGTCAGGCGGCACCATTCTATAATTTTCTCGTAACCTTCTCTTATGCAATTTTATCACCACCACACTTACAGCCTTGCTTGATGGCCCCACATATATCCTAAAGGGGCTATATGTGCACACCTACACATCCCCTATAGGTACGGACATTGAACCAAGAAGCACAGATAAAATCAAGAGACGAGAGGACGAAACAAGGAGAGAGGAGAAAACAATTCACCTAACACAGAATCGTAAAACGAGGTGAATTGGTTCTTAAAATTAATTAACTCAAGTCAATCACCCCGGACTCCAGACAATCCTCACTCATCCTAAAGGAAAAACCTAAAAGCGTCGCCACCCTCGTGAAGTGACCTAGGCCTCTAGGGTGGTGCCAAACCCATCCCCATGACACTCAAGTAATGGCAAAGAAAAGGGAAGAATAAAGTTGCGGGGAAGGAAAATAAAATGGAGTGAAGTAAAAATGAAGTAGAAAAAGAACAAAACCAACCAAGAAAAATCGGGCAGCATAACGGCATAAAAATGAATTTTCCACACCTGCAATTTGTATAAAAAAATGCCGCAAGCATACGTATATGTAACAACCACTGTTTCCATCCATCCCAAGCATGTATAAAACATATTAGAGGCATGAAAACCGAGTACTCCATTTTAGTGCAAATAAGAGCAGCTTCCTACAACCAAAAGAGCCAAACTGAGCCCCAAATCCAAATGCAAAGAGGAGGCGGCCTCTCCCCATTTCAAAGATCACATCTCAAAACTTTTCACATTTTCAAAAGAAAGCTATGTCAGTTTTTAGATTTTTCAAATAAGCCACACGGGACCTCTAAATTTTCACAAAAGAGTCATGCAAAGCTTTTCAAGTTTTCACATATAAGCCATCCAAACTTTTCCAATTTTTACAAAAAGAAACACCCATGCCTTCCAGGTTTTCAAAATGTCAAACACCAAGGTTCTCGAATAATTGCAAAGGACAAATAAACCTCTCAGATTTTTGCAAATAAATTAATAAATATTTTCAGATTTTGCAAAAGCCAATACCTAAAACCTTTCAAATTTTGTAAAGGAAAATCCAAAACATTTCAGGTTTTACAAAATAAGAACCCAAGCTACCACAATTTCATATCCTCCCCAAGCTACCACAATTTCAGCCTTCCCGCAAGTGGTATGTGTGTAAACATGAGATTTTTTGTGTTATAAGTATAAACAAATATGCATTGGGTGTTAGATATGAAAACATAGAAGAAGTGGGTGACATGAATGTAAAGATCAAAGTTTGGGTGTTTAAAATGTAAATACATAGGAATCAGGTAGTCTATATGTAAATAATCCCATAAACAGATAACTCAAAAGGCTTGCTTTAAATCAAAACCAAATGTGTATGCAGAAAAATGAATGTTAAATAAAGGCTGATACGGCTAAGGAAATCGATATCTTGTTTCCACTCATGTAGAACATCGCCATCTAATGAAACAAAAGATAATATTCCCTGCTGCTGTTTAATTAGAAAAGGAAGAACAATGCAAATAGAGCATGAATCGCAACCTTCAAGGTTATCCCTATGAAGATAGGATTAAACATTTCCATCAGAGACAATTCTTTTGCAGCATTCAACCTGAATCAATGAGCTCCACTACTAAAAACAACAAATGTTGTGAAAACTACAGAGTTATGAACATCGTCAACATCTATATCCCCCGGACAAGGTCTCTCCAAGCAAAAGAAAGCATGACTATGATCCAGATCATTTTAATATGGTGAGCATCGAGCCAAGCTAAAGTAAACGAGCTAAAAAAAGGTTTAGATTTATAAACATGTAAAGGGAACTTTATACAAAACCTACCAACCATCTCATATTCCAAAGGCACAACTAACAACTCTGTAGCCTCATGCATACAGGAAACCACAATGGATCTCTCTCTTTTTTTTTTTATAAAGGAACGGATCAAGCCTCCCTAAGCAAGATTGATGCTATTTTCGTTTGAATCAATTCATCTCTGGCCTTCAACAAATTCAAGAAATATTGATCAATGTATTCGCAAGAAAGGACGAGGAAAATGCATGCAGCAAGAAAATCATACTACATAAGACAAAAAAAAAGAAATGCAGCATGTCTATCTTCTTCAAATGCATCCCAAAGCTATATGCATTTGATGCCATTCTCAAGTTATAAAAAAAATGCTAAAAGGTCCGTCGAACATCAACATACGATGCTATTAAGGAGAAGAAGAAAGGCCTGATCAATCTTCACTTTATAGTAAACTTAAACTTGCATGAAACATGGCTTTTCAATGTTCAACAACTAGCTCAAACATTACCTTAATACTTCTTAGCTAAACCATAATGTTAAACCATAGAGCAAGAAAGTCATACCTTAATATTTAAACGACACGAAGAAAAGAGGAGAGGGACGGGCAGGCTATCCTAACAACCAAATCGAAGCTCCTAAGTTGGAGCAAACAAACACGGAGAAAGGGGATGCAACACTCCCCTCTCTTTCAAGCTTTGCCCCAGAGAGAACAAAACCTTTCCAATCTTTCAAATACACACACACAAGATGAAGAAAACCAGACACAAAAAGGGCAGCACCTCCCGTACTCAGAGCAAAAATCGGCCAACCTTTAACCCAACCCTAAGTGGGGTTATTTATAGGCAAAGGGGAGAAGAAGAACTTACCTGCTCTTACCTGGGTGGTGAGCCGAAGCCGCCGGCGACAAGGGAAAGAAGCAACAAATGTCGCAGAAGATCATGGAGGCATGGAGACAGGTGGTGCAGAGGGGCGAAGCTTTTCACCAGGGCACGCGTACGGGGAAGGGGGACTGAAGCTTCGCGAGGCGGAAGAGGGGCTGCTCGGTTCAACAAGGGCTCGCGCAAGAGGGAATCGCGAAGCAGCGACCGACAAAGACGGGCGCGGGATTCTGCTACGTGCGTGAGTTAGGTATTTAAGTTTTATGGATTTAAAATAAATAAAAATCTTATTTTACTATTTTATTTCAAAAGTCGCCTCAAATTTCACGCCGTTTACTCGCGCTCGGAAACATAGTAAATTATATGTCCCTCCCTAGCAAATTCGGCGTCCCGGGCGTAGTCCGTTTCGCGATCCGAGGTCATTCGGACAACCTCGTCGTCAGTCGGGTCGAAAGTACGTCAAATTTGATCCCGCTTGAACTTCGAGCTTGTTGTTGATCGTCTCGACATTCTGACTTCGATCTTGATCCGTCGATGAGTGGTTGAAAGCGTCGAGTCCGTGGATCGATGAATTTGTGCGCAGTGGTGCAAAGAAACGTGCACGAAGCTGTCCTAAGGTCCGGTGGTCCTATAGGAACTCAATTTGGACTCCTAACGTCAATTCCAACCAGCTATGAGCTAGAGGTATGGAATTTCGTCCGGGATTCCAAAAGAGTAAAGAGGTGGTTTCGAACGTTCTAAAACGAGGTGGGTCCACTACTAGAAATCTAAGATCGTCGGGGAAGCTCCTTAGGCTAGAACCCTAAATCCTAGGAAGAAAACTAAACCTCGACAAAAGTGAGGTCAACAAATGGACCCCCAATAGGTGTGGTGCGCCGGATGGGCACACCGCGTGTATTGGTGTTGACCGAGGAAGACCAACAGAGCAACATTAAGCTGCCTAAGTAAAATACTCAGGACAGAACACAAAAAATGAGAGAGTGAGTTATTTCTGCTAGGGAAATAAGAGGGGGAATTTTCAACCTAAGAGCTTCGAAATTTTAATTTTCAAATTTCAAATTTGGATTTAACCTTCAATTTAGTAGTAAAATTCGAGTTTTTTAGAAGAGTGAAGAGACTGGATCGAGATGGAAAGCACAAGTCTCACATCCAACTCAAAGACTGAACGAGCAAACTTGACTAGAATCATTACGATAGGAAGGGATCCTAAAGTAATGCGGAATCGAATGCCTTGATTCAATCAAAGGGCTTACTCAACCTCTAAATGTTGACAGAAATTTAATAGGAGCCATTGCAAAGCAATGCGGTATCGGATGCTGGGATCCTCAACCTCTAAACTTGACAGGAGATCATTGCAAAGCAATGCGGTATCTGATGATGGGATCCTCAACCTCTAAAATATATAAGGAGATCATTGCAAAGCAATGCAGTATCGAATGCTGGGATCCTCAACCTCTAAAATATATAAGGAGATCATTGCAAAGCAATGCAATATCGGATGCAAGGATCCTCCACCTCTAAAACTTGACAGAAATTTAACATGAGTCATTGCAAAGCAATGCGGTATCGGATGCTGGGATCCTCAACCTCTAAAATTTAAAAGGAGACCATTGCAAAACAATGCGGGGTATCGTATGTTGGGATCCTCAACCTCTAAAATATATAAGGAGATCATTGCAAAGCAATGTGGTATCGGATACTGGGATCCTCCACCTCTAAAGCAAACAGGAGAACACCTGGGATCCTCAACCTCTAAAATCAACAGGTGATCATTGTAAAGCAATGCGGTATCGGATACTGGGATCCTCCACCTCTAAAATAGACAGGATAACATTGCAAAGCAATGCGGTATCGGATATTGGGATCCTCAACCTCTAAAACATCGAAGGAGATCATTGTGAAGCAATGCGGTATCCGATACTGAGATCCTCAACCTCTAAAACATCGAAGGAGATCATTGCAAAGCAATGCGGTATCGGATACTGAGATCCTCTACCTCTAGAATATATCAGAAGACCATTGCAAAGCAATGCGGTATCGGATGCTGGGATCCTCTACCTCTAAAATATATCAGGAGATCATTGCAAAGCAATGCGGTATCGGATGCTGAGATCCTCTACCTCTAAAATATCGTAGGAGATCATTGCAAAGCAATGCGGTATCGGATGCTGGGATCCTCCACCTCTAAAATATGATAGGAGATCATTGCAAAGCAATGCGGTATCGGATGCTGAGATCCTCTACCTCTAAAGCAGACAGGAGAACATTGCAAAGCAATGCGGTATCGGATATTGGGATACTCCACCTCTAAAACTGACAGGAGAACATTGCAAAGCAATGCGGTATCGGATACTGGGATCTTCAACCTCTAAAATTGATTAAGAGTGAATATGAGGGTGTTTCATATCTCACTCGAAGAATTGATCGAAAAGGATCTTGTTTGGAAGGATGTGATTCCACACCAACAGAATCAATCGAAGTTCGCGGCTTCGTGTCAATAGAACCAGCTGATCCTTTCTCAAAGGAGGAAAATTGGAGGGATATAAATCACAGTCTCAGACTGAGGAATTCATATTTGAAATTTGATATTTGAATTTGGGAGAAATTGGTGCAACTTGTGCAGTGCAGAAGTTTGCTGAAAAGTCTGTGCAGAGATTTTTGAAAAGAATTTTCAAGTAGAATTTTTTTTTTGAATGTTGACTTTTATTTCGTATTTGTTTTAGGATTTGGACCCATTTTTAGACAAGTGCGACATCTGAGATCTAAGAATACGTCTTTGTCTTTGAAACACAAGGCAGGGTGCTTCCTGGAGTATCGTCCACTGACTAAGGACCAGTGCTAGAAAATAACTCACTCTTTAAGGTGCTATCGGAATCATATTCTTTCAAGTACCTATAAAGGTGTGTTATCTCTAAGGACGCCACAACTGAAGTGGCCGCAATTTCGTAGCTTTATTTGTAACAGTCATCATTTGATTTGTTGCAGATTCTATAAAGGTTGTTGAAGTTGATTTTAAGAAATCCTTCTGACGTTCTTCGAGTTGAAGTTGGAGTTATATTTGCTGGACACTGAAAGATACGGCTTCAGGGTAAAATTTCCATTAATTGTTAATATCATCATCATCATTCCTTTAATTCTTTCTTTCTGGGCCTAAGCAGATTTCAGAATTTCCGTTCATGTGATCAAAATAATTTTCATTGTCCAAAGATATTTCTGAGCCAATTAATGACCAACCAAAGGGCATAGAATCACTTGAATCCCTCCAAAGCATAATATCAGAGGAAACTTCTTAAGGTTATCTTTCTAGATTCATTAATCAGGGGAGGATTAAGACACCAATTTTTGATTATATGCTTGCCTCAAGCTTCTTCTCAGGGAGAATTCTTTTTTTCTTCTTTTTCCTCTTTTTTTTTATTGAGCTTTTCGCTCACTTTTTTTTATTGAGGATTATTGTATCTGGTGGAGCACATGTTAAAGATTTTGAATGCCTTGATTGGGACACAAATTTTTGATTTTGTGCCCACCTCAAGCTTCTCCTCAGGAACACTTCCCTTTTTTTGGCTCCTTTTGTTTTCTGAGAATTACTGTATCTGGCAAGGCATATTTCATTTAAAGATTTTGAATGTCGAAACTCCCTTAATTAATAATTCTGAAATGCTCCTTAATATGAATCCTGGGATATTATAACTTTGCGAAAGTCTGGACCCCGTCACATGGCAAGAAATTAAAAGGCTCTTGATATCTCGAGTCAATTACTCGTATTTCAAATACACTGCTTCATTTTGAGATCCACTTAGGACCCAGTCTGAATTCCTTAAAGAAAACAACTCAGATATTAGGGAATTAATTTCATTCTTTCCTGAAGTCGAAGTCTTAGCAAAATATCCAATTTTGAGTTTTCCAAATATCGAGCAATTCTTGACAAAAACAAAATCCTTTTTTTTCATTGCAGTAGGAGGAACGGTACAGACCATCACTGATCATACTAAGCAACAAAAGTAGTAAAATAGTAATAAATTAGTGTCTCGTCCGTTGTCAATTGTGTAGGAATTAATTGAAGCAAACACATCACCGAAATCATATTTATAGAACCTCTTCAAGTCCTTTTCAAATATTCATCGGGGATTGCTATGCTTCCATTCCTGAAGTTCTCCTCAAGCCAATCTTTGAAGCTGCAGCACTCATCTATGGTGTGTCCAACAAACCTGTGGTACGGGCAATATCTTTGATGTCATTTCCTGTTGATTTCCTTCGATCTCTTCGCTACGGGCAACCTGAATTTGGGATTCTTAATCAGACTGTGGAACATCTTCCTCGCTGCTTCATCTTTAAAAGAGTATATCCTGCTTGATCGATCAACTGCGGTTGGAACTTGCTTCTTATCTATCCGGTAAGACGTCTGCTGAAATGATTGCAGTGCATTCTGACGAGGATGTTGGAAGGTCTGCTGAGGTTGTTCGGCTTGTATTTGCAACTGTCTCTTTCTCCTGCTAACCACTCGCAGACTCGTTCCGCATTTCTTCTCGAACATCTTGGTCGTCCTGAACTTCTCGGCATTCTCATATGAGTCCATATGCTTGACTTCTTCTTACAGATTGCTAGCCTTGCTGAGTAACTTCTCGAAAGACCTGATGGTGAGTTCCTTAAGCATGAAAGTTATTGGCCCATGGATGCTTTTGAGTAAGATCTCAATCGCATGATGTTCCTGTAGCTGAGGTTCGCACTTCATGCTAAGGTTTCTCCACCGTAGGATGTACTCCACCAAAGTTTCATATGGCTTCTGCTTCTCTTCCACAAGACTGCCTATAGTGACGTGGTGTTGAATCCCGGCAAAATGCTTGACAAATAGATTCTTCATTTCTGTGAAAGTTTTCAGTGAACCATTCGATAAGTCTGCGTACCAGTCGAAGGCTATTCCTGAAATACTACTCACAAACTGTCGTAACAGTAACACATTACTACCCCCGCGTTGCAGCAACTTGCTCGAAAGTGTGCAACGTGCTGTCGAGGGTTTCCAGACCCGTCAAAAGTCCTGAACAAAGGTGGTACGAAACCCTTAGGATATGGGACGTCATCGAACTCCTCTGGGTAGGGTCTACCCTTTGAAATTGACGCGCCCCCCTTCGATTGGGCTAAGGCTTCCTTTACCTGCTGTTCGACCAGCTGCTTAATGTCTTTTTCTGGAAACATATTCTGTGATGAATCTTTCTTTGGAGACTCATCTCGGCTTGCAGAAGCGACTTCCCTTCTTTCGTCGGTAACATGAACAATCTCTGGCTGGTTCATCTCTGGGGATGCTACTTGTTGTGAGTGTGACTGTCCTTGCATTGTAGCCATAGCAGTCGTCATTTATTCGATTTTCTTCTCGAGACGGCTAATAATCTCATCTTTCTGCTGGGAGGCCCTTTGCCACTCATCCGCAGTGTCCTCCTCACGAAGAGGAGTGTCACTGGCGGCTAACATGGCTCGGGTCTCGACGACATTGATTTCTGTGAATTTTCCCTCCGCATAACCTGTTAGGTTGTAATCTTCATCTTTAAAGTCTTCTTTCTGATCTTTAGATTGTCGTGCAATGTTAGCTCGAAGCTTTTCCATAGCGGACTCAATTGATTTTCCTTTAATAACTTTAAGATCAACTGGAGGTTTTCGAGAGACATCTCTTATTTTCTCGAGCAGCGGTGTCGTGTAGGAGCTAATCGAATCACTCGACATCATATTTATAGAACCCTTTTTAGGTTCTTTTAAATACTCATTCGGGATCGTTAAGTTTCCGCTCCTAAAATTCTTCTTCAGCCAATCCTTGAAGCTGAAGCAGTTTTCTATGGTGTGATCGAGCAACCGGTGGTATGGACAGTACTGGGGATGATCTTTCTTGCCGACCTCCTCTGGCTTCTTTGGCTCCGGTAGTCTGAATTCTGGACTCTTTATCAAGTAATAGAATATCTACGACACTGATTCCTCTTTGAACGGGTATACCTTGTTTAATCGTTGATTCATTGTTGAACCCTGTCTTCCATCTATCTGGTATGGTCTCAACTGGAATGACTGTTCTTCAGACCGTTGCGGTTGCTTGATCTTCAGAATTCCCTGATCGCGTTTCCATTTCTGTGCCTTAGTCATTCGTACGGACTTCGAATTGGAGTCGATCTTGAACTTAGCAGACGGTAGAACACAAGCATCGACTGACTCTTTCTCATGTAGAATGTCTTTTCCTTTAGTTAGCGGAGCGACTGGTACGGCGGTAGTAAACCCAACAGTAGGAGCAGAAATAACCTTAGGAGACATCCCAACGCTCGTAACGACAACAGAGTTCTTTTCAATCCATTCCTTCTTTGGCATGGGGAGTTCCTCAACAGACTTCAGGTTGAACATTACAATAGGCTTAACGGACTTGCTCATTTCAGGCTTCATCATTTCAATAGCAACATCCCCGAACTTAACTTCAACATCGTCGAACCCTTGTCCAAACTTAATGACTGCCAGATTAGGCAGCTCATCCCTATTGACGGTGAACTCTACTCCGGAGGCGAAAGAAAAGATCAACTTTGGTGAAGACATCATTCCTGGCATTTAAAGAATTTCTGAAAGTCAGAAACGTCCGTGCCTTGTAGCTTCAACGGAAGTACTCAAGCTACCGCACTTGTACTGCAAACTGGGCAATTCTCTTATTCTGTTTGGTGTTTTCACCTTATTTTATTTTTATTTTCGGCATTTAAATTTGTTAACATTATTCGTTTAATTTCAAAATTTGAGTGAAAGGTATGAAAGTAGAGGTTTGGTTTAATTTGCCGACAATGAAATCAATCCCGAGAGACACGGAGTAAAAGTAAAATTCAGGACCCAGCTCTAGGTTGAATTCACAACGCACCTCGCTCACTAACACACCTATTGGGGGTCCGACCCCACACAAAAAGAAAGCCCTAAAGATTCCTGAACCACTCTGTTTGAGGTGGTCAAACAGATGGTTCTGAAATCAAGAGAGTTGATTGTGCTTGCCCAAGAAAGAAATGAGCGAAGCATGCCAACGGAAGAATGACAATCTGGACCATGAGGGGCATGGACACATTGCCGATGTATGAAGATGGAAACCCTTGATCATAATGGAGAGTAGAGCTATTCCCCAGCGAAGTCGCCAGAAGTTGTCGACCGCTGAAATGCGCTTGAGATTTAATTAATGTATAAGTATATATATATTGATTTGGAAAATAGAACTTTAAATTTTAAAAATGAGAATGAGAATGGACGGATCTCATTCGTTTAGCAGTTTGAATGAAAGAGCGTGATATCACAAGTAACGCATCTGTTCCGAAGAATAGACACCCTACTTAACGATATCGCTCGATCAAATAAACTACAGAATTCATGACATCCGTTCTGGTCTGCGAACCTTTATGTGGACCGACAAATTCCCCTATTTAATACAAAAAGAATTAAATAGGGTTTATATTATTTGGGGTCTTTAAAGCTCCCTATAGAGGCAAATAGTCAATTATCCCTCAAATGACCGAAATCACCTGAGAGAACTCTCGATTTAGATCAGGGGTTTCTGTCTTCATGAAATCAAAGGGTAGGGTTTTCAAAGAAGTATGATAGTAGGAAATTCAATAGGTGAAAGGCGCAATGTGGAACAGTTATTTCTAGAGTCAAAGGAAAGAGAGGTAGGGGACGTCACGGATCTCGAGGAGAACCTCGATGACATCCCAGGCTATCCTAATGGTTGGGCTTTAAATTTTGAAAAATGAATTTATTTAATTTCAATCCTGCCAATTAATTATAGGAATTACATTTACATAATCATCTGATTATGCAAATAACCTGGAAGATAGGAGGATTTACGCCGTATCGGACGACGACCTCGGAATCCTAAGCGAGTTAGGGCTTATATTGCACAACAAGGCTATGCAAAGGCCTAAAAGAACAGGTGAGGATTTATGTCACACTAGGCGGACTACCTCGAATCCTATGGCTTGTTATTTAGACTAAGGAATGGTTTTGCTGATGTCAACACAGGTTTTTCTGTTGAAGGTGGTCGTGCTGCCCTCGAAATCATGCTCCGTGCTCCACGTCGTAGCAAGGTTGCAGTTTAGATTTAAAGTTAAAGTGAACATGCAAATTGCTTCATTTCGTTTATTATTATTACTATCATTACCATTGCAAATGTGAGTGTGTGCTGCAGTGACAGGAGCAGTAGTAAAAGGGAACAGGAAAAACATGTATATGCTACAGTAAACAGTAAGCATGCTACACTAAGCAGGAGTAGGTACGAAGAAAAGTAAAGCATGCTACGCTAACAGGAATATGCACTGTAACAGGTAAAACATCCTATGCTAACTGAAGCAAGTACTGAGGAAAGTAAAACATGCTACGTTAGCAGGTATATATGCTAAAAAGTAAAGCAGATAAAGCAGTAAATAAAAGAAGTAACAGTGCTACAAATGTACCGTAGGCGCTGATTACCCTCGGCGTATTGTTACCTGTTTATTATTATCACTTTATTGTTTTCTGCAGAAAAGGCATCAGCACCAAAGCAAAACAGGAGTGAACGTAGTAAGGAAAACCTGACTAAGTGCGCTACCGTACGTGTAGGGAAAGTAAGGTGCAAAACCCGACGGTAAATCCAAGAAGAAAAAGGTGAAAGAAAGAAAAAAAACCCGAAAGAAAAGCGAATGAAACCAAAGAAAATCGAGAAAGAAGAAAAAGAAATCCCGTAGGAAACCTCGTAGAAATCACGAACGAAAACAAAACAAAGTCGTAGCGAAAACCACAAAAACGCCGAAAAAAGAAACTCACGGATGTCCCGCTAAACTCACGGCGGACCGTAAGAAAGCCATGGGGCATCTGAAAAAGGACCGTAAGCATGGTGGCGTTAAGGACTCAGAGCTGTGTTGTATGTCTCGCCTTAGGTACTGACTACTAGACCAACTTTCTACAGAAGGCAGCCCTAACCCGACTCGAGTAGCCGACCGTGGACCTTTGTAAGTTTTCACACATTTCATTTTGGATTTGCATGCAAGTAAAGAAGCTGTAGGCAAGTAGGTTGTGTTGTGGTGGAGGTAAAACTTTTGTATTTTTCAAATGTATGTATTTCTTGTATTTAAAATATTTTTTGGTCCACAGGTAGACTACCCTAATCGGACTAAGACTGCTAACATCCTCAGACAGCCGGCAGTAGAAACCCCAAGAACAGGCGAATAATGCCGTGATTCCTGCTCTACTCTCTCCAGAGTCTCTGAGTCAGGAGGCACCATTCTATAATTTTCTCGTAACCTTCTCTTATGCAATTTTATCACCACCACACTTACAGCCTTGCTTGATGGCCCCACATATAGCCTAAAGGGGCTATATGTGCACACCTACACGTCTCCTGTAGGTGCGAACATTGAACCAAGAAGCAAGGAGAAAATCAAGGGACGAGAGGACAAAACAAGGAGAGAGAAGAAAACAATTCACCTAACACAGAATCGTAAAACGAGGTGAATTGGTTCTCAAAATTAATCAACTCAAGTCAATCACCCCGAACTCCTGACAATCCTCACTCGTCCTAAAGGAAAGACCTAAAGCGTCGCCACACTCGTGAAGTGACCTAGGCCTCTAGGGTGGTGCCAAACCCATCCCCATGACACTCAAGTAATGGCAAAGAAAAGGGAAAAATAAAGCTGCGGGGAAGAAAAATAAAATGGAGTGAAGTAAAAATGAAGTAGAAAAAGAACAAAACCAACCAAGAAAAATCGGGCAGCATAACGGCATAAAAATAAATTTTCCACACCTGCAATTTATATAAAAAGAAATGCCGCAAGCATACGTATATGTAACAACCACTGTTTCCATCCATCCCAAGCATGTATAAAACATATTAGAGGCATGAAAACCGAGCACTCCATTTTAGTGCAAATAGGAGCAGCTTCCTATAACCAAAAGAGCCAAAATGAGCCCCAAATCCAAATGCAAAGAGGAGGCGGCCTCTCCCAATTTCAAAGATCACATCTCAAAACTTTTCACATTTTCAAAAGAAAGCTATGTCAATTTTTAGATTTTTCAAATAAGCCACCCGGGTCCTCTAAATTTTCACAAAAGAGTCATGCAAAGCTTTTCAAGTTTTCACATATAAGCCATCAAAACTTTTCCAATTTTTACAAAAAGAAACACCCATGCCTTCTAGGTTTTCAAAATGTCAAACACCAAGGTTCTCGAATTATTGCAAAGGACAAATAAACCTCTCAGATTTTTGCAAATAAATTACTAAACATTTTCAGATTTTGCAAAAGCCATTACCTAAACCTTTCAGCTTCTCTAAGGAAAATCCAAAACATTTCAGGTTTTACAAAATAAAAACTCAAGCTACCACAATTTCATATCCTCCCCAAGCTACCACAATTTCAGCCTTCCCACAAGTGGTGTGTGTGTAAACTTGAGATTTTTTGTGTTACAAGTATAAACAAATATGCATTGGGTGTTAGATATGAAAACATAGAAGAAGTGGGTGACATGAATGTAAAGATCAAAGTTTGGGTGTTTAAAATGTAAATACATAGGAATCAGGTGGTCTATATGTAAATAATCCCATAAACAGATAACTCAAAAGGCTTGCTTTAAATCAAAACCAAATGTGTATGCAGAAAAATGAATGTTAAATAAAGGCAATCTGGCTAAGGAAATCGATACTGTTTCCACTCATGTAGAACATCGCCATCTAATGAAACAGAAGATAATATTCCCTGCTGCTGTTTAATTAGATAAGGAAGAACAACGCAAATAGAGCAGGAATCGCAACCTTCAAGGTTATCCCTATGAAGATAGGATTAAACATTTCCATCAGAGACAATTCTTTTGCAGCATTCAACCTGAATCAATGAGCCCCACTACGAAAAACAGCAAATGTTGTGAAAACTACAGAGTTAGGAACATCGTCAACATCTATATCCCCCGGACAAGGGTCTCTCCAAGCAAAAGAAAGCATGACTATGATCCAAATCATTTTAATATGGTGAGCATCGAGCCAAGATAAAGTAAACGAGCTAAAAAAAGGTTTAGATTTATAAACATGTAAAGGGAACTTTATACAAAACCTACCAACCATCTCATATTCCAAAGGCACAACTAACAACTCCGTAGCCTCATGCATACAGGAAACCACAATGGATCTCTCTCTCTTTTTTTTTTAAGGAACGGATCAAGCCTCCCTAAGCAAGATTGATGCTATTTTCGTTTGAATCAATTCATTTCTGGCCTTCAACAGATTCAAGAAATTTTGATCAATGTATTCGCAAGAAAGGACGAGGAAAAGGCATGCAGCAAGAAAATCATACCACATAAGATAAAAAAAAAGAAATGCAGCATGTCTATCTTTTTCAAATGCATCCCAAAGCTGTATGCATTTGATGCCATTCTCAAGTTATAAAAAAATGCTAAAAGGTCCGTCGAACATCAACATACGATGCTATTAAGGAGAAGAAGAAAGGCCTGATCAATCTTCACTTTACAGTAAACTTAAACTTGCATGAAACATGACTTCAATGTTCAACAACTAGCTCAAACATTACCTTAATACTTCTTAGCTAAACCATAATGTTAAACCATAGAGCAAGAAAGTCATACCTTAATATTTGAATGACACGAAGAAAAGAGGAGAGGGACGGGCAGGCTATCCGAACAGCCAAATCGAAGCTCCTAAGTTGGAGCAAACCAACATGGAGAAAGGGGATGCAACACTCCCCTCTCTTTCAAGCTTTGCCCCAGAGAGAACAAAACCTTTCCAATCTTTCAAATACACACACACAAGATGAAGAAAACCAGACACAAAAAGGGCAGCACCTCCCCTACTCAGAGCAAAAATCGGCCAACCTTTAAACCTACCCCAAGTGGGGTTATTTATAGGCAAAGGGGAGGAGAAAAATTTACCTGCTCTTACCTGGGCGTTGAATCGAAGCCGCAGGCGACAAGGGAAAGAAGCGAAAAATGTCGTAGCAGATCGTGGAGGCATGGAGATAGGTGGTGCAGAGGGGCACGCGTACGGGGAAGGGGGACTGAAGCTTCGCGAGGCGGAAGAGGGGCTGCTCGGTTCGACTAGGGCTCGCGACAGGAGGGAATCGCGAAGCAGCGACCGAGAGAGACGGGCGCGGGATTCTGCTGCGTGCGTGACTTAGGTATTTAAGTTTTATGGATTTAAAATAAATAAAAATCTTATTTTATTATTTTATTTCAAAAGTCGCCTCAAATTTCACGCCGTTTACTCGCGCTGGGAAACATAGCAAATTATATGTCCCTCCCTAGCAAATTCGGCGTCCCGAACGCATCGGCGTAGTCCGTTTCGCGATCCGAGGTCGTTCGGACAACCTCGTCGTCGGTCGGGTCGAAAGTACGTCAAATTTGATCCCGCTTGAACTTCGAGCTTGTTGTTGATCGTCTCGACATTCTGACTTCGGTCTTGATCCGTCGAGGAGTGGTTGAAAGCGTCGAGTCCGTGGATCGATGAATTTGTGCGCAGTGGTGCAAAGAAACGTGCACGAGGCTGTCCTAAGGTCCGGTGGTCCTATAGGAACTCAATTTGGACTCCTAACGTCAATTCTAACCTGCTATGAGCTAGAGGTACGGAATTTCATCCGGGAATCTAAAAGAGTAAAGAGGTGGTTTCGAACGTTCTAAAACGAGGTGGGTCCACTACTAGGAATCTAAGATCGTCGGGGAAGCTCCTAAGGCTAGAACCCTAAATCCTAGGAAGAAAACTAAACCTCGACAAAAGTGAGGTCAACATGCAGCTTTCCCTAAATCCAAATTTTAAAGCAAAGGCAAGATAGTCATAATTTCCAAGACCAACTTATAAGAATAAAGAAAAAAAAAAACTAATGACGGCATTTCTCAGAGAATTAAAGAGACGCTAGCTGCATTACCTCTCAAAACATCCAAATCGTGAAGCCAACGAAAGAAAATTAGCTGGTGTTTCCAGCTCATCTTTTCACTCTTCCGTTTGAAGCATATTCAAATATATTATAGTTTTCCCTGGGCGTGGAAGCAGGAGCTGGAGGTGCCCATATTAAGTGAAGTATCAACTCTCCAGTAACAGTAAGAATCATGAAAAAAATCTTAGCAAGACAATTTATTCCTAGGGAAACCTTCAACAAGCATATAATAGCAACCTCTAAAAGTTTACAACCACAAGGCTTTTTTAATTTTTTTTTTCTAAAAGTAGAACGAAAAGGTATAGGAAAATGAGACTCTTAATAGAATAACTAATTGATTCAGCCTTTTCATATGCCTTCCATGCTTTTAAGAGGCGATGAAGTTTTTACAGGCTTATTGCAATAGTTTCCCCTTCGAGTATTATATGTGTCAGTGCAAATGAAAGAATGTTGAAACCTGCGTGTACACATATATGTAAGCATATGACGTAAGTGTTGTATATGTGTTTTAAGGGGTTGATTTGAAAGTATGAATTAAGTATACTCGTGCCAAAATCCCAATGGATTCAAGGGTTATTTGGCCACCGAAACTGAACAGCCCTTTAAGCATTTGAATCGTCTCCAAAGGTGAATAATCAGTCCAAAAACAGCACTAAGAAAGCAAATTTTCGTGAATGCCACACAATTCTTATGTATCCACATATCTAGCACCTAATTTTCAGATTTTTATAAATAAGACGCCAAAGCTCTTGGATTTTGCAAATGTGTTATGTTCACTTAAAGCATGCAGCAATAACATCATTATCATAAAACCAATTCTGAGAATAAGCTTATCAATAAAGCCACATGATAATGAAATACCAAGGTAGGTAAAATATGAATTAGAGCCACCATATCCAAAAAACGTTACTCAGATCTCCGGAGTTATGAACGTTTCTTTGCAAAGATTTTTGGCCAAATTAATCTATGAAATTTACCTGCATAGATAATTAGACTAGCCGTATATGAAATGATAGTCACGCTGTGCAATGCAATGGTGGTGTGTATGTAAGAAATAAAGTTTAGGTGTTATATATGTAAATACTAAAGAATCGTGCGGTATGTTTGTGACTTTCTCAAGCCTTAAATAAAAGTTAACCATTTAGCTTTTAATAATTTTACAATTACCAGCATAATATTGTATAATCAAACTATCTAGACCCAATTATAATTAAATATATATATATATATATATATATATATATATATATATATATATATATATATATATATAATAGCATCACATTATATCTTAACAAGAGTGACCTACACAATAAATATCATTGAGCTTCGTTTGCTGTAATTTGCGGGCAGAAAAGAATTTTTCATACTGTAGTTATATAAGCTGACATCCAAAGCTCAGCATCTATAGCAGAATGTGGAAAGTAAATTCAAATGCATTTGTCAATGCCATAAGGACGTTTATGTCGAATAATCGAACATGCACCATTGCACCGCTTCGCTTTGGCTATATGATTAAAGAGAAAGGAATAAGGAGGAAGAGAGGAACAACAAAATATGTATAAGTGTCACCATCATCATCGTCACATTGCCATTAGGCTTATTCCAACATTTTAGGGTCAACCCTTGTGAAATTGAATTTTTTCATCACAAGTAAATTAGTTTGAGGTATTAATCTCATACAAAGCAAACCATTCAAACAACTTTCCATGTTATCTTATGTCTACCTCTTTCCTTCCTATTCCATCAACACTAATTCCATAAATCCAATTATCAGTTGCATTTTCTACTCTTTCTTGGAATATGAAACCACTTGAAGAGGATAACAAACCTTAGATGAAAATCATCAATGCATGAAAACCGGTTGCCTGCTTGTAGGCCTTCCAAGATATCCATGCCACATGCTTAAGCATGTATCATAACCTCAGCAAGAAAAATCATTAATAGGGAATTAAAGGTAAAACAAATCTATAGGATAATAAAAACAACCAATGCATCAACAGAAGCCGACAGTAGTGCCCAACTGCCATCTGAACTACTCCAATGATAAAGAAGTTCATGTTTAATTCCCATTTTTCATTATCATTTTTCTCTTATAAATCCTTCACAACAAGCCAAACATAAATGCTTTTAATGAATGGGCACAAGCTATATTTAGTAAAGCATAATATTTGAGTAAGAAAATCCAACATAGATATGATTGATTTATAGTGGATGAAGATGAGCTTCTTTTAATTCACTATTATTCTACTTTATAGAGCATAAAATACTCCACTATCTTGCAGCTTGCGGCTCTTAATTCCATAAAAATTATCAGTAATCATATTTTCTCAACTAACGACAGTCAAGCTGCACCATGGCCATTGCAGGAGAGAATGCTTTTCAAAAGCAGTATGGCTCATGGAAGCAGACATTTCAGCAGGACACATGGGCTGTCCAAGCTGCCCCATCAGCACTAAATAAGAAAGTATGAATCTTAAAGGACCGTAACATGATTTCCTTTGAAGAAATAATCCACCATCATTGTTTATATATATATATATATATAGAGAGAGAGAGAGAGAGAGAGAGAGAGAGAGAGAGATTTAAGCTAATTTCATGACCAAATCTTCTTTGAAATCAAGCTCGTGCATCCCTCATCTATTGCGGATTTATCAGATTTACAAAATTTTGTTTAACCTAAATCTTATAGGCAGCCAATACTATATATATATATAAATAGATTGATTTCTGGAAGGATAACTGGTTGTTTAATGAATCTCTATTATCTTAATACAGTCATTTCTCAGCACTTAATAAAGTTTCTGACTGCTGGATTAATGGAACCTGGAATAAATCTGTCCTTCAATCTGCTGTTAACAAGGAGACCATGGAGAAAATTTTAACTGTGCCTATCATGGAAGATAGGAAGGACAAAATACTTACTAAAGCCCCAGCCTATCAAAGCTTATCAAAATTTATTCTGCTTTCTAATGAATCTTCCTCTAATAATGACTGGGGGAAATCTATCTGGAATAAATACATTTCACCTTCCATGTCATTTTTTTGTTAGAAGCTGTTCAGAAAATTTTTACCTACCAATGATATATTAAAATTAAAGGATATTAGAGGTCCTTCTAGATGTATCTTTTGTTCCTCCAAGGAAGAATCCATCTATCATCTTTTCCTGAATTGTCCAGTAGTTCAGATAATATGGAATTCTGTTATTAGCGGCTGCAATACAAAAGTTAAATTCTCATTTTGGAACTCTATTAAAGCTTGCTGGCTGGATTGGAAAGGGACTGAAGAATTTTATTTTCCTTTAATAGTTTTCTGGTTTATCTGGTGTTCAGGAAATGGTATGTTATTTGAAGATAAAGAGTTCTCTTCTCAGTTGGTGATTAATAACTGTTTGGCTTATATATTCAAGATAAGGAAGCATTTTAATATACAGCATCATCAAATGTCAGCTAAACCTTTGTTAATTCAGTGGACTCCTCCTTTATTCCCTTGGATTAAGATCAATGTTGATGGAAGTTACAATGATGGTGTAGGTGGTATTGGTATTCTTGGTAGAAATTATAATGGTAAATGCTTATGGTTTCTAGCAGCTCCTATTATTTCCAACAATGCTCTTATAACTGAAGTCATAGCTATTTTTTGGGGTCTGAAAGCAGCTTTAATAAATAATCATCCTTTTATTCATATTGAAACTCGATTCGGCTACCCCGGTAAATATTCTATCGAAGAAGGCTACGGCTCCTTGGTACATTCAGATTTGGATCAACAAAATCAATCAAATTGCATCATCTAAACATATCAGGTGGAGTCATGTGTATAGAGAAGGAAATCAACCAGCAAATTGGCTTGCCACTAGAGCTTCTTGATCGAATTTGCTTGGTTACTGTCCTTATAATGGTTTTTATGATAGAACTTCTATTTACTTTGCTTTTAGTTTACTTTTGCATGGGGACCTTATGTTTATCCCTCATTTGAGATGTAATAGACTTTCCTAGATCTAATAAAAAGTTCATGTTTCCAAATATATATATATGTATATATATATATATATGTATATATATATATATATATCATATTTCGATTCTCAAAGCCATAAAAAACATCCGATCTAAAAGCCACAACAAAATCGAAGAGCAATATGAAATATTAGAGAAGGTATGCGCGGAGGTAACACCCTGGTAGCCTTACTAGGCCATGATGAAGAGAGATGACTCGGAGGAGCAACCGAGCAACAGATAGAGCAAACAATCAACGATGTCGAGCAGATAAGGAGAAAAAAAATGAAGTTGAGTAAATAAGCAAGAAAATTGGATAAACATGCAAGAAAATTAGGTAAACGACCAAGAAAGTCGAGCAGTCATGCAAACCCGTGATCCCATCCTCGCCTCTCAAGCCGACCGTCTCTCCAGAAGGAGAGTAAGTAGATCTCGCCGGCGACGCGATCGAGGAAGAAGGGGTCTTCTATCTCGCTAGGGCTTGGGGTGCGATGGATTTCGAACCGAGAGTGAGAGAGAGCCGTTAGGGCATGCCAATGGGAGGAGATAGCCGTTGTAAGGAGGATAACGTGGGTTTCGGCTAGGGCATCCTGATCTAACGGGTGAGGAGCCCGAGATCTAACGGGTGAGGATCCTGAGGAGAGAGTCGTTGTGAGGCTTTAATAAGGGATTTTAAAGGAGTTTTTTTATTATTAATAATAATAACAATAACAATAATAATAATAATAATAATATTATTATTATTATTATTATATTTTCATTTAAATTCTTTAATCCGCATGTCATTTACTCGTGCACCGAATCATATCGAAATAGGTGTTCTTCCTAGCTAAAATCGGCATTCCGGACAAACCGGCGCAGTCCATTTTGTCATCTGAGGTGGTCTGTACAACCTCATCGACGGTCGCGTCGAAAACAGGTCAATTTCAATTTTTGTTGAAATATCGGCTCGCGATCAATTGTTTTAAAAAAATTAATTTCAAATTATAATCAATTATGAAATAAATATATGTGCAAGTAATATGAATTTTAATGTTTAAAAGCGTCAACTGTCCGAACTGTGATGTTCGTGCACATGAAGGTGTAAAATTAAGCAGAAGGCAACCCTATGGCTTAATGGTCCTATGGGGAGTCTTTTGAGTTCCGACATGTTAGTTTCGACCTTCTAAATGCTAGAGGTCAAGAACATACATGCAGAACTTCAAAATGAGTAAAGAGGTAGTTTGAGTTTCTAAAATAAGGTAGGTCCCATCTCTATTCCTCTAGGATAGTCAAAGGGGGATCCTATGGCTAAATCCTAAGCACTAAGAAGAGAAAAAGTCCTCACCAAAAATAAGGTCAACAGCCTACTTTGCGACTAAGACATTGAGCTCAGCCAGGGGGATTCAGGGCAGGAAGACAGTGGGGCTCAAGTTCTCTTAAATGGGAGGAGGTTTGGGAGCAATTTGGGAGAGTTCTGTGAGAAAAATTTCAATTCCTTTTGCATGGCTGAAAGCAGTGGATTTAATAGAGCGCGCCAGAGAGAGGAGCTCAAGGCCAAGCAATGAGTGCCCTGGGCTGCTTTGGGTGAGGACTGAGCAGGCTAGGTGGTTGGGGAGTAGATGGCACACTGTTAAGGCTCAATTTTGAGTTTCAAGGAGAAGGGGGTGCTTGGGTGTGGTTGTTTTGGTGGCTGGGGTGGTTGGCAAGGATGGTCAGGGAGCTTGGCAGGCTGAGGAGGAGTGGAGGACAGGTTTAGTTCAATTAAATGGGGCAGGGTGGTTGTTTAAGGTGAGTTAGAGGATAGGACATGGCTTTGGCATAATGGCTAGTCCATTGGTCCAAAGTGATGAACACTTGGTCCATGGCTCAAGGGGCTTGGGTTGGGTCAGATCAAATCTACCCTAGGAGGTCTAGGGTTGGCTGTCATGAGGTTGGTTTGATCAAATTTGGTTTGGTTGGGTTCGATTTAGGCCATAAGTTCACATGAGTTGATTTGAGTTTAGGTTGGGCTAGCTTGAGTTTGGATTGGGTTTGAATCAAATTGATTGATTAAAATAGTGCAAATGATTGCTATAAAGCTTTGGAAAAGGTTTGAAATGAAATTGAATTGATTTGGGTGGTGAATTTTGGTGATTTAGTTCAATTTGGTCACCATGGGTTAAGCATGGGTTTAGGTTAGGTTAGAACTTCGCTAGGGCTCAATTAATGGTTAAAATGGATGTAAGTTATTGTCATGAAAGGTTTAGGGAAATTGGATGGAAATTTTGGGTTTGGGGGATTCAATTTGGAGGGTTTAGGCCATGTGGCAATCTTAGGGTAAGTTTTGGGGCATTTGGTTCCACATGATTTTCCATGGAGATTCTATCAAAATTTTGGTCAAATGAATGTTTTATTTGGTATAGGAATGTGTCATGGAGGTTTTAGAACAATTTTAGAGAGAATTGGAGTTGAATTGTATTGAATTTGGGCACACTTGGGTTCATGGGTAATTTAGGGCAAAAAAATTAGGCATTTTGGTTTCCAAGTGAAATTAAATTCAAATGTGGATCCAATTGGGCTTGGATTTAGTTTAGATTGGTATTGGAGATGTGGAATTGAAGTTTAGAATAGAAATTGGGCAAAATTAGAGCCAATTGGATCAAGATTAAGTTTGATTTGGGCTCTTTTGGGTTAAATGGGCCAAATTGAGGATTCTGATAAAATTGGGCTAAATTGGTAATTTTTGGGTATATGATAGTTGAAGAAAAGGAAATTAGGAATATTTTGGATTTTCTTAAATTTTTTTTGGGAATTTTTAGAATTTTGAGAATTTTGGACAAAAAGGGTATTTAGGGTATTTGGAGTGTATTGGGGTATTTTGGTGGATTTAAGATGTAGGAAACGTCTTGAAATGTTTTTTAGGAATTTTGGGAATTTTGAATTTTTTGGGAAATTTTGGGATGATTTGGTAGTTGTATGAGCAATTTAGGTTTTGGGTAGGTTTAGGGACCCGATGTCAAAATTTGAAGTTTTGGAAAAATGAAGTGGGCTTCAAATGGGGGAGAATGGGACCATTTTGGTGGGGTCAAAATTGAGAAAAATTGATTTGGGATGGAATTAGGGTTTAGGAGCATGATCCATGGACTTAGCCAAGTCCAACCACTTTGGGACCAAGTCTAGCCAAAAGGTAACCATTTTATGATCCTTCACATATTGACCGTAGCCATCTTAATCAAAGACCAGTGGCTTTGGTTCAATCATGGAAGTTCCACAAAGGGTAGAAGGTAAGGGTTCATGGTTTGGGTTAAGTGGCTTAGGGGTGTGTGTGTGTGCAAGAGAAGCACAAGTCACCCAAGGTTGCCCTAAGTCCAAATATTCCTATTGGAACTCACTATTGGTTTTCCATTTGGTGGTTTTAACTTTCCAAGGTGATTTAGAGGTTTGTAACCATCCAAGTGGGGTCCCAAGAGAAGTTAAGAAGTGGTTGAAAACTTCTAAATGGTGGGCCCCAACTCTAATCCTCTAGGATAGTCAAGGAGAAGTCCCATGGCTAGATCCTAAGTACTAAGAGGAAGAAACAGACCTCACCAAAAATGAGGTCAACAGTGCTCCCCCAAACAGATTAGTAGACACCATTTGGATAATAGCAGGTTTAAGCTCAAAGGAATTAGCAACTATAGCAGGGTGTTGAATACTACCATGAAGTTCATCCACTGTAGGGTTAGCAAATTCTCTTAAAGGTTTAAATTCTTGATGGATGTCAACATTTTGATTTTAATGGTTTGCTATTTCTTGAATGTTATTATCTTTTTCCGAATTTTTAATTTTTTTGATTTTTCTGATTGTTCTTTCTAATTCAGAATCGTAAAGCACAAGTCCCTCAGTCCCTGAACTACACATACAACGTTAAATAAAATAAAACAAAACACACTAACAAAAACAAAGAAAAGTAAAAAAAATTAATTTCTCTTAATTTTCTTTTAATTGAAATTTTAATCAGTTGTTCCCGGCAACGGCGCCAAAAACTTGATGCTCGAAATATTTATGCTTACGATTTAGATATTAAATTTATGATTTATAATATGGTATTTTATGCAAGTATACATATCATTTATCAAGTAATATAGGACTTTCTGATTAAGCCCCGAGATATCGAACCCACAGGAAAATGTGTAAAAATTTAAAGAAATAAGTAGAATAACATTTTACTTTTTTAAATGATTTTTGTAAGTATGTTTTAAGGTTTTAATTTTGAAAAGTTGTTTTTGATATTTTTAATAATAAGTTAAGAAGGAAATAAACTTATCAATACTCTAAAAACGATATAAAAATTATGAGAATCAAATATCTTTTTCCTTTTTCAATGAATCAGTAATAATTATGGAATTTTATGTTGTGGAAGTATTTAAATGTATTGTGCCAAATAGGAGTAATTATAATCTTTACCCTTACTTGGTTCTATAAAGAAGATTGGTTAACTTGAAATTTTGAAATTTTGTAGATGGGTTAGGCAAGGAAGATACCAGCTCTTACTCTAGAGATCCCTCTATTCCCTCCACCTGGGGGCTAAAATCTCATAACAAAATTTAAAATAACAAACCAATTTAGGGGGATTTAGTTTATCACTCTAAAGTCCTCTAATTTTACTCCCCAATAAAGCATATCTCCCTATATATTTGCATTCAATCATATGGACTACAATTCTCACCCATATAATTGCATGTGATGATTTTCAATTATTTTTTGAGACAATACCACATTGGATCTTACATAATCTCACAACAAATTTTAACATCTTAATTGGCCAAATCAGAAGTAAATTAAGTTCTAGGAATTGAATCGTCACAATTTTTCCAGCATTAAACACTTATACTTTCCATAACATACTTCCATAATTTAATTACTTCATCATCTAAGAAAGAAAAATATAAACTAAACTACTCATATTTCATGAAGAAAACACAAACAAAACTAAATATGAAAGCATAAAATATAATGAAAACACAACAATCTTACTTAAAAATGAAATGTAAAAACAAAGATAAATACTTATCTGAAAATCCTTTCCATTAGACTCTGGAAGTTCCTTTGGAATTTTGCTTTCCACAATACAACTCTACAGAGGTTGGCGCCCAACTCTGTTGACTCTAATAAAGATTTTAAACTTTAATGAAAACCAGATATAAGGATAAAAGAAAATTGGTGAGAAGAATGCTTCACACCAACCCCTTTTCCTTTCTTACCCACTACTCTTTACTATAGAAAAGAAGAACTCTAAAACTTAATAATCTCTAATAACACAAACACTTTAACACACTAATAAAAACACTTTCAACACACTAACTACTCATTCTTGTAAATTATGAGGCTTCATTTTTATAATTTTCCAAAAGGTACCTTGGTGTCTCTTCAAATCATGTCCAGATTCAATATATCCACCAAAAGATGCATCCCTTCATTCAAATTTGCCTCCCAAAGGAAGTTAAAGAAGTCACCACTAAAAGTTGCTTCAAACAACCCATGAAAATGGTGCCAAAATTCATTTAAATTTAATTTTTAACTGTGGCGCTTAAGCGCCGACACTTTGGCGCTTAGACACCAGAGGCTAAATTTATCAAACTTCATAATTTTGCTCCAAATTTGGTCCTATTTTTCTCATTTCATCATAATTAATTATTTTCATCATACCTGTAAGAAAAAAATAAAATACCTTCCATTAAAGTGTAATATCATTAAAAATAGGTATAAAAATTTTCATAAAAATACTATATATTTTAGGTGTATCAAACGCCACAAAGCACACTAAAAAAAGAAATGCTAACTGCTACAAGTGCCAAGCCTTAGACATGCTTGAGAAGAGACAAGCTAGGGAGATAGTTGATGAGCTTCCCCCGATCTCAAAAGAAGAAAGTTACAATCCCTAAGTGAAAGAAACTGACACTAGTCCCCCAGCTAAAGAGAAGGAGCCAGAGCTCAAGACAGAGCATGTTCTATCATGGGATCCACTTAAGGAGATCTTCACTGGGTACCCGACATGCAGCTTGTGTTTACCCCGAATGCCGTCAATCGCAAAAGCATTTACAGAATGCTCAGATTGCAATGTTCTACATCTAAAGGAATATGAGACTTTTGAGGCATACGCAGCTACCTCAATGTTGACGAGAAGAAGGGAACACCATGACGTGGAGCCATACGTACCGGAGTTTGTAAAGCCTCGATGATAGCAGAAGGTTTCAGATTACGTAATGGACAAAATTCACAAGTTTAGAAATAAAGGATTCAAGCACTATGAAGAGGCTCAAGGAAGATTTGTCAATATCCTGGAAGGATTGGAGCTGTATACCAATGTTTTCTCAATAAATGATAAAGAAAGTATTATGGACTGCATCTTCAGTCTTAAAGACATCGGTCGGGCAGGCCGCTTAAGGGAAAAAATCTACTCAGATCTTAAAAAATAGAGAAGAGGAAAGGGTATGATCATGATTAAGTGTGGCTACTGCTATAACTTTGCAAAGGATATAGAGGGAAATCTCGGGGGATTTTGCAAAATGATGAAGTGGACCCTATGACATCTCCGATAAATAAAATGATCAAGAGAATAATGGAGTGGTACATACTGCCACCAAACTATTTTTCAAACAGTTGCATTATTAACATATATGAAGGGGATCGTGTTTCACCTTATGTAGACCACCATGATTTAGTCAGGCCATTCTGCATAGTCTCGTTCATGAGTGAGAGCACTATTCTGTTTGGAAGAGAAATACAAATTGTTGGACCTGGAGAATTTAAAGGCTCAGTGGAGATCCCACCACCAGTCGAATCGATTCTAGTCTTGAAGGGAAATAGAACAGATTTGTCCAAGCATTGCATATTGATCCCCGATAGATATAAGTGCAATAGTTGCCAAAAACTTGACTCCGCTGGATATAAGTGCGATGATGATTTAAGATATGAAAATTATGATTTTATAATATGAGATACTACGCAAGTATACGTATCGTTTATCAACTAATATAGGACTTTCTGATTAAGCCCCGGGATATCGAACCCACAGGGAAAATATGAAATATCTAAAGGAATCAGAGAAATTATCTTTTTACTTTCTTTAATTGTTTTCGAAAAAGTATGTCTTGATTTTGAAAAGTTTTGAAGGTTGATAAGTCTTTTGAAATTTTCTTAATAAAAATGCTAAGCAATGAAAGTAAAGGTTTCAATAACTAATAAAACTTGATGTAAAAATACTATTAACTAAAATATCTTTTTCTTTCCTTTTATGAAGTAGTAATAATTCTTAAAGTATTGTTGTGGAAGTATTTAAATTTTGTTGTGACATATAGAAGCAAATGTGTTCTTTACCCTTACTTGGTTCTATAAAGAACATAGGTTAATTTGAAATTTATATTATTTTGAACATGGTTAGGCGGGGAAGATACCGATCTCTTACTCTAGAGTTCCCTCGATTCCCACCACCTAGGGGCTAACATCTCATAACAAAACTCAAAACTTCAAACCAAATTAGGGGTTTTAGCTCATTACTCTAAAATCATCTAATTTTACTCCCTTCTATAAAAATATCTTCTAATATTACATTCACTTATATGGACTACAGTTCTCACCCATATATTTGTATGTGATTCCTACTAACTTTAATGAGATAATACCGCATTGGATCTTACATAATCTCAAGAAATTTTACAACTTAACATGCCAAATTAAGAAGTAAACAAAGTTCTCAGAATCAATCTTCACAACATCTTACAACTTTTAAACATTGATACTTTCCACAAAAATTCTCTTTAAATTAATTACTTCTCCATTTTTAAAAAGAAAAAGATAAAGTAAACTACTCAGAATGCATTGGGAAAATATAAAAACACATTGATTTGAAATTAAAAACGATAAGAAAAATAATAAACGAAAGTAAGTATTGATAAATAAAATAAAAGTAAATACTTATCTGAAAATCCATTCCACAAGACTAAGGAAGTTCCTCTGAAATTTTGACTCTTCGCTAAACTACTCCTCAGAGCAAGTCTCCAAACTCCGATGACTCAGAATACAGACCTCAGACTTCAATAAAGACTAAACTAAAAGAAAGAAAAGAAGTGGGAGAAGAACTCTTAACTCTGAACCTTTTCTCCTTTTTACTCTCTACTCCTACTCTAAATAAAAACTTAAAATGCAGTGGAAGAATCTCCTAAATTCCTCTCTTCGAAATACAGTGAAGAGCTTCTTCAATTCTTCACTTCTTCACTTCTAAGACTCTCTTTAAATAGTGAACCAAAAGGTGCCTTTGTGTCTCTTCAAAATGTGTCCAGATTCGATGTATCTACCAAGGAACGCACCCCTTCATTCAAATTTGCCGCCCAAAGGAAGTTATGGACGTTAGCACCAAGAGTTGCATCCATTCCCTTTTAAATTTGGCGCCAAATCTAATTAAAGTTCGATTTATAACTGTGGTGGCTAAGAGCCAGCCCAAAGGCGCTTAGCCACTAGTGCCAAATTTTTTATTTTTCACTTTTTTTTGCTCCAAATTTGATCCAATTTTGCTCCTTTCATCATGACCATCTATTTTCATCATACCTGCAAAAAAACACAAAATACCTTCCATTAAAGTGAAATATCATTAAAAATAGGTATAAAAATGTGCATAAAACTAATATATATTTTAGGTGTATCAAAATCCCTCAAACTTAAAATGTTACTTGTCCTCAAGTGACAATTAATCTCATAAAATATTTTAGCATGTAAATTATGTAATGAGTTTCTTAGGAAGATAACAAAATTTTGTTCTATAAATGGAATAGTCCAATTTAGAAAAAATTTCAGTAATTAAAACTAACTTAAAGTTTAGAAAGTTCTTAAGTAAAAGAAAATGATAAATATAAGTCTCTATCTATTTCAGAAATATTTGTAAATTTTTCAAAATATAAGATTCAAACATTTATTTTTTTCGCTTAAAAAGCTTTATTTGAAAAATAATTTTACTTACTATTTTACAACTTTAAGCTTTAGGTTTTCTCTGATCTTATATCTTAAACTTTAGGTATGAAACCAATTTTTGATTAGGCCCATAAATCCTCAAGCTTCTCCTCCCTTTTCATATACTATTTTTCACTTTTTCTCTTCTTTCTCTTTTTTTTTTATAAGGTAAGGATTACTATATCTGGATAGACCTTTAATGATTTTAAATTCCACCCTTCCATTTAAAATAAAGGTCGGATATACACCTTTCACTTAAAAATCATAATAATAGTATTTGAAAATTACTCTTCAATAAAATAAATTTAAGCTTTGAAGAATAAAAGTCAAACCTTCTATTTATCCAAAATACAAAACTTCTTACTAAAGATAGTTTAACTTTATTTAACACCTCTTCATTAAGAAAATTTTAACTTTTTGTTCTTCATGATTACTATGAATTTTAACTAATTTTTTTATTCATTTTTATATTCAAAATTTTATTCCCCTAATATAACTTCATGTACATAATTGTTCTCAATCAAAAATAAGATTTATTTTAAGTATTCTTGAGAATCAAATAATATTTTAGGTTTTTGAAAATCTTTGTTTTTAAAATTCCCCCCCCAAACTTTAAATTTTTAATGAAGATAAAACATTTAAGCATAAGAAATGATACAAGGGTGGAAAATAAAAAACTGACTTAACATGCTTGCAGGAATTTTTAATATCCTAATATGTAAGTATAACAATTTAAATAACAGGAGTAACATGAAATCAAATTTAGTTTTTCAAAACATTTTTCTTTTTTTTTATAATAATAAGAAAAGTAAAAATTTCAGAAGACTTCTATAGTAGTAGAGGTTTTCAAAGCAAATACACACCAACTAAAATAAAACACTGATACAAATAATAGATAAAAGTGGAATTTAAAGAATTTTAAACATGTAGTTTTCCTAAGTAGAAGTTCCTAATAGTGGTTTATAATCTCCTAACAGTTTTTGAATTAAAGTACACACTATTAAAAACTCTGACAAAACATACACATAAAAAACATTTACAATTACACACAATTGTCGGCATATTTTTAGGTTATGTGTTTTTGAAAAGTGGGGTCGCCTACAGAAATTGTCGGCGAATTTTAGATTTTAAATTTAATTTAAATATATATATATATATATATATATATAATTTGGAAAGTAGCATTTGCTTTTAAAAATAATTTTTAAGTTCGAAAGATTTTAAAGATATGAAATCAAATCGATCTCACATCCCAAATAGTTTATATAAACGAACGCCGCATCACAAACTGTTTATCTATCCCGAAGAATAGACACATTACTTGATGATAGGGCTCTATTAAATAAACTAGAAGATTCATGACATTTATTTGGTTTACGAACCAATTTTATAAGCCGACAAGTTCCTCTGCTTAATATAAATGAATTAAGCGAGGTTTATATTACACGGGTTCTTAGAGTTCTCTACAAGGGCAAGCCCCTATAGTTAATTACATCTTAAATGACGGGAATCACTTAAGAAAACTCTCGATAATGATCAGTGGTCTTGCTCTCAAGAATTTCAAAGTTTAAGGTTTTCAAACAATTGGACTTTGGAAATTTCAATAGGGAATAGCTCAAATTTGGAACAATTTATTTCAGGAATCCAAAGGAATGAAAGGTAGGGGATGCCCTGGATTCGAAGTGAACTTCGGTGACTTCCCGACTATCCTATAGTTTGGATTCAATTTGAGAGTTTATTTAATGTTTTAATCCTGCCAATTTTAGTTAATTAGGACTTATATTTGTAAGACATGATCATACAAATAGCCTGGATGATGGGAGGGTTTATGTCGTACCAAATGACTACCTCAGAGTCCTAAGACCGGTTAGGGCTTAATTTGCATAACACAATTATGCAAATGCTTAACGAAAATGTTGAGGATTTATGTTGCACTAGGCAAACTACCTCGAAATCATATGACTTGGTTATTTAATTCTAAGAGTGGTTTTGCTGAAGTAGACTCAGGTTTTGCTGACGACGATGGTCATGCTGCCCACTCCAAGCTCCTCATTGTTGCAGAGGTTTAGTTTTAGAAAGTGGCAATCATGGGATGAGAGAATAGTTTTGGTTTATGAAAATCTTAAAGTCCAAATATTTTTAATGTTTTAATTAAAACAAATCTTAAAGTTGATTAAACAGAACCGATTAAGATCCCACGGTTCCATCATCTCGGCACCGTTATTTTCATCGGATTCACTTAGTCCAAATGAATTTGCTAAACTCAACTAAATGAGTTCCATATTTTCATTTAGACCATGGGAAATCCCGTTAGCAACACGTGGGTGACATCATCTGAGGTATTCTTGATCATCCAACGAGACGTTTTAATTTAGTTGTAGTTGTAGTTTTGTTGTTCTGTTTGTGATTAAATTTTGAGTTGTTTTATTTTTGAATGTTGTGGCGGTGAATTTTATCTTGTTGTGACTTTTAATTTAATTTTGGGTTTCAGTTTTGTGGCTATCCTAAAGGTTTCAGTTTTCATGAAAGGTGACATTTTTGTTTAACATGCAAGAGCAGTGAAGTACAGTGCAGGTAAATAAATTGCAATGAAATAAAAGCGTACCTTGTAAGCATTCCTATTTATTTTCTCCTACACTTAAAACACAGGTTAAAGCATTTATATAATTGCAAGAAAACACCTAGGTAAAGCTAAGGGAAGGTTTTGGTTGTATACCAAAATTCTAATCCTATAGCTAGTCGATTCCTATGACGTCAAGGTTCTTGTGTTTTGTTAAGGATGATTTTCTTCATTAAAGAACAATGAAGTCTCATTATTCTTTTAAAACATCCCATCAAGTTAGAGAAGTGCTCGGATTTAAATTCTAAACATCTTCTTAAACATTGTAAAGATTATTTTAAGTTCAGTTAGTTTCATTGTGGTGATGAATCAATCACCCAGGCTACTTTAATGTTCTGATCTTATTTGACTCTTGCTCAATGAACTAGGATGTTTGATTATCGTATGAGTGAAGTGACATTTCACTTAATGCTTCATTTAAGAGTTATGATAATGAAAGCCTTTAGGGGTAAATTAATTTGTTGAAGATTTTTAACAATTCTTAATTTGAGAAAGTGATGATATTGAAATAATTTGGTTTAGTTATAAAATTTTAATTAATAGTTTTAGGTTTTGAATAGTGTTCAAGTTGTCTCAATTCAATTAAATCTTTATATTTTAATGATCTTAATATTTTAGATTAATTTCAATGTTTTAAATTTGTTTAATTTGAAGGAGGTGTTTAAATTATTTATTTTTATTAAATTTTAATGATTTTATTTGGATTGATTGTAATATTTTAGGTTGATTTTAATTAGTTTATTTTTTTATTATAAATTGTTTTGATATTGATTTTTAATGTTTCAAATTTGTCTTAGGTTTGTTTTCAAATGATAAATTAATTTTACTGTTCTCAATTTAATTTAATTAAGTTATTAGATCACTTAATGTTTTAAAGTTTAATTTAATTAAGGGTTATTTTCTTTTTAATTGTTTAATTATTAATTCCAATTATCATCTTCAGTTTAATTAAGAGTTGAAATGTTATTAAAGTAATTTATTTAGGGATTTCAAATTAAAGAATTGGTATCTTCCTAAGTCACATCCCTAACAATCCAAAATTTTAATTATCCTCCTAAAATTTAAATCACTTAATTAATTAAGGTTTACTTTAAATATTTTCAAAATGATTAATGGGTTTCTTCCTCTTAATTACTTAAGTTTCAATCATCCAAGGGAAAATTAAGATCAGATATTTTACCCTCCATTTGATTAGACCTAATTATTAATTAGGGTTAAAGTCTTTAATTACCTTTATGCCCCTCTAGGCCTATTTATTTCATAACTCATCAAATTAAGCTCAAATGAATTTAAAATTTTTATGTCACTTCACTCATATGTCAATTAAGACACTAGAGGAGAAAATGTGATTTTTCTGAATTTAATTTAATTGATATATTTATTTTTGTGAGAAAATGAATATTTTCAATGAAAATTTAACAACATGACCAAGGTGAAGTTTCTGCCCTAAGGAAAGTTATGGGATGTCCTACTGACCAGAGGACCACCTAGACCAATTTTGGTGATTTTTTGAATTATATTTTATTTATTATAATTATTTTGAGTTTTATGGTATTAATTAAATATAAAATAAAATTAAAGTTGAAAATTAAGTTTTATATTTTTCTTAAATCTCTCTAACCTCAAGGAGTTCAAAAAAGCAAATTTTATGTTTTTTTGATTTTTCTTTGATTTACTAGAATTAATTTAGTGAAAATGTGGGGAAATTCATTTTTTAATATTAAAAAAAGTCCTAAGCCTTTAAAATTCAATTTCTTAACCTATAGACTTGAGAAAAATATTTTGTTTGTTCCTAAGTGATTAGGAGGCAAAATGTGACATTTTTATAATTTTTAATATTTTTGTAATTTTTATTATTTTTTAATTATTAAAATATTAAAAATATGATTAAAAATGAAATTTTTTAGAAAATTCCAATTTTAATTTTTCTAGACTCCTCTGATATCAGAGAGCCCACAAAACCATTTTAGTGAATTTTTGAAGTGTATTTTAGGTTTTATGAATTTTTTAATTTTTAAAAATAGTCATACAACTTAAATAATTAATTTAATGGGTTAAATTATTTCCAATTGACTTCAAATTTTTATGTGAGGTTCTCTCCATCCTAAGTGATAGTAGAGAATTTTTTTCAAGTGATTTTGGTGTGTGATTAATCCTAATTAATTAAAATTCAGTTTTGGGTATTTAGACCAATTAGGGTTATTCTTAAGAAATTAAACCAAACCAAAATTTTTCTAGGGTCCTCTGCCATAAGATACCTCCCCAAATTTTCCTAGAATTTTCTAAGCAACATGCTAATTACTGGAATTAAAATGGCAAAATAGACACATAAATTTGAAAAATTAATATATTGCCACAGAGATGGCCTCTAGCCTTGGAAAATTTAGGAAATGTTCCTAAGAATAGAGGCTACAAAAGCCCTATGGTCTCATGCCATGGTGAATTGTATAAATGCATGGAGAATTAAAATACTGAAATTAATAAATAATTAATTAAAAATAAAATACTCATCAATGTAACTTAATTCTTTTTCCACATTGTTCTTCTCTATTCACTGAGCAAGAGAGTATTTTTATTTTATTTTTTTTTATTTTTCTACACAAAGATATGAATTTTTGAAGTTCTGGGAAATTAAATAAATCAAAAATACCCTATTTATCTACTTAAACCAGGTCGGTGCCATGTCATCCTCGACAGATCCAAAGCTCCACGCGGCGCACCTCCATTCGACACCACCATCTAACTGGGATACCACGCGGCCCGCTGTCTCGTTCCATCTCCTCATCCGACTCGATCTGGACCATCCATCCGATACACGCGAGATCCAACGGCTGCTGGTCATCCTCTCCGTCTGGTGTGTCCCAAGAGCCGTCCACACTAAAACCCTAAGATCTCTCTCATTTCTCCACCAAATTTCATGTTCTTATACTCTATGGATTCGTCTCAACAAGACGCACACATCCATATGGCTAACATGCTATGAAATTGAGCCAAACAAAATGGAGAACTCACAAAAGCTCGGGAGGAAGAAGAGATCCATACCTTTGCTCTGAGAAGTGAAGCTTCAATCAGAGAGTTGTGGTACCTTCGATTGAACCCAAGGAAGCTCCAGATGAAGTCTCTGGCTCTGAGGAATTGTCCAGGTATGAAAGTGACTAGGGCCGATTTCAAAGCTTCACCGATAGGGAGAATGGCTAGCCTGGTGAGGGGGCTTTTGCTGGGGAACTTCTTGTCTTGGTCTGGTGAAGGTATAGGGCTGCTTAATTTGGAGTTTGGTTCACTGTGGAGAAATGTCCTTATTTTGGGCTCAAAATTAAACTCAGAAATTGAGCTCACAGAGGTGGTTTTAGGGCTGGATTTCAGTGGGGATCAAGTGCTCTATGTTTTGAGAAGGATCTGGAATGATTTTGGCAGAGTTTTGTTATGGTTTGGTTCAAAACCTCCTTTGGCCGAGAGGGGGTGGTGTTTAAATAGACATGTTTGGAGGGCTACCCAGGGGCAATTGAGGGTTGAGATTTGCTGCCTAGGTCAAGGGAAGAACAGCCATGGTGTCCACTAGCCATGAGACAGCACAGCAGGTGAGTTTTGAATTTTTTGACTCACATGGAGCTCTCGACCATGGGGTTTTTCGGCGGCTGTGGTGGCTGGCCTGCCAGGGTCAGGTCACCATCTTGACCAGTGGGGTCAGGGCTAGGATTTGGTAAACTCAATTGGCTTTGGACATGTGTAAAGTGGTTTTATTTAAATTGTATGGGGAAAGGGCTATTTTAGGCTTGGTTTGGTCAACTCATGCAAATGGGTTGGGTGCACCCTCCCATGACCTGGTTTTGGGCTTAGGGAATCATTTGGGTCAGCTGAATTGGAGTGGTGAAGTCTCCATCCAAGGTGAGGTGGCTAAGCTTGGTTTAAAGTGTAGCATGAACGAGGTTAAAGATGTTTAATGAAGGGTTAAGAAAGAGGCTCCCTCTTTTGCCACTAATGGCATGGTGAGGTGGAAAGGGCTCTTCATGGTTTGCATATGGCTTATCCATGGCTACATGGCTCCATGTGTCTTAGGGAAAAGTTAGCTCATTTGCATGAGAAAGGATGTTGGCATTTTTGATAACTTTAGGGGAGATTGGAATGAGGCTTAATTTAGGATAATTTGATGATGAATTTGAAACTTAGTGATTGATTTAAATCAAAGGGATGATGAGGGGAAATTTCATATGGGCTTTGGAATGGATTTTGGGCTTTTTGAAATCATTTTGGATGGGCTTTTAAATATTTTAAGAGAGTGGGCTTTTAGGTTTTGAAATAAATTGATGGATGAAAATTTGGTGAGGGGTTGTGTCAAATAAATATTGCAATTAGTTTAAGAATGTGCCATGAGTAATTTGGAACAAGTTTGGGGTGATTTTGAGTTGAATTGGGTTTAATTTGGATTTTTTTGGTAATGAGGCCAAGGTGAATCAAATTGGGCTAACTTGGGTAAGGTTGGGCCAATGTTGGGTTTGATGTAAAATTAATATTGAAAAATGTTTATGGGGGTGTGAAAAACAGTTTTCAACTTTGGTTATGCTTTTATTTTGGGATTTGGGCTCATTTGGGTTCATGATTGATTTAGGCCAAATTGGGGATTTTTTGTTTGGGTTAGGTTTGGGTGGAGTTTGGTTTCAAATTTTGAGCAAATCAAGTTAGTGTTTTGTTTTTTGGGATGTTAGGAAGGTTTTAGAAAAGATTTGGGGCTAATTGGAGTTGAGTTGGGTTGGTTTGGGGCTATGTTTAGGTCATGGGACAAAATTGAGCTTTAAGCTTCAAATTGAAATTGGATCCACATGTTGATGAAATTGGGTTTGGATTTGGTCTAAATTGATATTGAGGATATTAAATTGAAGTTTAGGATTGAATTGGATCAAAATTGAGGTCGATTGGAGTGGTTTGGTTGGACATTGGGCTCTCTAAGGTTAAAAATAGGTCAAATTGGGGGTTTTGGTAAAAGTGGGATAAATTGAAAAAATTGGCTTATGGTGTAGTTGAACAAAATGAAATTAGGAATATTTGGGATTTTCTGAAATTTCTTGGGAATTTTCTGAATTTTTGGAATTTTTAGGTTAAAAGGGTATTTTGGGTATTTGGAGGTTATTGGGGAGTATTTTAAAAATTTTGGTATATTTGACCAAGGATAATCAATTTGAGTGGTGGGAAATATTTAGGACTAATTTTTTGGAATTTTGGGTAATTTAAGCAATTTTGCAAATTTTGGGCAATTTCAACGGCATTTGGTAGGTTTGGTGGGTTTAGGGTCTCGAGGGTCAAAAATTGAAATTTTGGAAAAATGAAGGTTGATCAAGTGTGAGTGAAATGAAATCACTTTGGTTGAGCCATGAAATCATGTTAAGCTCACAAGAGTCATTAGAGGACTCATTTTAGGCATTCACTATGTTGTTTCTAACCCTCTTAGCAAGTGGCCTAGGGGTTGAGGTCCATCCAAATGAATTACATACATGAGCCGGGGAATTAAATTGGGTAAGAATGATTTTAGGGTTGGAATGTGTGTGAGAGTGTAGTGTGTGTGCAAGTCAACCCTCACCAAACCAGACCATCCAGGGTAGTCTTAAGGCCATAGAATCCTCTAGGAAACTCATCCTTTAAACCTTCACATATTGATTTTAACCCTCCAAGTAGTTTAGGGATTTACAATCAAACATGTGGGGTTTAAAGGGATTTAAGAAGTGGTTTGAATTTCTAAGTGGTGGGTCCCATTTCTAATCCTCTAGGATAGTCAAAGAGAAAACATATGGCTAGATTCTAAGTACTAAAGAGAGAAGAAAAGACCTCACCAAAAATGAGGTCAACAAATAGACCCCCAATAGGTGTGGTGTACTAACCAAGCACACCGCACCTATTGGCGTTGACCGAAGAAATCAACAAAACCAACACAGAAGTCTAAGTGACACACTAAGAACAGAGCGTAGAAAATTTTCGCTGGGGAGTATCGAGTATATCTCTAAGACTGGAGATCCTTGAACTCTCGCTGGGGAAAAAGAAGGTGAATTCCAAATCACGAGATCTGGGGAGATTTGAATTTAAATTCAATTTTCCAATTTCAATTTCAATTTTTTTAATTTTGTAGTTTGAGTTTTGATTTAATCAGAGTTCCAATTCCGATTGAAGTTCGACTTAAGATTAATTTCGAGGTAGATCTCGTTGAGATTCAGAATTTGGAATGAGAATTGGAACCTAGGTTCCAACCTCGGGATTGCAAAGAGGATTAGAGATTTAGGCTCCAGCCTCGAAGATTGAAAGAGAACTAGAATTTAGGCTCTACCCTCAGGAAGAGAACTGGAAGTTTTGCTCCAGCCTCAGAAGTTTGAATGAGAACTAGAAGTTAGGCTCTAGCCTCAAAGAGAACTGGAAGTTAGGCTCCAGCCTCAAAAGTTTGAATGAGAACTAGAAGTTAGGCTCTAGCCTTGAAGAGAACTGGAAGTTAGGCTCCAGCCTTGAAAGTTTGAATGAGAACTAGAAGTTAGACTCTAGCCTCGAAGAGAACTGGAGTTACGCTCCAGCCTCGAAAGTTTGAAGGAGAACTAGAAGCTAGGCTCTAGCCTCGAAGAGAACTGGAAGTTAGGTTCCAGCCTTGAAAGTTTGAATGAGGACTAGAAGTTAGGCTCTAGCCTTGAAGAGAACTGGAAGTTAGGCTCCAGCCTCGAAAGTTTGAATGGGGACTAGAAGTTAGGCTCTAGCCTCGAAGAGAACTGGAAGTTAGGCTTCAGTCTGGAAAGTTTGAATGAGAACTAGAAGTTAGGCTCTAGCCTCGAAGAGAACTGGAAGTTAGGCTCCAGCCTCGAAAGTTTGAATGAGAACTAGAAGTTAGGCTCCAGCCTCAAAATTTTGAATGAGAACTAGAAGTTAGGCTCTAGCCTCAAAGAGAATTGGAAGTTAGGCTCCAGCCTCAGAAATTGATCTGTATGAAGAGGGACTGAGTCCCATGCCATCAAAACCAAATTGAACAAAGTTTGTGGCTCCGTGTCAATAGAACTAGTTGATCCTCTAAGACACAGAAGAAATAGAATTGAAAGGAGTTGGTAAGTGTACCAAGATGAAAAGACTCGACCTAGTGATAAGTCGAGGAAGATATTTGAATTATAGAAGAGTTTCAAATGGATTTCAATTTGAAGAATAATCAAAGGATTCAGATTGAAATTCAATTCAAGATTTAGATTCATTTCATTTGTTTTGGTGATTCAATTTCATTTTTTTTAATTAGAGTTCGTGTTCATTTGCAGTTTGTTTTGACATTCAGATTCTTAAAAAGAGTTCCTATTCATTTTCTTTCTCTCTTTTTTTTGTCTTCGTTTTCTTTTTTTATTTTCTTTTCCATTTTCTCTTTTTATTCTCATTCATTTTTTTTATATATTCTCTTTTCTTTTCGTTCTTTGTTCAAAGTTCATTTAACTTAATGGTGTTTCACAGTCAATTTGCACAAAAGAGGTGAAGGCAAAACATGACATAGTCATTTCCATTTCAATTTGTTGAAAATACATCACATAGTCTGATCCAAAACATGATGATATCTTTGTTGAAAATTCAATATCTCGTACAATCTACATAAATCCAAAATGGATTGTGTAAGATTCTTGTTGATTCTTCCAAAAGCATCTATCAAAATCCATGTCTGAATAGTAAGATACATGGACAATAACATCACCTTCCAATCCATCCTTGGCAGGAAATGTCGTGCGGATGTGCATTGGAGGTGTGCTATCTCCCATGTAACTCACAGCTCGTAGGGCCAGAGACTCTCTAACTCTGGATCTAGCTGAAAGTGGAAAGACATTTTTCTGTCGTCCATCCTCCTGAAAGTAACGGAGATCCGCTCCACAGGCACTCCTGGGATGCAATGTTTCACTATGTCGGCTCCGTTTCCTTTTAACAACAGGACGGAACCTACCAGTAATGATATCTCCACCGGCCCTCGGAATTCACCTGGGCTATCCGGAGGTTAGATCCGAACATGATGTTACACTGGTTGACGAAAGACACTGTGTAGAAAGGTCTGACGAAGTCATGATGAACTATGTGTGGAGGTATGCAGTCGCCCTCCCTGTATATGTTAATGATGCAGCTATTGGGTATGAAATTGCAGGAAATACCCTCCATGTTACCATCCTTTTTACCATTCTCTTGATAATTCTTGGCATCGGATCCACCTCACTACGACGGAGAATCCCTGGTGGATTTCCCTCCCTGTCCTCGGCGAAGTTGTAGCAACACCCGCACTGAATCGTAACTCTTCCTTTTCCTCCCATCCGCTTTCGAGGTTCTGAGTAGGTCTTTTCTCTTAAACGATTGGCTCGACCCACTTTCTGAAGCTCGATGACACAGTCCACAATTTACTGCTGCTCGTAGTCTGAAAACACATTCGTATGAAGCTCGAGGCCTTCTAGGATGTTGATTCTCCTGCCTCGAATCCTTTCAAAATATTCAAAAGTTTTCTTTTCAACATTCTGCATCTTTTTCAGCTTGTATTCCGGAATTATCTGCAATCGGCGAGGCCTGGTGACGTACTGGGGGATGTATGGTTCAACCCCAGTACGCTCTCCTGCATGTCTTGGCTCCTCGGGGATAGTCTCTGTCGGGACATCCTTCGGGGTTGCTTTCGCAACAAGAATCTTCAGAACTGGTACATCTGCTTGGCGTCGAGGCGCTGATTCTATTTCTGCTCTTTTAGAGTTTCTTTCATCCTTTCTGTTGTTCTTGGAATTGGCTTTCTCTTTTCTGGTTCCTGACGAATTGATTTCTTCGGAATATTTGCATTGACGGTAGCAACTGTCTCTTTTTGTTGATCCGCTGCCAGCTTGGTTAGCATCTTGTGAATACGACGGTTATTGTTTCTTCGTTGGGTCAGAGTGAGAGTAGCTCTCCTTACCTCTTGAACTTCTGTGGGCATGGCGTTGACAAGCCTGCCCTCTGCTATAGCAACAACAGACTTTATTTTCTTGTCTTCTCCCGTTGCAGGAGTGGCGTTTGCCTTTCTTTTCTTACTAGTAGACGGCTGACTTGGGTCACCCAATTTCATCACTGTATGGCTGCGGAGCTCTTCCCGATCAATCGGAGTCCAATCAGTTTCTTCATATTGTAGCCCAGCTGGTGTAAAATCGGAGTCGATCTCGATCACGGCTCCATCCCTCACCCTCTTTTCATCAAGTGCTAGACTCACGCCATTTTTAAAGTTCGGAACCAATCGCCCGTTCGACATTTCCCTGCGAAAAACAAGGAAAGGATCGAGAGTCGTACTAAGATCAAGAACAATAAGAAAACATTTATTAATGAAAAATTTTATTTATTTCTTTTAAATTTTAAAGAAAGTAGGAAGAGATGAGGAAAGATCAGGAATGAATTGATTTAAAAGGAAAGATCAACATTTTGTTATTACTATTTCACATGTTTTCTTTTAGAACATTTTTGTTAATGATTTTTTTGATTTTTTTTTTATCATCCATTTTATTTTGGGTTCGGACCCAATCACAAATGATTACTCTACCTGTGTTTCTATGCATGAGACTCCACTTTTAAAGTCTATCCTTCGAAACATCATGTCGCTCTCCACTTTTAAAGTCTACCCATGTTTCAAATATCGTCCATTAATTGGAAGCATAAGTCGTTCTTCACGGCAATTCACCAGTTGGTAGGAACTTCCAGAGTAGACTGTCTCGACCACGAATGGCCCCTCCCAAGTCGGTTCAAATTTACCTCCTATCTTGCGGTGTGTAAGGATAGGTTTCTTGAGAATTAAAATCAAGTCAACAACTTTGAACGTCCTCGGGCGGACCAGTTTATCGTGGGGCTGAATCATCTTGGCTTGATACAGTTCCAAATTCTGCTGCACTGAAAGTCATTTTCCTTCCAAGCTTTCCAATTCTTCTAGTCGTAATTTGACATTTTCTTCTGTAGTGATCATGTTTGCAACTGCAATTCTGAGTGAGGGAAGCTGTTCTTCCAAGGGTAAGATGGCATCGGACTCGTACACTACAGCGTAGGGCGTGGACTGAGTAGGAGTTCTGAAAGTTCTTCTGTAGGCCCATAAGGCTTCTAACAACTTCTCATGCCAATTTCTCTTATTGTTGTCCAAAGTTTTCTTTAGGATTTGGACGAGAGTTTTATTAAAAGCTTCGGTCAAGCCATTCGCTCTTAGGTAGTAGATCGTCGAATAGTGTCAGTCGATCCCGTACCTTCTGACAAAATTGTTGATCTTCATGCTTCTAAATGCGGACTCGTTATCTGAGATAATCCTGCACGGTACCCCAAAATGGTAAATGATTTGATTCTTGAAAATCTGTAGCACGTGGTGTGCCTTCACCTCTCTGAGCGGTACTGCTTCTGCCCACTTGGAAAAGTAATCTGTAGCTGCAAGAATGAAGTGTTGTCCTCTTGAAGAAGGAGTCCTATCGGGCCCACAATATATGTGCCCCAACATTCAAATGGCCACGACGCGATTGTCGGATGTAGCACATTTGGAGGTTGATGTAGGACCACTCCATACACTTGACACTGATGACAACTTTTGGCGACCTTCATGCAGTCGGTCATCATTGAGGGCCAATAGTACCCTAGTCTCTTAATCTTCATCTTCATTTTCGGACCCGACTGATGAGCGCCACAAAGTCCTGAGTGCACTTCTTTAATAATTTCACGAGCCTCTGACTCGCTCAGGCACCTTAGCCACATCTGATCAAAAGGCCTTCTGTATAATGTATAGTTTATTAACGCGTAAGACAGAGTTCTTTTCTTGATATGATGAGCTAATGACTTATCGTCAGGTAGGTTTCGTTGCGCAGTAGTATACGAGCGATCGACACCCGCCCATCTGCAATTTCATTCATCGTCGTAATTGATTCTTCTTCTTTTTCTGACTTGTGTATCATGTCCATGTCGAGCTGCGATAGAACCTGACGTCCTTGAACTGACATTTCAACTGATTCATCCTACAAGCAGGCAAATTCCTTTGCAAGGTGGGCTAACGCATCTGCGAGAGCATTTTCTCCTCTGGGAATCTTATAGAACGTTACATTCGGAATTTGCTCCAGCTATTTCACTGCATATTGAAAGTACTGCTCGAGTCCTGGCTTTAGAATTTTGTACTGTCCGGCGACCTGTTGAATGATCAACTGAGAATCCCCGTAGATGTTGATGTCTCTTATCCCCATCTGAATGGTTAACTCTAGTCCAGTTATGAGAGCTTCGTATTCGGCCTCGTTGTTCGTACACGGCTCTGTTAAATGGTAAGAATACCTTAACATTCCCCGCTCCGGCGTTATAAATATTAGTATGATTCATGCTTTACCGGGCACTATCATTTGCAGTTCTTTATCTTTTTGTGTTGAAGATGCTCCATCGAAGTACAACTCCCAACATTGACCATCGGGGTCTTCTAGGCTCATTATCTGCTTGTTAGGCAAGTCGTCGTTAAGGGGCAATTCTGCCGGTAAAGGGTGTGCTGCGAGGAAGTCTGTCAGGACTTGCCCCTTTACGGCACAAAGAGGAATGAAAGTTATATCGAATTGCAATAGTATCATCGACCACCTGGAAAGTCTACCGGAAAGCATCGGTCGGGTCATCAAATATTGCAACGGATTAAACTTTGAAATAAGGTTGACCTTATGAGAAAGCATGTAGTGCCTGAGATTTTGAGTGGCGAAGATCAGGGCCAAACAATGCTTCTCGATCGGAGGATACTTTACTTCCTTCGAAACTAGATGATGGCTCAGGTAGTAGAGGGCATTTTCTTTTCCCTCGTCATTGACCTGGGCTAGCAGGGCTCCAAGGGAGTCATCTAAAGTAGCGGTATAAAGTAATATCGGTCGGCCCAAGACTGGGACCGCTAAGACAGGAGGTGTCATTAAATACTGCTTAATTTTCTCGAAGGCCCACTGACATTTCTCTTCCCAAATGAATTTGGCATCCTTTTTAACCAATGCCGAGAAGGGCTGACACCTACCTGATAAATTTGAGATAAAGAGTCAAAGATATGCCAACTTCCCTTGAAAGGATCATAGTTGTTTCAAAGTTTTGGGAGGAGGCCTTTCTAAGATAGCTTTAATCTTCTCCGGATTGATTTCAATTCCACAATGTCGGACGACAAATCCTAAGAATTTCCTAGAGGCGACACCGAAGGCGCATTTCAAGGGATTCATCTTAAGGTTAAATTGTCTTAATCGCTCGAAAACAATTCTCAAATTATACAGGTGATCTTCCTTCAGTTTGCTCTTGATGACCACATCATCACGTAGCATTCAATTTGGTTGTGAATGAGGTCATCAAAAATCCTTGTCATAGCTCTTTGGTATGTTGCTCCTGCGTTCTTCAACCCAAAAGGCATTACTGTGTAGCAGTATATTCCGATCGACTTTCTGAAGGCTGTGAGCTTCTCATCTTCCGGTGTCATTTTTATTTGATTGTATCCTGAAGATCCATCCATGAAAGAGAAGATTTCATGTTTTCAAGCAATGTCGATCATCAGTTCTGTAATTGGTAGTGGGAATTCATCCTTTGGACATGCTTTATTCAAATCACTGAAATCCATGCAGATTATGATCTGTCCATTTTTCTTTCTAACTGGTACCACGTTGGCTAGCCAAGTCAAGTATTATTCTTCATGGATAAATTTAGCATCTATTAGCTTCTTAACATCAGCTATTACTTGTTGTTCAATCTCTAGACGCATTCTTCTGGAAGCTTGCCTGACTAGAACGAAAGTGGGATCTACTCCTAGCCTGTGAACTGTCGCCTCTGGAGCTAATCCTGGCATTTCGTCGTAACTCCAAGCAAAACAGTCCTTGAATTCCTTTAGTAGCCTGATCATGTTTTTCGAAGTCTTCTTTATTGAGCAAGGAGCTAACAAAGGTCGGCCTAGGCTCTTCGCTAGTACCTATGTTAACTTCCATTAACTCGTCTATTGAAGAAACTTATGCTATTATTAAAAAATGTCATGATTCCGAATTTAGAGGACACTTTGGAGAAGATAAAACTGCATTTAAAATTTTAAATTCAGGATTTTATTGGCCTACCTTATTTAAAGATGTGAGACATTATGTGAAAACATGTGATCGATGTCAAAGGATGGGAAATATATCCAAGAAAGATGAAATGCCTTTAAACTATATATTGGAAGTTGAAATTTTTGATATATGAGGTTTAGACTTTGTGGGACCATTTGTACCATCATCTGAAAAGATTTATATTTTATTAGCGGTTGATTATGTTTCAAAGAGGATTGAAGCCGTAGCTTTACCTAGCTGTGATTCCAAAAGTATTTCAAAATTTTTAAAGAAGATGATTTTTTCAAGATTTGGAATGCTTAAGGTAATTATCACAGATGGTGGAAGTCATTTTAGAAATATAAGAATTCAATCATTATTGGAAAAATTTGAAATCAAACACAGAATTGCAACTGCATATCACCCACAAACAAGTGAAATGGCTGAAGTATCAAATAGAGAAATTAAAAGAATTTTAGATAAGACTGTTAATCTTAAAAGAACCGATTGGGTTGATAGACTTGATTCTGCATTATGGGCTTATAGAACAGCTTATAAGATACTAATCGGAATGTCACCTTACCGGTTAGTTTATGGTAAACATTGTCACTTACCTGTTGAACTTGAACATAAAGCTTATTGGGTGATAAATGAGTTTAATTTTGATTTGAATACTGCAGGAGAAAACGATTATTGCAATTGAATGAGATGGATGAAATAAGAAATGAATCATATGAAAATGCAAGGATTTATAAAGAGAAAATGAAAATATTACATGATAAAAAGATTTCAGGAAAATATTTAAGCCTGGACCAGAAGTATTAATATTTAATACTCGTTCAAGACTTTTTCCTGGAAAATTAAGATCAAAATGGATAGGACCATATATGATTGAAAAAGTATACCATTATGGAGCTGTGGATGTTAAAGATCTCAAAATGGGAAAAATTTTTAAAGTTAATGGATTAAGACTGAAGCCTTGTTTGGGAGATTTTAAAAAGAATTATAAAGAGGCTTATGAGTTAAGTCTACCTGATTAAAAGACTTAATTAGGTCGGGCTGACGACATTAAACCAAGCACTTTGTGGGAGGCAACCAATAGTTATTTGTTGTTTTGTGTGTTTTTACATTTGTAATGTAAGGTTATACCTCGGTCTTGTTTAATTTTATATTATTTTAGAAAATTTGAAAGCTAACAAGTCTTTATTGACTTAAACTGAAAATTATCTTGAATTATATAAAGCTTAGACATTGGATCACTCTATTTCATATATGAGTAAAAAGAAGATCAAGTTAACCTTCATTAGGATTGCTTATAATTTGTGTTACTGAGTCTATATTGATCTTACCATTCTAAACTACCTATTTTGGAGAATGAAACTTTGAAATTTGACGTTAGGCGAAGCGGAGTTGAACATGGTTCCGGCGCCTAGGCGCCAGATTTGGCTCCTAAGCGCCAGAGTAAAACTATGTGTCGATGGGTCTGGTGCCTTGGCGCCATATTTGGCGCCTAAGCGCTATAGTTACTGGATCGTGTCAAAACAAAAAATCTTCAGTTTTTCACACGATTTTCTCTTATAAATGACCCTATCTTCGTCCCCAGTCCTTATGCAATCATTATTTCGACCCATACACTCCATTCTTGAGATATTAGAGAGAATTTTTGAAGAAATGGAGAGGAGAAATCTTGGAGAAGAGGCTAGAGACAAGGTTTCAAAGGATCCTCAACCCTATTTCAATGGTTTCATCGCTGTAAGTTTGGAGAAAATTTCTAGTCATCTAGATAAGTTTGAAGCAGAGTTTAAAAGCATTGGGTCAAGTTTTTGGCGCCGTTGCCTGGGATTGAATTTTTAGTACGCATATATATTGCATTGGGTCAAATAGCTCAAATTTGGAACAGTTTATTTCAGGAATCCAAAGGAACGAAAGGTAGGGGATGCCCTGGATTTGAAGTGAACTTCGGTGACTTCCCGACTATCCTATGGTTTGGCTTCAACTTGATAGTTTATTTAATGTTGTAATCCTGCCAATTTTAGTTAATTAGGAGTTATATTTGTATGACATGATCATACAAATAGCCTGGAAGATGGGAGGGTTTATGTCGTACCAAACGACTACCTCGGAGTCTTAAGACCGGTTAGGGCTTAATTTGCATAACACAATTATGCAAATGCTTAACGAAAGGATGAGGATTTATGTTGCACTAGGAAAACTACCTCAAAATCCTATGGCTTGGTTATTTAATTCTAAGAGTGGTTTTGCTGAAGTAGACTCAGGTTTTGCTGACGATGATGGCCGTGCTGCCCACTATGCTCTAAGCTCCTTGTTGTTGCAGAGGTTTAGTTTTAGAAAGTGGCAATCATGGGATGAGAGAAGTGTTTTGGTTTAGAGAAATATTAAACTCCAAATATTTTTAATGTTTTAATTAAAATAAATCTTAAAGTTGATTAAACAAAACCAATTAAGATCTCACGGTTCCGTCATCCCGACACCGTTATTTTCATCAGATTCACTTAGTCCAAATGAATTTGCTAAACTCAACTGAATGAGTTCCACACTTTCATTTAGACCGTGGGAAATCTTGTTAGCAACACGTGGGTTACATCATCCGACGTATTCCCGATCATCCAACGAGATGTTTTAATTTAGTTGTAGTTTCGTTGTTCTGTTTGTGATTAAATTTTGAGTTGTTTTATATTTTGAATGTTGTGGCAGTGAATTTTATCTTGTTGTGACTTTTAATTTAATTTTGGGTTTCAGTTTTGTGGCTATCCTAAAGGTTTCAGTTTTCATGTCAGGTGACATTCTTGTTAACATGCAAGAGCAGTAAAGTAAAATGCACGTAAATAAATTGCAATGAAATAAAAGCGTACCTAGTAAGCATTCCTATTTATTTTCTCCTGAGCTAAGGGAAGGCTTTGGTTGTCTACCAAAATCCTAATCCTATAGCTAGTCGATTCCTATGACGTCTAGGTTCTTGTGTTTTGTTAAGAATGATTTTCTTCATCAAAGAACAATGAAGTCTCACTATTCTTTTAAAACATCGCATCAAGTTAGAGAAGTTCTTGAAATTAAATTCTGAACATCTTCTTAAACATTGTAGAGATTATTCTAAGTTCAGTTAGTTTCATTGTGGTGATGAATCAATCACCCAGGCTACTTTAATGTTCTGATCTTATTTAACTCTTGCTCAATGAACTAGGCTACTAATTTTTCTTCGATTTACTAGAATTAATTTAGTGAAAATGTGGGGAACTTCATTTTTTAATATTAAAAAAAGTCCTAAGCCTTTAAAATTCAATTTCTTAACCTATAGAATTGAGAAAAATATTTGGTTTGTTCCTAAGTGATTAGGAGGCAAAATGTGACATTTTTATGATTTTTAATATTTTTGTGATTTTTATTATTTTTTAATTATTAAAATATTAAAAATATGATTAAAAATGAAAATTTTTAGAAAATTCCAATTTTAATTTTCCTAGACTCCTTTGTTATCAGAGAGCCCACAAAACCATTTTAGTGAATTTTTGAAGTGTATTTTAGGTTTTATGAATTTTTTAATTTTAAAAATAGTCATACAACTTAAATAATTCATTTAATGGGTTAAATTATTTCCAATTGACTTCAAATTTTTATGTGAGGTTCTCTGCATCCTAAGTGACAGTGGAGAATTATTTTCAAGTGATTTTAGTGTGTGGTTAATCCTAATTAATTAAAATCCAGTTTTGGGTGTTTTAGACCAATTAGGGTTATTCTTAAGGAATTAAACCAAACCAAAATTTTTCTAGGGTCCTCTAGCCATAAGATAACTCCCCAAATTTTCCTAGAATTTTCCAAGCAACATGCTAATTACTAGAATTAAAATGAAAAAATAGACACATAAATTTGAAAAATCAATATCTTGCCACAGAGATGGCCTCTAGCCTTGGAAAATTTAGGGTATGTTCCCAAGAATAGAGGCTACAAAAGCCCTATGGTCTCATGTCATGGTGAATTGTATAAATGCATGGAGAATTAAAATACTGAAATCAGTAAAAAATTAATTAAAAATAAAATACTCATCAAAATAACTTAATTCTATTTCCACATTGTTCTCCTCTGTTCACTGAGCAAGAAGGTAGTTTTATTTTATTTTTGTGATTTTCTACACAAAGATATGAATTTTTGAAGTTCAGGGTAATTAAATAAATCAAAAATACCCTATTTATCTACTTAAACCAGGTCGGCGCCATGTCATCCTCGGTAGATCCGAAGCTCCACACGATGCGCCTCCATTCGACGCCGCCATCTGACTGGGATGCCACGTTGCCCGCAGTCACGTTCCATCTCCTCGTCCAGCTCGGTCTGGACCATCTATCCGATACACGCGCGATCTGACGGCTGCTGGTCATCGTCTCCGTCTGGTGTGTCCCGAGAGCTGTCCACACTAAAACCCTAAGATCTCTCTCATTTCTTCACCAAATATCATGTTCTTATACTCTATGGATTCGTCTCAACAAGACGCACACATCCATATGGCTAACATGCTATGAAATTGAGCAAAACAAAATGGAAAACTCACAAAAGCTCAGGAGGAAGAAGAGATCCACACCTTTGCTCTGAGAAGTTAAGCTTCAATCACAGAGTTGTGGCACCTCGACTGAACCCAAGGAAGCTCCAGATGAAGTCCCTGGATCTGAGGAATTGTCCAGGTATGAAAGTGACCAGGGCCGATTTCAAAGCTTGGCCGATAGGGAGAATGGCTGGCCTGGTGAGGGGGCTTTTGTTAGGGAACTTCTTCTCTTGGTCTGGTGAAGGTGTAGGGCTGCTCAATTTGGAGTTTGGTTCACTGTGGAGAAATGTCCTTGTTTTGGGCTCAAAATTGAACTCAGAAATTGAGCTCACGAGAGGGGTTTTGTGGCCGGATTTCAGCTGGGGATCAAGTGCTCTATGTTTGGAGAAGGGTCTGGAATGATTTTGGCAGAGTTTTGTTAGGGTTTGGTTCAACACTTCCTTTAGCCGAGAGGGGATGGTGTTTAAATAGACATGGTGGGAGGGCTCCCCAAGGGCAATTGAGGGTTGAAATTTGCTGCCTAGGTCAAGGGAAGAACAACCATGGTGTCCACTGGCCATGAGACAGCTCAGCAGGTGAGTTTTAAATTTTTTGGCTCACATGGAGCTCTCGGCCATGGGGTTTTCCGGTGGCTGTGGTGGCTGGCCGGCCAGGGTCATGTCACCATCTTGACCAGTGGGGTTAGAGCTGAGATTTGGTGAACTCAATTGGCTTTCGACATGTGTAAAGTGGTTTGATTTAAATGGTATGGGGAAAGGGCTATTTTAGGCTTGGTTTGGTCAACTCATGCAAATGGGTTGGGTGCACTCTCCCATGACCTGGTTTTGGGCTTAGGGAATCATTCGGGTCGACTCGAATCGGAGTGGTGAAGTCTCCATCCAAGGTGAGGTGGCTAAGCTTGGTTTAGAGTGTAGAATGAATGAGGTTAAAAATGATTAATGAAGGGTTAAGAAAGAGGCTCCCTCTTTTTCCACTAATGGCATGGTGAGGTGGAGAGGGCTCTTCATGGCTTGCATATGGCTTATCCATGGCTTCATGGCTCCATGTGGCTTAGGGAAAAGTTAGCTCATTTGCATGAGAAAGGATGTTGACATTTTTGATAACTTTAGGGGAGATTGGCATGAGACTTAATTTAGGATAATTTGATGATGTATTTGAAACTTAGGGAATGATTTAAATCAAAAAGATGATGAGGGGAAATTTCATGTGGGTTTTGGAATGGATTTTGGGCTTTTTGAAATCATTTTGGATGGGCTTTTAAATATTTTAAGAGAGTGGGCTTTTAGGTTTTGAAATAAATTGATGGATGAAAATTTGGTGAGGGGTTGTGTCAAATAAATGTTTCAATTGGTTTAAGAATGTGCCATGAGTAATTTGGAACAAGTTTAGGGTGATTTTGAGTTGAATTGGGTTTAATTTGGGTCTTTTTGGTAATGGGGCCAAAGTGAATCAAATTAGGCTAACTTGGATTAATGTTGGGCCAATGTTGGGTTTGATGTAAAATTAATGTTGAAAAATGTTTATGGGGGTGTGACAAACAGTTTTCAACTTTTGTTGGACTTTGATTTTGGGATTTGGGCTCATTTGGGTTCATGATTGATTTAGGCCAAATTGGGAATTTTTTCTTTGGGTTAGGTTTGGGTGGAGTTTTGTTTCAAATTTTGGGCAAATCAAGTTAGTGTTTTGTTTTTGGGGATATTAGGAAGGTTTTAAAAAATATTTGGGGCTAATTGGAGTTAAGTTGGGTTGGTTTGGGGCTAAGTTTAGGTCATGGGCCAAAATTGGGCTTTAAGCTTCAAATTGAAATTGGATCCACATGTTGATGAAGTTGGTTTTGAATTTGGTCTAAATTGATATTGAGGATATTAAATTGAAGTTTAGGATTGAATTGGATCAAAATTGAGGTCAATTGGAGTGGTTTGGTTGGACATTGGGCTCTCTTAGGTTAAAAATAGGTCAAATTTGGGATTTTGGTAAAAGTGGGCTAAATTGACAAAATTGGCTTATGGTGTAGTTGAACAAAATGAAATTGGGAATATTTGGAATTTTTTAGAATTTCTTGGGAATTTTTTGAATTTTTGGAATTTTTGGGTTAAAAGGGAATTTTGGGTATTTGGAGGTTATTGGAGGGGTATTTTGAAGATTTTGGTATATTTGACCAAGGATAATAAATTTAAGTGGTGGGAAATGTTTTTTAGGAATTTTGGATAATTTAGGCAATTTTGCAAATTTTGGGCAATTTCAAGGGCATTTGGTAGGTTTGGTGGGTTTAGGGTCCCAGGAGTCAAAAATTGAAATTTTGGAAAAATGAAGGCTGATCAAGTGTGAGTGAAATGAAATCACTTTGGTTGAGCCATGAAGCCATGTTAAGCTCACAAGAGTATGAGAGGACTCATTTTAAGCATTCACTATGTTGTTCCTAACCCTCTTAACAAGGGGCCTAGGGGTTGAGGTCCATCCAAATGAATTACATACATGAGTCGGGGAATTAAATTGGGTAAGAATGATTTTAGGGTTGGAATGTGTGTGAGAGTGTAGTGTGTGTGCAAGTCAACCCTCACTGCACTGCACCATCCAGGGTAGTCCTAAGGCCATAGAATCATGTAGGAAACTCATCCTTTAAACCTCCACATATTGATTTTAACCCTCCAAGTGGTTTAGGGGTTTACAATCAAACATGTGGGGTTTAAAGGGAGTTAAGAAGTTGTTTGAATTTCTAAGTGGTGGGTCCCATTTCTAGTCCTCTAGGATAGTCAAAGGGAAATATATGGCTAGATCCTAAGTACTAAGGAGAGAAGAAAAGACCTCACCAAAAATGAGGTCAACTACTACCACACAAAGAACATATAAATCCATAATAAAACAACAAAAATACCTGCATATCCATAATAGATAAATAATACAACTACAATCTGCATACTATCAAGTTTTACATCACAATACAATCATCAAACAAAATACTAGATGAAGCATACAAAAACACAACACAACAACACAATAAAACAAACACACAAACAACTACTCTTCATCCTCGTCATCATCATCATCTTGCTCGTTCCAATCTCTGGATGGCACATAAGGTATATAAAATGGATGAGGTGGCATCTCAGCACTCTGATCTCCTCTAATCAGTCAATCCAAGTATTGCTGATAATTCTCCCCATATTCATCATGTTTTACAATATATCTCTCAACATTATCCAGCTTACCATCCATATCTCTAACATGCTCTCGAGTAAAACTCACTTTTTTCAAAATCTTTCTTAATAAACTAGTCTGTGAATCAGTAGATGACAAAGCACGTGAAGTAGAAGCACGAGAAGTAGAAGCAGCAGAAGTAGAAGCAGTAGAAGCCCTACCAAATCCTCCTCTCCAACCAAACTCTGAATGTACAGTGTAAGCACCAATGTTTACACTAGTAATTGGTCTCAATGGCTGAAGTACCTCTTCCCAGGTTTCAAATTTCACTCCAGATCTTTCACAAAGTGAATGAATCAAAGAAGGAAATCCCATACCTGCAGTCGTGGTTGATCTAACACAGTTCAAACATAATCATAAATTATCCCCCCAATATCAATAGGCTTCCCATGCTGAATGCAATGGTTCAACACTGCTCTTTCTCTCATCACTTCACTGGTATGACTTGAAGGTAACAACTTAGATGAGATAAAATAATGTCATGCCTTAGAAATGACATTCAATTTGGAAGCAGGAAAGTTCACTCTTCTATCATTTGTAATTTTCCATAATCCTCTTCCATCAGTCAGAAACTCCATAATCTCATCTAATTCTCCGTCCGAAGGATGATAGTTAGAATAAAAAAAAACATATCAGGAGGTAGTCCATAAAAGGTATTGATTGCACCTGAAGAAAAGTTTACTTCATGCCTCCTAACCATGACCAAATTTTCCTCTGCAGTAGGTAAATTTGCATGAGATTCTCTTACCACAGAAACAACAGCAACAACGGAGAAGCAACAGTAATTCTGCCAGTTTCTTCTTGCAATCATATCTTTAATCACCTCTCCTGGTTTACTAAACACTCGCTCTGGAATCAACTTACGTGATTGAAATGCATCGACGTATCGTTCCTCAGCCCTCAAACTAACAAATTTGTCAGAATCAAACTTTGTCTTATCTCGAGTGCGCTTTGACTTTGGAGCCATCTCTAAAAATTCATGAAAAATTTACCAAAAATTACAAAATCAAACTAAACTTGCTAAATTGTCTTCCAAAAGATATTTTCACTAAATCTAAGCAATTTATCAAGCTTTTCCTCAAATTTTCATCATGAATAGTGATTTTAAGATTTTCTATAATGTGCTCAAAATACATGGTGAAAATCAAAAAAACATTTACTTAGGAGTAGTGCTCTTACCTCAAGGAATCCAAATCTAACAATTTTTGTTATGATCGGCTCTTAAATGATCCACAATATGATACCCTAGGCTCCTCTTTCGCGGCAAAGCAAAGGTTGAAGATGATTGGGCGGTTGAAAATGGAAATTTTCGAGTTTTTAACTTCCGGGAATCAATTTTCGCGAACTGGCACCTAAGCGCGAACTATCAGCGCTTGGCCGCAAAATCTGGCGCGTAAGCGCCGACATTCTGGCGCTTAACCGCCAGTACCCAAAGTTTTATAATTAAGGTATATGCACTAAATCAATTTTTAAATTACCCTTAATTAGTCCACAATAATTAATTCTCCCACATAAGTCTTCTAATACTCCAAATCAAAGTTTAATAACTATTGATTCCACACAAATTTCACAAAGCACAAACTTATATTCAAATAAAAGTAACATTTAATAAAACACTAGAATTTCTATCCAAATATAAAGGATAAAATTCTCAAAATACAAGACACTATAATCTTAAACTGATAAGTTACATCTCTAAGATGTACCCATCACATCATCAGGCATATATAAAAACACTAAACACATCAAACATGAACTCACAAGAACACTAACATAACACATTAAGACACTAAACAGATACAAACAAAACACATTTAATTCCACTCTCCATTAGGCAGAATATAACCAGGACCACTATTATTCTCATTTGACCCTTTAGGAATGTAGATTTGATAGAACGGGCGATCATTGTTCATTCTTATATCATCTTCTTCAATCCATTTATTTTTTACAAACATCGCTTTATCTATTTCTTCCACATACCTCAAATGATTGAATTGCATCTTGAGTTGCCATCCCATGTGATCCAGATGTAAGGTAATATCATTGATTTTTTGCTTCCATTAAAGTCACTCGGGCTTCGATTTTTGCAATCATCTCTGCTATACCTTGAATACTAACAGCCAGATATCCCTTGAATAACTCCTTAACACTATCACTAATGAACTTACTTTTATCGGAATCTTGCTTCTTCTTCATATCGTTCTCCCGTGAAGACATGGTGCTCTTCAAAATTTTCTTCTTAGACTTCGTAAATGAAATTTGGACTTAGGGTAAGTGTTTCTATCAAGTCTAGTCCTTTTTATAGACTCGGGAGATGCTAGAATATTCCCTGTACATTTAGAATCTTCTAAATAACTCCCATAACTTCTCCCCCACGATCTAAGCTTTTAGATCCACATTTTTCACGGTTTTTTTATAACTGTGGCGCTTAAGCGCCAACTAGTCGACGCTTAGCCGCCAGTGCACATTTTAGCACAGGTCCGCTAGGTGTCCAAATTTTCATTTTGTTGTTACTAAATCATCAATTAAGGTCGAATAAACTCTACCTAAGTTTAAAAACTCCAAATTACTACCATTAAAAACTTAAAAACAAACCAAACAAAGCAAACAAAACACACAAAACAAACATAAAGCAAAGCACGTCGATAAATATGGGTTGCCTCCCACAAAGCGCTTGTTTTAACATCTTGAGCCTGACATACCCAAAACTCATTCTGAGTGACCCAACATTAAATTCTCATCAGATTTAGATTTATTGACTAAAAAATATGGTTTAAGTCTATGTCTGTTAACTTTAAATATTTTTCCAGTCTTATGATCTTGAATATCTACAAGCTTCCATAAGAATAAACTTTTTTCACAATGAATAGTACTCCATCCACCTGGACTTAAGTTTTCCGTAAAATATTCTCAATCTAGCATTATACAAAGAAAACTTGTTGTCCCGGTATAAGATTTTTGGTAAGAATCTTCCGATCATGCCATAACTTCATCTTTTCCTTATAAATCATAAGCATTTTCATAAGATTCATTCCTTATTTCTTCAAGCTCATTCAATTGCAATAATCTTTTTCACAAAGCATCTTTCAAATTATAATTGAACTCTTTAATAAGCATAATAAGCTTTATGCTCAGCTCAAAAGTTAAATGACAAGTTTTTTCCAAAAATCACCTATATGGGGACATTCCTATAGTGTTTCGTAAGCAGCTCTATAGCCCACAAAGCATAATCCAGCTTTAATTGACCAATCCTTTCTATTTGGATTAACAATTTTTTCCAATATTCTTTTAATTTCACGATTGGATAATTCATCCACACCACTTATCTGAGGATGATAAGCAGTAGCAATGCGATGATTAATATGATATTTCTTTGCTAACTTCCCAATAATCGTATTTCTAAAATGACTTCCCCATCAGTTATGATTACTCTTGGTATTCCAAATCTGCAAAATATATTCTTTTCTAAAAACTTTGCAACACTTTGAGCATCACATCAAGGTAAAGCAATAGCTTCAATCCATTTGGAAACATAATCTACTGCTATTAAAATATAAACATTTTCGAAAGATGGTGTAAATGGTCCCAAAAAATCTAATCCCCAAACATCAAATATTTCAACTTCGAACATATAATTGAGGGGCATCTAATTTCTTCTAGAAATATTGCCTACACTCTGACATCTATCACAATTTTTAATATAATCATTCACATCCTTAAAAATCGTAGGCCAATAAAATCCTGATTGTAATATTTTATATGCAGTTTTATCACTTCCAAAATGTCCCCTATAATCAGAATCATGAAATTTTTGAATAATTTCATTAGTCTCTTCCAAAGGTACACATCTTCGAATTATAAGATCATTTTCTTGTTTATATAAAAATGGGTCATCCCAAAAATAAGTCTTAGCATCAGACAGAAATTTATTCTTTTCATGATATGTCAAACCATAAGGTATAATATTACTAACAATAAAGTTTACTATGGCTGCATACTACAGAACATTCCTTTCTTTAACAGTGAATAATTTTAAATCAGGAAAATGTTCATTAATTTCTTCAATATCAAAGAGAGATTTTTCAATTTAAAGCCTGGACAAATGATAAGCAATTTGATTATGAGAACCCTTCCTATCTACTATTTCAAAATCAAATTCTTGCAAAAGAAGAATCCATCTTATAAGTCTCGATTTTGCATCATTTTTCTTCATTAAGTATTTGATAACAGAATGATCAGTATGCACAACACATTTAGTTCTAATTAAATATGATCAAAATTTATCAAAGGCAAATACTATAGCTAATAACTCTTTCTCAGTAGTGGTATAATTAATTTGAGCTTCATTAAGAGTTTTACTAGCATAATAAATTACTTTGAAATTTTTATCATATTTATGACCTAAAACAACACCAATAGCATAATCACTAGCATCATACATTAATTCAAAAGGTTTTTCCTAATTTGGTGAAATTATTATAGGTGCATTGATTAATTTTTCTTTTAATGTTTCAAAGGCTTTACGGTAGTTATCATCAAAATTAAAAATTGCATCCTTTTCCGTAAAATGGTATAATGGTTTTGTAATTTTTGAAAAGTCTTTAATGTAACGCCCGTAGAATCCAAGCATGTTCTAAAAACTTCTAATTCCCCTTACTTTGGTTGGGCAAGGTAAATTAGATATAACTTAAATTTTTGCAGGATCTACCTCCAAACCTTTTTCTGAAATCTGATGTCCCAAAACAATTCCTCCTGCTACCATAAATTGATAATTTTCCCAATTTAGGACCAAATTAGTTTCTTCATAGCATTTTAGAACTTTAGATAGATGTTCTAAACATGACTCAAACGAAATTCCAAACACTGAAAAGTCATTCATAAAAAATTCAATCCCTTTTTCAATTAAATCACAAAAAATAGCCATCATACATCTCTGAAATGTAGCTGGGGCATTACATAAACCAAAGGGCATTCTTCTAAAAGCAAACGTACCATAAGGACTGGTAAACGAGTTTTCTCTCGATCCTCGTGAGCTATTTGAATTTGGTGGTAACCAAGATATCCATCCGTAAAACAAAAGTATTTATGCCCAAATCTACCATCCAACATTCGATCTAGAAAGGGAGTGGAAAATTATCTTTCCTCGTGGTAAGGTTTAATTTTTATAATCAATGCATATTCGCCACCCCGTAACTTGTCTTGTTGGTATCATTTCATTCTTATCAATAACAATCACGCTTACTCCTCCTTTCTTAGGAACACAGTGAATAGGACTAACCTATGCACTATCTGAAATAGGGTAGATAATTCCAGCATCCAACCACTTTAAAATTTCTTTCTTAACAACTTCATTCATAATAGGATTTAATCTCCTTTGGGGATCAGCTCGCGGTTTGCAATTATCTTCCATAAGAATTCTATGCATACAAATTGAAGGACTGATTCCTTTAATATCAAGAATCGTCCATCCAAAGGCTTTCTTGTACTTCTTCAAAATTTCAAGTAAACTCTCTTCTTCTTTTTTAGTTAATCGAGAGGAAATTATAACAGACCAAGGCCGAGGATTCACCTAGAAAAGCATACTTCAAATTTTTAGGAAGCATTTTTAGCTCAAGTTTAGGAGGTTTTTCAATTGATGGACCATAAGATTTGTCTTTCTCAGTCATATCCAACAATTCAAAACTTTCATGAACATACTTTAAATCTTCCTCTTGAAAATCTTCAGAATCAAATAACTCATCTTCTTGCTTATATTCAAATTCTTCTCTTTCAACATTCTCTTTATAAGTTGATTTGAAATGACATTCACTTAAATAATCAATAAAATCCATCCTAAAACACTCATCTTCTTTACCTCTTGCAGGATATTTCATCGATTTTGAAATATTAAATATAACAGTCTGATCATTAACCCTCATCGTTAATTCCCCTTTTTTCACATCTATCATGACTCTCCTGTAGCTAGAAAAGGTCTCTCCAAAATTATGGGTATCTCTTTATTTTCCTCCATATCTAACACAATGAAATCCACAGGAAAAATAAATTGATCCATTTTTACCAAAACATCTTCTATAACTCCTTTAGGATATGTGATCGAATGATCCGCTAATCGCGAGTTACAAGTAGTCGGGTTATTTCTCCTAGTCCCGCCTTTTGAATATTGATAGAGGCATAAGGTTAATTCTGCACCCAAATCACATAAAGCTTTTCCACGAATCTTTCTCCGATTGCACATGGAATTGTGAAACTACCAAGATCTTAAAGTTTTTCAGGAAGCTTCTTCTGAATTATCGCAATGCACTCCTCACTAAGTGCAACAGTCTCATTTTCTTCAAACTTCTTCTTTTTATTAAGAATATCCTTCATAAATTTTGCATAGCTTCGACATTCTTTTCTAGTGGCTTCAACGAAATGGAATATTAATGGTAAGCTTCTTTAATATCTCCAAGAATTTTGAAAATTTCTTATCCAACTTTTGTTGACGAAGTTTCTGAGGAAATGGAGGTGGTGGTTTTTCTAAATCAACCTTAGGTGGAGAAATAGGTCTTTCAAAACCTTTTGGAGCATCCTCTTTAGGTCTTTCAATCTCTTCTTTCTCTACTTCAGTCTCTTTTTGAACTCTACCTTCCAATTCTTTTCCACTTCTTAGTTGAATTGTTTTCACTTGTTCTTTATTCTTTTCTCTTGGATTCACTTCAGTATTACTTGGAAGAATTCCTTGGGATCTTTTACTTAAGACATTTGCAATTTGTCCCAATTGATTTTCAATATTTTTTTTGGTTGCTCCTTGAATTTGTAATTGATTTCCCATATGTGATACTACTTCTTCCATAGACAACTTCTTCTCCTTAAATTGTAAAGCATTGTTATGACATGAAGGATAAGTTAATCTATTATTATTTTTACCTTGGTTGTTCCAATTCCCCAATGGGTTTACTTGGGTGTTCCCCCATTGTTGATTAACACCACCCTGATTATTGTTATTCCAGCTTAAAATTTGGATGATTCTTCCAACCTGGGTTATAATAATTGGAATATGGGTTGTTAGGTTTGATTATAAGCATTCACAGCTTCGGTGAAGAATAAGAATTAACCGTTTGGCCAAATGAATTTTCTTCAATCATGAGATTCGGCCGAGAAAAATTCATCCCAAATTGGTCTATCTTCCTCTGATACAAGAAGCAACTTGATTTGCTAATATTGTAAAAGCATCATTTTCATAAACACTGGCTACCTTTTAGGATTTAACCTTTCGGAAGGCCATTAAAAATTATTAGTATCCATTTCTTCAATTAAAGCATAAGCATCAGAAAATGGTTTAGACATTAATGATCCACCAACAGCAACATCGATGATTGATCTAAGAGATCCAACTAATCCATTATAAAAGTTTGAATTATTAACCAATCTAGTATCGCATGATGTGGACATTTCCTGAGGAGATCTTTAAATCTTTCACATGCTTCATATATTGATTCCCCTTCGAACTGACAAAAAGATGTTATATCATTTCTCAACTTAGTAGTCTTAGATGGTGGAAAATATGTAGCAAGGAATTTTTGTGACAGTTCACCCTAAGTTCTAATTGATCCAGGTGCTAACGAATGTAACTATATTTTAGCTTTATCCCTTAGTGAGAAAATAAAAATTCTAAGTCTAATAGCATCATTCGAAACACCATAGTATTTAAAAGTAGCACACAACTCTAGAAAATTAGCAAGATGCAAATTAGGATCTTCAGTTGTTGCTCCCCCAAATTGATTATTAGACACCATTTGGATAATAGCAGGTTTAAGCTCAAAAGAATAAGCAGCTACAACAGGGTTTTGAATACTAGCACAAAGTTCATCTACTGTAGGGTTAACATAATCTCTTAAAGGTCTTAATTCTCGATGGATGCCAACATTTTGATCTTGATGATTTGCCATTTCTTGAATATTTTTTTATTTTTCTGTATTTTTAATTTTTTTGATTTTTCTGATAGTTCTTTCTAATTCAGAATCGTAAGGTACAAGTCCTTCAGAACTTGAACTACGCATACAACAATAAAACAAAACAAAATACAACACACTAACAAAAATAAAGAAAAGTAAAAATTTTAAATTTCTTTATTCTCTTTAAAATGCAATTTAATTAATTTTCCCCTGCAACGGCGCCAAAAACTTAGCCGCGAGGGATATAAGTGCAATGGTTGCCAAAAACTTGACTCCGCTGGATATAAGTGCGTTGATGATTTAAGATATAAAAATTTCAATTTTATTATATGAGATACTACGCAAGTATACGTATCGTTTATCAAGTAATATAAGACTTTCTGATTAAGCCCCGAGATATCGAACCCACAAGGGAAAATGTGAAATCTTTAAAGGAATCAGAGAAATTATCTTTTCTACTTTCTTTAATTGTTTTCGAAAAAGTATGTATTGATTTTGAAAAGTTTTGAAGGTTGATATGTCTTTTGAAATTTTCTTAATAAAAATGCTAAGCAATGAAAGTAAAGGTTTCAATAACTAATAACACTGGATGTAAAAATACTGTTAACTAAAATATCTTTTTCTTTCCTTTCATGAAGTAGTAATAATTCTTAAGGTATTGTTGTGGAAGTATTTAAATTTGTTTGTGATAGATAGAAGCAAATGTATTCTTTACCCTTACTTGGTTCTATAAAGAACATAGGTTAATTTGAAATTTATATTATTTTTAACATGGTTAAGCAGGGAAGATACCAGTCTCTCACTCTAGAGTTCCCTCGATTCCCACCACCTGGGGGCTAACTTCTCTTAACAAAACTCAAAACTTCAAACCAAATTAGGGGGTTTTAACCTGTCACTCTAAAATCCTGTAATTTTACTCCCTTTTATAAAAATATCCTCTAATATTACATTTACTTATATGAACTACAGTTCTCACCCATATAATTGCATGTGATTCCTACTAACTTTAGTGAGATAATAACGCATTGGATCTTACATAATCTCATAAAATTTTACAACTTAACAGGTCAAATTAAGAAGTAAACAAAGTTCTCAGAATCAATCTTCACAACTTCTTCCAACTTTTAAACACTGATACTTTCCACAACAATTCTCTTTAAATTAATTACTTCTCCATTTTAAGAAAGAAAAAGATAAAGTAAACTACTCATAATGCATTGGGAAAATATAAAAACACATTAACTTGAAATCAAAAACGATAAGAAAAAAAATAAATGAAAGCAAGTATTGATAAACAAAATAAAAGTAAACACTTATCTGAAAATTCTTCCCACAAGACTAAGTTCCTCTGAAACTTTGACTCTACGCTAAACTACTCCTCGGAGCAAGTCTCCAAACTCCGATGACACAGAATACAGACTTCAAACTTCAATAAAAACTAAACTAAAAGAAAGAAAAGAAGTGGGAGAAGAACTCTTAACTCCGACCCTTTTCTCCTTTCTACTCTCTACTCCTACTCTAAATAAAAACTTAAAATGTAGTGGAAGAATCTCCTAAATTCCTCTCTCCGAAATACAGTGAAGTGCCTCTTCAATTCTTCACTTCTTCACTTCTAAGACTCTCTTTAAATAGTGAACCAAAAGGTGCCTTGGTGTCTCTTTAAAATGTGTCCAGATTCGATGTATCTACCAAGGAACGCACCCCTTCATTCAAATTTGCCGCCCAAATGAAGTTATGGACGTTACCACCAAGAGTTGCATCCATTCCCTTTTGAATTTGGTGCCAAATCTAACTAAAGTTCGATTTATAACTGTGGTGGCTAAGCACCGGCCCAGGGGCGCTTAGCCGCCAGTGCTAAATATTTTATTTTTCATTTTTTTTCTCCAAATTTGATCCAATTTTGCTCCTTTCATCATGGCCATCTATTTTCATCATACTTGCAAGAAAAACACAGAAAGCCTTCCATTAATGTGCAATATCATTAATAATAGGTATAAAAATGTGCATAAAAATACTATATATTTTAGGTGTATCACATACCTATAATTGCATGCCCCAGAGTTTCAATCACCTTTCGCAGGATGGATGAAGATAGAGCACCATCCCCCTGAGCGAAGCTTAAGTGGTTAGCTCGATCATAGGGCAACCTTGCAGAATAGATGTTTGCTACCTTTGTGTACTATACCAGGGCAGACGACATATGATGTTTTCAATTTCTACTTAGATATACTTCCGATTTTGGATGCTTGTCAGCATACAATCATTTGTACTGCATTTTCAGCCATAATTAATGAAGATATTTTAGTTCAAAGTGTATTATTTCAATGTATCGTAGTTATGCAATGGATGAAAAACTGTAGGACCACACATTGGTCTCAAATTCTAAACGAACAAAGAGAAATACAAAAGAAACTTAAAAATAAATTAAATTAAAATTAAGAGCTAAAAAGTGAAAATAAAAGGAAATTGAAATTGGAAATTCTTTTGATAAAAGAAAAGCAATACAATAATGAAAAGAAAGCAAATTAGAAAGAAAAGGATAAATAATTTCTTCTGGAATCTCGAGTTCCTCACAAGTTGCACAATTCTGTGTTCCTGTTACACTTCACAAATCTCACATTTGCATATTCACATCGTCACTTCCCACAAATACGAGAATCCCATAAATTCCTATAATTTTCAACAAATTCACACAAATTGCACCTCTTCCCCTTTTCTTGAAATTCTACAAAAATTTAACATCAATTTCTCCAAAATTCAAAACACTAAATTCTAAAGGATGATGATTTTACATTCGATGCCGCATTACTTTAGGAGCCACTCCCTATCACAATCCTTCAAATTCTAACTTCGAGGGTTGATGCAAGGATTTTGACTCCTCTCCATTTCCACCTTCTATGCGAGATATTTTCTGCATTCACGATATCCGAGGATTGGTACAAGGATTCTAATTCCATAAAATTTCCACATATTTTCCACCTCCTAGATGAGATATTTTCCGCATTCACGAAATTTGAGGGTCGACGCAAGTATTTTGAGTCCTCTCCACAAATTTGTCACTTCTTATCCGAGATATCTTCCGCATTCACAATATTTGAGGGTCGACAAAAGGATTTCGACTCCTCTCCACATACTTTCCACATCCTATCCGAGATATTTTCCACATTCACAATATTCGAGGATCAATGCAAGGATTCTGATACCTTAAAGTTTCCATATATTTTCCACCTTCTTTTAGAGATATTTTCAACGCTCGCTATATTTAGGATCGGTGCAAGAATTTTGATTTCTTAAAGTTTCCACATTTTCTTGCATCCTTTTCACAAGTTTATTGCACACATGATATTGTAAGGATCATTACAAGGATTTTGATTCTTGTATATGATATTTTTGAGATCGATGCAAGGATTTTGAGGCCACACACATGACATTTAAGGTCGATACAAGGCATTCGACGTCTCTCTTATGTCTCACATTTCTGACATTTCGAGATCGGTGCAAGGATTTTGATTCTCTTTCCAAGATTGGTACCTAAATTCCAGTTCTCTTATGTCGGGGTCAGTACCCAAATACTGATTTCCATCCTTCGAGATCGGTAATGAAATTTCGATTCTCTTTTCCTCACTCTCTTAAATTTAAAACTTTCACAAAGTCAATTTAAAAAAAAATCAAATTCAAAATCAGAAATATTGATAATTTAAGAATTCAAAATCTCAAAGTCAAAATAAAAATCAAAATTAAAATCAAAATTGAAATCAAAATTGAATTGGATTAGGTCCCTTTCAAATTTGTAGGATTGAAATTCATAGCTCCATGATGAAGGTCTTTCATCTATTCATCCCCAGCGAGAGATCTGGAATTTGAAGGTTTTCACCAGATAACCCCCAACGGATACTTCTCGCTGAATTCGACTTTTTGATTTAAGCCTGATAACTCAGACAGTTGTGTTGGTTTTGTTAATTACGTCGGTCAACCCTAATACAAGCGCTGTGCTCATCTTGCATACCACACCTATTGGGGGTCCATTAAATGTTCTCACTTTTATTGAGGGCTACTTATTCTTTAGAAGCCTCTAATCTAGTCATAGGAGTTCCTAGTGACTATCCTAGAAGACTAGAAATGGAACCCTCCCCACTGTAAATTCAAAATGCTTCTTTGCTTCAGTTGGAGTTTCACATGCTTGCTACAAACCTCTAGCACATAGTAGGATGGAGCCAACATATGGAAACTCAAGGGGAATCCACTCTAGGATGGTCAAGCCTTAGAACTAACTCTGGGTGGTTTGGTTTGGTTCAGGTTTGCACACACACACACACACTTTCGCTCGTAACCTAAAAACCTAAACCAAACATGTCCAACCTTGGTTCCCTACTCTTTTTGAAACTCAAGTGAGTGGTTCCCCAAGCTCTTAGCTCTAGGCTGGTTTGGCTCGGGCCAACACATGGAGGATCCAAAATAAGACTTTTCTTTGGTCCATGACTCAAATTGGTTAATATAATGATTGATATTGTTAATACATCCCAATTTTACCAAAATTCCTAATTTTGACCCTTTCAGCCCAAACTTCACCAAAATTATCAAATTACCCCTACAACCCTCATTTTACCCAAAATTGCCAAAATCTAAAATTTCCCTTAAATTATTTCAAAACATTTAAAAACACACAAATTGACCAAAATCCACCAAAATACCCAAAATGCCCCTAAAACCCTCAAATTTACCAAAATGCCCTTCAAATTCCAAAAATTCAAAAAGTTCCAAAAATTCTTGAAATCTCCAAAAACACTTCAATTGATCCAAAAACCAATTTGAACCTCTCCATTGAGCCCAATTTGACCAAATTGACCTGTTCTGTCCAAAATCCCTAAATTTCCCTTCTAGGCCCAAAATTCCTAAATTACCACCAATTCCACCAAATTGACTTCAATCTCCATCAATTTGAATTCTAAATCAAAATTCATCATCTCCACACTGAATCTAAACCAAATCCAAACTCAATTGAATCCAATTTCAACCTCAATTCTAAACCCAATTTAAAAGGCCAATTTTGCCCAAATCTCATATTCCCCCAAATTGAACTTATGATCAAATCAATTTCTAGAATTTGCATTCCAAACCCTTTATAACATTCCCCTAAATCAAATTGATCCACCGACTGACAAAAATTCGAACTCAAACATTACCCGACCCAATCTAGGTCAAAACCAAATTTCGACCTAAATTCTAAATCTCACCAAATTGAACTCATTGAACCTAACATTTCCATCCAATTGATATCTAAAACTCTTTACCACAATACCTTGGAACAAATTGAACCATCAAGTGAACCAAACCAAAACCTAGCCCAATAATAAACCCAAGTCTAGCCCAAATACTCGAAAATTGACCATGTAACCAAAGTCCATCAAATTGAGCCTCCAAATCAATTCAAAATCACCTAATTTCTTTTCAAAACTTCTAATGAAAATTATCCAAGACTACTTAATCAATCAATTGACTCAAACTATAGGAAAAACCCAACCAAAACCCAAGTTGACCCAAAACACTAATTTTGACCCAACCAAGCCAAATTGACCAACCCAATGCTCGCCACAGCCAACATTTGGACTCTAGGAACTAACCTTGATCTACCTAGCCCAAAATAGTTGGTCCATGGACCAAGGTTCCATGATTTAAGGGATTTCCTCCCATTTTCAGAAAAAATAAAATATATCATTACACAAGCCATCACAGGCCATCTTGTTCACTATTAACTCTTCCTCTAGCTCACCTGACCACCCTAGCCACCTCCATAAACTTGACTGGTCGGCTTAGTGCCGAAAATCCCTAATCGAAAACCACCTCAAGTCTTAAACCTAAAGTTGAAAATCTCTGAGCTAGCTCACTCCCAATGGTCACCTGCACAGTTCTTCCCCCACCAAAGCAGTAGAGCTCACCCAGATGGAAGCCATGTCAGCCACTCCTTACCCCTCTGTTTATACACCAACCCCTCATGGCCGAAAGAGGATAGTGCACTAAACCTATAATAAACTCTGCCAAATTATTCCCAGATCCTCTAACAGGTGAGAGAAGTTCATCCTCACCTTTTTTTAACCCTAATTCCCACGGCTTGAGCTCAATTTCAGAGCACAAAATCATGCCAGAAATAGGACACTTCACCCCACTCCCCCAAACCTCAAATTGACCATTCCCAGAGCTTCACCGGAGCTAGAGGATAAATTTTCCACTGAAAACCCCATCTCCCTGCACCTCTACACTAGACTTTTTCCTCAGCCTCTCCACCTACTGAAGGAGTTCTGAACCAAACCTTCTACTAGGCCAAACCAACACTTCTAGGAGGTTCTCCAGACTCCACTGAAGCTTCTACAAGAATCTGATTGAGGCCACACCTCTCTGAAAATGGTTAAACTATTCCCCCCTTTTGAGGTAAGTTTGAGGCATTGTGAAGAAAATTTTATGTTCTTGGTCGATAAACCATATGGATGTGTTCATTTAGACTAGATCAAGATGTAAGAACAAACCTAAAGTGATTTGGTTGAGTCTAGGCAGAGATTATATGGTTTTAGCGTAGACGATGTACGGGCTAGGTCAGTTGGGGACAATTGAGCAGGAGCCATTGGATCGCACGTGTCATGGAAGGACACTCTAGATCGTGTCGGATGAGCTGAAGATGCATAATGCACAAATGTGTGGCGGCTAACTCAGATGGCGACAATGAATCAAATGGAGGCGTGTGGTCTATTGAAGCTGTCGAGTTTGTGCTGGTGCTGTCTGGGTCAAGTAGAAAGTTATGGTTTTTCTGGATTTATTTAATTCTTGAAACTTTAAAATTACATAACTTGGTGTAGAAAAATCATAAAAATAAATTAAAAATATCCACTTGCTCAGAGAATAGCAGAGAACAATGTAGAGCAAATATTAAAATTATTAGACTTATATTTTTTCTCAATTAATTAAATACTCTCATGAATATTTTAATTCTAAATAAGAAAATATTAATCACCATGGCTTCAAACTTTGGGGATTGATTCCTCATGTTAATACGAATGTTCTCTGATTTTTCCAAGGTTAGAGGGCATCTCTAGCTAGAGACGCCTAATTTTCAAGTCGAACTTATTTGTTTTAATGTAATGATAAAACTTATTTTCATTGCTTCATTGTTTCACTGTAATCAGAGAACCCTAGGAATAATTTAAAATGGATCTAATTAATTAAGAGTGACACTAATTGTAATTAACTCGTTAAACACCTCAAAAAATTTAAAAAATAAAATATAAACAGAAAAATCACAAAAATCGTTTCACACTGTACGTAATAAACATGTTAAACCCCATAAAAATTTGAAGTCAATTGGAATTGATTTAGTCACTAAATTAAATTTTCCAAATAAAATAATATTTTTTTCATTAAAATATTTATAATAATTAAAATATAATCAATAAAATTATAAAAATTATTTTAGGAGATTCCAGTGACCAGAGAAACTTAAGAAAAATAAAATAGGAATTAAAATAAAATTTTTTTGAGCTATATTTTGATTTTTAAATAATTAAAAAATATTAAAAATAATTAAAAATCATTAAAATCACAAAAATATAAAAATGCACCAAATTTTCAATTTTGATTTCCTGGTTACTTGGGGATAATTAATATATTTTTCTTAGTTTTCTAAATAAATTTATGTGTTTTTAAAGGGCTAAAAATGAATTTTTCTTAGTTTTTCACTAAAATAATTAAAATAAATAAAAATATGAAATTTACTCCTCCAAGTTCTCGAAACTCGGAGAGATTTACGAAAAATATAAACCCTGATTTTCATTTAAATAATATTTTATATTTAATTAATACTCAAAATAAAGAACTAAATATACTAATTATAATAAAATTAAAAAAGTCATAAAAATTGCTTTAGGTGGTCCTCCAACCTAAATGAACCTCCAATAATTTTCCTAAGGACAAATAAATTGTTTTGGCTAAGTTAATGAATTAACATTGAAAATACCTTTTTTTGCATTAAAATAATTATAAAAATAAAATAAAAACTAGAGAAATTACATTTTCTCCTCTAATATTTTAATTGACCCATGAGTGGGATAACATAAAAAATTTTAATGTGGTTTGAGTTGATTTTAAAGAGTTATGAAGTGATATACCTTAATGGGGCAAAAGGATAGTTATGGAATTTAAGTTTTAAATTATTATTTAGATTTAATCAAAGGGGTAAATGGGTAATAAATGATTTTAATCAACTTTGTTGGATGATTGAAACATAAGGGGTTGAAAGGTTGAAACCAATCTCACCTCCCCATAACGAGGGTTTAAATGGTAATTTTACATTAATTATGGTAATTTGCAAGTTAATTAAACTAATTGATTCTAAGGTGAGAGGTTTTATTTTGGAAGATAATAACTCATTAATTTTAGGCCCCTGGCTAATGGTTTGATGATAATACAATGATGGATAATGAATAAATGACATTTAATTTAAACATTCCTATATTTAAAATTTTAACGACAAACCTTAATGGCTTACTAGTGAACTAGGCTTAATCCAAAATTTTGATTAATAAGGTTTAGAGAAGAAAACACGATTGATTAAGAATATTTTGAGAATACTACTAGGCCAATAATAAATTAATTAATTAAATTCCTTAACAAATCAATTTACTTTTAAAGGGCCTTCACCTACATAATGTATAAAATGAAATACCGAGTGACAGTTAATTCGCTCATGGGATAATTAAATCATTAATGTTTATTGAGCATAAGGTTAAAACACACTCACTAAATCTCACTACAAATAGATGAATGATTTAACAACATAATAAGTTCAGAGGAACTAGGGACCTTCGAAGGGTTTAAAAAGATCTTTTAGGGTTATGCCCAGAATACTTTTATAGTCTTTTGTTTGTCTTGGAGGACAACTGAACCTATTATGCTTTGCCTAAGAAAATCATCCATTATAAAAATGACTTAGGGCTCGGTAGGCACACCTTAAATCAAACTTTCCTATTTTTCTTACATGCAACATATTTTAATTACCTGCAAGATTATACATATATACTATAAATACTGACATTTCAGCTGGAGTGCGAGAAGGTGACTGGTACACTTTTATATTTCATTTACAGTAATTTTATTTACTGCACTTTACTTTTTGATACATTTCTTTTTATGCAAATTATGCCACCCTGCATGTTAAACCAAAACCAAAACCAAATTAAAGCAAAATTCACAACAACAACATGATAAGAAAACTCTAAAATTAATCACAGAAAAATAAAACAAAAATAATTGCAACTAAATTAATACGACTCTCTAGATGATCGAGAATCCCTCAAATGAGGCAACCTTCAACAGCTAATGAGACTTCCCCCAGTCAATATGAAGTTATTGAATTCATTTAGTTAAGATTGGAAAATTCATTTGGACTAAGTGAATCCGAAGAAAATAGCGGTGCCAGAATGAAGGAACCATGGGATCCTTACCGATGTAACTCTAACCAACATAAACTCCCCCTTAATAAGACATTTAAATAATTATGGCTATAACATTAAACTTGACAAGTACACCAAAACTTGAACTCTAAACCTAATACTTTTCTCAACTTCCTCAATTTGGCACTTCTAGAACTTAAACATGATATAACAAGGAACTTAAGAGAAAACATCATGGCCAACATGATGAGGCATGTAAATGAACATCTTTGAGAGAGTAAACAGGTCTAAACAGCAAACCTTCCTAGAAATGAACAACAAGCCATATGACATCGAGGTAGTTCATCTAGTACAACAAAAACCTTCACTTTTTCATTTATGCTTTTGTACACCATGCAATATAAGCCCTAACTTGTCTTAGGACTCTGAAATTGCCATGTGGTACGACATAAATCCTCCTATCTTCCAAGCTGTTTGCATGATTAGAATCATACAAATGTAAGCCCTAAATAATAAAATTGGTAGATTGAAACATTATATAATATCTCTTCTAAGTTGAAGCCAAACCATATGATAGTTTGGGAAGTCGTCGAGGTTCTCCGTAGGATCCGTGACATCCCTCAGCTTTCATTTTTTGGATTATGCTATAACTGTTCACATTTGCACATTTCTCATTTGATATTTTCTATTCTCCGACCTCAAAAAATCCTTACCTTTGAATTCATGAAGGCATTATTTCCTAATATATCGAGAGTTTTCTTAGGGGATTTCAATCATTTAAGATGTAATTAACTTTAGGGGCTTTCCTTTATAGGAAACTTTAAGAAACCAGATAATATAAACCCTATCTAATCCATTATATTAGATAGGGGATCTTGCCGGTCAACATAAATGGTTCGTATATCAAAATAGATGTTATAGATTCTTTAGTTTATTTAATCGAGTCTCACCAGTAATTGATGTGTTTATTCTTCAAGGTAGATGCATGACTTGCGGTGTAGTGCTCGTTCATTTAAACTATTATTTATATAAAATCAGTTTGATTTCATATTTTCAAATTAAAAATAATATTTTCTAATATATATATATATATATATATATAGTAATTTTTAGTGGGACTCGGCTTCGTGGACTTCACACATATGTGCTTGGTTAACTCGGTGCAAATTATGGATTCGTTTTAGAGCTCAGGAGAGTCTTTAGGCCAAATTCTTAAAAGGAAAATACTGCAGGCACCACCATCCATCTTCTGCTACATACAAACCTAGAGACTCCAAACTTTGGCACAAGCTTGTAACTGTCAAATCCCAAGCTGAAAATCTTTTCATATGGAATCTGGGTGAAGGAAATTTACATTTTTGGCTTGACCAATGGTTTTGGAATGGTGAGAAGCTCCAAAGCAACAATATTTCCTACCCTCTAAACTCTAAAGTGAAGGATTTCTAGAGTGACAACCAGTGGAACTGCTCCCTCATCAACAGTATCCTTTCCAATGAACAAGCTCATCATGTTCTCAACACCTCCCCCAATCCTAGCCAAGAAGATAAACTGATTACCAAAAACCCACATTCCCAAAAACTCACTCCCTTCATATACCACCATTTTCATTGCTGGCCTAAGGTATCCTGAGGTCAACCTATTTGGAGCAAATTTCTTTCACCCTCCATGTCCTTTTTCTGTTGGAGACTATGGCTTAATATCCTCCCCACATATAACATCCTAAAGCTAAAGGGTTTGAGGGGACCCTCAATGTGCTCATTATGTTCTGCTGATAATGAATCCCTGGACCATCTCTTCTTTTCTTGCCCCTTCTCTCAAAAAGTCTCGGCAATCCTTGTTGCAAGCCCTACATGTTAATACTCTCCTTCTCACTGAAATCCGTTGTTATTTGTCGGCCGATCGGCTAATGTTAAACTTGACACCATTCCTTGTATGGACTCTTGGTTCATTTGGATGGCAAGAAACAATGCCAGATTTCACTCCCAACCCCCTTTAGCCACTAAAGTTGTCTCTAATTGCCTTACCTATTTACAAAAAACTATCACTCATCTTAAATTCCCAAATATTTGTATCAATTGGACCCACCCCTCCAAACTCCCCCTGTGAACTGTTGATACTGGTTCCCTCCTCCACCTCCCTACTTTAAAGTCAACACTGATGGAAGTTTTAATTATACCTCTACTGGTGTCAGGGGTCTATTCAGAAACTCTTTGGGTAAGTGCCTACTACTCTTCTCCTCTCCAATTGTGTCTGAAGATTCCTTAGAAGCTGAAACCATTGCTTTGTATTGGGCACTTCAGGTTGCCCAAGATTGCAACATCAAAACCCTTATTATCGAATCTGATTCCCTGAGCTGCATCAAGATTCTACAAAATAGAGAGACCCCTCCTTGTTACATCTACAGGTGGCACACCAAGATACATCAACTTAGCTCCTATCCCAGCAACTCTTTTGTCTTCACTCCTAGAGAGGACAACCGACATGCACATTGGTTGGCCACACATGGATGTCATAGTGATAACCCCAGCATTACAATACATCCTCCCCCTCAAATTGAAAGGCTTATACATGGAGACACGCTCGGTTTAACTTATCTAAAGACAGTTTAACTCATCTTTGCATTTATGGTACTATACTTATATATATACTTTTACAGTTTATATATAAAAGTATACACATATACATTTCCTTTTGAGTGAATTTTTGTATGTGAGGATCCTTTTGTCTCTTACCTTCAACATTTTGTAATCCTCATGATCAACATGTAAGGAGCCTTTGTGCTCTTTCTGTCTATATATATATATATGGGAAAGCCTATATATATATATATATATAGAAATGGCGGCTGGCTCCTTTGCTCTGCTAGGGTTTGGCTGGTGATGGCTTCCCTGGGTGGCGGCTGGGCATTTTGGCTATTTCTCCAAGGCTGGGGGTGCTGTTTGGTCTTCAAGTTTGCCTTCTCTGGTGGTGGTAGGTGGTCGGTAAGGCCCTTTCAAGGGTTTGGATCTTTCTCGGGCAAAGTTTTTGAATTTCTACTGTTCCATTGGTTGGGTTCAGCTACTTGCTGCCTTTTCCTCCCAATGTCTTCTCCCTTTGTTGTGTTCTCTGATGTTACTTTAGCTCTGACAATCTGCTGTCATGGCTGGGATCAACATCTCCACCTCTTATGCTTCTGCACTAAGTAAAGGTCTTCCTACTACTAATGCTGCAGAAAATTACTTTTCCCCTAAAATTTACATGATGCAGCAGCTAGGAAATCTGATTGCCCTTTCATTTGACCTCTTGGCTTTAAGGAGGGCAGACCAGCCATTATTTTCACTACTAAGGAAATGGAATCTCTTGCTGAAGCAATTAAGTTCTCCATTGTGGGTCAATTCCAATATGTCCACCCTAAGATGGAATTAGTCAGGAATTGTTTTGAGCAGATCCCCTTTGTGGGTCAATGGAAACTTAAAGTGATGGATGGAAGACACCTCCTTACAGATTATCCAGGGAAGAAGACTATGCAAGATTAATTGGAATGTAGAGTATGCAAATAGCTAACACCCAGATGAAACTCATCAAATGGTACCCTGGTTTTGATCCAGCTAAAGAACCTCCACTTAAACCTATGTGGTTTAAATTTCCCAATCTACCTATTGAACTGCTCCACACAAATGCTCTATTTCAGATTAGTAGAGCATTAGGGACTCCCCTTAAAGTTGATCCTTCCACTTCTAATTTGGGGAACATTCATGGAGCTAGAGTGCTGATTGAAAGAGATGTTTCTCTCCCTGAGCTAGATAAATTGTGGATTACCACCTCAGACAGTGGTGAGGGTTTCTGGCAAAAAGTCCAAATGGAAACTAAACCAGTTTTCTGTAAACACTGCAGAATGTTTGGTCACTTAATGGAGAATTGTTACGTGATTAAAACCCCCTTCCAAAAAGCCCGTCGGACCCCAACCTTTAGTGCAACAAACCAATGATACTCGCTCAAGGGAACTTAATAGAAGAACCTATCGTTCTAGACTCTCCGGTCGATATCTCCGCATTGCACGGAGATGTGAACCCCGAGTTTATCCCGCAGGATCCGATAAATCCTGCTCAAGAAGACACCTCTACATTACCCCCTGAACTCCCAATTAAAGCTCCAAAAGACTCACACAGTCAAGATAGCATTGAGCTGGACATTATACCCTCCATAGATACTATATCTACATCCCAGAATAATATTCAAGTTGCCTGGCAGGAACAAAAGGCAAAAAAGAAGAAAAAGGTGTTATCTGAACTTCAAAAACTGACCCAGGGTGGCGAAAGTGTCACTACCCCACTCGATAATAGAAGTGGCGTAACTAGATCTAGATCCGGATCCGCCCTGACTCACTCCCCACCCCGACCTAAACCTCCGTATGTTTAACTTTTTATGTTGGAATATTAGGGTGTGGCCCACCCCTCATCTCTTAAAAGGCTATTGCATCTTTTTAAGAAATACCAACTCTGGAGTATTGTGCTTCTGAACCATTGGTACACAAACACAAATCCAAACCGTTTTCCAAGTTTGTCGGTCGTTCCATTTTTACTAACTCCTCCAATAAAATCCGGGTTCTCAGCAGCGGGAACTCCATTGCAAAGTTATTGTGGACCATCCTCAATCGATTCATTTACATTGTAAAGTTAATGGTATTTCTTTTGCTACAACTTTTGTATATGCAGGCTGCACTAAAACTGCTAGAAGAGAACTCTGGCATGAAATCCATCTTATCAGCTCAAGGGAGTCTCTTAGCTGGATTGTGGGTGGAGATTTCAACAACATTTCTTCTACTATAGAAAAATCAGGTGGCAGGCTCATAAAATTTTACACTTAACAGGTCAAATTAAGAAGTAAACAAAGTTCTCAGAATCAATCTTCACAAATTCTTTCCAACTTTTAAACACCGATACTTTCCACAACAATTCTCTTTAAATTAATTACTTCTCCATTTTAAGAAAGAAAAGATAAAGTAAACTACTCTAATGCATTGGGAAAATATAAAACACATTGATTTGAAATCAAAAACGATAAGAAAAATAATAAATGAAAGCAAGCATTGATAAACAAAATAAAAAGTAAACATCATTCAAAATTTTTACACAAGACTAAGGAAGTTCCTCTCGAAACTTCGAATTTTCACAAACTACTCCTCGTGAGCATGTCTCCAAACTCCGATACCCAGAATACAGACTTCAGAATTAATAAAAACTAAACTAAAAGAAAGAAAAGAAGGCGGGAGAAGAACTCTTAACTCCGACCCTTTTCTCCTTTCTACTTACCTCTACTCTAAATACAAACTTAAAATGGTGCGGAAGAATCTACTAAATTCCTCTCTTCGAAATATATCAAGAGCCTCTTCAATTCTTCTTACTTCTTCACTTCTAAGACTTCTTTAATAGTGAACCAAAAGGTGCCTTCGTGTCTTTCAAAATGTGTCCAGATTCGATATATCTACTAAAGGAACGCACCCTTCATTCAAATTCGCCGCCCAAAGGAAGCTATGGACGTTACCACCAAGAGTTGCATCCATTCCCTTTGAATTTGGTGCCAAATCTAACTAAAGTTCGATTTATAACCGTGGCGGTTAAGCGCCGCTCACGAAGGCTTAGCCGCGCAAAGGCTAAATATTTTATTTTTCATTTTTTTTGTCTAAATTGATCCAATTTTGCTCCTTTCATCATGGCCATCTATTTTCATCATACTTTATAAGAAAAACACAGAATGCCTTCCATTAATGCGCAATATCATTAATAATAGGTATAAAAATGTGCATAAAATTAATATATATTTTAGGTGTATCACATACCTTAGCAATTGCATGCCCCGCAGTTTCAATCACCTTTCGGCAGATGGGATGAAGATAGAGCACCATCCTCTCGAGCGAAGCTGCTCGGGCATCGACTGTGATCTACCTTCGTTAATAGATGTTTGCTACCTCCTTTAGGCATTATACTGTGGGCGTACGACATTTCCGCGCTAATTTCACTATACTTCCGATTTAGATGCTTGTCAAGATACAATCATTTGTACCGCATTTTCAGCCATAATTAACGAAGATATTTTAAATAAAGTCTATTCTTTCAATGTATCGTAATATAATGGATGAAAACTCGTAGGACTACACATTGGTCTCAAATTCTAAACGAACAAAGAGAAATACAAAAGAAACTTAAAAATAAATTAAATTAAAAATTAAAAGAGCTAAAAAGTGAAAATAAAAGGAAATTGAAATCGGGAAATTCTTTTCGATAAAAGAAAAAGCAATACGATATCAAAGAAAGCAAATTAGAAAGAAAAGGATAAATAATTTCTTCTCGGAATCTCGAGTTCCTCACAAGTTGCACAATTTTGTGTTCCTGTTGCCACTTGCCAAATCTCACATTCGCATATTCACATCGGCTACTTCCCACAACAGAATCCCATAAATTCCTATAATTTTCAACAAATTCACAAGAATTGCACCTCTTCTCCTTTTCTTGAAATTCCACAAAAATTTAACATCAATTTCTCCAAAATTCAAAACACTAAATTCTAGAGGATGATGATTTTACATTCGATGCCGCATTACTTCAGACACTCCTCATCACAACCCTTCAAATTCTAACTTCGAGGGTCGATGCAAGGATTTCGACTCCTCTCCATTTCCACCTTCTATCCGAGATATTTTCCGTATTCAAGATATCCCAGGATTGGTACAAGGACTCGATTCCATAAAATTTCCACATATTTTCCAATTTATATGAGATATTTCCGCATTCACAAAATTCCACAGGGTCGATGCAAGAGCTCTCGGAGTCCCTCTCCACAAATTTGTCACTTCTTATCCGAGATATCTTCCGTATCTACAATATTCGAGGGTCGACAAAAGGATTTCGACTCCTCTCCACATACTTTCCACATCCTATCCGAGATATTTTCCACATTCAATATTCAGGTGGATCAATGCAAGGATTCTGTACCTTAAAGTTTCCATATGTTTTCCATCTTCTTTCAGAGATATTTTCAACGCTCGCTATATTTAGGATCAGCAAGAATTTTGATTTCTTAAAGTTTCCACATTTTCTTGCATCTCATAAGTTTATTGCACACATGATATTTGTAAGGATCATTACAAGGATTTTGATTCTTGTATATGATATTTTTAGATCGATGTGTTGATTTTGAAAGCCACACACATGACACATTTAAGGTCGTATACAAGTGTATTTCCGACGTCTCTCTTATGTCTCACATTTCCGACATTCTCGAGACGAAAAGGATTTCGATTCTCTTTCCAGATTTTGTACCAAATTCCAGTTCTCATATGTCGGGGTCAGTACCCAAATACTGATTTCCATCCTTCGAGATCAAGAATGAAATCTTTGATTCTCTTTTCCGCACTCTCTTAAATTTAAAACTTTCACAAAGTCAATTTAAAAAAATCAAATTCAAAATCGTAAATTTTGTAAATTTAAGAATTCAAAATCTCAAAGTCAAATCAAAATCAAAATCAATCGATTAGGTCCCCTTTCAAATTGAGGATCGAAATTCATAACTGCGATGAAGGTCTTTTATCTATTCATCCCTGCCGAGATATCCGGAATTTGAAGGTTTTCACCAGATAACCCCCAACGGATACTTCGCTGAATTTGACTTTTGATTTAAGCCCGATAACCTTGTTGCATTGTGTTGGTTTTGGTTAATTACGCTTGGCCAACCCTAATACAAGCGCCGTGCCCATCTTGTGACACCACACCTAATGGGGTCCATTAGCCTGTTCTCACTTTTATCGAGGGCTACTTATTCTTTAGAAGCCTCTAATCTAGTCATAGGAGTTCATACTATCCTAGAAGACTAGAAATGAACCCTCTGACCGTAAATTCAAAATGCTTCGTTTCAGTCGTAGTTTCCATGCCTGCCACAAACCTCTAGCACACAAGAGGATGGAGCCAAAGATAAGGAAACTCAAGGAATCCACTCTAGGATGGTCAAGCCTTAGAACTAACTCGGTGGCTGGTTTGGACTTGGGGTTTGCACACACACACACACTTTTGCTCGTAACCTAAAACCTAACCAAACATGTCCAACTCGGCTCTCTACTTTTTGAAACTCAAGGAGTGGTTCCCCAAGCTCTTACTTCTCTAGGCCGGTTCTGGGTTTCTGCCAACACATGGAGGATCCAAAATGACTTTTTTGGTCCATGACTCAAATTGGTTAATATAATGATCGATATTATTAATACATCCCAATTTTACTGTAATTCTTAATTTTCACCTTTCTTTAAAATTTCAAACTTCACCACAAAATTACCAAATTACCCTACAACCCTCATTTTACCTCCAAAATTGCCAAAATCTAAAATTTCCCTTAAATTATTTCAAAACATTTAAAAACACACAAATTGACCAAAATCCACCAAAATACCCAAAATGCCCCTAAAACCCCTCAAATTTACTAAAATGCCCTTCAAATTCCAAAATTCAAAAAGTTCCAAAAATTCTCGAAATCTCCAAAAACACTTCAATTGATCCAAAAACCAATTAACCTCTCCATCGAGCCCAATTCGACCAAATTGGACTCCGTTCTGTCTAAAATCCCTAAATTGACCTTCTAGGCCCAAAATTTCTAAATTACCACCAATTCCACCAAATTGACTTCAATCTCCATCAATTTCAATTCTAAATCAAAATTCATCATCTACACACTCAATCTAAACCAAATCCAAACTCAATTGAATCCAATTTCAAGCTCAATTCTAAACCCAATTTAAAAGACCATCAGCCCAAATCGCATATTCCCCCAAATCGAACTTATGATCAAATCAATTTCTAGAATTTGCATTCCAAACCTCTTTATAACATTCCCAAATCAAATTGATCCACCGATCGACAAAAATTCGAACTCAAACATTACCCGACTCCAATCTAGGTCAAAACCAAATTTCGACCTAAATTCTAAATTCTACCAAATCAACTATCAACTCAACATTTCCATCCACCGATATCTAAAACTCTTTACCACAATCCCTTGGAACAAATTGAACCATCAAGTGAACCAAACCAAAACCTAGCCCAATAATAAACCCAAGTCTAGCCCAAATACCCGAAAATCGACTCATGTAACCAAAGTCCATCAAATCGAGCCTCCAAAATCAATTCAAAATCACCTAATTTCTTTTCAAAACTTCTAATGACAATTATCCAAGCCTACTTATAAATCAATTGACTCAAAACTATATAGAAAACCCAACCAAAACCTACAAGTTGACCCTGAACACTACTCTTGACCTAACCAAGCCAATCGATCAACCTAATGCAATGGCCAATGTACCAACATTCGGGGACTTCTAGAAACCAACTTTCGATCTACCTAGCCCAAAATGGCTTGGTCCATACCAAGGTTCCATGATTTAAGGATTTCCTTCCATTTTCGTAAAAATAAAATATATCATTACGTTTCATCACAGCCATCTTGTTCACTATTAACTCTTCCTCTAGGCTCACCTGACTACCCTAGCCACCTCCATGCACTTCGACCGGCCACTTAGTGCCGAAAATCCCTAATCGAGAACCACCTCAAGTCTTAAACCTAAAGTTGAAACTCTCCCAGCCAGCTCAATTCCCAATGGTCAACTGCACAGCTTCTTCCCCACCAAAGCAAACAGCTCACCCGCATGGAGCTGCCACGTCGCCCACTCCTTACCCCTCCGTTTATACACCAACCCCTCATGGCCGAAAGAGGATAGTGCACTAAACCTATAATAAACTCTGCCAAATTATTCCCGTATCCTCTACCGTGAGAGAAGTTCATCCTCACCTTTTTTCAACCCTAATTCGTGGCTCGAGCTCAATTTCAGAAAGCACAAAATCATGCCGTAAATAGGACACTTCACCCCACTCCCCAAACCTCAAATTGACCATTCCCAGAGCTTCACTCAGGCCAGAGACAAATTTTCTCCACTGAAAACCCCATCTCCCCGCACCTCTACACTAGACTTTTTCCTCACCTCTCCACCTACCGAAGGAGTTCTGGAACCAAACCTTCTACTGTGGCCAAACCAACACTTCTAGGAGGTTCTCCCGTACTCCACCGAAGCTTCTACAAGAATCGATTGAGGCCACACCTCTCCCCGAAACCTATTAAACTATTCCCCCCTTTTGAGGTAAGTTTTATATCAGAAGAAAATTTTATGTTCTCGGGTCACAAACCATACGGATGTGTTCATTTAGATTCAGATCAAGATGTAAGAACAAACCTAAAGTGATTTGGTTGAGTTCAGGCGTAGATTATAGGGTTTTAGCGTAGACTTACGCCTGCCAGGGTCGCATTGGGACAATGAGTGTGAGCCACTGGATCACACGCTGTTGCGGAAGTGACACCCCTGTGACATCGTGTTCCGACGAGTCAAGATGCATAATGCACAAATGTGTGGCGGCTAACTCGTATGGCGCAATGAATCAAATGGAGGCGTGGTCTATTGAAGCCGCCGAGTTTGTGCCGGGTGGGTTGTCTGGGTCAAGTAGAAAGTTATGGTTTTTCCGGATTTATTTAATTTCGAAACTTTAAAATTACATAACTTGGTGTAGAAAAATCATAAAATAAATGAAAAAATATCCACTTGCTCGTAGAATAAAGGTAGAACAATGTAGAGCAAATATTAAAATATTAATTTATATTTTTTTCTCAATTAATTAAATACTCTTATGAATATTTTATTTCTCAATAAGAAAATATTAATCACCATGGCTTCAAACTGGGATTGATTCCTCATGTTAATACAGATGTTCTCTTATTTTTCCATGGTTAGAGGGCATCTCTAGCTAGAGACGCCTAATTTTTAAGTCGAACTTATTTGTTTTAATGTAATGATTATAATAAAAAAAATATAAATCATAAAAATACAAAACTTATTTTGGTTGCTTCGTTGCTTCACTGTAATCAGAGAACCCTAGGAATAATTTAAAATGGATCTAATTAATTAAGAGTGGCACTAATTGTAATTAACTCGTTAAACACCTCAAAAAATTAAAAAATAAAATATAAACGGAAAAATCACAAAAATCGTTTCACACTGTAAGTAATAATCATGTTAAACCCCATAAAAATTTGAAGTCAATTGGAATTGATTTAGTCACTAAATTAATTTTTCCAAATAAAATAGTATTTTTTGCATTAAAATATAATTAATAAAATTATAAAAATTGTTTTAGGAGTTCCTAGCTAATTCTCGCAGAAACTTAAGAAAAAATAAAATATGCATCAAAATAAAATTTTTTTGAGCTATATTTTGATTTTTAAATAATTAAAAATATTAAAATAATTAAAAATCATTAAAATCACAAAAATATAAAAATGCACCAAATTTTCAATTTTGATTTCCCGGTTACTGGGGATAATTAATATATTTTTCTTAGTTTTCTAAATAAATTTATGTGTTTTTAAAGGGCTAAAATGAATTTTTCTTAGTTTTTCACTAAAATAATTAAAATAAATAAAATATGGAATTACTCCTCCAAGTTCTCGAAACTTGAGATTTACGAAAAATATAAACCCGATTTTCATTTAAATAATATTTTATATTTAATTAATACTCAAAATAAAGAACTAAATATACTAATTATAATAAAATTAAAAAAGTCATAAAAATTGCTTTAGGTGGTCCTCCAACCTAAATGAACCTCCAATAATTTTCCTAAGGACAAATAAATTGTTTTGGCTAAGTTAATGAATTAACATTTAGAATACCTATTTTTGCATTAAAATAATTATAAAAAATAAAATAAAAACTAGAAAAATTACATTTTCTCCTCTAATATTTTAATTGACCCATGAGTGGGATAACATAAAAAATTTCAATGTGATTTGAGTTGATTTTAAAGAGTTATGAAGTGATATACCTTAATGCTAGCAAAAGGATGTGCTTATGGAATTTAAGTTTTAAATTATTATTTAGATTTAATCAAAGGTAATGGTGATAAATGATTTTAATCAACTTTGTGATGATTGAAACATAAGGGGTTGAAAGGTTGAAAACCAATTCCACCACCCCATAACGAGGGTTTAAAATGGTAATTTTACATTAATTATGGTAATTTGCAAGTTAATTAAACTAAATGATTCTATGCAGGGTTTTATTTTCTAAGATAATAACTCATTAATTCGGTAGACCCCTAGCTAATGGTTTGATGATAATACAATGATGGATAATGAATAAATGACATTTAATTTAAACATTCCTATATTTAAAATTTTAACCACAAACCTTAATGGCTTACTAGGTGAACTAGGCTTAATCCAAAATTTTCCGATTAATGCCAAGCAGAAGAAAACACGGACACATTAAGAATATTTTAAGAATACTACTAGCCCAACAATAAATTAATTGATTAAATTCCTTAACAAATCAATTTACTTTTAAAGGGCCTTTACCTACATAATTTATAAAATGAAATACCGAGTGATGTGCTTACTTCGCTCATGGAATAATTAAATCATTAATGTTTATCGAGCATAGGGTTAAAACACACTCACTAAATCTCACTACAAATAGATGAATGATTTAACAACATAATAAGTTCGCAGGAACTAGGGACCTTCTCAAGGCTTTAAAAGATCTTTTAGGTTATGCCTGTAATACTTTATAGTCTTTTGCTCAGTTCTTGAGGACAACCGAACCTATTATGCTTTGCCCAAGAAAATCATCCATTACAAAAATGACTTAGGGCTCGTAGGCACACCTTAAATCAAACTTTCCTATTTTTCTTACATGCAACATATTTTAATTACTCGCAAGATTATACATATATACTATATATACCGACATTTCAAATTTCGGAGTGCGAGAAGTGACTAGTACGCTTTTATATTTTATTTACAGTAATTTTATTTACTGCACTTTACTTTTGATACATTTCTTTTTCTCGCAAATTATGCCACCTCGCATGTTAAACCAAAACCAAAACCAAATTAAAGCAAAATTCACAACAACAACATGATAAGAAAACTCTAAAATTAATCGTTTTAAAACAAAAACAAAAAATAATTGCACCAATTAATACGACTTCTGGATGATTCATCGGGAATCCCTCAAATGAGGCAACCTTCAAATGTAGCCTAACGAGACTTCCCCAAGTCAATACGGTTATTGGAATTCATTTAGTTAAGTTTGGAAAATTCATTCTGACTAAGTGAATCCGAAGAAAATAGTGGTGCCAGAATGAAGGAACCGTGGGATCCTTATCGGTGTAGCTCTAACCAACATAAACTCCCCCTTAATAAGACATTTAAATAATTATGGCTATAACATTAAACTTGACAAGTACACCAAAACTTGAACTCTAAACCTAATACTTTTCTCAACCTCCTCAATTACACTTCTAGAACTTAATTAATACTATGGACAGTGATAAGGCAGCAGGACCAGATGGGTTCACCCCAGATTTTTATAAAACATTATGGCATCTTATAAATTCTGATGTTACTGCTGCTGTTAAAAGTTTTTTCCATGGAATTCAATTGTCTAAATATTTTGCTTCTTCCACTATCATTCTGATTCCTAAGAATAGAAATAAAGTTACTTGGCAAGATTTTAGACCTATAAGCTTAACATCCACTTTTTCTAAGATCATTAGTAGGATTCTTGTGGCCAGATTTCAACCATTGCTTTGAATGAATTAATTTCGGAGAACCAAGCTGCTTTCATTAAAGGAAGGTGTATTAGTGACAATGTGCTCTTGGCTCGAGAACTTTTAATCGATCTTGATAGAAGTTGTAGAGGCTCTAACATCATTTTTAAATTGGATTTAGCAAAGGCTTTTGATACAATAAGTTGGAAATTCATTGTAGATGTGTTGGTGGCAAGGGGATTCAATGCAGCTTTCTGTAATCTGATTTTTAGATGGCTTTCCAATAAACATTATAGTGTTATGATTAATGGGGAGTGCCATGGTATCTTCTCTTCTGGTAGAGGCATTAAACAGGGTGATCCATTGTCACCTTATATTTTCATTCTTTCTTTTGATTATCTATCAAAGATGTTAAATCATGCTCAACACTCACATCCATATACTCAATTTCAGCATAGATCTTCACAACTGATTTCTCATCTTACTTATGCAGATGATGTTATTGTGTTCTCTAATGGCAGCAAACAATCCATTAAAAGTTTAATGAAAACTTTGACTATGTTTGAAAGTATTTCTGGTATGGTTTTTAATAAACCAAAATGTCAATTCTTAGCTGGATCCAAAATTTAAAAATTGGATTGCTGATTTTACTGGTTTTAAAGAGGCTCATTTCCCATTATTGTATTTGGGATTTCCTTTGATTAAGGGAAGAAGGAAGTTATGTCATTATGATGACATTGTTGCTAAGATCTCTTCACAAATTAACTGCTGGTCAAACACTTTTTTATCTAATGGGGGAAGAATAACTCTTCTTAAGAGTGTTTTAACATCCTTTCCTCTTTACATACTTCGAATGATCAGAATGAAGAAGAGTACTCAAAAATTAATTTCTGTTATGTTCAACAAGTTCTTATGGGAAGGTAATCATAAACAAATGCACTGGACAAATTAGGATAAATTGTGCAAGCCTATTGATTGTGGAGGTCTTGGTTTTAAAAGCTTTCAACATCTAAGCTTTTCCTTCTATTGTAAACAATGGCTTAAATTTAGAGCCAAAGATTCTCTTTGGTCTAAATTCATGCATGGTAAATATTGTCATAATATTCATCCTTCTCAAGCACTTTTCAAAATGGGTGATTCCAGGACTTGGAAGGAGCTACTTAAAGTTAGGTCGAAGAGTCTGAAGAATTATTTACTTGGGATATTGGTAATGGTCAAATCAATTTTTGGTTTGATAAAAGGTTGTATGATGAATCTTTAGCAAATCATTATACTCCTTCTAATATTAAACTTGTTGCTGATTGTTGGAAAGATCTTAAGTGGAATTCTGAATTACTTCAATCTCATCTGAATCCTGATATTATTAACAAGATTTTGTCCATCCCTATTCAGATTGATGGGAAGGTTAGACTAATACCCAAGAATTCCTCTAATCAGAGTTTATCTAAGTTTGTTTATCATTCTTGTTTCAAGTTGGCAAAAGAATGATTGGGGTGATAAATTATGGAATAAATATATCACTCCATCTATGTCCTTCTTTTCTTGGAAATTATTTAAGAAACTCCTCCCTACGGATGATATTTTGAACCTGAAGGGTATTAGAGGTCCTTCTATTTGTCCTTTCTGTCTTATTGATGAGGAATCTTTATATCATATCTTCCTTAATTGTAATCGGATTCAGAAAATCTGGAAGGAGATTCTATCATTATTAGCACAGAATGATAGATTTTTTAAGTGGAATTCTATAGAAGCTTGTTGGCAGGATTGGAAAAATGTTTCTTGTTACTATATCCCTTTGATTATTTTCTGGTTCATTTGGTTGGCTCGAAATGATATTATACATCATAATATCTCCTTCTCTTCTCAATCTATCATTAGGAACTGCTATCCTTATTTTAACAAATTGTAGAATTTTATTGCTCCTTCACTTTTTTAAAAGAAAAAAGAATTTGTTTTGGTTCAATGGCAAGCACCTATGCAACCTTGGTTGAAAATCAACACTGATGGTAGTCACAAATCTTCTTCTGCTGGTATTGGAGGACTTTGCAGGGATTTTAGAGGACAATGTTTATGGTTCTTTGCTGCTCCTATCATGGCTTGTTCTGCACTTGAAGCTGAAATCATTGCAATTTTTTGGGGGCTGCAAATTGCTGAAAAACTGCAATTAAACTTCCTGCATTTTGAAATTGATTCCTTCATATTTGGATAAAAAAGATCAATGCTATTACTGCTTCTAAGCAAATTATTTGGTCTCACATCTACAGGGAAGGGAATCAGCCTGCAAATTGGAGTGCATCTACTGCTTCTGAAACCTTTAATGTAGTTTGTAGTTCTGTTGTTTTTTCTTTTCCTTTATTTACTTCTCTGTTACATGGGGATTCAATTAAGATCCCACATGTTAGATGTATCAACTCTTCTGTTTAATATAGTTTTCTTCTTCTAAATAAATAAATAAATATATATATATATATATATATATATATATATATAAAGAGAAAGAGCATCATTAGCTCCTTACATGTTATAATAGAAAGGTAGTACAAGAGAGAAGGGAGAACCACCTAAGGCCCCTATGGTTCTCGGCCACATACAATAAAGCCCCTACAGGAAAATACAAAAGGGTAAACACTGAATACATGGAAGATGGAGGGCTTTGGATGTGAAAAGACTTCCATCAGGAATCTGCCAGAGGCTAAAACAATCTGATAGCTGTCCTAATAGGAATGGCCAGGAAGATCAGTCCATGGGATGGGCTAAAGAGAAGTAAAATTTACCGGTCTAAGTTGGGGGAGGCTCGGCTTGTCCCCAGCAATGATCGAAGTTTAACTCATATGTTGGGGTAGTAGATACCCTCACTGCTGAGAAGATGCACCCTTACTTGCCGGCCGGTGGGCAACTTTATTTCCTTCCCTAAAAATTGAAGAGAAGGTAGTCCGAGGGGATGAGAGCCGTTGAATCTGGTAGATCCGGTAGTTGTGCCTCCAAGAGGAACCACACTCCGGATGTAAGGCGTGAACAAGAGCGATGAGAGTCAACTTCAATCCAGAGGTTAGACCAGTGAACAGACTGTGCAAGCTGCAAGGCATAAAGGACTGCAATGTATTCAGCTTCCAGAGCATCTAAAGCTAGTACAGGAGCATAAAAATAGAGAAGACAGTGACCATGGTGGTTTCTGAAAATGCCCCCAACACCAGCTCTCACATTTGAGAAGCTGCCATCAGTGTTAATTTTAATTGTTGGTCTAAGGGGGGAAGCCATCTTACCAATAAGACCTTGGGGGCAGGAGTAGAGGTAGTAGGTAAATCAATGTTTAACAGGTTGGTGAAGCCTTTATGACGAATGATTTTGTGTAGATAGGCTTTGCAGTTTTTGGCCACTTTGGTAGAAGAGGCAACAATACCATTAAAATTGGCATTGTTCCTGGCCATCCACAGAAACCAGATGACTATGAGATGGCTGGTTTGAATATGCTGGTTGTTCCCCTCTAACCAGAGATTACTAAAATCTTCCCAGTGACAATTCTTAATTTGCCTCGTTGTCGGATAAGCTGTCGCCAAACAGAACTGGAGAAGGGACAGTTGAAGTACAGGTGGGGGATGGATTCCTCCTGAGAATTGCATAAAACACACTTGGAAGGGCCTCTAATCCCTTTTAGCTTCAGAATGTCATCAGTGGGAATTAATCTGTGGAGTGTTCTCTAACAAAGGAAGGCCATAGAGGGGGACAAAAATTGATTCCATACAGCAAGATGCCAAGGCACAGGAGTCCACTGGTATAAGGTGTTATAGATGACTTTAGAGATGCTCTGATGTTGATGATTGGGCCTGCAGATGGAGTCAGGAACTGTTCTAGTAAATTTGATAGTAGAGATCAGTGAGGCTGATTGGTCTTGAAGAATGGCTTTGAGGTGGGGAAGAGACTAGTTGTGCCCATCCCAGAAATCAGAGACTTTAGAGGAATGTTCAAAATGTGGGCTTCTAGCAACCAACCATTCTTTGGGACACCAATTATCAAGCCAGAAGTTGATTTCTCCCCTTCCAAAATTCCAGATATATAAGTCCTCGGCTGTCTTTCTAACATTAAGAAGTTTGACCCGTGTTCGGAATCCCCCAATTTTCTTTCCACACGGGAGGGGTGTGAAGACCTGCGGTATTTCCCCATCATGAACCTTGCCCATAAAGAGGTTTGGGCCCTGAAATGTACCCAGAGTTTACAGAAGTTAACTTGTTGGATGTGTGGGAGACCTTTCAGTCCCAGGCCACCTGCAGCAGTTGGTTTAGCAACAGTTTGCCAAGAGGTCCAGTGGGGTTGCTTAGTCTGGCCAGACCAAAGAAACCTGTTAAATGCCCTCTCCATCTGTAATTGGGTACTTTTCTTCATAGTGACCATTTGGAGTAAGTATGAAGGGAAAGTGGTCAGGATACTCTTGAGAAGAGTGATCCTACCTCCATTAGATAAAAAGGAGATGGTCCAATTTGCTAAGTTGTGAGTTAATCTTGGCTATGATATCATCAAATTGTATCTCGTTTGGTTACGCCCATGGTGAGGAATGCCCCAAGGTATTTAAGAGGAGGAGAAACACATTTGAAGCCGGTGTAGTTCAAGATCCGAGTGCTTAATTGGGCTAGTTGTCAAGTTTGAGAAAATCAATCGACATTTATCGGTATTGAACACCATACACGATTGTTGTTGAAAGGAATCCAAACATATTTTAACCTTTTTAACGAGCTGATTTGTGAGCACTTGGAAAACGAGCATGATATCATCGGCATAAATCAGGTGGGTAATGGAGATGTTGGATCTGTGGTGGAACCTTGCATAAGGTTTGTTCGGCAACTCATGGTCGACCATCTTGGAGAAATAGTCCACTGCGAGGATGAAGATAGTGGGAGATAATGGGTCTCCTTCGTTGTAAACCTCTAGTGGCTTTGAACTTGCCTATAGCAGAACCATTAATTAAGATGGAATGTTCATTGGAATGGAGCCACCTTGAGATAAAGTTGCAAAAGTGGTGATTAAATCCTCTAGCAATCAATACTTCAATGATAAAACCCCAATTTATAGTATCATAAGCTTTTTGTATATCAAGTTTATAAATCAGGTTGCCCCCCTATGGGCTTTGTTTAAATCCAATAGGAGTTCTTGTGCCAGCAAAACATTATCGGTAATTAATCTGCCTTTGACAAAGGCGAGATTGATTCGAACGATAATGTTATCCAAATGAGGTTGGAGTCTTCCCACCATGACTTTCGTTGATTACTTTGCTAATCACGAAGTAAGGCTAATGGGTCTAAAATGTTCCCATCTTTGCAAGGTAGAGCTTTTTGGAATCGGTACCATGCTAGAAGCACGAAATAGCTAGGCGAGAGATTGTCCTTGGAAGAAGCTTTGGATCTGCGGCAACAACATCAACCCCCACCGGATTCCACTCCTTCTTGTAGAAGTCGGCGGTGTAACCATGCGGGCTCTGTTGTTTTAGATGGGTCGATTGAATTTAAAGCCATCCGGATCTCCGATGCGAGGGTATGGCAGTGAGGTGTAGATTGCTTGATATATTGGTAATTCTCATGGAACAAAGAACCATCGATGGGTTTCCTGCACAAGGGGTTGTGATTGAGGAGCTTTTCAAAGTATGAGACGACATCCGGCCCAATCTCATTGTCATCAATGAGCTTTCTTCCATCAGAGGATAAAATGGAGTGAATAGTGTTGCATGTTCTTCTATATTTGATACAGGCATGATAGAATTGAGTATTTTTGTCCCCATGAAGTAAATGATTAAATGCAGCTTTCTGTTTAAGACAACGATCCAGACTTTTCGGTAAGCGATGAGGTGATTCGGTTGTGCAGAATAGAACAGATCTTCAGGTTCAAGTCCAGCTTCAACAGCAGCTTCCACTTTGGTCAATTTCCTCTCAGCTTCTTTAACAGCAGCAGAAAAATCCCCAATAGATGTCCAGCTCCATTTTCTAAGGGCTTTGCTTAAATTTTTTTGCAGTATACTTAGCTTAATTAAGGGAACAGACTGGTCCTCACAGAGCCAATGATCCTTCACCACATTATGAAACCCCTCATAGGTGGACCAAACATTTAAGTATCTGAATGGAGGGGGAGTATTGGAGCAGCTAGGGGAAGTTATGGAGATGAGAATGGGCACGTGATCGGATCCGAGAGAAATTTAGATGAGTAACATAGGTTTGAAGCCAATTTGCAAGCTAATCATTATTCACCAGGACCCTGTCAAGTCTCTCCCAGATTTTACCCCTCTTCCAAGTGAACTCAGATCCTCTAAAACCAATGTCAAAGAGATTGGCAGCAGTGATATTATCATTAAACATAGTCATTTCAGAAAGTTTGGGAGGTCTGCCTCCTTTCTTCTCACAGTTAGACCCAATGCTGTTGAAATCACCTCCAACTAACCAAGGTGAATGCAATTGTATACTGATCTCATGAAGCTGGTCCCATAGCAGTTTTTTATCAACTCTATTGCAACCACCATAGACAAAGGTTGCAGTGCCTTGTCTCCCATTAATCTGAAAAGAAGAGTGAATAAATTGTCTGTTGTCTATGAGAACAGTCCAGGAAACCTATTTTCTGCAGAAAACCCAAATTTTGTTATTGCAATTAGCATAGTGAGAGAATCCATGTAATTTGCTGAAAATCTTCTGTGGACACTTGTGAACCAGGGGTTCCAAAATTGAAATGCACCAAAATTTATATTTTTTATTAAGATACAAAAGCCTTTTGAAAGTTAGGGGATTGCCAATACCCCTAATGTTCCTAATTAGGAAACTAATCATAGATTAGGTAGAGGGGTGAGGGAAGACTGAGATCTAGATCTAGTTCTACCCCTAGTTAAAGAGTTGCCAGCCAGTTCTCCCACAGAAAGAGGAGTACCCAGCTTCTGAACTTTAGAAAGAGCCTTTCTTTTCTGTTTCTTGGAGATCTGTGTGAGCCATTTGCCTTCCAAATCAGATTGCATCTGGTTAACTTCAACTTGAGTGAGGACCTGTGGGTGAGTTAACTGCTCAGTTGATGGAGTGGGTGTGATCATTCTGACTTCCAGTTCCTCCTTTCTACACCAGTCAGTGAGAGCGCGGCGAGTAGGGAAGCCGAGTCATTATCTGGTAAGGAGGGGGAGGTTGATCTAAGGAGGACATTGCCAACACCAGTATTAGGAGTAGCAAGATGAATTGGAGCCTGTGGAGGAGAAATACCACCTGGTCCCCCAGAAGCTGGAAGAAATTCGAGTGACACTGGAGGCCCCGGATCCGATGAGCAACAGCAGCTTCATGTGAGGTAGTAACAGCTGTGGTTTTACCAGAGTTCTGTACTTTCCTGCTAGGAGGGTGGAGTCTAAAACATTTCTCATTGGTAGGTCCAAACATTTTACAATGAGAGCAGAAATAAGGCTTTTGTTGCATAATGACTTCTTGCCATTGTCCCTCACTGGCTGAACCAATCCAGATCTTGTGAATCACAGGCAAGGTAATGTCCCTTTCAACTTGGATTCTAGGCTGCTTCGAGTTTAGCCTTATTTAGAGTTTCGGCATCAAGTCTTAGGGGTGTGCCAAGAGATCTACCAATTTGGAATAGTGTTGTTTGATTAAAGTATCTATAGGGAAGATTTGGTAATTTGAACCAAATAGGAACAATAGGTGGGTCTTTGCTGGGATCAAAATTGGGGGTCCACTTGATGATTTTCATTTCCACCCCAGCTATATTAACCACTTGTTTAGCAAACAGGAGTGCATAATCCTCTTCAATAGAGAAATTGATTAGCAAATGTCTCCCATCTAAAAGTCCAATTTTCCAATTTCCCTTGAAGTTAAGGGATGCAAAGAAATTTCTGACAATTTCTATCTTGGGGTGTCCCAGCATGAATTTGCCAATCAGAGTATGTTTCACCTCATCATCCAAGGCTGACAGTCTTCATCAGTGAAAATAACAGCAGGGCATCCTTCTTTTACTTCAAGTGGGTGAATGAAAGGGCAGGAGATCTTCCCTGCAGCAGCCTCATAAAGATTTTGGGGGAAAATGAGTTTAGAGGGGTCAGATGTAGAAGGGGCATTACCAACCACTCCAGCATAAGTGGCTTTAGCCCAATTTAAGTTGGTTTCCAAATCTATTGGACAGGCTATAAGGGAAAGCCCAGTCAGGAAAACCCCAACCAGCAGAAGACAGGAGATGAATCCAGGTGAGACAAACCAGAACAGTGAAACAGGAATAGCCACAGAAACAAAGAGAACCTGAGATCTCACCTGAGACTTAGCCACCGGCAGGGTCATGGCTGAAACCCTAGCAGAGCAAAATCCTTACCAGCTGCCATTTATATATATATATATATATATATATAATAAAAGCATGCTGGCAGGATTGAAAGGATGTTTTTTCTTACTATATTCCTTTCATTATATTCTGGTTCACTTGGATGGCTCGAAATTATATTGTTCATAACAATTTGCCAATCTCTTATCAAACTATTATTAAGAACTGCTTGTCTTTTCTTAACAAATTGAAGAAGTTTACTGCTCCATCACATTTCCAGCAGAAAAGCAAAACTGTTTAGGTAATTTGTAGGGCACCTAAACATCCTTGGTTGAAAATCAATACTGATGGTAGTTTTAAGTCATGTTCTGCTGGAATTGGAGGACTTTGCAGGGACTTTAGTGGACACTATTTATGGTTTTTTTCAGCTCCTATTATTGTTAGTTCTGCACTTGAAGCTGAAGTGATTGCAGTCTTTTGGGGTCTGAAAATTGCTGAGATGCAGCAAATTAATTTGTTACATATAGAACTGGACTCCTTGCTTCTTTTATAGATTTTGACACAAAGGGCTGTTATACCATGGTTCCTTCATATTTGGTTAAAGAAGATCAAAATCATTGCTTCTTCTAGGCATATTATTTGGTCTCACATCTATAGAGAGGGGAATCAGCCTGCAAATTGGCTTGCAACTAATGCTTCTACATCCTTTAATGTAGTTTGTAGTTCTTCTGTCTCTTGTTTTCCTTTTCTTAGTTCTCTTTTACATGGGGATTTAATGAAAATCCCACATGTTAGATGTATTAACTCTTCAGTTTAATATATTTCACCTTTTTCAATATATATATATATATATATATATATATATATATATACGAAAAGCTCGGGTGGGAGATCTCCTAACACTGCTACAATGAGTACATTTAGTAGTAATATCTCACAAGCAGCTCTCTATGATCTGGGTTACAAGGGACCTCAATATACATGGAAAAGAGGCAGAATTTGGGAAAGATTGGACAGATTCTTGGTGAATGACTGCTGGCAACAACACTTCCTCTTCACCTTTGTCACTCATCTCCAATTTGCTGGGCCTGATCATAGACCCATACTTATTACCATCACTACCCCACCCCAAACTCCCCAGCAAACATGTGGTCTAGTCAGGAATCATTTCTGAAAGTGGTGGCTGAACATTGGAATGGAGTTCATCATTCTGATCCTTGGCTTAATCTATGCTTGCTCCATCAAAAAGTTGCTAGAGGCCTAAAGAAATGGAATTGAAACACACTGGGGGATATTTTCAAGGCTGTGGATGTAGCTCAACATAAAGTAAATCTGCTGGAGGAGAAGATTAAGACTGACATTTCTGTTGAAAGTGAGTCCTATCAGGCTCAGGAGGAATTACTTAAAGCTATCCAACTGCAGGAACAGGTTTTAAAACAAAAAGAAGCTGTCAAATTTTTAAGGATGGGGATAGAAATACCAAATTCTTTCATGCATTTATCAAATACAGAAGGAAATGTAACACTGTGCATACCATCCAATCTGATAATGGTAACATTCTGAAGGATAATACTGCTATTGCCATGGATGCTGTTAAGTACTTGAGCACTCTTCTGAACCCATCAACGAGTGTGAGAAATGAACTAGAGAGCTCCATCTTTATGGGGAATTGCGGTTTGTTAACTCTCTCGGCTTAACGGATATACCCAATGAAGCGAAATGCTGGCTGCTCTCTCCACTATAGATAGTAACAAGACTTGCAGGGCTCGATGGTTTCACTTGCGATTTCTACAGAAGGCTTGGCACCTGGTTAAAAAGGAGGTCTGCAGCTCTATTCAATCTTTCTTATAGGGTCAGAATATTCCTAACTATTTCAGCCATTCAAATCTTGTGTTGATTCCCAAATCTGAATCTGCTAAGCACTGGAGTCACTACAGGCCCATTTACTTGTCATTTGTTATTAGTAAAATTATCAGTAAAATCCTGGTGAATAGACTTCAGCCCCACTTAGATAAGATCATTTCCTCTAACCAATCTGCGTTTGTTCAGAGAAGATCTATTTCAGACAATGTACTGTTGGCACAGGAGTTGCTGTTGGATTTAGATAAAACCTGCAGGGGGGTAATCTCATTTACAAACTAGACATCAGTAAAGCATATGACACTATTGATTGGAAGTTCCTAATGGAGGTTCTTTCTGCTAAAGGATTTTCTAGGCAGTTTTGTAATATCATTAGCAGATGGCTTCTGTCCACTAGCCATTCCATCCTTCTTAATGGATGCTCCTGGGGAAATTTCAAAGCAAGTAGGGGACTCAAACAAGGTGATCCTTTGTCCCCCACCCTGTTCATATTGGCCATGGATTATCTTTCCAAAATGCTTAACTCTCAAGCCTTCATACAACAACACCACAGATATCATCATAGATCAACCTTGCACATCTCACACCTTATGTATGCAGATGATGTAATAATTTTTCCAATTCTCAAAAGAATACAGTAAATCATTTAATGAAAAGTCTCCAATTGTTTCAATCTTCTTCTGGTATGAGCCTCAACTTGCAGAAATGCCATATCATCTGCCCTTGTAAACTGTCCATGAGCCTGAAAAACTGGATAAGGGAGTACACTGGGTTTCTCTTGTCTCACAGGAAATCTGAATTATCTTGGGGTCCCCCTTCTCAAAGGAAGAGTTAAGCAAACACACTTTGAATCCATTCTGCAAAAGATCCAAGCTCAGTTGACAAGCTGGTCTCATTCCTTCCTTTCAAGTGGGGGTAGAATTACCCTCCTCAAAAGCATACTCACAACCTTCCCATCTTATATTCTGTAGATGATCTCCATGACTAAATCTACCCAAGTACAGATGGAAAGAATTTTTAATAGGTTCTTATGGGCTGGGAAAAGGAAGCAGATTCATTGGTCTTCATGGCAGAAGGTGGCCAAACCCACTTGGGCTGGTGGCCTTGGCTTCAAAAGCTTGAACCATCTTTCCTTAGTGAATCAATGCAAGTTGTGGATTAAATTCAAAGCACAGAACTCATTGTGGGCTAAATTCATGAAAGGTAAATACTGCAAAGCTTTACATCCCTCTCTTGTTACCAAGAAAATTGGGGATTCCAGAATCTGGACTGCCATGTTAAAAGTCAGGGCTAAAGCTGAATCTCTGGTCACCTGGGAGCTGGGGCATGGTAATCTGTCCTTTTGGTTGGATAGATGGTGTCCTGAGGAGTGGCTATCTCCTGTTCCTAATGTTCTGAAGGATCCTAACCTGAGAGTGGCTGATTGCTGGGATAATGGTTCCTGGTCTCTGACAAAACTATATTCACTGATCCAAACTCCTTCAGTTCAGCATATTACTTCAATTCCTATAATCAACCACAAGCCAGACAGAATCATATAGGCTGCATACAAAAATTAAAGTTTGTCTAAAGCAATTTATGCTAAAGTTGTTAACTGGCAGGTTTTCCCTGGAGGTTCTCTTATCTGGAATAAATACATCACTCCATCAATGTCTTTCTTCAACTGGAAAATGCTCCACCATATTGTACCAATCGATGACATGCTTAAACTTAAAGGATTGAGGGGACCCTCCATCCGCAGGTGTGTAGAATGAATGAGGAGTACGCTAGACATCTCTTCTTCCACTGCAGCTTTTCTCAGCAAGTTTGGACTCTCTGTGTAAAGCATTTCATGGTAAATCTGCTAACCCTGTCATGGCTTGATTTCTGGGACAGTTGGTATGACTAACAGAGGGCCAAGATGGGACAAATTCGACTAATTCTTGCTTGGTTCATTTGGAAATGTAGAAACCACTCAGCCTTTGATGACCACAAACCTTGTGCCATCAAAGTGGCCAATAATTGCATCAGTTTTATCGAAAGGCGAGTAAATGGAAAGGTTTCCCTCGGATTTGCCCATTAAACACGGCGAGAAAAAGACCCCCCACTACTATATCTTTAGTAACCTGGCAACCCCCCCATACTCCTTTTATCAAAGCCAACACTGATGGTAGCTTCACTTCCTTGGGGGCTGGGGTGGGTGGGGTGTTTAGAAATCCCATGGGAAGGTGTATTCTTTTCTTCCAAATCCCTGTGGCTGCTAAGGATGCTCATAAGGCTGAATTCATTGCTGTGTACTGGGCTTTTAAACTTGCGTCATACTTTCATTGGAAATTTCTTATAGTGGAAGTGGACTCTTCCACTATCATCACTTCTATGAACACTGAAGAAACCCTCCCTTGGCATCTTCAATTGTGGCTCAATAAAATCAGCAAGATTAAAGAATTTTGTATGCACCAATTTCAGTTCATATTCAGGGAAGGCAACGGACCAACAAAACCGGTCGGCAAGATATGCCTTAGCTATCGGAACCGGTGCAATCTCTGCATCCTTCCCCAATCCCCTAATTTATCTGTTGAATGGAGATCAGTTAGCAATTCCCAATATCAGAGCCAACTTCCATACCTGTTGATTTACTGGTCTTTTTGGCACCATGGCTGGTTCACTTTTTCTCCTAGGATTTCTTGTCATGCTGGGGTACTTCTTGGTTGTAACTTCTTTATTGGAATGTTTTGTTAGCAAGAGTTTATTGGCTTGTTGCCAAGAGGGTTTCTTATTTTTTGGCTTTTTAGGAAGGTTACAATGTATCTTGTAAGAACTATTTTTATTAACATGTAGGGAGCCTCTGCAGCTCCTTTCCAATATATATATATATATATACACACACATATATTTCAAAAGAAAGGAGCAACACAAGGCTCCCTACATGTTAGGAAAACATTGGAGTACAAAAAGAGAGGAAGGAGAACCCCAACTAAAAGAAAAGGGAGTACATTGAGTCTTGAGGGTTCTCTTCCAAATACAACTCCACCCAAAAATAATGAAAAAAGAAAACTACTAAAAAAGAGTATATTTATATATCTTCTGAAGTATCTATATAATAATACTAGAAAGAAACTAAAACTACAGACAGAGACAAGGCACAACAGAATCAGGTGGTTTGTAATCTAAGGTGAGGGGCAGCTAGGAGATCGCCATCCAAAAGTATCTTTAATTGGTGAGGGGGTGAGGTGGAAAGACCCACATTGGATGTGAGGGCACCTCTTCTGGCAAGCCAATTTGCAGGTTTATTCCCTTCTCTAAATATGAACTGAAACTTCACCTCAAGCTGTGTTTTAATGAGCTGAATCATCTCAATTCACTGGGAATGGTGCCAGGATGAAGAATAGTTGGAGTGGAGTAGGTGGAACATCACCTGAGAATCCCCTTCCACAATGAGATTAGTCCACTAGAACTTCAGGGCCAGTTTGTTTGCCCAATAAGCTGCTATTAATTCAGTTTCCAATGCATCCACATCAATGAGAGGAGTATGGAAGAACAACAGGCATTCTCCTCTATAATTTCTGAACAATCCCCACATACCAGCAGCTCCCTCAAGAAAGCTTCCATCAGTGTTCACTTTGATAAGGTTGTGACTAGGGGGATGCCAGAATACTTGAATAATTTTAGGAGGCTGAAGATCCTGTTGTGAGGTGGTGAAGCAAATGTTGGGGAATTTCTTCACTTTGATCAGTTTATGAAGGTATGATAGACAGTTTCTAGACACTTCCTTATCAGTAGGTAGCTGACCCCCAAATATTGCCTTGTTTCTGGCTATCCAAATGAACCATGCAGTAAGGATGGGGTAGTGCCCCAGCTCCCAACTTATGCCACTCAGTCCAGCAATTAATCAGGTCATGCCATTAGAGTTGTAAAGTATTGATACTTAGCTTCAATACCAAATTATGCCAAACCTGTTGGGAGAAGCTGCAAGAAAAAAATAGATGTGGAATAGATTCTTCTGCCTTAAGACAAAGCCTGCAGCAGGATGGACCTCTCAATCCTTTCAATTTTAGAATATTATCAGTGGGGAGGAATTTTTTAAAATTTTTCCAGCAGAAAATAGTCAAAGAGGGGGAAAGGTGCCTGTTCCAGATTGGATCTTTCCAAGGGATTGATTCCCATTAGAAAATCGGAGAGTAAATAGCCGTAGAGAGGTTTTGATACTTAAGAGCCTTCCAAACAATTGAGTCATGTTTGGTTCTGTTAAAATTAATAGAAGCAATTCTCCTAGCTGAAGAAGCTTGCAGAATAGTATGGAGGAAAGGTAAGGACCAGGTGTCCCCTACCCAGCAGTCAGCTAGCTGGAGATTCATGTTTATGTGGGTAGTGCAAGAATGCAACCAATCTTAGGGGCACCAATGATCTAACTAGAAGTTGAGCTCCCCTTTGCTAAGGTTCCAAAGATAGGGCTTCTCAGCCTGCTGCCTGTTCTTTATCATTGTCTCCAAAGCTTAGAGTCTCCCAGTTTTCTGGTCACCAGAGAGGGATGGGAGTGCTTCCAGTATTTACCAAATCATTTAGGTGAATATTTGTAAAGTGTCCCCTACCCAGCAGTCAGCTACATGGAGATTCATATTGATGTGGGTAGTGCAAGAATGCAAACAATCTTGGCGGCACCAATGATCTAACTAGAAGTTGAGCTCCCCTTTGCCAAGGTTCCAAAGATAGAGCTTCTCAGCCTGTTGCCTGTTCTTTATCATTGCTCCCCAAAGCTTAGAGTCTCCCAGTTTTCTGGTCACCAGAGAGGGATGGGAGTGCTTACAGTATTTACCAGCTAGAAATTTATTCCACAGTGATTCCTGGGTCTTGAATTTGATCCAAAGTTTGCAAATATTCACCTGAATGATTTGGTTTAGCCCTTTGAACCCCAGTCCACCTGCCCACACAGATTTGACCAATTTAACCCAGGAAGCCATTTGGATCTTCTTTCTTTGACCAGACCAGAGAAAATGATTGAAAGCTTTTTCAAATTGTTTTTGGGTACTCTTCTTCATGGTGGTCATTTGCATCACATAGAATGGGAGAGTGGTGAGAATGCTTTTAAGTAAAGTGAGTCTTCCACCTGAAGACAAATATATATGGGTCAAGTTGGAGAGATAGCTACTAATCTTGTTTAGAATTTCATCAAAGTGATTTTGCTTGGTTCTCCCAGTAGTTAATTGCACTCCTGAATACTTTAAAGGCAATTGAGTATAAGAGAAACTAGTGTGGGTTAGGATCTAATGTTTCATATCCTGGGATAGCTTCTTGGGGAATAAAACTTGGCACTTTGTAGTATTAAAGAATAAACCAGAATGATCTTGGAACTTTTGGATACAGTTGTAGATGAGCTTGACTGCATTCTTTCAAGCATTGGAGAAGATCATAACATCATCTGCAAAGATTAAATGTGTTATTGGAATGTTGGACTTGTGATGATACCTGGTGGAGTTGTTGGAGTGTGGTAGGTTGTTTTGCATCAGAGAGAAGTAGTTCATTACCAAAATGAAGAGAGTGGGGGAGAGTGGATCCCCTTGCTTGAGGCCTCTAGAAGCAATAAAAGGACCCCAGCAGGAACCATTGATAAGGATGGAGTGGGAATTGTTGTTGAGCCATCTATGGATCAGGTTACAAAAGGTATCAGTGAACCACCTGGCAGACAGTACCTGAAGGATGAACTCCCAGTTTATTGTGACATATGCCTTCTTGATATCTAATTTATAGATTAGGTTGCCTTGTCTACAATGTTTATTTAAATCCAACAGCATTTTCTGTGCCAAAAGAACATTATCAGAAATTGACCTTCCTTTTACAAAAGCTGATTGGTTCAAGCTGATCAGTTTGCTTAGATGAGGTTGTAGTCTGGTTACTAAGATCTTGCTGATGATTTTACTAATGACTGAAGTTAGGCTAATGGGTCAAAACTGATCTCAGTTGGATGGTTCATTATTTTTGGGGATCAGTACAATATTCGAAGAGCTGAAGTAGTGGGGGAGGTCTTTCCCATTGAAGAAGCTACTAATAGCCTCAATGACACTATCTATAATGACATTCCGGACCTTCTTGTAAAAATCTGCTGAGAATTCATCAGGCCCAGTAGATTTTGAACTGTCAATTGAGTTTAAAGCATGCCAAATTTCCCGATCATTGGGGGGATTGGTAAGGGAGAGGTTATTTGTGTATTGGTAATGTTCATCAAAAAGAGAGGTGATGATTGGAGTTCTATCCATTTGAGGCTGTGTGACAAGATTCTAAAAATATCTGGTAGCACTTCCGCCAATTTCCAAACTATTGTGTAACTAGGTACCATTCTCATTTTTTATACTGTGGATAGTGTTACACTTCCTTCTGTATCTGATTTAAGCATGAAAAAATTTTGCATTTCTGTCCCCTTCAGTGAAATGTTGAAGGGAGGGTTTTTGCTTTAGAAATAAGTCCTTGGTCTCAATGGAATTGAGAAGTTTAGGTTGAGCTGCTAACAGTTGAAGTTTAGTGGCTCCCCCAGACTGAACAAGGTTTTCTAGCAGTTGGACATCTCTTTTAGCCTCATTCACAGCTGTGAAAACATTACTAAATTCCTGCCCTGAGCTCTTTACTGATTTTTAGGTGCAGCATGCCAAGTTTGATCCAAGGGATAGCATGTACTGGTCCCTACCACTGGGAGAGGATAAAATGAACAAAATTGGGGTGTGTAGACCAGAACTTCTGATATCTGAAAGGAGGGTTGGAAAAGTTGGATGGGGGTGCAGAGATAGACATCAAGAGGGGTCTATGGTTTGAGCAGCTAAGTGGGAGATGGGTAACTGAAGAGAGTTAAAACTGAGAATACTAGAGCTCATTAACTAAGAACCTATCCAATTTCTCCCAAGTGTTGCTTCTCTTCCAAGTGAAATGAGGGCCCCTCTATCCCAGATCAAAGAGGCCAGAGTTGTGAATATTGTCATTAAACTTGTTCATAATGATAAGAATTGGAGTTCTACTTCCCTTCTATTTAGCTGGGTTGGCAATACAATTGAAATCCCCTCCCACAACACAAGGGAGGGTCATTGAGTTGCTAATCTGTTGAAGCTGGTCCCAAAGAAGAACGTTATCATTTTTTCTGCAGCCAGCATAGATAATGTTTACACAAACTGTGTGACCTGCAAAATTGAGAGATAAATGGACTAATTGGGGATGATCAATAAGAGTTGACCACACAACCTCCTTTCTACATAAGATCCAAATCTTGTTGTTAAAGTTAGCATAGTAAGAGAAACCTGGAAATTTTTTTAGGATTTTGGTTGGGTTTTGATGAACCAAAGGTTCCAAAATGGCAATACATCAAGGGATGTGAATTTTATTAAGTTATAAGAGTCTTTTCAGAGAGGGTGGGTTAGCTACCCCTCTAATGTTCCAGCAAAGAAGTTTTATCATGTGGAGGGGGAGGAGGGGAAGTGGAAGAATGAGATTTGGTTCTAGATCTACCTCTAGTTAGGTGGGAAACCTGCCTACTTTTAGAGGATGAAGATTTAACCGGTTATTGACCTTCTATCATATTTTTCTTCTTTTTTTTGGTTGTATTTGTAACCCATTCCTCCTCTATGGAGTCTTGAGCAGGCCTCAACTTATTAATTGGGGGGGTGAAGATTGTGATGGATATTGAAAGCTTCAGTGGGGGTTGGGTTCTGAGTGGAGCTTTGTTATGAATGCGGGAAGGAAAATTAGGGGGGAGTGTGGGATCAGGACTCAGTCTCCTTTCCACAGAAAGATGACCTTTCTTCAAAGAGTGAAAAGATTGATCAGTAGATAAAGGGGCCTCCTTGGCCTTAGTCATCAGCTACTTGGGTGGATTTGCCTCCTGCATCCCCAACAGTGAATCATTTGGAGCTGCAGTAGGGGCAACAGATTGATTCTCTTTAGACAGTAGAGCAGTTTTCCTAGGTGGGGGGTGAAGTTTGTAACATCTATCAGTGGTATGTCCAAACATCCTACAATGAAAAGTATGGTTTTTGTTGCATTATCACTTCTTGCCACTGCCCATCGGACTTTAAGCCTATCCAAATCCTCTTGATTTATGTAAGGAAAATATCTCTTTCAATTTGTATCCTGGCTGCTTCTGGCTTAGCCTTATTTAAATTTGCTGCATCTAGTTTAAGAGGTGTGTCAAGGGTTCTCCCAATTTGGAACAAGGCAGTTTGATTGAAGAACCTGTAGGGAAGATTTGGAAATTTAAACCAGATGGGGACTATAGAGGGTCTTTGCTAGGATCAAAGTCTGGTGTCCACTTGATTAATTTCATCTCCATGCCAGCTATGGTTACCAGCTATTTGGCAAAAAGTTTGGCATAATCTTCCTCTGAATAAAGATTAATAGCAAGTGCCTACCATCCAACAGCCCTATTTTCCAGTTACCTATGAAGTTAAGTGGTTCAAAAAAATTTCTAACAACATATTTGGATGTCCCAACCCAAATTTTTCTATTAGAGTTAGACTGACTTCTTGATTGAGATCTTCCAATTTCTACTCTGTGAAGAATACTGCTGGGCAGCCCTCTTTCTCCCCAATAGGTCTGATAAAAGGGCATGAACTCCTTCCAGCAGCTGCATCATGCATACTTTGAGGGAAAACTAGTCTGGCTGGGTCATTAAGAGAGGGGGCCCTCCCAACCACTCCAGCATAAGTGGCTTTGGCCCAATTAATGTTGGAGTCCAAGTTAATAGGGCTGGCCATACCAGAAAAAGAGGGTCAGCACCAGAACAGAAGCTAGACTCCAGATGTCCAGATACCACCCCCAGCTAAAGAAGGTGAGAACTTCCTAAACAAAAGTCAAATCTAAAATTAAATCTTAAGAGCTAGCCAACTCAAGGACAGCAGTAGAGTCTAAGTGTCCAGTCACCACAAGAGTAAAAAATAAAGGAAGCCAGAGAGCAATTCCAAAAGTCCCCAGCCAAATAAATGAGAGCTTAACACTAGGAAGACAAAACCAATGTAACAGTGAAATTTGAAAAGTGACAAGCCCAGAAAGGACCAGCCACTAGATGAAGGGACCAACAAAAACTACCTCCACTTCTAACAGCACAGAAGAGCACCACCACCCACCTGAGAGCTACCCGAGTCCGACCCGCCGCAGGGTCATCCCGGGAACCCTAGTAGAGCTCCCCACTTCCCAATCGCCATTTTACTTGGATATATATATATATATATATATATATATATATATATATTAAATTAAACATAAGCAAAACTTTTTAACGACCGACAATTTGCATAATACAAATTTAAACCTACTTTCCTACTTAAGTTTTCTATAGTTTTGATATTGAGTCTTTTTGTTATTATTTTAAGATTTTCCATCACCCTATGTGATCGATACTTAGGACTCCATTAGAGCCCTTTATTACTTGTGTGATGTGTATACTCGTGTTTGTATCCTAGTGAATAATTAAAATTAAAAATATACATTAATTCACTAGTAGTGTTAGCCTTAAGATTTTAAAAGATAAAACTGATTATACAGAAATAATTTTTTTTTTGTGATTGTTCTGCAGATTTCTTAGTTTAGCTGTCATGTGTGTTGTAGTGTTGCAAAACATTACTAGCACAGAATCCACATTAGCCAGCCATTTTGGAACATGTGATAGCTTGACCATTCTTTTGGGTTGCTTAATTATTCCCTCCATCTAAGCCATTTGAGCATTGAAATCTTGTTAGTCCTCCAATCAAAATTCTCCTGGTCTAGCACCACCAAGTTAGCAGTTTTAGGTTGAGATAGTGATGAACTAATTGTTGACACCCTTCTATCTCCCAAGCCTCCTCTAACACTCTCTCTGATACCTTCTTCTATGCCTTCTTTAGAGCACTACAAAATGACACAGTCTAGAGATACAACCCCATAGGGCAATAGACAAGGAAGAAAATGGCCTTCTAGTAATTCACATTATTTTCTAGCCCCAACAGTTGGATTTTTCCAATAGAAGTAAACTAAATGAATCCATTCAGTCTGACACAAATAGTTGAAGAGCTTGATTGACCATAGAATTTTGGACCGATGATAGAACATGATGAAGTTCATTAGGACAGCTATGGAGTTGGGTAGTGTTTGTGTAGGAATGATTCCATATAAGGAAAAGATGTCCTAAAACTTTTGAAAGAAATACAACTAAGCCGAAATGGAACTAATCATTAAAAAAGAGGAGGTCGATGCCATACAAACAAATGGCTTAGTCGTTCTCCCTAAGGATCTGAAGCTTGATGGTGGGAACAAAGACATAGGTCTCTTAGAGTTTATCCACGAACCCCAGAGTCATCTTCGATAGAACATTCACTGCGAGTAAACCAAAGACCATTAACAAATATTTTGGAGACATTAAGCATAATGACACGGACTGCAATTACGCAAATATTTAGATTCCAAAAGATGGCTAAAAATAACGTAACATATTTTAGTGGCTAGTGTGCATAATAAATATGTTCTATATTTTAAGGATTTCATATTAATAATTTACACATAAGAGATACTATGCTAGTATACTTATCATTTCAAGTAATATAGTGTTTTCCTTAAAACCCCAACATCGAGCCTATAGTGAAGGATGGATTTTTTATCTCAACTTAGAAAAATTTCTACTTAAACTGCAAAAGAAATTTGTAGGAAAATAATGTTGAAAATGTTTGTAAAAATTTAAGGAGTAAAGTTTACTAGTCCTAATTTAATGCTAAAAGTAAATGCAAATTTTCTAGCTAGTTGTGTTTAAAGGAGTTCAAATAATATGAAAATTCTTTCTCTTTGCAAAAAATCATAATCAGTGTAGGAATCAAGTGTTTAAAGATTAAAAAGTAGTTTTGTGACAAAAATGAGCATACATATTCTTTACCCTCTCATAAGTGCATACAAAACATTGACTAATCTAAAGTTAAGTTCCTAATTGATATGGTTATTTTGGGTAGAATCTAGCCTCTCACTTCCAAATTACCCATTATGCCCTCTCTACAGAACCAGGCCTTAAGTTCCAAACAAAAGATCAAATTGGTTAAGGTTATGGCATGTTACCCTAGAATCACAAATTTTATGCCCATCAAAACATATGTCTCTATCTTTTTGCACTAACCCATGGATTACCTTTTCACCCATGAATTTAATGTGATTCTTACTAGTTCAAGAACACATAGATCTCCCAGGTCATTATGGATACACAACAGATTTAACATTCCAATTGGCTAGATTGATGACATCAATTAAGAATGAAGCAATGAGTCGTCACAAGTATGGAATGAATGATATTTTAAACAATTCTAATCCTACAAATGATTACTTCTAATTTCAAAGAGAAAGATAAAAATTAACAAATCAAAACTCATGGGGATAACACAACAAAACATGTTAAATATTAAAAGCCAAGTACACACAATAATTTAAAAAAAAACTTAAACAAAAATAAAAGATACTTATCTTAGACTTCTCCCCCAAGAAAATCCTTTGGAGTTCCTTTGTTATCTTATTCCTCAACATACACTAAATAACTCTCACTCGCACACCCACACACAAGACTCTTACCAAAGACTCATGCAAAGACGAGACTCTTGAAACTCTCTCCCCAACTCTTTTTTTGGCCAGTTAAAGGCTCCATTAAATAGAGCTCTCAAAATTACCAAGAGTAACTTCTAGCATATCTTCCATATTTGTCCAAATTCAATTCACAAAAGCAAAAACCATCTCTGAAGCTCAGGCACACAACCATGGCACCTTGGCGCCAATCTTCTAGAAGTAGTTTTAACTAACTGGTGCTTAGGTGCCAGGTAACGTTTTGCTCCTTTGCTTCATTTAACTCATATTTTTCTCGTTCTTTTCTCATTTTTCTCTTAAACTCCAATTATTGCACCTGAAACTGAAAATAAACAAAACACCTATATTAAAGCACAATATCCTTAAAAATGAGCTTAAATGTATATATAAACATAGCAGATTTTAAGGCGTATCAATGCCACCCAACTTAAACATTATCTTCCCCAAGTAACTCATCTATTTAACAAAATAATTGCTTGAACTTATGGTAGTGGGTATCATTAAAAATTACTATATTTTTATTCCATAAATGTTATAATGTGACTTTAGAAAATATTTCAATAACTCAGAATAGAATTAAGGTATAAGAATACTTAACACTTAAGTTCGGAATTCTGATTTTGTATTCGTTTCAAAAAAAGAACTGTAATTTGTCACCCTTAACAATATTAGAAGAATTAAAAGATAGATATATGAGAACTCTACTAGTAAAAAGTTTACTAATACATTTAATATTAAGGATAAGTTCAAAGTGTAAACAAGTTACTTCCGTTAAGATAACTCAAGTGAAGCCATTTTTTTAATTAGGCATCTCCTCAAGCTTCTCTCTAAATATTTTTCTTTTTACTTTTCATTTTCATTTTCATTTGATTTTCTCTTTTTCTTTCAGAATCATTTTCAATCTTTTCTTTTCTATTTTTTTTATGTGAGGGTTATTATATCTGGATAGCCTTGAATGGTTTTGAACTTCACTATCTTCCTTATAAAGTTAAAAACTTTTCACATTTTTTTACTTTATAATGTGTATTAGTACGAAAATTATTTTTCTTAGAGTCTATTTCTTTTATAAGTGTAGATTCATGATCCATAGTTCTCAAAAATACATTTTTTCCTACTCAAAATTGTAAAAGCATATTCTTATGCTTTATAACAAAATATCTCAACTCTTAAACTACTTTTTATTACTAAAAATTTTTAACTTAAGTTTATTATAAAATTCAAAATATTAAAAATATAGTTTGTTAAAGATAACATTACTTATCACAGGTTATATTAAAATAAATTTTAAATATAGCTTATTTAAGGACAAATAAAGTTTGTCTTTTTAAATGTATTCTCCCTCCCTAAACTTGAATTTTTAACTAGCTTAAAACATTGCAATACAAAACAAGTATGAAGAGAGAAAAATTTAATGTATTCTTCTATCACAATGTTCTAACTGAAAATAATATTGATACAAAAAGTATAAACTAGTGTGTAGTGGTAAGTAAATTGAAATTAAACACGTTCAATATGAAAAGTACGAAGTAAAGAACTACTACCACACACAAAATTTTATATATATATATATATATATCAAGTGGAGAAAAGGAACACAGTAGTGCAGAGAAAAACTAAAAGTGTTCAAAAGACACATCAGCAGTAAATGTAAAGAACACACAGTCTAGTACAACAAAGAGAATACTAAAAGTCAACAACTACAAGGGAAAGTAAATATATGCAGACTTAGAAAACTCCTCCTCCTCATCAACATCATTATCCTCATCATTATCATCATTTTCTTCATCATCAAAATCCTGATCCATAGCCTTTTGGCGTTGTTGACCTCATTTTTTATGAGGTCTTTTGCTTCTCTTTAGTACTTAGGATCTAGCCTTAGGCTTTTCCTTTGACTAATCTTAGAGGACTAGAAATGGAACCTACCACTTAGAAATTCAAACACTTCTTGACTCCCTACAAACCCCACAAGCTTGATTGTAGACCCCTAATCACCAAGTGGGTTGAAATCAAATGTGGAGGTTTAAAAGGATGAGTTCCCTATAGGACTTTTTGGCCTTAGGACTACCCTGGGTGGCCTGGTCTGGTGAGGGTTGACTTGCACATACACTTCACTCTCACACACATTCCAAGTCCTAAAACCACACTCTCACCCAACTTGACTTCCTGACTTATGTAGGTAATTCATATGGATGGTCCTTAACCCCTAAGCCCCTCGCTAAGAGGGTTAGGAACAACATAGTGAATGCCTCAAATGAGTCCTCTCATGGCTCTTATGGGCTTAATATGTCTTCATGGCTCAACCAAAATGATTCCATCTCACTCACACTTGATCAATCTTCCTTTTTTCAAAATTTCAGTTTTTGACCCCCGGGGCCCTGACCCACCAAACCTACCAAATACCCTTGAAATGAACCAAAATTTGTAAAATTACCTAAATTATCCAAGATTCCTCAAAATTAATCCTAAACACTTCCCGCCACTAAAATTGACCATCTTTGGCCAAAAATACCAAAATTTCCAAAAATATCCCTAAACCCCCCCAAAATTACCAAAATACCCTTTTACCCAAAAAATCCAAAAATTCTAAAAAATTCCCATAAAATTTCAAGAAATCTCAAATATTCATAATTTCATTTTGTTCAACTATACCATAGGCCAATTTTTCCAATTTACCCCACTTTTACTAAAACCCCCAATTTTTAATATAAGTGAACCCAATTTCAAACCAAACCACCCCAATTGACCTCAATTTCGGTCCAATTCAATTCTAAACTTCAATTCAATATCCCCAATATCAATTTAGAACAAATCCAAGTCCAATTTGATTAATATTTGGGCCCAATTCCAATTTGGGGCTTAAGGCCCAATTTTGACCCATGACCCAAACCTAGCCCAATTCAACTCCAATTGGCCCCAAATCTTTTCTAAAGCCTTCCTAAGATCCCCATAAACAAAACACTAACTTAGGGCCCGTTTGTTTTGGGTTTTTCTCCGCGGCGTGGGGCGTCGCAGCGGGCGTCTTCCGAAGCGGAGATGACGCGGGCAGCGGCAATATACCCACGTCCCAGCTTCCTCTCGTAGGTTTTTCTCATATTACCCCGTGTGGTTGCCTTCCGTCTCCCTTCTGCCCGCTGATTATCTCCGGTATCTGTGGCCTTTTCTTCTTCCCTATCCACTCGAAACACCCGATCTCAGGTAAAAATCGAGCCATTTTTGCCAATCTACTTGCAGATCTGAGGTATTTTGTGTGTTTTATCGTCATCTTCCTTCTCTACTCCCTCCCGTTTTCTCGACATCTTATCCCTATTTCCTATGTTTACGCTTTATGGAATTCATTTGGATCTGTGAGAGATGGCATGAGATTTTAGGGAGTTTACTGCCTTTACTGTTCTTTGCGGTTTTCTGGAATGAAGTTCCAGCTATCTCCTTGTTCTCCATCCAGCTTATGCTTCTTACACTGACTATGGATTCAATTCTTATTTGTGGTTTTCTGGTATCTTCTCAAGGCTTGATCTGTTCAAATTAGCTGAATGTGAAAGGGCTAGAATGGTTTTTTGAGTTACCTTCCACTCTCATTTCTATGCAGTAATGAAAAAATGGAGTTTTATGGCATGCTTTGCATTGATTTTTATAATTGAATTAGCTCATTTGGCATGTTGTTGGGCTGATATGGCATTCAGAAATGTTTGGGGGCAGTTGGAAATATGGCTTTAAGTTCATGGCTTTAAGTTCATGCTAGTTCCTCTTGATAAGCATGTTGGGATATGTATCACATGGTTTCACAATTATTCTTATCTAATATGAGATATTAGAAGGCTCATTTGGCTCTTGCAAGCATATGGAGGGTTTGGTTTCCATGCTTTAAGCTTCATTTGTTTCAAAAAAAAATATAAATGCTAGAGGTGGTGGGGAAAAGGATTCTTTGTGTGTTCTTACTTAAAGCATGTACTTGTCTTTTATTTTTGATATATTGGAAGCATGATCTTGAGGCAAAGTTGGCTCCTCTTGCAAGCATGTTAGGATAAAGCTACTTGCTTACTTTGGCTTGGCATGAGTTATGGAAGGATTTACTTAGCTTTTTAACATGCATGTGGAGCTCATTTCTTGCTCCTTGTAGCTTTGTCTTGATAAGATGCATGTTGTAAAGATCCTAATTGGTTTGGCAGGCATTGTAACTTATTTTGATAGCTTGGTTTGGCCCTTCATAAAGCACTCTCCTCTTTAATTATTTGTTTAAAGATTATTTCATGCTTGGAAGGGTTAAGTTGGAAGAAGGCTTAATTGGTTTGGTAGGCATTGTAAATGTGCTCTTTTTTTATTTAAGATGCATGGGGGCTTTGTATTTTGATATGTTAAAAACATGGAAGTATTTATTTTAGCTTCATGCTTGATTTGATTTGGCTTTATGGTGCCTTTGGAAGGCTTGTTTTAAAGGAGTTTGGGTATTGGCTTTTATGGAAGCTCGAGCTTTGGTTTCATGTTGAGGTTATGCTTTATTCATTTATATTTATATCGAGCTTCAAAAGATTTGTTTTTAGCTTCACTTGGAGGCTTGGTTGGCTTGTCCTAGCCCCTACCCGAGAGCCTGCTTGGATATATTATGCTTATTCCCATTTTAATGCTTTAAAAGATGTTTTCATGGCTTGGTTTTATTTCTATGTTTTATTTCTCCCTTTTTCATGTTTTAGCTGCTCCTTCAGCAGTTGAGATAAGGGGCTATTTTGTTTTTGTTTACTGCTGCCTAGCAGCTGTCCCCATGGCACTTCGGGGCTCATTTTCGATTCTTTTTGCTAGTTTGGTTCTGGCTTGATCCTAGTCATATGATGGCTCGGGTTGGGGCCTAATCTGGCTCGGTTTGACGTTTTGTTGTTCCTGTTGGTTGCTCCCTGTGGCATTTGAATTTGGAGGGGTTTTTTTTCTATTTTGTTGCACCTGCAGCTGTTCCCCTATGTGGCATTTATCTAAATGAGAATTGGTGATAATATGGTAGAAATTACTAATTATAATTTAAGGTATGTTGGGGCTCAGTTTTGGTTCATGCTGTTCCTACAGCCTCCATCTTTGCAGTCTTTTAATGGCTCGGGTTTGGGTCTTTATTTGGCTCGGGTTTGTGTTTTGTTTAAGCTATTTGGGGCCTGTTTGTAGTTGTATGTAAAGTCCTATGTTGGAGGTGAATTCCTATGTTTGAGCTGCTTCTGTTGGGGTGAAGCTGTCTCGGTTTGGCCCTTATAGTGGTGTTCTATATGTAAAGTCCTATGTTGGAGGTGAAGTCATGTATGAATGAAAGCCTTGTATCTACCTCTTTCATCCTCTAATAAAATTTCCATTCTTCTTTCCCGTGGACGTAGGTCATATTGACCGAACCACGTAAAATAATATGTGTTCTTTTTTATTTTCTTTGCAAATTTTGTTTTTAATTTTATGTTTAGCTTGGATGTGATTAAAGTTTAAAATTGAATGTATTTCGTTTCGACATTGTTTAAAATGTTAGCCCAGTTATAAGTTTCAATGTATTTCGTTTCTATATGTGCTCTATCTTACTATAACATGGCCAGTAAGGGGAAGGAAATTGCTCAACCTGCAACATAGGAAAATGACATAAAATATCTCTTTTGTGATCTATGCGTAAAAGAGATAGAGTTGGGAAATAAACCGTCCACATATCTCAGTAAAGAAAGTTGGGAAAATGTTGTTAAGGCTTTTAAAGAAGCAACTGGAAGGACGTATGATAGGTCGCAACTTAAAAATAAATGGGATCAGTTGAAAAAGGATTGGAAGACGTGGAAAGATTTGAAAAATGGGTGTACAGGTCTCGGTTGGAATCCAACTATGCGCACCATAGATGCATCTGAAGAGTGGTGGGCACAACGACTTGCGGCAAGTATATAGATGTTTTTTCTATAATTTCAAAAGTTATTACAAATCTTGCTTAATTTTAATAGATTCACTTTTGTCTCAGGTTGTTCCTACTGCAAAGAAGTTTAAACTGGCTGGAATTGAACCTGATCTCGAGGAAAGGATGGATCGGATGTTCAATGGTATCGTCGCCACTGGCAAGTATGCATGTGCACCCAGCGAGGTCGGACTTGCTGAGACCCAGGAGACTGTAGCTGTCAGTCTATCTGATGATTCTCCAGTACTACCTAGCCTTGGACAGACTGAGATGCAGTCAACGAATCGATCAAAGCATCCTCGCTTTGAAGGTAGGAAGAAGAGTGGAGTTGCATCATACAGGGCTCAACTCTCCTACTTGGTCGAATCTTCAAATGATGCACCGCATAAAGTGCAGAAATCCTCAGTGAATGATGTGGTTTCAATTTTGGAGGAGGATTCAGACATTGCAGCTGACGATGACCTGATTATTTCGCAGTTGAGCTGCTACAGGATTCGGTACACAGGGACTTCTTCATGGCAATATCTAAGAAATGTAGGGTGAAGTACCTACGACATTTTTATTACAGGAGGAACATGTGACTTGGGTTCAAATAGTAGTTTAAATAGCACATTTGGACAACTATGCATTTGTTCTAAACTTATGATTGTCTGGTTGTTTCTTTGAACGATTTATTTTGTTAACGCAGTTTTCTTTCGTCATTCCTTTCATATTGTTCTGATAAGTGTTTACATTATGCATGTGACTTGGGATAAATTATGCATATGAATTGCTTATTGATTTGGTTTTCTTTTTAAATTTAGAGTAAGATCTAGTATGGATCCTGAGGAACGTCGTCGTAGGAGGAGAAACGCAGCAATAAACTTGGCAATCGACTACTACAACACCTACATTGACCGTCCCCGATGTTACACATCAGCACAAATTGGGGAAAAATGGGTGGGTGGAGATGTTAGAAGGACATCAAACTAGATTCCACAACATATTTAGAATGAGTCAGGAGGTATTTAAAGATCTTTAGCGGAGCTTGTTAACTCTCATGGACTACATGGGTCTACGAGGACAACAAATCGGGAGGTATTAGCAATTACTCTTTACATACTTTCACAGAACGAGTCGATGCGTTCAGCGATGGAACGGTTTCAACATTCTTCAGAAACAATTAGTAGGTACTTCACAGTAGGTTTGAATGCTCTGCTTAACCTAGGTAGAGATGTTATCAAGCCACTTGATCTAACATTTGCACAAATACCAAGAGAGATTCGTAACGATCCTCGGTACATGCCGTTATTTAAGGTATTTCATTTACAATTCATTGTTCATTTTTTGAATCAACATACAAATAAAGTGCCTAAACATTGTTAGGATTGTATCGGAGCAATTGATGGAACACATGTCGATGCACGTGTTTCGAACAATGAGAAAGTTGCATTTATCGGCCGAAGTGGAATACCAACACAAAACGTCATGGCGGTATGCGATTTTAACATGTGTTTTACATTTGCCATGCCTGGTTGGGAGGGTAGTGCACATGACAGCAGAATATTTAAAAGTGCAATGAGAAATGAACACTACTGTTTTCCGCATCCACCAAACGGTATGTGTATTCTAACAAAATTTAATTATGTGATCTTCATATATAAAAAAATTACTTACAAATTTTAAACAGGAAAATATTATCTGGTGGATGCCGGTTATCTGATGCAAAGAGGTTATATGAAACCATTCCCGAATACAAGGTATCATATACCGGACTTTGAAAGAGCAAGTAATGTGACACGAACCCTGAAGGATGTCTTCAACAAACGACATTCTTCCTTAAGAGGCGTGATCAAGAGGAAATTTGGTGTTTGGAAGAAAAAATGGGTTATACTGCGGGACATGCCCTCATATCCGTTTTCTAAACAGGTGCAGATCGTTATAGCAACAATGATGCTGCATAATTACATTAGGCGTCATCCATCGAGATCCGATGTTGATTTCTGCAGTGCAGAAGTAAATGAAGAAGTACTTGCACAACCAGCAAAAAACCAAGAAGGTTCTGTAACTGATGATAGCAAAAAGCCTAAAATTTGCACCAAAGACGGCGAAGGTGCTGCAAGGATGGCATCACTTCGAGAAGAAATAACAATTGTGTTGGTTAATATGACATAGAATTGTATCTCCTTAGCTAGTTTTTTGGATCAGTTCTATTTTGACTTGTATCGGAGTTTTATTAAATTTTGTGGTATGTAAAAGTAATGTATTTCTTTTAAATTTTGTGGTTTGATGATTATGTTGGTGATGTTTGATGTTCAGTTTTTGGTTTAGAAATTGCGCAGTTGGCACTCAAAGTATTTAATTTATATATTCGCTTGCATTTCAGGAAGAAATGAGTTCCACCATGTCGGCTACCTCTCACCGAATTTTATGTCACTGTGGCCTCCAAACATCGCTTTTAACATCACGACAACCGCACAACTTTCGCCGAAAGTTTTATTGCTGCCCTCGAAACATTTCACAGCAATGCGGTTTCTTCCGATGGGCGGACAGTCTACCAGATTCTCAAGAGCCCGATGCTAGAGAGTGGACGGCTTCACCAGAAGATTGTGTGACACGGGAGTTACAGGAACTGAAAACTAAAGTGAACATTATTATCGTGTTAGTTGTTGCTGTAATTGTCCTACAGTTCTTTTCACTGTACTGTTGCTAGCACCTGCTTGAAAGGACATGATGTACATCTACAGGACTTTATGACTTTGTGGGATATGCAATCGTTATCTTCATATTTTTTGTTTCAAATCATTTGCAATTACATTATTTTAAACTCAAAATTTTAATACTTTTAAATGACATAGATATATTAAAATATGTACATATAAATCGATAAATATTTTTAAACACATCTTTTACTAATTTAAAAATATAAATATATAGATATGAAATAACTTTTAATATATGATCGTTTTTAGCTTTAAATATATATTTAAATATATAGACATGAAATATGGTTGAGTGTTAAAATAAAAAATCAAAATTTTGGTGTTAAACTTTTAAAAATAAAATTTTTATTTATTACTTTCAATATTTAAAACATAAAACTTTTAAAAAAACATGTATTTGCAAAACCTGTATATCATATAAATAAATCAAAAATTTTGAACGGTTTAATAAACGAGAGCGAGCCGGTCATTTTACAAAAAAAGTCGCCAGCAGACTATTTTCCCACATTCGCAACCAAACAGACAAGAAGCTTCCCCGCAATGCTTCTCGGGGAGCGCGATTGCAATGCTAAAGCTGAACAGCCGCAACCGAACCAAACAGGCCCTTAATTTGCCCAAAATTTAAACCTAAACACCACCCAAACCTAGCCCAAAACCAAAATCCCTTAAATTGACCTAAGCCCAAACCTAACCCAAATGGGCCCAAATCCCAAAATTAGAGCCCAACCAAAGTTGAAAACTCTTTGTGACACTCCCATGAGCATTTCTCAACATTAATTTTACACCAAATTCAAACTTAGCCCAAACTTAGCCCAAATTAGCCCAATTTGGCCCACCTTGGCCCCTTTACCAAAAAAAGCCAAATTCAACTCAATCTTACTCTAAATCACACCAAATTGATTCCAAACCATTCATGAAATACCCCTAAACTAAACCCAACATTTATTTGTCATGGTCTTTCACAAAATTCTTCATCCAAAAGTCCATTTTGAAATATAAAGGCCCACACATTTAAGCCTTTTAAAAAGCCCACTTCCACCAAACCCAAAAGCCCAAAAAATTCATCCAAAGCCCACATGACAATTCCTTCTCATCATCCACTTGATAAAATCATTACCTAAAGTTTGAAACCTATGATTAAATCATTCCAAATTACGCTTTATCCAAATTCCCATCAAAATGCTAAAATTCCTAAAATCCATTCCCATGAAATTGACCAAGCCATTTCCCAAGCCAAATGTGAGCCAAGAAGCCATGCACAAGCCACATGGGAGCCATGAAAGCCTTGGACTCCTCACCAATCCATTAATGGTGAGAGAGGGGAACCCTTTCTTAACCAATGATTAAGCCTTTTTTACCCTTTCCATGATTCCCCCTAATCCAAGATTAATCTAAATGATCTTGATGGAGACTTCTCCACTCCAATTTAGCTGAGCCATATGATTCCCCTTAGCCCAAATCAGGCCTTGGTGGGTGCACCAAGCCCATTTCTATGGGTAGACCAAACCAAGTTCAAAAGAGCCTCTTCCCCCATTCCATTTAAATCAAAACCCTTTACACATGGAAACGATCGATTGAGCTCACAAACCTCGAGCCTCGACCTTCCCGACCATGAGGGTGACCCGACCCTGCCGGCCAGCCGCCTGGGTCGCCGGAAAACGCCATGCCCGAGAGCTCCATGTGAGCCAAAAATTCAAACTCACCTGCCGAGTCGTCCCAACCCCAATGGCCACTTCGAATCACTTCTTCTCCCCCACGAGCGGCTGATCCCAGCCTTCAAAACCCTCTGGGAAGCCCTCCAGCTAGCTCTATTTAAGCACCACCTCCTCTCGGCCAAAAGAGGTGTTGAACCAAACCTTACCAAAACTCTGCCAAAATCACTCTAGATCGCTCTCCAGACATAGAGAACTTGATCCCCACTGAAATCTAGCCCTAAAGCCCTCTCTGTGAGTCCAATTTTGGAGTTGAAATTCAAGCCCAAAACCAGAACACTTCACCACAGTGAGCCAATCTTCAAATTGATTGACTCTACACCTTCACTAGACAAAGAGGAGAAGTTCCCCAGCAAAAGCCCCCTCACCAGGCCAGCCATTGCTTCCAGCCTCGAAGCTTTGTGATCGGCCTTGGTCACTTTTGCACTTAGGCATTTCCCCAGAGCAAGAGACTTCATCTGGAGCTTGCTTGGACTCAATCGAAGGTGACACAACCCTCCTATCGAAGCTTCACTTCTCTGAGCAAAGGTATGAACTCACTCTTCCTCCCAAGCTCCTGGAGATTCTCCATTTAGTTTGAGTTGATTTCAATACACCTTCACCGTATAGATGTGTTCGTCTCTTCAAGACAAATCGATAGAGTATAAGAACGCAAAAATCCATGGAGAATCGAGTGAGATCTTAAGGTTTTATTGTGGACGGTCACGGGTGCACACCAGTCGGAGACGACGACCAGGAGCCATTGGATCGCGCGTGTATAGAGCGGACGGTCGAGATTAAGCCGGACAGCGCAATGGTACGTGAATGGCGGGCCCCCGTAGCGCTGACTCAGATGGCAGTACCGAATCACGGAACGACGCGTGGGCTTTCTATCCGAACAAGGATGACGCGGCGCCGAGTCAGATAAGTAGAAAATTAGGATTTTTTGGATTTATTTAAATACCATAACTTCAAAAATTCATATCTTTGCATAGAAAAATCACAAAAATAAAATAAAAATACCCTCTTGCTCACTAAATAGAGGAGAATAATGTGGGAAAGAAATCAAGTTAATTGGATGAGTATTTTATTTTTAATAATTTATTTACTTTTTCCAATATTTTTTTCTCCATTTGCATAGACAATTCACCATGGCATGAGACTATAGGGCCTTTGAAGCCTCTTATCTTGGGAACATTCCCTGAATTTTTCAAAGTCAGAGGCCATCTCTGTGAAAAGTTATTAATTTTTCAAGTTCATGTCACTGTTTTAGATACTCTAATTCCAATAACTAGCATGTTGTAAAATAAATTCTAGAAAAATTTGGTGGTATTTCTTAGGACCAGGGGACCCTATAAAAAATATTTTTTGAGTTAATTCATTCATAATAACCCTAATTGGCCTAAACTCCCAAAATTGAATTTGAATTAATTAGGGTTAACCACACACCAAATTAACTTGAAAAAAATTCTCCATTGCTCTTTAGGGTCAGAGAAACCTTACATAAAATTTTGAAATCAATTGGACTTGATTAACCCCACCAAATGGATTGATTAAGCCTCATAAGCAAAATGGAACTTTAAAAATTTATAACTCCAAAAATACTTTTCAAAAATTCACAAAAATGGTTTTGGAGCTTCTCTGATATCAGGGGAGTTCAGGAAAATTAAAATTGGAATTTTCTAAAAATGTTGATTTTTCACAATATTTTAATATTTTAATAATTAAAAATAATAAAAATCACAAAAATATTAAAAATCATAAAAATTTCACATTTTGACTCCTAATCACTTAGGAACAAACCAAATACTTTTTCTAAGTCCCTAGGATAAGATATTAAATTTTAAAGGCTTAATGTAATTTTTAATATTAAAAAAATGAATTTTCAACCTTTTTCACTAAAATAATTCTAATAAATCAAAGAAAAATTAGAAAATTATAAAATTTATTTCTTTGGATTCCTTGAGGTTAGAGAAATTTATGAAAAATTTAAAATCTATTTTTCAATTTTTATTTTATTTTAAAATTAATTAATACTCTAAAACTCAAAATAATTATAATAAATAAAATATAATTCAAAAAAATCACCAAAATTGGTCCAAGTGGTTCTCTAGTCATTAGAAATATCCCATAATTTTTTTAAGGACAGAAACTTTACCTTGGTCATGTTGTTGATTTTTCTTTGAAAACTCTTATTTTCTACTAAAAATAATTATATAAATAAATTAAACTCAGAAAAATCACATTTTCTCCTCTAATGTCTTAATTGACATGTGAGTGAGGTGACATAAAAATTTCAAATTTATTTGAGCTCAATTTAGTGAGTTATGAAATAAATAAGCCCAAAATGGCATCAAGGTAATTAAAGAATTTTAACCCATAATTAAAACTTTAGGTTTAATCAAAATGGAGGGTAAAATATTTGATTTTAATTTTCTCTTGGATGATTGAACCTTTGGGAAATTAAAAGGGTAGAAACCCATTAAACACTTTGAAAATGTCAAAATGAAACTCTAATTAATTAAAGAATTTAAATTTTGGGAAGAATATATTTAAAATTTGGATTATTAAAATAGGGATATTATTAAGAGGATATTTATTCTTTAATTTAAAAATCCCTAAATAATTCACTTCAATAATATTTAGTTCTTAATTAAAAATTAAAATAATAATCCAAACTAAATAAATTAAAAAAATATAAAAGAAGATAACCATTAAATGAATTAAAGCTTAAAATGTTAAATGGTCCAATAATTAAAATCAAATTTGAAATATTGGAGTTAAATTAAATTAAATTAAGTCAAGTCAAAGTTTAAATTAAATTAAATTAACACCTTAACAATTAAATTAAATTTAATTTAAAATATTGAAACTAAAATTAAAATTAAATGAAAATTAAATTAAAATTAAATTAAATAAAATAAAATTATATTATATTAAATTAAATCAAATTAAATTAAATTAAATTAAATTAACATCACTTAACAACAAACTCCGAATGAAATCATTAAGAGTTAAATCAAAACATATGAAAGATTTCAACACATTTTTCAATATAAGTAAATCTAAAACATAAAAAAGTTAATCTGAAATATAATATCACTTAAAGTGTAAAGATTTAAATTAAATTTAAAATAACTCGAACCCTATTCCAAACTTAACAATCATTAATTAATTTTTATAATTAAATCAAATCAAATTGAATCATTAAAATATTTGATATTTTCCCCTTAAAAGGCTTTTATTGTTATAACTCTTAAATGAAACATCAAGTGAAGTGTCACTTCACACATAAGATATTCAAATGTCCTAAGTTCACTGAGCAAGAAACAAAACAAAATTAAAATCCTTTGATGATTAATTCACCAATACAATAAAATTCATTTGAACTCAAAATAATCTCAGAAGTATTGAAAAGAAGTTTAAGATTTGTCTTAAGCACTTCCTCGATACGATGAGGTGTTTTAGAAGAATAATTGAACTTAATTGTTCTTTGGTGAAGAAAATCATCCTTAAACCAAACCAACAACCTAGAGGTCATAGGAAATGACTAGCAATAGGATTAGGATTCTGGTAGACAACCAAAACCCTTTCCCTTAGCTTTACTAAGGTATTTCTTGCAAAAATATGTTTAAATGCTCTAACATGTGTTTTAAGTGTAGCTTGGGAAGACGGGAAGACCCTCCAGGTACGCTTTTACTTTGTTGCAATTTACCTACATGTGTTGCATTTTAATTTTCTTGCATGGTAAAACAACTGTTGCATGAAAACCAAAACCTATAGGATAGCCACAAAACTGAAACCAAAACTAAATTTAAAGTCATAACAAGATAAAATTCACCGCCACAATATTCTAAAATATAAAACAACTCAAAATTTAATCACAAATAGAACAACAAAACTACAATTGCAACTAAATTAAAACGTCTCGTCGAATGATCGGGAATACCTCGGATGATGTAACCCACGTGTTGCTAACGGGATTTCCCACGGTCTAAATGAAAGTGTGGAACTCATTCAGTTGAGTTTAGCAAATTCATCTGGACTAAGTGAATTCGATAAAAATAACGGTGCCGGGATGACGGAATCGTGGGATCTTAATCGGTTCTGTTTAAACAACTTTAAGATTTGTTTTAATTAAAACACTAAAAACACTTAGATTTTAAGATTTTCTCTAAACCAAAACACTTCTCTCATCTCCTGATTTATGACTTCTAAAACTAAACCTCTGCAACCACAAAGGAGCTTGGAGCATGGTGGGCAGCATGGCCATTGTCTTCAGCAAAACTCGGGTCTACTTCAGCAAAACTTTCCTTAGTTTTAAATAATAACGCCATAGAATTTCGAGGTGGTTTGCCTAGTGGAACATAAATCCTTAACTTTTTTTAGGCATTTGCATAATCATGTTATGCAAATAAAGTCCTAACCGGTCTTAGGACTCCTAAGTAGTCGTTTGGTACGACATAAACCCTCACATCTTCGAGGCTATTTGCATGACTGTGTCATACAAATATAAGTCCTAATTAATTAAAATTGGCAGGATTGAAACATTAAATAAACTCTCAAATTGAAGCCAAAAAATAGGATAGTCGGGAAGTCACCAAAGTTCACTTCGGGTCTGAAACATCCCCTACTTCTCTTCCTTTGGACTCTCAAAATAAACTGTTCCAAATTTGAGTTATTCCCTATTGAAATTTCCAAAATCCAATTTGTTTGAAACCTTAAACTTTGAAATTCTTGAGAGCAAAACAACTGATCATTATCGAGAGTTTTCTTAAATGATTCTCATCATTTAAGATGTAATTAACTATAGGGGCTTGCCTTTATAGGGAACTTTAAGAACCCAGGTAATATAAACCCTGTTTAATTCCTTTATATTAAGCAGAGGAACTTGTCGGCTTATAAAATTGGTTCGCAGACCAAACGGATATCACAAATATTCTAGTTTATTTAATCGAGCCCCATCATCAAGCAGTGTGTCTATTCCTCGGGATAAATACACAGTTTGTGGTATGGTGCTCGTTTATATAAACTATTTGGGATGTGATATCGGTTTGATTTCATATCTTAAAATTTTCAAACTAAAAATTATTTTTCAAAAATCAAACGCTACTTTCCAAATTATATATATTTAAACTAAATTTAAATCTGAAAATTCGCCGACAATTTCTGTAGGCGACCCCTTTTCAAAATACAACACACATAACCTAAAAATATGCCGACAACTTCTGGCGACTCCGCTGGGGAATAATTCCTCTCTCCATTTTGATTAGATGGTTTTGCTTTCATAAATCGGTAGTGTATCCATGTCCCTAGTGGAGCAAACTACCATTCTTCCGTTGGAATACCTCGTTCATTTCTGTCTTGAACGAGTATAGCCAACTCCTCTCGGATTTAGGAGCCACTGTTTAGACACCCCTAAACGGAGAGGTTCTGAGATCCTTTTACCTCTTTTCTGAGGTGGGGTGGACCCCCATTAGGTGTTACTTTATGAGCGGTCCTTCGAGTCGAGAAGTCTTGCATAAGACTTTCTCTTCCTTTCCAATTCTAAATCGGGCCCTTTACCTTTTCTATAACCTTTTCCCTTTAATTGTTTTGTTTCTAACAAATGAACCCGCTAATAAACAACCTTCTAATAAACAATCTCTTTTAAAAATCACAAATACACTAAGATAAACGAAAATGTGCTCGGAATCTTTAATTTTCGTCCTAAGTTTTGCGACAAAAGGAAGCATAATTCAGGACTAATACTCAGAATCTACCCTGCAGAAAATGACTGCACCAAAGTTAATTTTCTCCTTCACCAATGGAATGGACTTCGCCGTCTATAAGGATGAGCTGCCCGACAATGGGATCATCTGTTTCGGACAAGGATTTGGTAATACAGATATCAACTTCGCTGACGTCACTCTCTTCACACTAGCGGATAAAGTGTCAAAAACTGAGAAACCCCTGATTGACTTCAACCTGAAATCGACTCAAGAATTCCCTCCCCTGCAAAGGGTTCCAGCTGAAAGGAGTACTACTATTCCTAGGAGGACTTTTGTCTCTACCCCCACCGGTCTAGTCATCTCTGCACCTACCCCGACTTCTGCCAAACTGAAGGGGAAGGAAATCCAAGTCTGTGATGAGCCTATCACCGTGGAGGGTACAGATTTTGCTGCGATACCGTCTATTTTCGAAATTGGGTCCAGTTCGAGAGTTGCACCCCTAACTCGAACTCAAAGAAGGAATAGAAGCAGAAAGATAGCCCGGGTTGAGAAGGCCAAACCCGCTGAAATTGCTTTCTTGGAAGATATCCCTGAACTGCCTGAGTATACACCTCTGTTGGAAGGGAGTAGGTTTCACCCTATCTCTACCGCATCAGATGAAGAGGATGTCCGAAAGATCACCGCTGCATTACCACGACCTGTGTACTACAGCAATTACAAAAGGAAAAGGGATAAGATTACGCCATTTGCTTGACTGCAAGCTATGATAAAAAGATTGGCAAAGAAAGAAAGATGCCCTGTGTCAGAAATCTTAAGAAGGATGGGATGGGTGTCAGCTAAATCCCGCTTCAGACCGTGAATAGAGCCTATCGTCGCCACGAGAAACCAAAGAAGAAGATAAAAGCCAGTTCACCCGTTGTTGTATCAGGTCTGCAAATTAGGCAGGATACCACCTTCCAGCATATAGCCGACAGATCATCCGGTCCTAGGCTTTCGGCTGCAAGAAGGATGGTATGGTGACCTACTACTGGAGAGCTAAGACCAAAACAATGTCTTGAGATAAAAAGTCTCGTCAGGAGGCTTGAATCAGAAGAAAGTGCTACTGCAATAAAGGGGACTCCCGGAAAGGAAGTTCAACAACCGTCACGTGACAACTGCGAGACCGTGCGGAAAAGGCCACTAGAAGATGCCATGGACAAGTTAAGGACCGACATCCGATGGTTAGCAAAAGAAAGAGAAGAAAAACTAGAAGATGAAGTTGATTCATCAGAATTTATGAATGACGAGTATGTTGAAATCAACATGGTTGAGACGTGAGCATCATCAGCTTCACAAGGTGCTCCAGCGGCTGCAGAAAGAGATGAACCAGAAGTGATGAGAGCACAACTTCAAGAGAAGAATGATACAATTTCCCAGATGGCAAAGAGGATAGAAGAGATGGCTGCCTCTTTAGCCACTCTCCAGAGTCAGGTTCAGCCTCAGTAAGAGACACCCCCAAAAATTATCCATATTGCAGATGGAGGAAAAGAGATCACATCCATCAACAGAGACGAGCCACCAAGAAAGGATTCTGCACAGAGCATGATTCCAGAAAAGGACATCAAAAATATGGTAGAACAGCAGGTGCGAGAAGCCCTAGCACAATCTAAGAGTGGAGAATCTATTCAGACGGGTAGACCATAGCCGAAGAGTTCGATGCAGTCCAATACCCGAAAGGCTTCGTACCACCTCTGTTTAAGACTTTTGATGGAATGGGAAACCCTCGGCAGCACGTTGCACATTTTCGTGCTAGTTGTTGCAATGCCGGTGGGAGTGACGCTTTACTCTTCCGACAGTTTGTCAGCAGTTTATCAGGGATTGCCTTCAACCGGTACGCAGAATTGCCGAACAATTCCGTAAAGACCTTTTCAGAACTAGAGAATCTCTTCATTAAGCGGTTTGTCGGGGCTCAGCACCACATCACTATCGGTGATCTAGTGGTGGAGCAACAGAAACCGAACGAGACTTTAGTGGATTACATACTTCGATGAAGGAATTTAAGCATGAAGTGTGAACCACAGCTTCAAGAACATCATGCAGTCGACATCTTGCTCAAGAGTATCCATGGCTCGATAGCACTTCTCCTTAAAGGATTTACAATCAAGACTTTCAAGAAGTTGCTTAGCAAGGCCGGGAGCTTGCAAGAGGAGGCAAAGCAGTTAAGTTTTGTAGACAAGACCGATAAGCAGAAAACTGTGAAAACATTCGGAAAGAAATCTGGAATCATCGCGCCAGTCGATAATGGCAAGCAGCCAGTGCAGATACAGCCAGAGCGGCCACAACCTAGCTATCAATCACCGCAGCGTACTTACCAACAACCTCAGCAGGGCTATCAACAGCCTCATCCGAGCTATCAGTCTCCTCAGCATTATGAACAACCGCCTCGTCCACAGCATACCCTGAAAGATTTGTCGAATAGGGAATATCCATTCAAAACTGAAGCAATAGCGAAGATGTTCCGTAGCTTAATGAAGACACCGGATTTTCAGCTGCCAGAGCCCAAGAGGCCGGAAGAAGTCAACAAGAAAGATCATCCAAACTATTGCCCTTTCCACCGGATGCTTGGACACAAGATAGAGGATTGCATCACTTTCAAGAGCTGGCTTGATGACAATCTCCGAAAAGGGAACATAACAATCCCAAAGGAGTACATGAAGGAATCCCAAAATGGAGGTTCCGTCAATGTTATCTCGACGGATCCTATTGTTCCGATAGACCCGTACATGACTAATGATGGATGCAGTACTGTCTGGACAAAATCATCGAAGAAAATTTTGGATCACATCCAGACCGCTTCTGTACGCGCTTCAACTCAAAGTTGAAACCTGCCAAGCCGGCACTATCACTTGCGATATAAGAACCGCCCCAAAAGAAAGAGAAGATCGTAGAAGAGAAGAAGACTTAGACTCCAAAGGGTAGACTAGGGGCTGCTTATCCTAGGATGGTTGTTTCCGATTCGAGGGAAAAATCTCTCGAACCTCAGACTTTGTACGATTATCTGCTCGCCCCAGCGAAATCTTATAATGATAAGGATTATGGCGTTGGCTACGTTTTGACTGTTTCTAACGATTACGTAACTAGCGACAACCGGCTTAATCCGGATCTCGATTCCAATACAAATAACGATTCTCAAATCATACACAACCTCGATGACCACGACGAAGAAGATGTTCACAAAGGAGGCTACGAATGCTCGATAAGCAACGAGTCCATTTGTGAATTCCGAGGAGCTCCGATCACGATAGAATTAGAACTATCAGATCCCGAAGCAACTCCAGAAGAGCCAGTAGTTCCGATTCAAAGGGAGACGCCGGCAGATCCAGCACCAGATTCAGAAGAGATTACTGAAGTTAATCTAAGAAGCAAAAAAGTTCTACCTCCGAGAATGGGTCCAAAAGATAAAGGAAAGCAGGTGGTTGCTCAGGAAGAGTCAACCCCAGCAGAGGAACTGCCCATTCGGGAAGAAACCGAGGAACATGGTAATAAAGTGGACTACAACATGCTATCCCATCTTAGGAAGCTACCAGCCAAACTAAGCATATACGACGCTCTGATCCTATCAAAGGAGATGAGGGAAGCTCTGATCATGGCTTTACTTGATCCAAAGATTTGTTTAGCTCAAATGGCCGGTGATTCCTTCGACGAGGTTTGCTCGTTAAAAGAACAGCGAGGTGTTACCTTCACGGACTTCTATTACTGGGAACAGCTGATCACAACTGACCGTTATACATTTCAGTCAATATTAGAAAGTTTACGCTCTCCAGAGAGTCGGTTGATCCGGGAGCATCAATCAACATAATGAATCTTTAGACGCTAGCATATTTGGAAATTGATTCTCGCGAGCCTGAAGCAGATAAGATGTTATTAAGAGGGTTCAACCAGAAAGGAGAAAGAGCTCTCGGATCAATAAAACTGTTAATGAAGACCGGTGATTTAGCGAAGACAACCGTAAAATTCCATATAATTGATTCTGAGACATCGTTCAACGCTCCACTGGGCTGACCGTGGATCCATGAGAACTGGATGGTACCGTCGTCTCTGCACCAGTGCATAAAGTATTATGAAGGAGGAGAACAGTGTATCAAAGGTAACTTGCAACCATTCTCCGTACACGAGATTGGAATTCATGAAGATACAGCCTACTACGCGCCTCCAAAGAAAATAATCTTTTCCAGAAATACCATACCAAATGAAGCAAAAGAAATTCGAGACGATGAAGAGCCTGAAATTCTAGTCCAACAGTTACTCACCACTCTCTTACGGCCGAGATGGTGAAGATTTCTCCGAACTCGCACTCTGCAGGTCGAGGCCGGGGACGAGGACGTGGAAGAAACGTTGGAACAGTTGGGCAGAAGAAACCGGTCATCGATGTTGATTGGGAGAACAGTTTCGAAGAAGAAGAAGAAATTGAGAAAGAAGCAGCGACAATAAGTCAGAAGGAACCACAATTCAAGATTTCTCTCGAAGATGAAAAGAATGAAGAATACAAATCAATGTACGAGAAGATTAACCATTATGTACATACTATGACCCTGATCCCGATCCATTCTAATAAGGTCGATGGTATGGTGGTCAAGGAAGTGCATGATGGTGGTGCTAAGCCAATCAAGTTCTACCGTGGTGTTCCTTCTTCCAATACTGAAAAAGATGTACAATTTGAAGATGTTACCTCTTCCGAATTAATGGAACTACCTTTCGAGCGGTACTCTCCCTGTGTTCAAAATTCAATTCAACGTGGAGTCTTACCTCGACGATGGACAATAGGCCGATCACAACACTTTGAAAAATTATGGAATAATGTCGGTCGGCCTCCCAATTCAAACCATGGTCTCGGATTCGGCACAGTAGGATCAGTTGATGATATGGGGTTTTGCTTGGTTGTCACTTGCAAACCTAATAAAGACTGCTTGGAAGCCTCAGAAGACCTCGAAGATCTACCAATCGGAGACACTCCACCAGAATTCAAAGAAGAAATCAAATCTAAAATAGACGAGTTAACGGAAGTTAACTTAGGTACTAGCGAAAAGCCTAGGCCTACCTTTGTTAGCTCTTTACTCAATGAAGAAGACTCCAAAGACATAAGCAAGCTATTAATGGAATTCAAGGACTGTTTTGCTTGGAGTTACGATGAAATGTCAGGATTAGCTCCAGAAGTCGCGGTTCACAGGCTAGGAGTGGATCCTACTTCTGTTTCACTCATACAAGCTCCCAGAAGAATGCGTCTAGAGATTGAACAACAAGTTATAGCTGAAGTTAAGAAGCTAATAGATGCTAAATTTGTCCGTGAAGAACAATATCCAACTTGGTTAGCCAATGTGCTACCAGTCAGAAAGAAGAATGGTCATATCAGAATTTGCGTAGACTTCAGAGATTTAAACAAAGCATGTCTAAAGGACGAATTTCCTCTAACAATTCCAGAATTGATGATCGACATTGCTTCAACACATGAAATCTTTTCTTTCATGGATGGATCTTCGGGATACAACCAGATAAAGATGGCACTAGAAGATGAAAAGCTTATAGCTTTCAGAACGCCAATAGGAGTATATTGCTACACAGTGATACCGTTTGGATTGAAGAACGCAGGAGCAACCTACCAAAGAGCAATGACAAGAATTTTTGATGATCTCATTCACAACCAAGTCGAGTGCTACGTGGATGATGTGGTCATCAAGAGTAAACTAAAAGAGGATCACTTGTATGATTTGAGAATTGTTTTCGAGTGATTAAGACAATTTAACCTTAAGATGAATCCCTTGAAATGCGCCTTCGGCGTCACCTCCAGGAAATTCTTAGGATTTGTTGTTCGACATCGTGGAATTGAAATCGATCCGGAGAAGATTAAAGCTATCTTAGAAATGCCTCCTCCCAAAACTTTGAAACAACTACGATCTTTTCAAGGAAAGTTGGCATATCTTCGACGCTTTATCTTGAATTTGTCAGGAAGGTGTCAGTCCTTTTCAGCATTAGTTAAAAAGGACGCCAAATTTTTTTGGGATGAGAAATTCCAGTAGGCTTTCAAGGACGTTAAGCGATATTTAATGACACCTCCTGTCTTAGCGACCCTGGTCTCGAGTAGACCGTTGATACTTTATACCGCGGCTTTAGATGATTCTCTCGGAGCCCTGCTAGCCAAGGTCAATGATGAGGGAAAAGAAAACGTTCTCTACTACCTAAGCCGATGTCTAATCCCGACGGAAGTAAAGTATCCTCCGATTGAGAAGCATTGTTTGGCCCTGATCTTCGCCGCTCAAAAGCTCAGGCATTACATGCTTTCTCATAAGGTCAACCTTATTTCGAGAGTTAGTCCATTGTAATACTTGATGACCCGACCGACGCTTTCTGGTAGACTTGTCAGGTGGTCAATGATACTATTACAATTCAACATAACTTTCGTTCCTCTTCACCCCGTAAAGGGACAAGTCCTAGCAGACTTCCTCGCAGCACACCCTTTGCCGGCGGATTCGCCTCTCGACGACTATTTGCCAGACGAGCAGATAATGAGCCTAGAAGACCCCGATGATTGACGTTGGGAACTATACTTCAACAGTGCATCCTCAGCAGAGAAAGATAAAGAATCGCAAACGATAGTGCCCGGTAAGGTAGGAATCGGACTAATTTTTATAACGCCGGAACGTGGGGATGTTAAGGTACTCCTACCACTTAACAGAAACTTGTACAAACAACGAAGCGGAATATGAAGCCCTCATAACCGGATTAGAATTAACCATTCAGATGGGAATAACGGACATCAACATCTATGGGGATTCTCAATTGATAATTCAACAAGTCGCAGGACAATACATAATTCTAAAGCCAAGACTCGAACAATACATTCAGTATGCCATGAAATTGCTGGAACAAATTCCAAATGTAACAATCTATAAGATTCCCAGAAGAGAAAATGCTCTCGCAGATGCGTTAGCTGACCTTGCAAAAGAATTTGCCTGCTTACAGGATGAGTCAGTTGAAGTGTCAGTTCAGGGACGTCAAGTTCTCTCACAGCTCGACATGGATACAATACATAAATCAGAAAGAAAAGCAGAAGAAACAATTGCAGCAGTGATAAAAAATACAGAAGATTAGCGACAGCCACTAATAGACTACTTGCAAATAAGAAACTTATCGGACAATAAGTCATTAGCCCATCAAATTAAGAAAAGAACTCTGTCTTACGCATTGATAAAAAACACATTATACAGAAGGTCTTTTGACCAGATGTGGCTAAGGTGCCGGAAATTCTCAAAGAAGTACACTCAGGACTTTGTGGCGCTCATCAGTCGAGTCTGAAAATGAAAATGAAGATTAAAAGACTAGGGTACTACTGGCCCTCAATGATGATCGACTGTATGAAAGTTGCCAAGTGCACGGAGTGGTTCTACACCAACCTCCAAATGTGCTACATCCAACAATCGCGTGTGGCCATTCGAGTGTTGGGGCACAAATATAGTGGGTCTGATGAACGCGCTTCTTCGAGAGGACATCGCTTCATTCTTGCGACTGCTGGACTACTTTTCTAAATGGGCAGAAGCTATACCACTCAGAGAAGTGAAGGCACACCACGTGCTACAGTTTTTCAAGAACCAAGTCGTCTACCTTTTTGGGGTACCACGCAGGATCATTTCAGATAATGGGTCTGCATTCAAAAGTACAAAGATCAATAATTTTGTCAGAAGATACGGGATAGATTGGCGATACTCAACGATCTACTACCCAAGTGCAAACGGCTTGGCCGAGGCTTTTAATAAAACTCTCGTTCAAATTTTAAAGAAAACTTTGGATGACAATAAGAGAAATTGGCACGAGAAGTTGTTAGAAGCCTTATGGGCCTACAGGATGACTTTTAGGACTCCTACTCGGCCTACGCCTTACGCTTTAGTATACGGGTACGAGGCCGTCTTGCCCTCGGAAGTTCGGCTTCCGTCACTCCAAATTGCAGTTGCAGAAAAGATCACTACAGAAGAAAATGCCAGACTACAAGTGGAAGAATTGGAAAGCTTGGAAGGGAAAAGACTTTCCGCGCAGTAGAATTTGGAACTGTATCAAGCCAAGATGATCCAGGCCCATGATAAACTGGTCCGTCCAAGAACTTTCAAAGTCAATGACTTAGTTTTTGTTCTCAAGAGACCTATCCTTGCACATCGCAAGATAGGTGGTAAATTTGAACCAACATGGGAAGGACTATTTGTGGTCGAGACAGTCTACTCTGAAGGTTCCTACCAACTGGTGAATTGCCGTGGAGAACGACCCATGCTTCCATTCAATGGACGGTATTTAAAAAAGTATTACGCAACCTGATGTTTCGAAGGGTGGCCTCTAAAGTAGAGTCTTATCCCTAGAAACACGGGTGAAGTAATCACTTTGTGACTAGGTCCGAACCCAAAACAAAATAAAATGGATGATAAAATTTTAGAAAGAATATATTTAAAATTTGGATTATTAAAATAGGGATATTGTTAAGAGGATATTTATTCTTTAATTTAAAAATCCTAAAATAAATCACTTCAATAATATTTTGTTCTTAATTAAAAATTAAAATAATATTCCAAACTAAATAAGTTAAAAAAAATTAAAAGAAGATAACCCTAAATGAATTAAAGCTTAAAATGTTAAATGGACCAATAATTAAAATCAAATTTAAAATCTTGGAGTTAAATTAAATTAAATTAAGTCAAGTCAAAGTTTAAATTAAATTAAATTAACACCTTAACAATTAAATTAAATTAAATTTAAAATATTGAAATTAAAATTAAATTAAATTAAAATTAAATTAAAATTAAATCAATATTAAATAAAATTAAATTAAATTAAATTAAATTAAATTAAATTAAATTAAATTAAATTAAATTAAATCAAATTAAATTAAATTAAATTAAATTAAAATCACTTAACAACAAACCTGAATGAAATCATTAAGAGTTAAATCAAAACATATGAAAGATTTCAACACATTTTTCAATATAAGTAAATCTAAAACATAAAAAGTTAATCTGAAATATAATATCACTTAAAGTGTAAAGATTTAAATTAAATCTAAAATAACTCGAACCCTATTCCAAACTTAACAATTATTAATTAATTTCTATAATTAAATCAAATCAAATTGAATCATTAAAATATTTATTACTTTGCCCTTAAAAGGCTTTTATTGTTATAACTCTTAAATGAAGCATCAAGTGAAGTGTCACTTCACACATAAGATATTCAAATGTCCTAAGTTCACTGAGCAAGAAACAAAACAAAATTAAAATCCTTTGATGATTAATTCACCAATACAATAAAATTCATTTGAACTCAAAATAATCCCAGAAGTATTGAAAAGATGTTTAAGATTCGTCTTAAACACTTCCTCGATACGATTCGGTGTTTTAGAAGAATAATTGAACTTAATTGTTCTTTGGTGAATAAAATCATCCTTAAACCAAACCAACAACCTAGACGTCATAGGAAATGACTAGCAATAGGATTAGGATTCTGGTAGACAACCAAAACCCTTTCTCTTAGCTTTACCTAGGTATTTCTTGCAAAAATATGTTTAAATGCTCTAACATGTGTTTTAAGTGTAGCTTGGGATGACGGGAAGACCCTCCGAGTACGCTTTTACTTTGTTGCAATGTACCTACATGTCGTGCATTTTAATTTTCTTGCATGGTAAAATAACTGTTGCATCAAAACCAAAAACTATAGGATAGCCACAAAACTGAAACCAAAACTAAATTAAAAGTCATCACAAGATAAAATTCACCGCCACAATATTCCAAAATATAAAACAACTCAAAATTTAATCACAACAGAACAACAAAACTACAATTGCAACTAAATTAAAACGTCTCGTTGAATGCTCGGGAATACCTCGGATGATGTAACCCACGTGTTGCTAACGGGATTTCTCACGGTTTAAATGAAAGTGTGGAACTCATTCAGTTGAGTTTAGGAAATTCATCTGAACTAGGTGAATTCGATGAAAATAACGATGTCGGGATGACTGAACCGTGGGATCTTAATCGGTTCTGTTTAAACAACTTTAAGATTTGTTTTAATTAAAACACTAAAAATACTTGGATTTTAAGATTTTCTCTAAACCAAAACACTTCTCTCATCTCCTGATTTATGACTTCTAAAACTAAACCTCTGCAACAACAAAGGAGCTCGGAGCATGGTAGGCAGCATGACCATCATATTTAGCAAAACTCGGGTCTAGTTCAGCAAAACTTTCCTTAGTTTTAAATAACAAAGTCATAGGATTTCGAGGTGGTTTGCCTAGTGCAACATAAATCCTCAACTTTTTGTTAGGTATTTGCATAATCATGTTACGCAAATTAAGTCCTAACCGGTCTTAGGACTCCGAGGTAGTCGTTTGGTACGACATAAACCCTCACATCTTCAAGGCTATTTGCATGACTGTGTCATACAAATATAATTCTTAATTAATTAAAATTGTTAGGATTGAAACATCAAATAAACTCTCAAATTGAAGCTAAACAATAGGATAGTCAGACCGAAGTTCACTAACATCCCCTACTTCTCTTCCATTGGACTCTCAAAATAAACTGTTCCAAATTTGAGCTATTCCCTATTGAAATTTCCAAAATCCAATTTGTTTGAAACCTTAAACTTTGAAATTCTTGAGAGCAAAACCACTGATCATTATCAAGAGTTTTCTTGAGTGTCTTTGGACATTTAAGATGTAATTAACTATAGGGGCTTGCCCTTATAGGGAACTTTAAGAACCCAGGTAATATAAACCTTATTTAATTCCTTTATATTAAGCAGGGGAACTTGTCGGCTTATAAAATTGGTTCGCAGACCAAACGGATGTCACAAATATTCTAGTTTATTTAATCGAGCCCCATCATCAAGCAGTGTGTCTATTCTTCGAGATAAATACATGGTTTGTGGTATGGTGCTCATTTATATAAACTATTTGGGATTGATATCGGTTTGATTTCATATCTTAAAATTTTCAAACTAAAAATTATTTTTCAAAAAATCAAACGGTACTTTCCAAATTATATATATTTAAACTAAATTTAAATCTGAAAATTCGCCGACAATTTCTATAGGCGACCCCTTTTCAAAATACAACACACATAACCTAAAAATATGCCGACAGACGCTAAAAAGGAGGGTAATGTGGATAATCAGAAGACTCAACATTATGATCACCTCTTAAAAAGCTCAATAAGGAAGTGTTGAATCTAGCATCATAATCACTCTTCCTTTTTAGAAAATGTTCTATGTGATCCCAATGTTTCACATTCTCTTCCATCTAACACTGTACAGATAGTATATAACATTGTTGTACGTATAGCTGCTCTAGTACAATGTCTAAAGTAGATGTATGAGTAGAAACACTAGAGTAGAAGTCTTTAAAGCAAATGTAGATGGAATATCAGATGCTCTACCTCCAGCTCTCCATATAAATCCACATTGGCCTTACCAATAGGCTTTAGTGGCTGTAATATCTTCTCCTATGATTCATACTTAACTTCGGACTACTTACAGATTGTAAAAATAAGAGATGGCTAGCCCAAACTTGCAAAAGTGCTAGCTTTGGCAGATGTGTAAATAGCCTTATAGATGAGAGAGCCAACATCGATAGGCTTCATCTTTTGGATGCAAAGTTTAGGAATGCACTCTCATGAGTCACTTCGCTCAAATGATTTTTGGGAATTAGTCGAGCCAAAATAAAATAATGTCGTGTTTTAGATGTGGCATTAAACATAGGAGAGGAAAAGTTTACCTTATTACCATTCTTAATTTTCTATGCCCCATGCCCATCTATAAAGAATGCAATGATCTCATCCAAATCTAAGTAAGAAGGCTCAAAGTTAGAATATAAGCAAATTAGAATAGGAAGCAACTAATATAATACATTAATCCTCTCGAAAGTGAACTTAAATCCACTTTCTCACACAAATACTTCATCCTCAAGTGCTTCCAATAGATTTTCATAGAACTCTAGCACCACATAAATAACTGCTCTGCAGTAAAGTATCAGAAGCTTTCCCAGGGACAAGGAACAATAAAATTTTATATAGCACACTAGGACTAGCAAAACTCTACTCAACAATAAGCTTCTTTGATAGCGGGAAACCATTGTAACGATCTTGGGCTTTGCGATTAACAATTTTTTGCTATCAAATACCTCATCCCCTTCCTCTATGAGTTTTATGAGCCATCTCAAAATCTAGTAAAAATCAATATAAACTGCAAATGTAAGTTCTAAAGGCTTCTAAAAGCAATATCCAGACAAATAAAATCTTCTACGATGGATTTGTTTCTACTTTTCTCATATTTTTTTTCATATTTTTAGTATCTTTCAAATGTAGAAGAAATCCATGGTGGAACAACAATATTTCTAAGCCATGGTGTAGATCTTACCTATAGAAGAAGAAATCCAAATGTTATAGGCTCCAAAACTCCAAATCCCTAGGAGATCTATCAAGTTAGTTGGGGGAAGAAGATGAAGTTTAGGCATGAAAATGGTGCTCGACTGGTCTAAATCTCGAGTTAGAGGGGTGTTTGTCCTTTTTAGTTAGTTTGGCGCCTAGGGACAGGTTTGCCACTTAGTCGCGTTATACTGAAGGTGACTGGTACTTAGGCGCTAGATTTGGAGTCTATGCGTGACACCTTAATTATTGCCATTTTTTAGTTTTTTTATATTTTTAATGTGTATCCTCAATAACGTAAGACCTCCGAACCTTAGTTTACATGATTTAATGTAATTTTAAATATTAATTAACTTCCAATCATCTCTCGACTTCCACTAGCACAATTATTAACCTCTAAAATTCAATCAATTCAAATGATCAAGCACACTAACACCATATATTCTCTCGTAAACATAACACAAATACATCCATGATATCAAAGTTTCAATACAATGGACAAGACAATCCATAAAGAAAACTCTAAACAATAGACATAACATCAACATCAAACATGCAAGATGAAATACATCTATAGATAAAAGTAGGAACAACACATAAACATCACGTTCTTCTCACACAAACCCATGACTACAAAAAATTATGCTCACTGTTGTCATCTAGCCTTTCATTCATCGGAGTTTGGTACACGAAAAAGTTGTAAAAAGGAGCATAAGGAAATTTTTTAGCAGCTTCGTCTTCAATCCAATTGTTAATAATGATACATTCGTAATTGAGCCTCTTGAAAACATGCCAAATGATTGAACTGAAGCTTGAACTACCAATTTAAAAGTTTGAATTGGTAACACAATTTCGAATGCATCTTCTCAAACTCCTCTTTAATTTTGTTCATTATATCTGTAATTCTTTTGAGGCTAAGCACAAGGAACCCGTTGAAATATGTATGATCATCATTCTGCATGAACTTCCTTCCATCAACCCCACCATTGCTTTTATTCTCAATTGGCACAAGAAAATTGTGTCTAGAACTCACTTCTTTCTCCAAAATGTGTTTCTCATGCCTAGAATATGAAGTGTTTGGCTCCTTGGATGAGATTAGGGTGGGTTTATAGGAAAAACAAGTGAGTTAAAACTGCAAGGGGACAGTTTTACCCATGTTTTGCAACTGGGTTGCCTATGTGCTAAATTTCGATGCTTAGGCGCCGGACTTAATGAAAGCTGGTACTTGAGTGCTAGGTTTGGTGTCTAGACACGAGTGTCCAAATAAGCTTCATTTTACCATGTGTCCAATTTTCATATCGCAATCTCAACTTCATAAATAATTTAGTTCTTTATGGCTCCTTACATCTTATAGGTCTTAGTACTACAACAAACGGTCCTCACAACAACATTAAAAATCATTCCATGTAGTAACTATAGGTTGTCTCCCACAAAGAGCTTAGTTTAACATTGCATGTCCGACGTTTCCAGTGTTTTACTGTGGTTGATGCAACATCAGGATCATTTCATACAAAGTCTTATTTTCGTGAATTTAAGGTTTCAATCGTTGTTCATTTTTAATTATTATTTCAGTTTTTGGATCTTTAATATCCATAGCACCATATGAATAAACTTTTATTACAATAAATGGCCTTGATCACTTGGACTTAAGTATTCTGAAAAATAGTTTCAATATTGTATTAAAAGTAAAACTTTATATCCATACTCAAAATATTTTCTTAAAATCTTCCGATATTGCAAATTTTTTCATCATTTCTTTAAAAAATTTTGCATTCTCATAAGATTCATTTATAATCTCCTCGAGCTCCTCTAATTGAAATAATCATTTCTTGTCTGTATCTTTTAGATTATAATTAAGTTTCTTTATAGCTCAATAAGCTTTATGCTCCAATTCAACCTGCAAGTGACAACCCTTTCCAAAGATGATACTATATGGTGACATTCTTATAGGAATTTTATAAGCAATCCTATAGGCCCATAATGCATAATCAAGTCTAGCAGACTAATCTTTTCTATTAGGTTATAAAGGCTTTTCTAACATTATTTTAAACTCACAATTGGAATCTTCTGCTAGACCACTAGTCTGAAGTTTATAAGCTGTGACAATTCTATGTTTAATTTCATATTTCCTGGTTAATGATTCAAATCTTATGTTCTTAAAACGACTTCTCCCATATGTAATGATTACTCTTGGTATTCCAAATCAGGTAAAAATATCTTCCTTTAAAATTTGCAACATTTTGAGCATCGTAGTGGGGTAAAACAACAGCTTCAATCCATTTTGAAACATAATACACAACAATTAAAATATATATGTTTCTAAAAGATGGTATAAATTGTCCTAAAAAATTCAAACCCTAAGCATAATAAATTTCAACTTTCAATGTAAAATTAAGGGGAATTTCATTCCTTATAGAAATAATTCCTACTCTCTGACATCTATCACATGTTTTCACGTAATTATTAACATCCCTAAATAAAGTAGGTCAAGAAAACCCAGATTACAAAATTTTAAATGCAATTTTATCCACTCCAAAATGTCCCTCAAAATTAAATTCATGAAATTTTATATTTCTTCAAATGGTACACATCTTTGGATAATCATATCCTTACATTTCTTATATAAATAAGGGTCATCCTAAAAGTAAAAATTTGCATCGTGTATGAACTTCTTCTTTTGGTGTCTTGTTAATTCGTAGGGTAAAATATTACTAACTATAAATTTAAATATGTCAGCACACCATAAGATATGCCACTCAGAAACAACAAAAAAATGTTCATCAAGAAAATTTTCATTTATTTCATCATCAATATCACCATAATTTTCGTGTTCCGACCTTGATAAATGATCAGCAATTTTATTATCAGCACCTTTTCTGTCTACTACTTCAAAATCCTACTCTTGCATCTGAGGAACCCATCTTAATAACCTTGGTTTTGCATACTTCTTTAGCATTAGATATTTTATAGCTGAATGATCGGTACGCACAATATATTTAGATCTAATTAGATAAGACTGAAATTCATCAATTGCATATACTATTACTAATAACTCATTCTCAGTAGTAGTACAATTAATTTGAGCTTCATTAGTGTAGTATATAACTTTAAAAATCTTATCATATTTTTACTCTAATACTGCCCCAATAGCTTAATCACTAGCATCATACATTAATTCAAAACATTTTTTTCCAATCAGGTGAAACAATAATAGGTGTATGGTGAAGACTAATTGGATCGTCACAGTCAAGGATTAGGTCTATGTCAAGGAGTCGCCAAACTTTGTTTAATATTGTCCTAATCTCATTCCTATGGAAGAAATTGAGAAATTTAGGACTAATAGGAAATAGTAGAAAAGGATGTTTATGATGATCCTTATAAAACAAAATTCTAGAATACCATGTCCTAGGATTTCTATATAAGGAAAATCATGGAATTTTAATAACCAGAGATTTCTATCATGGGTTCTTTTAAATTTCCTATAGAAGTAAGCCTCTATAGTTAATTATATCTTAAACAATTTTTAATTGTCTAAGAAAACTTCTGATTAATGTTGATCACTTGTTTTCTAAAATTTTGTTTTTAAAGAAAGATGTACCCACTAACAATCCTAAATATCATTTTGTTATTTTCGACTATCCTAAAAGTTTCAGATTTTATCTTGTCATTTCATTTCATTTTTTTGTTTTGTTGATTGTCATTTTTATTTTGTCAATGTTGTTAAGTTTAGATTCAGTGTCATTTGAATCTATATTAAATTTAATAATTTTGATTTGGTCAAATTTATTAATTTAGATCAATTTTAACTAAGTTTGATTTGTGTTAAACTTAATTTTATAAATTCGATTTAAGTTGAATTTAATATTATGTCAAACTTAATTTATATCAAATTTTAGTATTTATGTCAAAATAAGATTGATTTAAGTCGAACTTAATGTTCAAATAAGTTCAATTTAAGTTGAACATAATATTCAATTAAGTTTGATTTGATTTAAATTTATCATTTAATTGATTCAGGTTCAATATGAATTGAACTTAAATATGTTTTAAATTAGGTTCGATTTAGGATTGATTTAAGTTCGGTGCTGATTGAACTGAAATTTGATTTAAATTTAATTTAGGTTTAGGGTTGAACCTAAATATAAGTTCTGGATTAACTTGGACTCAAGTTAAGTTTTGATGAAGTTAGGTTCAATATAGATTGAATCTTGGGTTCAAGTTAGGTTGAACTCAGGTTAGATTTCGGTTAATTTTGGTTCAATATGGCTTGAATCTAATGTTTAGGTTAACTTGGGTTCAAGTTAGGTTGAACTCAAGTTAGATTTTTGTTAAGTTAGGTTCAATATGGGTTGAACCTAATATTTAGGTTAACTTAGGTTCAAGTTAGGTTAAACTCAAGTTGGATTTTGGTTAAGTTAGGTTCAATATGGGTTGAACCTAATGTTTAGGTTAACTTAGGTTCTAGTTAGGTTTTGGTTAATTTAGGTTCAATATGGGTTGAATCTAATGTTTAGGTTAACTTGGGTTCAAGTTAGGTTGAACTCAAGTTAGATTTTGATTAAGTTGGGTTCAATTTAATTTGAAACTAATGTTTAAGTTAGCTTGGGTTTAAGTTAGGTTGAACACAAGTTATATTTTGGTTAAGTTAGGTTCAATATGGGTTGAACCTAATGTTTAGGTTAACTTGGGTTCAAGTTAGATTGAACTCAAGTTGGATTTTGGTTAAGTTAGGTTCAATATGGGTTGAACCTAATGTTTATGTTAAATTTGGTTCATGTTAGGTTGAACTCAAGTTAGATTTTGATTAAGTTAGGTTCAATATGGCTTGAACCTAATGTTTAGGTTAACTTGGGTTTAAGTTAGGTTGAACTCAAGTTAGATTTTTGTTAAGTTAGGTTCAATATGGGTTGAACCTAATATTTAGGTTAACTTGGTTCAAGTTAGGTTAAACTCAAGTTGGATTTTGGTTAAGTTAGGTTCAATATGGTTTGAACCTAATATTTAGGTTAACTTAGGTTCAAGTTAGGTTGAACTCAAGTTAGGTTTTGGTTAATTTAGGTTCAATATGGGTTGAATCTAATGTTTAGGTTAACTTGGGTTCAAGTTAGGTTGAACTCAAGTTAGATTTTGATTAAGTTAGGTAAAATTTAATTTGAAACTAATGTTTAAGTTAGCTTGGGTTTAATTTAGGTTGAACACAAGTTATATTTTGGTTAAGTTAGGTTCAATATGGGTTGAACCTTATGTTTAGGTTAACTTGGGTTCAAGTTAGGTTGAACTCAAGTTGGATTTTGGTTAAGTTAGGTTCAATATGGGTTGAACCTAATGTTTAGGTTAACTTGGGTTCAAGTTAGGTTGAACTCAAGTTAGATTTTGGTTAAGTTAGGTTCAATATGGGTTGAACTTAATGTTTAGGTTAACTGGGTTTAAGTTAGGTTGTACTCAAGTTAGATTTTGGTTAAGTTAGGTTTAATATGAATTGAATATAATTTTTAGGTTAACTTGGGTTCAAGTTAGGTTGAACTCAAGTTAGATTTTTGTTAAGTTAGGTTCAATATGGGTTGAACCTAATGTTTAGGTTAACTTGGGTTTAAGTTAGGTTGAACTCAAGTTGGATTTTGGTTAAGTTAGGTTCAATATAGGTTGAACCTAATGTTTAGGTTAACTTGGGTTCAAGATAGGTTGAACTCAAGTTAGGTTTTAGGTTAAGTTAGGTTTTAGTTTAGTTAGGTTCAATATGGGTTGAACCTAAAGTTTAGGTTAACTTGGGTTCAAGTTAGGTTGAAATCAAGTTAGGTTTTGGTTTAGTTAGGTTCAATATGGGTTGAACCTAAGGTTTAGGTTAATTAAAGATAAATTTGATTAGGGTTTAAAGTTGTTTAAGCCTAAAGTTTAAGGATTAATTAAGTTTAATTAGGTTGGATTTAATAAAGCATAAGGTTTAATTAAGTCTAATTCAGTTAGACTTAATTAGGTTTTAAAAGTTACTTAAGCCTAAAGTAAGTAGAGCTTAAGGATTAATTAAGTCTAATTGGGCTAGACTTAATTGGGGTTTAAAGGTTACTTAGCCTAATATAAGTAGAGCTTAAGGATTAATTAAGTCTGATTGGATTAGACTTATTTGGGGTTTAAAGATTACTTAAGCCCAATGTAAGTAAGGTTTAAGTATTAATTAAGTCTAATTAGGTTAGACTTAATTGGGTTTAAAGATTACTTAAGCCTAATGTAAGTAGAGCTTAAGGATTAATTAAGTCTAATTGAGTTAGACTTAGTTGGGGTTTAAAGGTTACTTAAGCATAATGTAAGTAAGGTTTAAGTATTAATTAAGTCTAATTGGGTTAGACTTAATTAGAGTTTAAAGATTACTTAAGTTTAATGTAAGTAGAGCTTAAGGATTAATTAAGTCAAATTGGGTTAGACTTAATTGGGGTTTAAAGATTACTTAAGTCTAATGTAAGTAAGGTTTAAGTATATTAATTAGGTTTAATGAGGGTTAAACCTAATTTATTTATTATTAAACTTAATGTCTTTTAAGCTTTAATTAATTAAGTTTAAAGACGTTTTAAACCTAATTAATATGTGTTTATTAAACCTAATGTCTTTTAAGGTTTAATTATTATTAATTAAGTTTAAGGATGTTTTAAACCTAATTAATATGTGTTTATTAAACCTAATTTCTTTTAAGGTTTAAATATATTTTAAACCTAATTAATATTTGTTTATTAAACCTAATGTCTTTTAAGGTTTAATTATGATTAATTAAGTTTAAAGATGTTTTAAACCTAATTAATATGTGTTTATTAAACTTAATAATATTTTAGACTTAATTTGTTCTGTCTTAAGTCTAATATGATTATAGTCTAAGTGTATAACTAAGTCTAAGATGATTAGACCTAATTAAGTTTTAAAAGATTCTTCAAAGGGTTAATTAAATATAAATTTATATTTATTCACTCTTAAGCTTTTAAAATGTCATTTTAAATTTTCAAGTGATTCAAAATTTGTTATTTAGGGTTTAACCTTATTCCCCTGAGTTTTTAATCAATTTCCAATTTAATATTTGTTTATTTTCTTAATTTTCTTATTTTGGAACTATTTTTAAAAATAATTGCTAAATCTCAATAAAATTTGATGGTATCATCTTAAGATATTTTTCTGTCTCTGAAAAAATCAGAGATTGTTCCTAAAGACTTATAAATTAATCCCCTAAAATTTCATAATTTTCTAATCTATAAATAATTTTTATTAATTAAAATACTCCAAGGAGTATTTAATTAATTAGAAATTGAATATAAATCAAAAATTAAATTTTTCAATTGCACATTGTAGAGCTCACTGTCCTGAGTTCAAGGATTTTTTTCGTTTATTTTTGTGATTTTTTATTTAAAAAGATATGTATTCTTAATTATTTTAAGGTTTAACTGAATTAATTAAACCTTAAACTTATATATAAAAATCGGGAGGGCGCCGCGTGTCCTCGGCAGCGTTGAAAATGCTCTCATTCCGCTACGAGGCTCCGAACAGCGGATCGAGCAGGGGATAATCTCCACCGTCCGTCTTTTAAATAGATAATCGGACGACTGCGCTTCATCGTCCCCATGCCGCCTTTTCCTGCAGATCTTTCATGATCTAGGGATAATATCTCACTCGACTCTTGATGGAATCGAGTGAGATTTGTTCCTACACCTTCATCTTGAGCAGATGATCATATCCATACGGATATGTAGGGGTTTTGAAATAATTTATTTCACAAAGTATGAAACCTGAATCGCCATTGAAATGAGAAATCCATACGTCAGTCACAGTCGATTTGAGTTTGGTTTGATCGGTCCAGAAGCTTTGTCTGGACCTCAGTAAGCTTGATCTAACTTCAATTTAGATTTAAATTGAGTTCTGATATGAATTCGATCAAAGGGTAGCTCGGCTTGGTGTGAGATGGTGAATAGAAGGCTGGAGACTGTGGGGAGGCTCAATTTCAGTTGGGCTCTTCCTCTTCTAACCCCTAAATGGATTTGGAAAGATTAATTTTGAGTTTTGTGGAGTTTGATTTCAAAGACCCATATTGTCCTGGTTTGGGCTAATTTGGGCTCTCTTGGGTTAACCAAATTAGGAAGATTGAGTGGGTTTAAGGGCCTGGTTTTGATGGGTTTCAGTTGCTTGGGTCCTACGAAGAAACTTTGATGTAGAAAGTTTTTGGATTTGAGCAATCTATAGTGATTTAGAATTTCCACTCCCTCACCTAATTTCAAGCTCTCGGGTTAGCCTATTTGAGCTGGTTTCATGGAGTTTTAAAGCTAGCTAATGACTAGATTTTGATTGGGATTCACTCCTAAGGTCCTAAAGAACAAATTTGCTTTTGGGAGTTAGGGGAATTAGGTAGAGCTTAGGCCACTATTCTCCTCTTCTTCTCTCTTTGCTTAGGCTAATGTTACGCTCTATTTATAGCCATAGGGGGAATTGGATGGACTTAGGCTGAAGTAGGTTCATCTAGGGAAGTTGCCAACCTTTCCATTAATGCTTTGGAGATAAATTTCAGCCAAGGTAATGATGAAATTGGATTTTCATCATTGAAGTTAACCATGGTATGGATTGAACTCTAGTTTTGTCTTGTTTTCATTGGTTCACCTATGAGGTGGATATGGCTGGCTATGATCAGCTAGATTAACCTTCTTTAGATAATTTAAATGAAAAAAGGGGAGGAGGACACATATGCTCTTCATTCACCATGGCATGACAAATAAGAGGGGGTGACTCACTTCATGCATAATCTCCTCATCATTTAATTTTACCATGGTTAAGGTCTAATTTATGCTAATTCCCATTTCCATTGGATGCTTAGGATGATGACCAAGATCATCTCTAAAGTTGTCGGCCACCTCATTTCATGCAAATGAGCAAATTGAAGGAAAGATGACATATGTCCTCTTCCCTTCATTTTTATGTCTTTTATTCATGATGGCTTCTTAACCTTGGTAGAATTTAACCATATGTCTTCGTTTCTTTCCATTGGATTAAGGAAGAGGTGCTTGCCACCTATGGAGCCATGTCACACCTCATGTAGAGAGGGCATGACACATAAGCTTAACTCTTAACTTAATCATCATGATAATTCTTAACCTTGTTTCAAGGTAATGAGTTATTGGTTAAGTAATGTGTTAACTATGTAATGATAGTTTTAATGAGTTTTAGGCTACCCATTGGTGATTTCCTATAACTTAGATTTAAGTTAAAAAAATCAATAAAGGGTTTATGACATTATGTGTGATGTCATAAATTTAACTTCAATTTAGGATTATCTTTATATAACTCCATTTCGAATTAATTTTGTAATTAATTAGAAATATATGGAATTATAATATTAATCCTTAAATTAATTAAAATGTTTTTTAGGAATTTTTATGTCATAGATTAAAATGTCATTTTATGTCTTTTTGATTTAATTTAAAATTTTCAGAAATTATCTCATTAATCAATTTATTAATTAAAATTAATTGATTAATTTAATATCTTTTTTTAAAGTTAAAGATTTAGATTTGTCATGTCTTTAAATCTTTTTATTTTAATTAATTAGAAATTAATTAAAATATCAAAATGATTTGATTAATTTTTGATTAATTTTATGTCTTTTTGTATTAAAAGTTTAACTTTTTGTCATATCTTTAAACATTTATATTTTAATTAATTAGAAATTAATTAAAACATTAAACATTCATTTTATTAACCAAAATGATTTGGTTAATTATTTTATGTCATTTTTATTTAAAGGTTTAATTTTGTCATGTCTTTAAACCTTTACATTTTAATTAACTTAAATTAATTAAAATATTAAATATTTTTTATTAACCAAAATGATTTGATTAATTATTTTATGTTCTTTTTATTTAAAGGTTTAATTTTTTCATGTCTTTAAACCTTATATTAAATATTTGTTTTATTAATCAATTAATTAACTAAAATGATTTAATTAATTTTATGTCTTTTTGAATTAAAGGTTTAATTTTGTCATGTCTTTAAACCCTTTTTTATTTTAATTAATTAGAAATTAATTAAAATATTAAATATTTGTTTTATTAATCAAATAATTAACTAAAATGATTTAATTAATGATTTGATTAATATTTATGATCTTTATCATTTTTGTTCAAAATTAGGTATTTTGATCAAATTTGATAAAGGTTTACTATGGTTATTCAGTATTTACCTATGTTGACCTAGATTATTCTGAATTAACCTGTTTTTATCCATAAATGATTAATTTTGACTTCCTTAACTTTGTTAGGGTTTGGAATAGTTATAAAATCTAAAGATTTTGGACTTTTGGTTTATTTTAGTCATGTTGAGTTAGGGTTTAGGTCTAATCAATGTGGAGACCTCTGAGTTAATTTCAATTAATCTGATCAGATTGATTATGTTAATGTCTGTCTTTTGTGGTCAAAGGAGTATGTGTTAGTCATTTTTGACCGAATTTAACTTGTTTAGGTCAAAATTGATTCAAATTCTTTTATTAGCTATGTGATGTTTTTAAATTAATCAAATAAGTCATATTTGATTATTTTAGCATCTTGGTTGATTTGACGATCAATGGTTGATTTTTTGAGTTAAAAATTGATCAATTTGTCCAAAATTGTTTTATGGGTCAAAAGTTGGTCTATTAGGTCAATAATTGGTCATCGGGTCAATAATTGACCAATTTGACCAAAGTTGACTTTTGGATCAATAATTGACCTGTTGAGTCAGTAGGGTTGGTTATTATGTCAGGATTGACCATTTTTTACCAAAGTTGATTGCTTTTGAGTTAAGGGTTGATCTATTATAAAAATGAGGTCAACAGTGTAATGATTAATTTTCCTTTAATAAATTGAAGGCATTTAAGCATTCCTCATTAAAATCAAATATCACATCTTTTTCTAAAAGATAACAAAGAGGCTTGGCAAATTTAGAAAATTCATTACTGTATTGCCTCAAGAACACTGCATGTCCTAAAAAACTTCTAACTCCTCTCACTGTTGTAGGAGGATGTAGTTCAATAATAACTTAATTTTTTGTCAGATCTAGTTCCATTCCATTTTTATAAATTTTATGTCCCAAAATAATTCCTCCTACGACCATAAATTGGTAGTTTTCCTAATTAAGAATTAAATTAATTTTTAACAAAATTTTAAAAATCTTGTTAAATGATCTAAACATGAATCAAAGGAAGTTCCAAAAACTGAGAAGTCGTCCATAAAAACATCAATTTTTTTCTCAATTATATCACAGAAAATGGACATCATATATCTTTGAAAAGTGGTTGATGCATTACGTAAGCTAAAGGACATTCTTGTAAAACCAAAACTTCCGTAAGAACTTGCGAATGTTGTCTTCTCTTGATCTTTAAGAGCTTTAAGTATTTTATGGTACGTAGAATATCCATCCAAAAAGCAGAAATAATGATGCCCATGTTGTTTATCCAACATCTGGTCTAGAAAAAGTAAAGGAAAGTGATCTTTTCTAGTAGTGAGATTTAATTTTCTATAATATATAAAGATTCACCACCAAGTGACATATCATTTTGGAATTAATTCATTCTGATCATTAATAACTACAGTCGCTCCCCCTTTCCTAGGAACGTACAGAATTGAACTAACTCATGTACTGTCAGAAATACGATAAATAATTCCAACATCCAAACACTTTATAATTTTTTTTTCAATGACATCTTTCATTATAAGTTTCAATCTCTTTTGAGGATCTACCCTAGGCTTATTATTATCTTCCATTAAAAATTTTGTGCTTACAGATTGAAGGGATGATACCTTTAATATCGGCTAATGTACATCCACAACCTTTCTTATGATTTCTCAAATTCTTCAATAATTTCCCTTCAAATTCCTTAGTTAAGTCTGAGGATATTATAACATGTCATGTTGATGAGTCCCCTAGAGAAGTGTATTTTAAGTGCATGGGGAGAACCTTCATTTTAAGTTCAGGAGGTTTTTCAATAGATGGAATAAGAGGTTTACCAATTTTAGTAGTGTCTACAATTTTAATACTTTCCTAAATATAATTTGAGTTCAGGAGGTTTTTTAATAGATAGAATAAAAGGTTTACTATTTTTAGTAGTGTCTACAATTTCAATACTTTCTTGAACATGATTTGAATCCTCATTTCTTATGTTACTTTCCTCTTGAAATCAGTCTTTTCATTCTCCAGTTCTTATTATTTTTTCTTTGCTTCACAACTTTCTTGAAAATGGTATTCAATTAAATAATCAATAGTCTCCATTCTATAACATTCATATTTATTTTCTTTTGATGGATATTGCATTAATCTTAAAACATTAATAGTTTCCTGGTCATTAACTCTCAAGGTTAGTTCTCCTTTCTGCAATCTATCATAGCTCATCTAGTGGTAAGGAAGGGTCTCCCTAAAATGATAGGTATTTCCTTATCTTCTCTTGTATCCAAAATAATGGAATCCACAGAAAAGAAAAATTTATCTACAATCACTAATACATGCTCTATAACCCTGTTGACCTCATTTTTGATGAGGTCTTCTCTTCTTCTTTTTAGTACTTAGGATCTAGCCTTAGGCTTTTCCTTTGACTATCCTGGAGGATTAGAAATGGGACCCACCACCTAGAATTTCAAACCACTTCTTAACTCCCCGCAAACTCTACAAACTCGATCTGTAGACCCCTAATCACCTAGAGGGTTGAAATCAAATGTGGAAGTTTAAAGGATGAGTTCCTATAGGACTCTTTGGCCTTAGGACTACCCTAGGTGGCCTGGTCTGGTGAAGGGCTGACTTACACACACTACACTTTCACACACCTATACCCAATTTGACCTCCTGACTCATGTAGGTGATTCACATGGATGGTCCTTAACCCCTAAGCCCTTGGCTAAGAGGGTTAGGAACAACATAATGGATGCCTTAAATGAGTCCCTTCATGGCTCATGTAGGCTTGATATGGCTTCATGGCTCAACCAAAATGATTTCATTCCACTTATATTCACCCAATCTTCAATTTTCCAAATTTTCAATTTTCGACCTCCGGACCCTACACCCGCTAACTTCTACCCAAAACCCTTGAAATCCTCCAAAATTTCCAAATCACCCAAAATTCCTCAAAACCAATCCCAAACATTTCCACATCACTCAAATTGATCATCCATACCCAAAAATACCAATAATTCCAAAAATACCTCCCAATACCCTCCAAATACCCAAAATACCCCTCTTGACCCAAAAATCCAAAAATTCAGAAAATTCCCAGAAAATTCCAGAAAATCCCAAATATTCCCAATTTCATTTTGTTCAACTACACCATGGGCCAATTTTGTCAATTTACCCCACTTTTATCAAAACCCCCAATTTGACCCATTTTAAACCCAAAGTGAACCCAATGTCAAACAAACCTACCCAATTGACCCAAATTCTGGTCCAATTCAATTCTAAACTTCAATTCAACAATCCCAACACCAATCTAGACCAAATCTAAGTCCAATTTGATTGACATTTGGATCCAATTTCACTTTTGGCCTTAAAGTCCAATTTGGACCCATGACCCAAACATAACCCAAACTCACTCAATTCAACTCCAATTAACCCCAAATCTTTTCCAAATCTTCCTTAACATTCCCACAAACAAAACACTAACATTATTTGCCCAACATTTAGACCCAAACCCACTCAACTTCAACCCAAAGCTAAAAGGCCCTATTTTGACCTAAACCCAAACCTAACTCCAAATGAGCCCAAACCCCAAAATCAAAGCCCAACGAAAGTCAAAACCTCTTTGAAACACTCCCATAAACATTTCCCAACATTAATTTTACATCAATTTCAACCCTAGCCCAACATTGGCCCAAGTTAGCCCAATTTGACCTATATTGGCCCATTCACCAAAGAAGCCCAAATTCAACCCAATTCAAACCCAAATCACTCCCAATTTGCTCCAAGTCACTCATGACACATCTATGGGCTAAACTCAACAATTATTTGGCCCAAGCCTTTGCCAAAATTTCATCCTAAAATCCCTTTTAAAATCCAAAAGCCCACTTCCCTAAACCATTTTAAAAGCCCATTTCCACCAAATACAAAAGCCCAAAATTGGCCCTAAAGCCCACATGGCAATTTCTTTTCATCATACCTTTAATTGATATCACCCCTAAGTTTCAAAATCATCATTAAACCATTCCAAATCAAGCTTCATACAAACTCCCATCAAATTACCAAAAATTTCTAAAATCCATTTTCATGAAATTGACCAAGTTTTTCCCCAAGCCAAAGACAAGCTATGCAAGCCATGGACAAGCCACATGAAGCCATGGAAGGTTTGACATGTGATCAAGCCATTAATGGCAAAAGGAGGAGCCCCTTTTAAGCCCCCTTAAAAGGTTTTAACCCTTTTATGCTTCACCTTAATCCATGATTAATCAAAATATTCATGGATGGTGACTTCTCTACCCTTTCCTAGGCGATTCACCCGATCCTCCCTCGGCCCAAATCAGCCATGGGGAGGTGAACCAAGCCCAAAAGGTGGACTTGACCAAATCAAGCCAAAATTAGCTCCTCCCCATTCCATTTCAATTCAACTCCTTTACACATGTCCATGGCCGATTGGTCGCACTAAGCCCCGACCACGACCTCCCGGACCTTGAGGGTGACTCGACCACGGCCGGCCGACCACCACGGCCGCCGGAAACCACCGAGCCGAGAGCTCGCATGTGAGCCCAAACTTGGAATTCTCACCTGTCGAGCCGCCCCATCCCAGGTGGCCATTGCGAGTCTGTTCTTCTCTTGCCGAGAGCAGGTCGATCCCAAGCCCTAACTCTCCCTGGGAGGCCCTCCACCCTCTCCTATTTAAACACCACCCCCTCTCGGCCATGAGAGGTGCTGAACCAGATCTTACTGAAACCCTGCCAAAATTGTTCCAGAACACTCTCCATACTTAGAGCAGTTGATCCACGAGTGCCAGTTCGCCACTAATCCCCACCAACGGAACTCGATTTCTCGACCAAAATTCCACCCAAAACCGGGACACTTCTCCACGGTGGATCAATCCTCAAATTGATTGGTCCTACACCTTCACCGGACCGAGGAAGGAGTCCACGCAGTAAAAGCCCCTCTCCAGGGCCACCCATACGTTCCGGACTCCAAGCTTTGTGATCGGGCTTGGTCGAAATCATACCTAGGCGATTCATCGGACCGGGAGACTTCATCTCGGAGCTTGTCGGGATCCAATCGAAGGTGACACAACCCTCGGATTGAAGCCACACTTCTCGAGCAAAGGTATGAGCTAATTCTTCATCCCGAAGCTTCGGATATTCTCCATTTCAAATGTTTTAATTTCAATGCATGATCACTGTATAGATGTATTTGTCTCTTCAAGACGAATCCATAGAGCATAAGAACACGAAAATCCATTAAGTATTGAGTGAGATATTAGGGATTTAGTGTGGACGGCTCTCGAGTGAGGACGCTTGGGGAGGATGAACGGATGTCGTTCATTTAATACACACGCGGACGGACGGCCAGGATCGCGTCAGATCAGGAGATGGAACGGCACAGCGGGGCCCCGGAGCGCTGAGTCAGATGGCGGCGTCGAGCCAGAACACGCCGCGTGGCCTTTCGGAGCTGCCGAGGTTGACGCGGCGCCGCGTGGATAAATAGAAAATTAGGGTATTTTTTATTTATTTAATTCCCCTAAACTTCAAAAATCCATAACTTTGTGTAGGAAAATCGGAAAAATAAAATAAAAATACCCTCTTGCTCGGTGAACAGAGGAGAATAATGTGGAAAAGAAATTATTTAATTTCATCAAGTATTTTATTTTTAATGATTTATTTCCCTTCGCATTGTTTTAATTCTCCATGCATATAAAAAATTCACCATGGCAAGAGACCATAGGGCTTTTGAAGCCTACGAATTTGGGAACATTCCTCGAATTTTCCAAAGTCGATGGCCATCCCTATGAGAAGTTATTGATTTTATCAAATTCATGTTGCTTGTTTTAAGTATTTTAATTCCAATAATTAGCATGTTGTGAAATAAATTCTAGGAAAATTTGGTGATGTCTCTTATGACCGAGAGGACCACTAGGAAAAATAGATTTTGGATTAATTCATTTAAAATAACCCTAATTGGCTTAAACACCCAAAATAGCTCCTTAATTAATTAGAGCTAACCATACATCAAATTGACTTGAAATTAATTCTCCACTGACCTCTAGGATCAGAGGAACCCACCATAAAAATTTGAAGCCAATTGGACTTGGTTAGCCCTACAAATGGGTTGATTAATCCATTTAGCCATTTTAAACTTTAAAAATTCATAACTTTCAAAATACTTTTTAAAAATTCACCAAATTGGTTTTGGAGCCTCTTTGATATCAGGGGAATTTAAGAAAATTAAAATTTCAATTTTCTAAAAAAGTTGATTTTTTGGTATTATTTTAATATTTTAATAATTAAAAAATAATAAAAATCACAAAAATAATAAAATTCACCAAAATATCACATTTTGAATTTTAATCACTTAGGAACAAATCCCATATTTTTCTTAGGTCTATTTAATGAGATATTAAATTTTAAAGCCCTAAGGTAATTTTAAAATTAAAAAATATATTTTCTAGCATTTTAACTAAAATAATTATAATAAATCAAAGAAAAATCAGAAAATTACAAAAATTGATTCTCTGATTTCCTTGATATCGGAGAGATTTTTGAAAAATATAAATTTCATTTTTCAACCTTTATTTTATTTTAAATTAATTAATACTCCAAAACTTAAAATAATTATAATAAAAATAATATAATTCAAAAATCACCAAAATTGGTCCAAGTGGTCCTCTGGTCATTAGGAATGTCCCATAATTTTCTTAAGGATAGAAACTTTCCCTTGGTCATATTATTAAATTTTCCTTGGAAATTCCTATTTTCCACCAAAAATAAATACAGAAAAATCACATTTTCTCCTCTCATGTCTTTATTGGCATATGAGTAAAGTCACATAAAAATTTCAAGTTCATTTAAGCTCAATTTAGTGAGTTATAGAATTATTAAGCTTGAAGGGCAAAATGGTAATTAAAAATTTTAACCCTTAATTAAAACTTTAGGTTTAATAAAATTAACAAATAAAATATTTGATCTTAATCTGATTTGGATGATTGAAATTTAAATAATTAAAGGGTAGAAACCTATTAAACAATTTGAAGATAATTAAAATAAACCTTAATTAAATAATTGATTAAATTTGGAAGAATAATAAAATTGGAATTATTAAGATAGGGATATTATTAGGAAGAGATTTATTCTTTAATTTAAAAATCCCTAAATTAATCATCTCAATAATATTTAATTCCTAATTAAAAATGATAATTCAAATTTAAAGTTTTAAAATGTTAAAGGACTTAATCATTAAATTAAATTAAAGTAAAATTATTAAACTCTTTTAAATTTTCAATTAAATTAAAATTAAAATTAAAATTAAATTAAAGATTAAATTAAATTAAATCAAACAAATTAAATAAATTAAATTAAATCAAATAAATTAAATTAAATTAAATTAAATTAAACTAAACTAAATTAAATTAAAAAATATTAAATTAAATTAAACTAAATTAAATTAAAAAATATTAAATTAAATTAAATTAAAACATATTAAATTAAATTAAATTAAAATTAAATCAAATTAAATTAAATTAAAGGAAATTAAATCAAATTAAACTAAATTAATTTAACATCAAGTCAAAACTAAATTGAATTAAATCAAAATTAAATTAAAATTAAAACTAAACCAAATTAAATTAAATTAAAGTTAAATTAAATTGAATTAAATAACATCACCTAAGACATAAAGAAATTAAATATAAAGCAACTTGAACACTTATTCCAAATTTAAACCCGTTAATTGAAGTTAAATCATAAACCATTTGAACACCGATTTGCCCTCGAAAGCTTTGGTTACCATAACTCCTAAACAGAACATTAAATGAAGTGTTACTTCACTTATAGGATATTCGAATGTCCTAGTTCATCGAGCGAGATAATAACAAAACTTGGACTCTGGGACGATTAATTCATTTGCATGATTAAATCCATTTGGACTTAAAATAATTCTAGTAATATTGAAAAGATGTTTAAGATTCTTCTTAAGCACTTCCTCAATATGATAGGATACTTATAAGAACAATTGAACTTAATTATTCTTTGACGAAGAAAATCGTCCTCAAACCAAAACACAAGGACACTAGACGTCATAGGAAATGACTATGCTATAGGATTAGGAATTTGGTAGAAAACCATAACCCTTCCCTTAGCTTTACCTAGGAACTTGCTTAAATATTCTAATTGTGTTTTAAGTGCAGCTTGGGATGACGGGAAGACCCTCCAGGTACGCTTTTATTTTATTACAATTTACATTATTGCAATTTCTTTAATTGCATCGCACTTACTTTTTCTTGCATGATAAACTGTTGCATGAAAACCCACACCTTTAGGATAGTCCCTAAAACTGAAACCAAAACTAAGTTAAAATTCATTGCAAGATAAAATTCACCGCCACAACATTTCAAAATATAAAACAACTCAAAATTTAATCACAAACAGAACACAAAACTACAATTACAACTAAATTAAAACGTCTCGTTGGATGATCGGGAATACCTCGGATGATGTAACCTACGTGTTGCTAACGGGATTTCCCACGGTCTAAATGAAAGTGTGGAACTCATTCGGTTGAGTTTAGCAAATTCATACGGACTAAGTGAATCCGATAAAAATAACGATGCCGGAAGGATGGAACCGTGGGATCTTAACCGGTGTTGTTATAATCAACTTTAAAATTTGTTTTAAATAAAACATAAAAAACACTTGGAAACTAAGATTTTCTCTAAACCAAAATACTTCTCTCATCTCCTGAGTTATGACTTCTAAAACTAAACCTCTGCAACAACAAGGAGCTTGGAGCATGGTGGGCAGCACGGCCATCGTTGTCAGCAAAACTTGAATCCACATCAGCTAAACCTTCTTAGAATTAAATAACCAATCCATAGGACTCCAAGGTAGTTTGCCTAGTGCAACATAAATCCTCAACCTTTTGTTAGGCGTTTGCATTGCAAATTAAGCCCTAACCGGACTTAGGATTTCGAGGTAGTCGTCCGATACGACATAAACCCTCACATCTTCCAGGCCATTTGTATGATCATGTCATACGGATATAAGTCCTAATTAATTAAAATTGGCAAGATGAAAACATTAAATAAACATTAGGACTTTCCTAAATGCGAAGCGAACAATAGGATAGTCGGGAAATTACCGAAGTTCGCTTCGAATCCGTAATTTCTCCTACCTTTCTTCCTTTGAAATCCCAAAATAAAATCTTCCAAATTTGATCCATTCCCTATCGAAATTCCAAAATTCAATCCCTTGAAAACTTACACTTTGAAATTCTTGAGAGCGAAATACGATTATTATCGAGAGTTTTCTTAGGTGATTCCCGTCACTTAAGATGTAATTAACTATAGGGGCTTGCCCTTATAGGGAATTTTAAAGAACCCAAGTAATATAAACCCTGTTTAATGCTTTCATATTAAGCATGAGAATTTGTCGGCTTATAAAATTGGTTCGCAGACCAAACGGATGTCACAAATCTTCTAGTTTATTTAATCGAGCCCCACCATTAAGCAGTGTGTCTACCCTTAGGATAGATACACGGTTTGTGGTGCGGTGTTCGTTTATATAAACTATTTGGGATGTGAGATCGGTTTGATTTCATATCTTAAAATCTTCAAATTTAAAGTTATTTTCAAAAATCAAATACTACTTTTCAAGTTATTTATTTAAATTAAATTAAAATTCGCCGACAATTTCTGTTAGGCGACCCCCTTTTCAAAATAAAACACACAACCTAAAAATATGCCGACAAACCCCTTTAGGACAAGTAATCGATTGATCAACTAACTGAAGGATTATAGTAGTGGAAGAAATCTCTATGAAGCCTAACCTTCTAAATATCTATAATGGCATGAAATTATTGCTTGCTCTTAAATCACATAAAGCTTTTCCACAAAATCTCTCTCCTATGGTACACGAAATGGTTAAGCTACCAAAATCTTTAAGTTTTTGAGGATGCCATTTTTGAATCCTTAGACTATATTTTTCACTTAGCGCAACCTCGTGATATCCAAACTTCATCTTCTTATTTGAAAGTTCTTTCATAAACTTGGCATAACTAGGTAGTTGCTTTACGGCTTCAACAAAAGGAATGTTGATTCTCATCTTCTTAAATATCTCCATAAACTTGAAAAATTATTGATCAACCTTTTAAGTCTCTGAGGAAATGGAGGTGGTGGTCTTTCTAAATTAATCTTAAGTGGTAATGTAGATTTTTTCATATCTTTAGGAACCTTTTCTTCATGTTATTCAGTATCATCATTCTCCCTCTCAACTTCAATCTCTTATTGCACTCTAGTCTCCAATTCTCTACCACTTCTCAACTTGACTGCTTTACTTCTTCTTTATTTTTATCTTTAGGATTAGCTTCAATATTACTAAGAAGCATTCCCTGGGACCTGTTGCTAAGTGAGATAGCAATTTATTCTTGTTGATTCTTAATTTTTCTTATTGTAACAATCTGACTTTATAATTGGTTGCCCATTTGTAACACCACTTCTTCTAAAGACAACTTCTTTTCCTTCATTGTCGTTATTTTTAAAGTCAGGAGGATAAGAAGGTCTATTAGCTAGTACTACTGTGGTTGTTCCAGTTTCCCACTAGGTTCACTTGATTATTCCCTCATAGTTGATTCTACCACTCGAATTCCTATTCCAAGTAAGTTTGGATGGTTTTTCCAACTTCGGTTATAATAGTTAAAATATGGTTTATTGGGTCTATTGTTAATTCCATTTAAAGTCTCAAGTGACGATTGAGAATCAGTCAATTGTTCCAATGAATTTTCGTTAATTAAAAGTGATTTTTGAGAAAAGTTCATTCCATATTAATTTATCTTTCTACATATCACAGCAACTTGAGATAATAAAATTGAAACGTCATCAACATGAACATTGGCTATTTCATAGAATTTACCCATTTAGAGGGCCATTAAAAATTGTTAGTAGTCATCTCTTCTATTAATTCATAAACTTCATCAAATGTTTTTGATGTTAATGATCCTCTAGCAGTAGCATCAATAAAGGTTTTAAGGATCCTACTAACCCTTAATAAAATGTTTGAATAACTAACTAGTACAGAAAAATGTTATGTGGACACTTCCTGAGGAGTTCTTTAAATCTTTCACAATCTTAATATATTGATTCACCTTCATACTAAGTAAATGAGGTTATGTCATTTCTATTCTTAGCATCTTTTGAAGATGAAAAATACTTAGCAAAAAATTTACGTGCTAACTATCCCCAAGTTTGAATAGATCCAGGTACAAATGAATTTAACTGCATCTTATCTTTGTCCCTTAAAGAAGTAGGAAAAACTTTAAGTTGAACAACATCATTTGATACACCTTTGTACTTAAATTTAGCACACTTTTCTATAAAACTTTAAAGGTGTAAGTTTGGATCCTCAGATGGTGTTCCCCAAACTGATAATATTGTATCATTTAGATAATAACAAGTTTGGTTCAAAGGAGTTAGCTGCTATAGTAGGATTTTGTATACTTAAATGAATTTCATCTATTGTAAGGTTTGCAAAGTTCCTTAAAGGTCTTTGTATATGATGATGTTTATTTTCATATGTTCGATTATCAAAATTGTTTTGTGATGTGATCGCCATTTCTTGAAAATTGTTTAGTTCTTTTATTTTTGGATTTTTTTATGGTTCTTTCGAACTTAAAATCGTAAGGTATTAAACCTTCAGATCCCAAGCTATGCATGCAAAAGATAAAAATTCAGAAATTAGAATAAAATAAATTAAAAAACTTAAATATAAAAATAAAATTTAATTTTTTTAGTTTTCTTCATTTTATTAATTTTTCATTTTCTTAATATTTAAAATTTTAAGAAATAAACAAGTACTTATAAAAAAAATTTAAAATACAATTCTCCTAAAATAGGTCTACAGTCCAAATAATATTTTTTAAGTTGGAAGATTCGTTAATTTTCTGACAATGAAGCCAAAAACTTGATTCGACCTGCAATTACGTAGATATTTGTATTCCAAAAGATGGCCAAAATACATGACCCAATATATTTTAGCAGCTAGCGTTTATAATAAATATGTTATAAAATTTAGTATACTTGAATGGTAGTTTACACACTAGGGATACTACGCAAGTATATGTATCATTTGAATTAATATAGAGTTTTATTTAAAAACCCTATTCTTGAACCCATAGGGAAGTATGAATTTTATATATCAACTTAGATACATAAACGGCAAACAAAATTCATTGAAAAATAATGTAAAAAATGTTTATAAAACGTTAAAGACTAATGTTTACTAATCTTAATTTAAAACTTAAAGTAATTGCAAATTTTCTAAATTAGTTATATTTAAAGGAGGATTTTCCCTTTTAGAGGGCCAATAAAAATTTTTAGTAGCAATCTCATCTATTAATTCATAAGCTTCGTCAAATGGTTTTGAAGTTAATGAACCTCATGTAGTAGCATCAATTATAGATCTAAAGGATCATACTAATACATTATAAAATGTCTGAATAATTAACCAATCTAGCAAAGCGTTATATGGATACTTCATGAGGAGTTCTTTAAATCTTTTCCTAGCTTAATATATTGATTCACCTTCATATTGAGTAAATGAGGTTATGTCATTTCTAATCTTAACACTTTTTGAAGGTGGAAAATACTTAGCCAAGAATTTCTGTGTTAACTCTCCCTAAGTTATAATAGATCCAAGTGTTAAGGTATTTAACTACATCTTAGCTTTATCCCATAAAGAAACAAGAAAAATTCTAAGTTGAACAACATCATTTGATACACTGTTGTACATAAATGTAGCGCACGTTTCTATAAAACCTGCAAGTTGTAAGTTTAGTTACTATGAAGGTGTTATCCAAACTGATTGTTGTGTATCATTTAGATAATAGTAGGTTTAAGTTCAAATGAGTTAGCCACTAAAGCAAGAGTTTGTATAGTTGAATGAATTTCCGATGTTGTAGGGTTTTCAAAGTCCCTTAAAGGTCTTTGTATATGATGATGTTCATTTTTAACCATTTGATTATCAAAATTATTTTTTGATGTGTTAACCATTTCTTAAAAATTTTTAAGTTCATTTCTTTTTCAAATTTTTCTCATGCTTCGTTATAACACCGAATCGTAAGGTACTAAACCCTCAGATCTTGAACTACACATGCAGATGAGAAAAATTCAGAGCTTAAAAATAAACAAAAACGTAACACTTAAATATAAAAATAAAAGTTTTTTTTTCAGTTTATTAATTATTTTCATTTTTTTTACTTTTTAAAATTTTAAGAAATAAATAGGTACTTATAAATAAAAATTAAAGTACAATTCTCCTAAAAAAAGTCTAAAGTTCAAATAATATTTCTATATCAAAAGATCCTCCGACAATGGCGCCAAAAACTTGATCCGACCCGCAACTATGTAGATATTTAGATTTCAAAAGACGGCCAAAAATTTGACCCAATATATTTAAGAAGCTAGTGTCGATAATATATATGTTATAGAATTTAGAATTTTTTATTAATATTTTACACGCTCGGGGTACTACTCAAGTATATGTATCGTTTGAAGTAATCTAGAATTTTCTTAAAAAACTCCAGTATCGAACCCACAAGGAAGGATGAATTTTTCATATCAACTTAGAAAAATTTCATCTTGAACTGCAAACAAAATTTGTAGGAATTTAATGTCGAAAATGTTTGTAAAAAAGGTTAAAGACTAATGTTTACTAATCTGAATCTAAAGCTAAAAGTAAATGCAAGTTTTCTAAACTAGTTATGTTTAAAGGAGTTTTTAATAGAATGAAATGTCTTTCTATAAAGAGATCATAATCAGTGTAGGAATCAAATGTTTAAAGATTAAAATTTATTTTTGTGGCAAATAGGAACATACCTATTCTTTACCCTCTCCTAAGTGGATTACGAAAGTTGGTTAAGCTAAAGTCATGTTCCTAATTGATATGGTTATGCTCGGTATGTTCTAGACTCTCACTTCCACATTACCTATTGCGCCCTCTCTATAAAACCTAGCAGACCATAGGTTCCAAACAAAAGATCAAATTGATTATGGTTCTAGCCTGGCACCCTAGAAACACCAATTTTACGCCCACCAAAACTTGTCTCCCTAACTATTTGCACTAACCCATGGATTACCTTCTCACCCATTAAATTAATGTGACTCTTACTAGTTGAGAAACATATAGCCTCCCCAGACATTATGGATTCACAATAGATTTTAACATTATAGTTGGCCAAATTTAAGATATAAATTAAGAACGAAGTAATGAATCATCACATGGAATAAGAGAAATTTTAAGCAATTCTAATTCTACACATGATTTCTTCTTATTGCAAGGAGAAAGATAAAACAACTACTCAGAATTCATGGGAATAACACAACAAAACATGATATATATCAAAATTCAAGTCTAAGAATAAAAAAAACTAAAAAAAAAATTATAAGAGGCTTATCTTAGACTTCTTCTCAAAAAAAACTTTTTGAGTTCTATTTATGTCTTCTTCGTCTAATAAACACACAAATCAGACACTAAAACACTCTAACACGCACACCCACACACAAGACTCTGAACAAAGGCTCACACCATGACTAGAGACCCAAAACTCTCTCCCAAACTCTTTTTTTAGCTAGCAAATGACTATTAAAGAGAGTCACTTCAAGCACATCTTCAAAATTTGTCCAAATTCACTGGAAAAAAGCTAAGACCATCTCTGGTGCCTAGGCTCCTAACCATGACGGCTAAGCACTAACCTTTTAGATGCCAGTTTTAACTACCTAACGCCTAGGCCTGGGTCGCTTTTTCCTCCATTACTCCATTTAACTCCTATTTTACTCGATTTTTGCTTCTTTTGGTCTTAAACCCTATTTTTTGCAGCAGAAACTAAAAACACACAAAATATATTTTTAATTAAAGTGTAATATCTTTAAAAATGAGCATAAAATGTATATATATATAATAATAGCACATTTTAAGGCCTATCACATAATTAAAAAGAAGAAAAAACTAAAAAAACAAAGAGAAGGAAGAAGGAAAAGTCAAAGTAAAGCGTGACATCACCTACCCCACACAGCTTATATATATATATAAATAAATGAAGCTAATTTTTGCACATACTAGAGTAATTTCATAAATTGATTGACAGAATGATCACATCAATACAAAAAATGTGACAAAATCAATTTTATTAAAAAAAGACATTATAAATTACAAAAAACACTCAAAAACTAGCTCGAGATAAAAAAAAAACTTTGTATGGGGGTTAGTCACTGCTTTGACCAAGACATACCCCAGTCAAAGTAGCATTTTATATAAAATTTTCTCCATACCTAAACTGGTTCAGTCGATCTGTTTCAACTAAAGCCTGAAGCATCAATGATCCCTACACAACAACTAACTGAACCTCATGAAGAGTAGCCACTACAACCTCCATTCTTTTCTTGTTTTTCCACACGAGCCAATAGCTTGTGCACCTCATCATCTCGTTGGATCCCTGCTGACCAAGCAATGAAGTTTGTGTTCTCATCTAGCCGATGAGCCAACGATCTGAAAGATGTTTGGTACTCGCATGTCTCGTTAAAATTGTTTGAGCAGTCAACCCCAACATCCTTAGTTGAGAGTTGACTTCCATTAATAGGAATCTAGGCAGTCACTATTTGCTCTAAGATCGAATTCTCACCCTACGTCCATCAGAGGCAAGTTATCATCTTGGATTATGCCATGCATTAACTATATGCCATTTCAATTACACTCAAGAAAGGCTTTTGTTGATATGCAGGACAACTATGTGAGATACGTGCAATTTGAATGAGAGAAACAAACCTAAAAATGGCCTAAAGAGGCGTGACACGCTTGGAATTGGTGTGCCCATGCCATAGTATTGACATTAACAACGTGACCACGCCACAATCTGGCATGACCACTGTAGAATTTCATATAGACTGAGTTACCATGCTAGGATCGGGCATGACCACTGTGTGATTAGAAGGATGGCATGATTTTGTCACCTTTCAAGTGTGACCACACCAACGGAGCAAGAAATCATCTTAGAAAGAAATTTATTTACCAAATTCTTGGATTAAGATATAAAAATGATCTTTATGTCATTTGTGTGAGGAGAGATTTGGAACTGTTGGTGACAAAGAAAAAGAAGGGTTTCAATCAGAGATTTTCCCCCTTAGGTTTTCTTCCTTTCCTTGGGTTGAAACTTTAGGGGGTGAATGTTTCACATCCTGTCTAGTGATTTCTTGAGAGATTTTTGTATGAGAGGGAGAGAATCTATTCTTGTGGAGAAGGAAAGTTTTATTGTATGTTTAAAACTTCCATGTGTCTTACAATGAAAATCTATATAGTTTTGTTTTCTATGGTTTTCATGATAATGCGTGGCTAAACTCTTTTTCCAGCCTCTATAATGTAGGGGTAGTGGTTTTTATTGTGGTTTTCTATGATGTTTTTTCTATAGCATTTAAACTGAGAATATCATTTACTCCTAGTCTAGCCAACTAGAAAGTTAAAATCTTTTGTGAAGTTGTGACCTCTACCATTACATAGTAGAACAAAATGGTTAACCACAAAAAATGAGAGAATATACATATTCTAGTAGGATTTCGTAACCTTTGTGGGGGATTTGGAAATCTTAGGAAATGTTATAATGTTATGCAAAACTTCACTTCATGGGTTTCTAATTTATTAAGCCTCTATGCCAACTTATGGAAAAATATAGGAAGTTTGATTTTAACGATGAATGCTTAAAAACTTTCAATCTGTTGAAGGAAAAATTAATCACTGCCCCTATAATAGTTTCACCTGAATGGGAGAAACCATTTGAATTAATGTGTGATGCTAGCGATTATACTATTAAAGTTGTTTTGGGGCAAAGACATGACAAAATGTTTAAAAATTATATACTACGCTAGTAAGACTCTTACTGATGCTCAAATTAATTACACCACTACTGAAAGAGAGTTATTAGTGATCTTTTATGCTTTTGAAAAATTTAGATCTTACTTAATTGGAGCTAAATGTATAGTACATATTGATCATTCTACTATTAAATATTTAATGCAAAAGAAGGATGCAAAACCAAGATTGATTTGATAGATACTTTTAATGCAAGAATTTGATTTTGAGATTGTTAATAGGAAAGGGGTCGATAATCAAAGAGCTGATCATTTATCTAGACTTGAACAATCTAATTTGGATGAATTTGAAAAGGAAATCACTAAAACTTTTCCTGATGAGCAATTATATAATATTATTGAAGGAAATTTACCATGGTATGCTCATATTGTGAACTACATCGTTATTAATATTTTACCACCTGACTTAACAATGCAACAGCAAAAAAAATTTAAGCATGATGTTAAATTTTATTTATGGGACGATCCTTATCTGTACAAGCAATGTAAAGATCTTATTATTATGAGATGTGTGCCAGATACACGTGGAATTTAATTTAATATATTTATATGCAATAATTTTTTACCACTGCAAGAAGATTTTAAACTTCAGCAACGGCACCAAAAACTTGATCGTGAGGGGCTTATATATATGTGATAATTTATGAACTCAATTTATATTTTTATAATGATTTTGTAAAGTCCATGTACTCAAAGCAAGTATATGTATCGTATTAAGTAATACAGGGCTCTAATGGAGTACTGGTTATCGATCTCACAGGGAGGTTTTAAGTTGAAGTAAAGTAAAAAGTTTCACAAGTTATAATAAAACACCTAAATCTTATACTCTAATTACGATTAAAGTTTAATTCTTACTTCTACTACTACTATTCAGAAAACAGTAACAACTAACTAAACTACAATTACTTATAATTACTTGAAACAGAATTATCTAACAGACACACTAAACTAAGTATTTGAAAGGTTTTTGATATATATGAGAAAAGTATCTTTCTTCTTGCAATTAGAATATGATGTGCGGATTGATATGGATGTGTTATCTAATTTATTGTGCCAAATATGAGCATAGATGATTCTTTACCTTTACAAGAGTACCCTCTCCTCTAAATATGAAAAGAACATTGACATATTCTAAGTTTTGTCATTAACTCTAAGGATAGGCTGGGAGGATACCGGCTCTCACTTCGAAGCTCCCACTCACCCTTCACCCGAAGGTTAACCTTTGATATTAATTACTAATCTTAGAACCAATTTGGGTATTTCAGCTTGTCACTCTGAAATCTCCACATTGAAGTCCTTCAAAGCACATTTCTCTATTTATTTACACGCAATTTTCATGAATTGCGTAATTCATCCATGGAAATTGAATGGATCTTTCATTATTGTTGTAGGACATTAAATCCTTTCAAACTTAATGTTCAACAACATATTTTAACATTTCAATTGGTCAAATCAAAAGTAAATTAAGTTCTAAATAAAAAACCATCACAATCTTTTCAATACATTAAAAGCACATCAAATCCATATCAAACCATCATCACATCTCTAAGCAAGAAGGAAGATAAAGAAGACTACTCAGAATTCATGGAGAAGATATAATAAAACATGAATTTTATATATAAAAGAAAAGTCATACAAACCACAAAAGAAAATACAACTTATCTTTTTCTCTTCCCCAATGCAATCCCTTTTAAGTTCCTTTGTCCTTTGAAAACCTTAAACTTTGAAATTTTTGAAAGCAAAACCACTGATCATTATCGAGAATTTTCTTAAATGATTCCCGTCATTTAGGATGTAATTGACTATAGGGGCTTGCCCTTATAGGGAACTTTAAGAACACAGGTAATATAAACCCTGCTTATTCCTTTATATTAAGCAGGGGAACCTGTCGGCTTACAAAATTAGTTCGCAGGCCAAACAGATGTCACAAATCTTTTAGTTTATCTAATCAAGCCCCATCGTCAACCAGTGTGACTATTCCTCGGGATGGATACACAGTTTGTGGTGCGGTGCTCTTTTATATAAACTATTTGGGATGTGAGATCAGTTTGATTTCATATCTTAAAATTTTCAAACTTAAAATTATTTTCAAAAATCAAATGCTACTTTCCAAATTATATATATATACTTAAATTAAATTTAAAATCTAAAAATATGCCGACAGCTTCTGGCGACTCCGCTGGGGAATAGTTCCTCTCTCCATTTTGATCATATGGTTTTGCTTTCATAAATCGGTATTAAATCCATGCCCCTAGTGGATCAAACTACCATTCTTCCGTTGACATATCTTGTTCATTCCTATCATGAACGAGTATGATCAACTTTCCTTAGATTTTGGAGCCACTTGTTTAGACACCTCTAAACGGATAGGTTCTGAAATCCTCCTTTTATTACCTCTCTAAAGAGGTGGGGTCGGACCCCCATTAGGTGTATTGGTCGATTAATTCCACTTAGGCAATGTGCGTTGTGAATTCAGCCAAGGACTGGGTCCTGAATTTCACTTTTGCTCCGTGTCTCTTGGGTTTGATTTGCTATCGGCAAATTAAACCAAACTTCTACTTTAGTACGTTTCACTAAAATTTTGAAATTAAACGAACAATGTTAACAAATATAAAAGCCAAAAAACAAAAATAAAATAAGGTGAAAACACCAAGCAAAATAAGAGAATTGCCCAGTTTGCAGTACAAGTGCGGTAGCTTGAGTACTTCCATTGAAACTACAAGGCACGGACGTTACTGACTTCCAGAAATTCTTTAAATGCCAGGAAAGATGTCTTTGCCAAAGTTGATCTTTTCTTTCACCTCCGGAGTAGAGTTCGTCGTCAATAAGGATGAGCTACCTGATCTGGCAGTCATTAAGTTTGGACAAGGATTCAATGATGTTGAATCCAAGCTCGGGGATGTGGCCGTTGCAGTGTCAAAGTCTGAAATGAGCAAGTCTGTTAAGCCTATTGTAATGTTCAACTTGAAGTCTGTTGAGGAACTCCTCATACCAAAGAAGGAATGGATTGAAAAGAACTCTGTTGTCATTACAAGCATTGGGACGTCTCCTAAGGCTATTTCTGCTCCTACTGTCGGATTCACTACATCTGTACCAGTCGCTCCGCTAACTGAAGGAAAAGATATTCTACATAAGGAAGAGTCAGTCGATGCTTGTGTTTTGTAGTCTTCTAAATTCAAGATTGAGTCAGATTCCAAGTCCATACAAATTGCAAAGACACAGGAATGGAAGCGCAATCAGGGAATTCTGAAGATCAAGCAGCCATGACAACAACCTCATCGGTCTGAAGAACAATCGTTCCAGTTGAGACCACACCAGATAGGTGGGAGACAGGGTCCAACAATGAATCAACGATTAAATAAGGTATACCCGTTCAAAGAGGAGTCAGTGTCGCAAATATTCTGTTACTTGATAAATAGGCCAGAATTCAAATTACCAGAGCCAAAGAAACCAGAGGAGGCCGGCAAGAAAGATCATCCCCAGTACTATCCATACCACCGTTTGCTCGGTCACACCATAGAAAACTGCTTCAGCTTCAAGGATTGGCTTGAGAAGAATTTCAGGAGTGGAAACTTAACGATCCCGAATGAGTATTTGAAAGAACCTGAAAAAGGGTTCTATAAATATGATTTCATGTGATTCGATTAGCTTCTGCATAACGACATTGCTGCCCGAGGAAATAAGTGATGTTTCTCAAGAACCTCTAATTGACCTTAAAGTTCTCAAAGGAAAGTCAATTGAGTCCGCTGTGGAAAAGCTCTGAGCTGACATTGCACTACTGTCTAAAGGTTAGAAAGAAGACTTTGAAGAGGAAGATTACAACTTAACATATTACACGGAAGGCGAATTCACCGAAATCAACGTCATCGAGACCCAAGCCATGTTAGCTGCGAGCGACACTCCTCTTTGTGAGGAGAACACCGCGGATGAGTGGCAGAGGGCCGTTCAACAAAGAGATGAACATATCAGCCGTCTCGAGAAGAAAATTGAAGAAATGACGACTGCTATGGCTGCAATGCAAGGACAGTCGCACTCACAGCAGGTAGCATCCCCAGAGATGAACCAGCCAGAGATGGTCCATATTACCGACGAAAGAAGGGAAGTTGCTTCTGCAAACCGAGATGAGTTGCCAAAGAAAGATTCAACTTAAAATATGGTGCCAGAAAAAGACATTAAGCGAATGGTTGAACAATAGGTGAGAGAAACCCTGGATCAATCAAAAAGAGGTACATCAATTCCGAAAGGTAGGCTCTACCTGGAAGAGTTTGATACCATCCAATACCCCAAGGGTTTTGTACCACCTTTGTTCAGGACTTCGATGGGACTGGAAACCCTCGGCAGCATGTTGCACACTTTCAAGCAAGTTGCTGCAATGCAGGGGGTAGTGATGCACTACTGCTCTAACAATTTGTGAGCAGCCTTTCAGGAATCGCCTTCGACTGGTATGCATACTTATCGAACGGTTCAGTGAAGACTTTCGCAGAAATGGAGAATCTTTTTGTCCAGCGTTTTGCCAGGGATCAACACCACGTCACTATAGGCAGTCTTGTGGAAGAGAAGCAGAAGCCAGATGAAACTTTGGTGGAGTACATTCTACGGTGGAGAAAATTAAGCATGAAGTGCGAGCCCCAATTGCAAGAGCAACATGCGATTGAGATCTTACTCAAGAGCATCCATGGGCCGATAGCTTTCATGCTTAAAGGACTCACCATCAAGTCATTTGAGAAACTACTTAGTAAAGCCGCAAGCCTGCATGAGGGGTCAAACAAACTAAATTCATCGAGAAAGAGGATAGGGAGGAGCCAACAAAGATATCTGAAAAGAGATCAGAGATAGTGGCAACGATCGACAAAGGAAAGCAGCTGATACAGACTGAGCAGTTACCTCAACACAGTCAGCAGCACCAGACCGCCTTAGAACGGTCAGTTTTCACAGACGATACGGTCGATCGCTTCCTCGGTTCGGTCGGCCACTTCCTCGGTTCGGTCGGCCGCGTCAGTGGTATGTTCCACACCCACAGCAGTATGTTCAGCCACCAGAGCAGTATGTTCCACACCCAGCGCAATATATCCAGCATGTCCAACAGTACGGTCACCGGTACAACCAGCAACACAGTCAACAGTCATCCCAGCAGAGGTCACTCTGGACGGATGGAAGGCAAGGTCGGTCTATGAACGATTTTTTGAATAAAGTATATCCCTTTACTGATGAAGCAGTAGCACAGATGTTCCAGAATTTGATTAAGAAGCCCGAGTTCAGATTGTCTGAGGCAAAGAAACCAGCGGAGGTTAACAAGAAGAATCATCCCAACTATTGCCCATATCACAGAATGCTTGGGCACACCATTGAAGGCTGTATCATTTTCAAAGAATGGTTGGAAAAGAACTTCAATAATGGAAGTGTAACAATCCCCGATGAATATTTGAAAAGAACTTGAAGAGGTTCTGTCGGCATATTTTTAGGTTGAGTTTTATTTTGAAGAGGGGGTCGCCTAACAGAGGCTGTCGGCGAATTTTTAATTTAATTAAAATAAATAATTTGAAAAGTAGTATTTGATTTTGAAAATAATTTTAAATTTGAAGGTTTTAAGATATGAGATTAAACCGATCTCACATCCCAAATAGTTTATGTAAACGAGCACCGCACCACAAACCGTGTATCTATCCCTAAGGATAGACACACTGCTTGGTGGTGGGGCTCGATTAAATAAACTAGAAGATTTGTGACATCCGTTTGGTCCGCGAACCAATTTTATAAGCCGACAAGTTTCCTGCTTAATATGAAAACATTAAACAGGGGTTTATATTACACGGGTTCTTTAGAATTCCCTATAAGGGCAAGCCACTATAGTTAATTACATCTTAAGTGATGGGAATCACCTAAGAAAACTCTCGATAATAATCGATAATTCTGCTCTCAAGGATTTCAAAGTTTAAGTTTTCGAGGGATTGAATTTTGGAATTTCAATAGGGAATGGATCGAGTTTGGAACATTTTGTTTTGGGAATCCAAAGGAAGAAAAGTAGGAGAAATCACAGATTCGAAGTGAACTCCGGTGATTTCCCGACTATCCTATTATTTAGCTTGGATTTAGGAAAGTCCTATTGTTTGTTTAATGTTTTGATCTTGCCAATTTTAATTAATTAGGGCTTATATTTGTATGATAAAATCAAACAAATAGCCTCGAAGATGTGAGAATTTATGTCGTATCGGACGACTACCTCGGAATCCTAAAACCGGTTAGGGCTTAATTTGCAATGCAAATGCCTAACAAAAGGTTGAGGATTTATGTTGCACTAGGCAAACTACCTCGAAGTCCTATGGTTTGGTTATTTAATTCTAGGAAAGTTTTGTCGAAGTAGGTTCGAGTTTTGCTGATGACGATGGCACGTGCTGCCTACCATGCTCCGAGCTCCTTGTTGTTGCAGAGGTTTAGTTTTAGAAATCATAAATCAGGAGATGAGAAAAGTGTTTTGGTTTAGAGAAGTCTTAATTTCCTAGTGTTTCTTATGTTTTAATTAAAACAAATCTTAAAGTTGATTATAACGACACCGGTTAAGATCCCACGGTTCCATCCTTCCGGCATCATTATTTTTATCGGATTCACTTAGTCCAGATGAATTTGTTAAACTCAGCTGAATGAGTTCCACACTTTCATTTAGACCGTGGGAAATCCCGTTAGCAACACGTAGGTTACATCATCCGAGGTATTCCCGATCATCCAACGGGACGTTTTAATTTAGTTGCAATTGTAGTTTTGTGTTCGTTTGTGATTAAATTTTGAGTTGTTTTATATTTTGAAATGTTGTGGCGGTGAATTTTATCTTGCAATGACTTTTAACTTAGTTTTGGTTTCGGTTTTAGGGTCTATCCTAAAGGTGTGGGTTTTCATGCAACAGTTGTTTATCATGCAAGCAAAATAAAGTACATTTGCAAGAAAGTAAATTGCAGGAAAGTAAATTGCAAGAAAGTAAATTGCAATAAAATAAAAGCGTACCTGGAGGGTCTTCCCGTCATCCCAAGCTACACTTAAAACATAATTAGAATACTTAAGCAAGTTCCTAGGTAAAGCTAAGGGAAGGGTTATGGTTTTCTACCAAATTCCTAATCCTATAGCTAGTCATTTCCTATGACGTCTAGGTTCTTTGTGTTTTTGTTTGAAGACGATTTTCTTCATCGAAAGAATAATTAAATTCAATTGTTCTTATAAATGTCCCATCATATTGAGGAAGTGCTTAAGAGGAATCTTAAACATCTTTTCAATATTTCTAGGATCGTTTTAAGTCCAAATGAATTTAATTATATAAATGAATTAATCGTCCGGGATTCAAGTTTTGTTGTTATCTTGCTTCGATTGAACTAGGACATTTGAATATCCTATGAGGGAAGTAACATTTCATTTAATGTTCTATTTAGGAGTTATAATAACCAAAGCTTTCAAGGGTAAATTAGTATGTTTGTGATTTAGTTTAATTTCCATTTATGGATTTAAATTTGGAATAGTGTTCAAGTTACTTTATATTTAATTTCTTTTTGTTTTAGGTGATGTTATGTTTAATTTAATTTAGTTTAATTTAATTTAATTTAATTGAGTTTGATTTGATGTTGAATTAATTTGATTTGATTTGATTTTAATTTAATTTGACTTAATTTAATTTAATTTAATTTCATTTATTTAATTTAATTTAATTTAATTTTAATTTAATTTAATTTAATTTAATTAATTTAATTTAATTTAATTTAATTCAATTATTTAATTTAATTTAATTTATTTAATTTAATTTAATTTTAATTTAATTTAATTTAATTTAATTTAATTTAATTATTTTATTTAATTTAATTTAATTATTTAATTTAATTTAATTTAATTGTAATTTAATTTAATTTAATTATTTAATTTAATTTAATTTAATTTAATTGTAATTTAATTTAATTTAATTTAATTTAATTTTTAATTTTAATTGAAATTTTTAAAAGAGTTTAATAATTAAGTCTTTTAATATTTTTAATTTGAGTTATCATTTTAATTAAGAATTGAATATTAATGAGGTAATTAATTTAGGGATTTTTAAATTAAAGAATAAATCTCTTCCTAATAATATCCCTATTTTAATAATTCCAATTTTATTATTCTTCCAAATTTAATCAATTATTTAATTAAAGTTTAATCATTTTAAATTGTTTAATGGGTTTCTACCCTTTAATTATTTAAATTTCAATCATCCAAATCAGATTTAGGATCAAATAGTTTACTTGTTAATTAATTTTTTTATTAAACCTAAAAGTTTTAATTAAGGATTAAAGATTTTAATTACCATTTTACCCTTTAAGCTTAATAATTTCATAACTCACTAAATTGAACTCAAATGAACTTGAAATTTTTATGTAACTTCACTCATATGTCGATAAAGACATGAGAGGAGAAAATGTGATTTTTCCGTATTTAATTTATTTATATAATTATTTTTGGTGAAAAATAGAGATTTCCAAGGAAAATTTAATAACATGACCAGGGAAAGTTTCGTTCTTAGGAAAATTAGGGGACATTCCTAATAACCGAGAGAAGCACTTGGAGCAATTTTGGTGATTTTTTGAATTATATTATTTTTATTATAATTATTTTAAGTTTTGGAGTGTTAATTAATTTAAAAATAAAATAAATGTTGAAAAATGGATTTTATAATTTTCAAAAATCTCTCTGATATCAAGGAAATCATAGAAGCAAATTTAGCAATTTTCTGATTTTTCTATGATTTATTATAATTATTTTAGTGAAAATGCTAGAAAATACATTTTTTTTAATTTTAAAAATATCCTAAAGCTTTAAAATTTAATATCTCACCAAATAGACCTAGGAAAAATATAGGGTTTGTTCCTATGTGATTAAAGTTCAAAATGTGACATTTTGGTGAATTTTATTATTTTTGTGATTTTTATTATTTTTAATTATTAAAAATATTAAAATATTATTAAAAATCAACTTTTTTAGAAAATTGAAATTTTAATTTTCTTAGGTTCCCCCGATATCGGAGAGGCTCCAAAACCAATTTGGTGAATTTTTGAAAGGTATTTTAAAAGTTATGAATTTTTAAAGTTCAAAATGGCTAAGTGGCTTAATCAACCCAATTAGTGGGGCTAACCAAGTCCAATTGACCTCAAATTTTTATGGTGGATTCCTATGATCCTAAGGGTCAGTGGAGAATTGATTTCAAGTCAATTTGTTGCATGGTTAACTCTAATTAATTAAAGACCTATTTTGGGTGTTTAAGCCAATTAGGGTTGTTTTAGATGAACTAAGTCAAAACCTATTTTTCATAGGGTTCTGCGGTCATAAGGAACATCACCAAATTTTCCTAGAATTTATTTCACAACATGCTTATTTATTGGAATTAAAATATTCAAAACAGTAACCTGAACTTGAAAAATCAATAACTTTTTATAGGGATGGCCTCGACTTTGGAAAATTCGGGGAATGTTCCCAAATTTAGAGGCTTCAAAAGCCCTATGGTCTCATGCCATGGTGAATTGTATGCATGCATGGAGAATTAAAATAATGCGGAGAGTAAATAAATTATAAAAAATAAAATACTTGATGAAATTAAATGATTTCTTTTCCACGTATTCTCCTCTGTTCACCGAGCGAGAGGGTATTTTTATTTTATTTTTATGATTTTCCTACACAGAGATATGAATTTTTGAAGTTTAGGGAATTAAATAAATAAGAAAATACCCTAATTTTCTATTTATCCACGCGGCGCCGGCGCATCCTCGAGCGACTCCGAAAGGCCGCGCGGCGCGCTCCCATTCGACGCCGCCACTTGAGTCGGCGGCCGGGCCCCGCGATTCTCGCACCGTTTCTCGGTCCGACGCCATCCGATCCGTTCGTCCGCGCGTGTATTGAATGGACGGCATCCGTTCATCGTCCCCAAGTGTTCTCACCCGAGAGCCGTCCACACTAAATCCCTAAGATCTCACTCGATTCTCAATGGATTTTTATGTTCTTATACTCTATGGATTCGTCTTGAAGAGACGAACACATCTATACGGTTAACATGCATTGAAACTAAGGCATTTGAAATAGAGATTCTCCAGAAGCTCGGGATGAAGAATTAGTTCATACCTTGGCTCAGAGAAGTGTGGCTTCAATCTGAGAGTTGTTGCACCTTCGATTGGATCCCGCGAAGCTCCGGATGAAGTCTCCGGTCCGGTGAATTGTCCGGATATGATTTCGACCAAGCCCGATCACAAAGCTTGGAGAGTTCGGAGCAACCGGGTGGCTCCGGAGATGGGGCTTTTGTTGGTGGACACCTTCCCTCGGTCCGGTGAAGGTGTAGAGCCGATCGATTTGAGAATTGGCTCACTGTGGAGAAGTGTCCCGGTTTTGGGTGGAATTTCGACTCCGAAATTGAGCTTACGGAGGAGAAATGGCGGGGGGATTTCACTGGGGATCAAGTGCTCTAAGGGTGGAGAAGGGTCCGGAACAATTTTGGCGAGTTTTGGCAAGGTTTGTGCTTAGCTCCCTCATGGCCGAGAGGGGTGGAGTTTAAATAGGAGAGGGTGGAAGGCCTCCCGGGGGAGTTAGGGCTTGGGATCGAGCTTGCTCCGGTGAGGAGAAGATCGACCATGGTGACCACTAGGCATGGGGCGGCTCGGCGAGTGAGAATTTCAATGTTGGCTCCCATGTGAGCTCTCGGCCATGGTGTTTTCCGGCGATCCAGGCGGCTGGCCGGCAGGCATGGGTCACCATCTTGACCAGGGAGGTCAGGGCTTGGCAATGGTGAAGTCAATTGGGCTTGGACATGTGTAAAGTGTTTGAATTAAAATGGAATGGGGAGGGGGTCATTTTGGTCTTAATTTGGTCGACCCATTGGTTTGGGTTGGGTGCACCTCCCCATGGCTCGATTTTGGGCTGAGAGGATCGATTGGGTCGGCCAAGGAGAGTGGTGTGGTCTCCATCCATGATGAGGTGGCTAAGCATGGTTTAGTGTGTGACATGCTTAAGGTAAAAAAGGGGTTAAGGAGGATTAGGAAAGGGGCCCCTCCTTTTGCCATTAATGGCTTGATCACATGTCGAAGCCTTCCATGGCTTCATGTGGCTTGTGAATGGCTCATCCTTGGCTCCATTTGGCTTGGGAAAAGCTTGGGTCAATTTCATGAAAATGGGTTTTAAGAATTTTGGATATTTTGGGGTGATTTGGCATGTGGCTTGATTTGGAATTATTTGATTGATGATTTTGGAACTTAGGGACAAATTTTGATTAAATGGATGATGAAAGGAAGTGTCATGTGGGCTTTTGGATGAATTTGGGCTTTTGAATTTGAAGGGAGTGGGCTTTTAGGAAAGTTTAAAGGAAATGGGCTTTTGATTTTAGGATGGGCATTTGGATAAAAATTTTGTGAAGAAATTTGTCAAATAAATGTCATAATTGGTTTAGGGATGTTCTATGAAGGGCTTGGAATCAATTTGATGTGATTTGGAGTTGAATTAGTTTGAATTTGGGTTAATTTGGTAAGTGGGCCTATATAGGTCCAAGTGGGCCAAGTTGGGCTAATGTTGGGCTAGAGTTAAAATTGATGTAAAATCAATGTTGAGAAATGTTCATGGGGGTGTTTCAAAGAGGTTTTGGCTTTGGTTGGGCTTTGATTTTGGGGTTTGGGCTCATTTGGGTTAGGTTTGGGTTTAGGTCAAAATTTGGCCTTTTGGTTTTGGGTTGAATTTGAGTGGGGTTTGGGTCTAAATTTTGGGCAAATCATGTTAGTGTTTTGTTTGTGGGAATGTTAAGGAAGATTTAGAAAAGATTTGGGGTTAATTGGAATTGAGTTGGGTGAGTTTGGGTTAGGTTTAGGTCATGGGTCCAAATTGGGCTTTAAGGCCAAAAGTGAGATTGGATCCAAATGTCAATCAAATTTGTCTTGGATTTGGTCTAGATTGGTGTTGGGAGTGTTGAATTGAAGTTTAGAATTGAATTGGACCAAAATCTGGGGTCAATTGGGTAGGTTTGGTTTAACATTGGGTTCACTTTGGGTTAAAATGGGTCAAATTGGGGGTTTTGACAAAAGTAGGGTAAATTGACAAAATCGGCCCATGGTGTAGTTGGACAAAATGAAATTGGGAATATTTGGGATTTTCTGGAATTTTCTGGGAATTTTCTGAATTTTTGGATTTTTAGGCCAAGAGGGGTATTTTGGGTATTTGGAGGGTATTGGGAGGTTTTCTTGGAATTTTTGGTATTTTTGGGTATGGATGATCAGTTTAAGTGATGTGGAGATGTTTGGGATTGATTTTGGAGAGTTTTGGGTAATTTGGAAATCTTTGAGAAATTTGGGTAATTTCAAGGGTTTTGGGTAGGCTAAGCGGGTGTAGGGTCCCGGGGGTCAAAAATTGAAAATTTGAGAAATTGAAGATTGGGTGAATGTAAGTGGAATGAAGTCATTTTGGTTGAGCCATGAAGCCATATCAAGCCCACATGAGCCATGAAGGGACTCATTTGAGGCATTCACTATGTTGTTCCTAACCCTCTTAGCCAAGGGCTTAGGGGTTAAGGACCATCCATGTGAATCACCTACATGAGTCAGGAGGTCAAGTTGGGTATGGGTGTGGTTTTAGGAGGTATGTGGAAGTGTAGTGTGTAGTGTATAAGTGTAATGTGTAAGTGTAGTGTGTGTGTAAGTCAGCCCTTCACTGCGACCGGGCCACCTGGGCGATCCTAAGGCCGAAGAGTCCTATAGGAACTCATCCTTTAAACTTCCACATTTAATTTCAACCCTCCAGGTGATTAGGGGTCTACGATCAAGTTTGTGGAGTTTGCGGGGAGTTAAGAAGTGGTTTGAATTTCTAAAAGGTGGGTCCCAATTCTAGTCCTCTAAGATAGTCGAAGGAAAAGCCTAAGGCTAGATCCTAAGTACTAAAGAGAAGAAGAGAAGACCTCATCAAAAATGAGGTCAACAAATGGACCCCCAATAGGTGTGGTGAGCTGACGGAGCACACCGCGCGTATCGGCGTTGACCGAAGCGATCAACAAAACCAACACAGATGTCCAAGTGACGAACTTAGGACGAAGTAGAGGAGTTTTCGCTGGGGAGTAGCAAGTATATCTCTGAGACTGGAGATTCCTGAACTCTCGCTGGGGAAAGGAAAAGGAGGTGAATCCCAAATCACATGACCTGGGGGAATTTCGATTTAGATTTTATTTTGTTTCAATTTAAGTTTTGATGTGTGAGTTTAGATTTTAGTTTGGAGTTTCAATTTAGATTGAAGTTTGTCAAAATTAATTTGAGGGATTTGATTTGAAATGAAAATTGGAATTCTGAGGATTTAGATGTAACATCTTCAACCTCGAAAGAAAATTGAATTGATTAGATTGAATCATTACAATTAGGAGAGATTTCAGAGCAATGCGATGTTGGATGTAAAATCCTTAACCTCAAGAGTTTGATTTTGATGTATTTCATTGCGATAGGGAAATGATCCTAAAGCAATGCAGTCTCGGATGTAAAATCCTTAACCCCGAGAATTTGATTTGATGTATTTCAGTGCAATAGGAAAGAATCCTAAAGCAGTGCAGTCTTGGATGTAAAATCCTTGACCCAAAAGTTTGAATTTGATGTATTTCAGTGCAATAGGAAAGAATCCTAAAGAAGTGCAGCCTTGGATGTAAAATCCTTGACCCAAAAGTTTGATTTTGATGTACTTCAGTGCAATAGGAAAGAATCCTAAAGCAGTGCAGTCTTGGATGTAAAATCCTCGACCCAAAAGGTTGAATTTGATGTATTTCAGTGCAATAGGAAAGAATCCTAAAGCGAGTGCGGTCTTGGATATAAAATCCTCGACCCAAAAGTTGAATTTGATGTATTTCGAGTGCAATAGGAAAGAATCCTAAAGCGATGCAGATCTTGGATATAAAATCCTCCACCCAAAAGTTGAATTTGATGTATTTCGGTGCAATAGGAAAGAATCCTAAAGCGAGTGCGATCTTGGATATAAAATCCTCGACCCAAAAGTTTGAATTTGATGTATTTCGGTGCAATAGGGAAAGAATCCTAAAGCAAGTGCGATCTTGGATATAAAATCCTCGACCCAAAAGGTTGAATTTGATGTATTTCGAGTGCAATAGGAAAGAATCCTAAAGCGAGTGCGATCTTGGATATAAAATCCTCGACCCAAAAGTTTGAATTTGATGTATTTCGGTGTAATAAGGAAAGAATCCTAAAGCGATGCGAGTCTTGGATATAAAATCCTCGACCCAAAAGTTTGAATTTGATGTATTTCAGTGCAATAGGAAAGAATCCTAAAGTAGTGCAGTCTTGGATATAAAATCCTCGACCCAAAAGTTTGAATTTGAAAATTTGGAAGGATGAGTTTGAACTCGATTGAAATTTGATTTAAGATTTGATTTGAAATTTAGAAGATCAAATTTGAAACTTGATCGGGAGTGGATTTGGAATTTGATTGAGAATTTGATTTGTGATTTGAAAAGATTGACATTTGATTCGGAATTTGGAAAGATTGAATTTGGAAAGATTGAATTTGAAATTTGATTTGAAATTTGGAAGGATGGAATTTGAAGTTTGTGTTGATTTCGTTTATCTTTTAATGGTTCAAATTTTATTTTATCGTTTATTTAATGTTCATGTGAATTTGATGTTTGTCATCTTTTAAGATTTAAGGAAAGTTTTCTTTTGTTTCTTTTTTTATTTCTTTTCTGTTCTTTGTTCGAAGTTCATTTAACTTTAATGGCATTTCCCAATCAATTTGCACAAAAGAGGTGAAGGCCAAATATGTGACATGGTCACTTTCATTCCAATCATGTTGAAAATACTTCATACAACTCGATGCGGAATATATCTCATACAATCCATGTAGACTCGAAACGGATTTGTGTATGATCTTTGTTGATTCATCAAAAGAAACATCTATCAAAAATCCATGTCTGAATAGTGGGGTACATGGTCGATAACATCACCTTCCAAGCCATCCTTGGCAAGGATGCCTAGTCGGATGTACGTTGGAGGTGTGATATTTCCCATGTAACTCGCGGCTCGTAAGGCCGGAGGTTCTCTAGCTACGGGTGCGGTTGGAAATGGTAAGGTATCTTGCTTGTCGTCCATTCTCACGAAAGTAGCCGAGATCCGCTCCATCGGCACTCACGGTATGCAATGCTTTGCGATATCCGCTCCGTTTCCTGCGGTATCATGACGGAACCCACCGGTAAAGGTATCTTTCCTGGTCCTCGGAACTCACCCGGACTCGCTTATCCGGAGGTCGGATCCGAACATGATGTCACACTCGTTCAAGAAAGAGGCTGTGCGAAAGGTCGATGAAGTCGTGGTGGTCATATGTGGGGGTATGCGGTCACTCTGTTTGTAGATGTTGATAATGCGGCTATTGGGTATGCAATCCGTCGGCGGTACCCTCCATGTTATCAATCTTTTTACCATTCTCTCGATGACTAATGGCATCGGATCTACTTGCCCATGACGGAGTATCCCGGTGGATTTCCCTTTCGTCTTCGGCAAAGTTGTAGCGACATCCGCATTGTATTGTGATTCTTCCTTTCCACGGCATCCATCTCCGGGGCTCAAGTATGTGTTTTCCCTCGGGCGGCTGCTCGGCCCATTCTTTTCGAATCCCGTATACAATCCACGATTTCTTGTTGTTCATACTACGAGAATACGTCGGTATGTAGCTCGAGGCCCTCTAGTATGTTGATCTTTCTTCCTTTAATTCTCTCGAAGTATTCGAAAGTTTTCTTTTCGACATTTTGCATCCTCTCCAGCTCGTATTCCGGAATGATCTGCAGATAGCGAGGCCTTGTGACATATTGTGGGATATATGGTTCAATCCCTTCACGTTCCCACTCGCATACCTAGGCTCCTCGGGGATGATGTCACGTCGGGACATCCCCGGGGTTGCATCCGCAACAAGGTCATGCATTATTGGTGGTTCATCCGGTGGCGTAGTAGCCTTCTTTCTTCGATCTCCACGGGGATTTCCACTGGTTCTTTACGTTATCCTAGGAGCTGGCCTCCTTTCATCGGGTTCCTGGTGAGCCGGTGTCCTTGAAATGTGTGTGTCGGCGTAGCAGTTGTCTCGTCGCGCTGGTCCGCGGCTAGTTTTGTTAACATCTTACGGATACGGCGATTCTTATTTCTTCGTTGCGTGGTCGTGAGAGTAGCCCTTCGAACTTCATGAGTCTCGTGGGCGCGGCGGCGACAAGTACGCCCTCCGCTGTAGCGACTACGGACTTCATTTTCTTATCTTCTTCGGTGTTTGCTTTTCTTTTCTTGTTGTTGGATTGGTGGCTTGGGCCACCCACTTTCATCCTTTGTTTGCCGGGTAGTTCTTCTCGGTTAAGCGGGACCCGGTCACTTTCCTCGTACTTGTAGGCCTGCTGGTGCGAAATGCGAGTCGATCTCGATTATCGCTCCATCTTTCACCCTCTTTTCATCGAGTGCAAGGCTTACGCCATTCTTAAAGTTCGGGACCAACCGCCCGTTCGACATTTCCCTGCGAAAAGACAAGGAAAAGGATCGGAGGCTGTACTTAAGAACAAGAACATTAAGAAAATGTTTATTTAAAGATACATTTTTTATTTATATATTTTTTTTAAAATTTAACGGGAATGAAGTAGAATAAGATCGGGAAAGAGATTTTGATTTGGAAAGGAAAATAAGGAAAACTTTATTATCATGATTTTATTTATTTTAGCACATTTTATTTTTGGGTTCGGACCCGATCATAAGTAATTACTTTGCCGTGTTTCTTAGGGATGAAGAATTCATTCCTTCGAAACATTAGGTAGCGTAATACTTTTTCAAGTATCGTCAGTTGATCGGAAGCATATGTCGTTCTCCACTGGCAATTCACTAGGCTGGTAGGAACCTCCACGAGTATCTTGCTTCAATAACGAAATGGTCCTTCCCGAGTGGGTTCGAATTTTCCTCCTATCTTGCGGTGTGCGAGAATAGGTCTCTTGAGAACGAGAACCAAGTCACCAACTTTGAAGGTTCTTGGGCGGACCGGTTTGTCATGGGCTTGAACCATCTTAGCTTGGTATAGTTCTAAATGCATTGCTGCTGCAAGTCTTTTCCCTTCCGGGCTTTCTAATTCTTCAAGTCGTAATTTGGCGTTCTCTTACGTCGTGATCTTGTTTGTAGCTTGCAGTTCGAGTGAAGAAAGTTGAACCTCTAAAGGTAACACTTGCCTCGGACCCATACACCGGAGCGTAAGGTGTAGCTTGAGTAGGAGTTACGAAGGTTGTCCGGTAGGCCCATAAGGCTTCTAACAATTTCTCGTGCCAATTTCTCTTATTATCGTCCAAGGTTTTCTTTAAAATTTAAATGAGAGTTTTATTAAAAGCCTCAGCGAGACCGTTTGCTCTTGGGTAATAAATTGTTGAGTATCGCCGGTCGATTCCGTGTCTCTCGACAAAATTGTTGATTTGTGTGCTTCGAATGCGACCCAGTTATACGAGATAATCTCGCGCGGCACCCCGAAACGGTAGACAACTTGGTTCTTGAAAAGCTGTAGCACGTGATGTGCTTTCACTTCTCTAAGTGGAGCCTGCCTCGCACTTGGAAAAGTAATGCTGTAGCCGCAAGAATGAAACGATGTCCTTTCGAAGATGGTGGTTCTATTGGACCCACTATATACGTGCCCGACATTCGAATGGCCGCGACGCAATTGTCGGGTGCGGCACATTTGGAGGTTGGTGTAGAACCACTCCGTGCACTTGGCATTGGTGACGGCTCTTGGCGATTTTCATGCGGTCGGTCATCATCGAGGGCCGGTAGTACCCTAGTCTTTTAATTTTCATTTTCATCTTTGGACCAGGCGGTGAGCGCCACGAGTCCCGAATGCACCTCTTTAACGATTTCGCGGGCCTCGGACCCGCTTAAGCATCTTAGCCGCATTTGATCAAAAGACCATCCGTACTGATGTGTTGTTTATTAATGCGTAAGACGAGTTCTTTTCTTGATGCGATGGGCTAGCGACCTATCGTCACGGTAGTTTTCTGTTTGCGGGTAGTCCATCGATGGTCGTCGCTCGATCTTACGTGTTTTTACGTCACTTCTTTGCGATTGCTTCTTTTTCTTTTTCGATTTGTGTATTGTGTCATGTCGAGTCGTGATAGAACTCGACGTCAGTGAGCCGACACTTCCATCGATTCATCTTGCAAACGAGGCAAATTCTTTTGCGAGACGGGCTAAAGCATCTGCTTAAAGCATTTTCTTTTCAGGAATTTTGTAGATTGTCACATTTGGAATGCGTTCAACAGTTGTATGGCATCTTGGAAGTATTGTTCGAGTCTTGGCTTTAAAATTACTGTATTGTCCGGTGATCCGTTGAATGATTAGCTGCGAATCCCGTAGATGTTGATGTCTGTTATCCCCATTTGAATAGTTAATTCCAGTCCGTTACGAGGGCTTCATATTCGCTTCGTTGTTTGTAAACGGTTACGTCGAGTGGTAGGAGTATCTTAACATCCCCGCTCCGGTGTTATAAAGATTAGCTCGATTCTGCCTTACCGAGCACTTATCACTTGCGATTCTTCGTCTTTGTGTGTCGAAGATGCTCAGTCGAAATATAATTCCCAACGTCGATCATCGGGGTCTTCTAGGTTCATTATTTGTTCATCTAGCAAATCATCATTGAGAGGAGATTCTGCAGGCAAAGGGTGTCTTTGCGAGAAAGTCTGCTAAGACTTGTCCCTTCACGGCACGCGAGAGGCACGAAAGTTATATCGAATTGCGATAATATCATTGACCATCGGCAAGTCCGCAGGAAAGTGTTGGACGAGTCATCGAAGTATTGCAATGGATTAAACTTCGAGATCGGGTTGACCTTATGAGAAAGCATGTAGTGCACGAGCTTTTGAGCGGCGAAGATCGGGGCCAAACAATGCTTTTCAATCGCGGGATACCTTACTTCCGTCGGAAGTAAACGACGGCATAAGTAGTAAAGAGCATTTTCTTTACCCTCATCATTGACACAGGCTAACGGGGCTCCGAGAGAGTCGTCTAAAGCCGCGGTGTAAAGTATCGGTGACTGCACGAGGCCGGGGCTGCTAAGACGGGAGGTGTCATTAAATATTGTTTAATGTCCTCGAAGGCCTTACGGCATTTATCTTCCCGAATAAATTTGGCGTCCTTTTTAACTAGTGCCGAGAAAGGTGACACTACACGACGGGTTTGAGATAAAGCGTCGAAGATATGTCGGCTTCCCTTGAAAAGATCGTAGTTGTTTTAAGGTTTTGGGAGGTGGCATTTCTAAGATAGCTTTAATCTTTCCGGATCGATTTCAATTCCACGATGTCGGACAACGAACCCTAAGAATTTCCGGAGGTGACGCCGAATGCGCATTTTAAGGGATTCATCTTAAGGTTAAATTGTCTTAATCGTTCGAAAACAATTCTCGAATCATACGAAGTGGTTTTCCTTTACTCTGCTTTTGATGACCACATCGTCCACGTAGCATTCGACTTGATTGTGGATGAGATCATCAAAAATTCTTGTCATTGCTCTTTGGTAGGTTGCTCCTGCGTTCTTCGGTCCGAATGGCATCCTTGTGTAGCAAAATACTCCGATCGGCGTTCCGAATGCTTGTAAGCTTTTCATCTTCTGGAGCCATTTTTATCTGGTTGTATCACGAAGATCCATCCATGAATGAGAATATTTCATGTGTCGAAGCAATGTCGATCATTAATTCCGGGATCGGTAGAGGAATTCATCTTTTGGACATGCCTTGTTCGGATCTGCGAAGTCCACACAAATTCGATACGACCATTCTTCTTTCTGATTGGAACTACATTGGCTAGCCGAGTCGGGTATTGTTCTTCGCGGACAAATTTAGCGTCTATTAGCTTTTTAACTTCGGCTATGACTTGTTGTTCGATTTCTAGACGCATTCTTACGGGACCTTGTCGGTCGGGACAGAAGTAGGATCCACTCCTAGCTTATGGTACTACGACCTCGGAGCTAATCACGGCATTTCATCGTAGTTCCAAGCAAAAACAGTCCTTAAATTCCATTAATAATTTGATTATTTCTTCGGAGTCCTCTTTGTTGAGTAAGGAGCTAACAAAGGTAGGTCTAGGCTCTTCGCTAGTACCTAAGTTAACTTCCATTAACTCATCTATTGTGGATTTGATCTCTTCTTCGAATTCTGGTGGAGCGTCTCCGATTTGTAAATCTTCGAGTTCGTCTATAGTTTCCATGCGGTTTTCATTGGACTCGCAAGTGACAACCAAGCAAAATTCGGTATCATCGAGCGATCTCTGTCGTGCCGAATCCGAGACCATGCTTTGAATTGGGTGGACGACCGGAGTTATTCCATAACTTTTCGAAATGTTGTGATTGGCCTTTTGTCCATTGTCGAGGTATAGAAACCACGTTGAATTAAATTTTGAACACGGGGAGAGTACCACTCGAAAGGTAATTCCATTAATTCGATGAAGTGACATCTTCGAATTGTACATTATTTTCGGTTTTGGAGGAAGAAGCACCACGGTAGAATTTGATTGGCCTTGCACCGTTATTACGTACCTCTTTGACCACCATACCCTCGATCTTGCTAGAATGGATCGGAGTTAGGGTCATAGTATGTACGTAGTGGTTAATCTTCTCGTACATTGATTTGTATTCTTCGTTCTTTTCATCTTCGAGGAGATCTTGTATTGCGGCTTCTTTCGATTTATTCTTGCTTGCTTCTTGCTTGATTTCTTTTTCTTCTTCGGAAGCTATCATCCCGATCGACATTGATGGTTGGTTTCCTCTGTCCAATTGTCCTAGCGTCTCTACCACGACCTCGTCCCCGGCCTCGACCTCGGATGCGAGTTGTGGAGAAACCTTCACCATCTCGCCGGAAGGGAGTGGTGAGTGACTGTTGGACTAGAACTTCAGGTTCTTCGTTGTCTCGAACTTTCTTTGCTTCATTTGTTACGGTATCTCTGGAGAAGATTGTTTTCTTCGGCGGTGCATAATAAGTTGCATCTTCATGGATTCCAATTTCATGTACGGAGAATGGTTGCAAGTCACCTTTGATGCCTTTGTTCCCCTCCATCGTAGTATTTGATGCCTCTGGTGCAGAGATGATGGTACCATCCTGTTTTCATGTATCCATGGTCGGCCCGGTAGAGCGTTGAACGACGTTTCGAATCGATTATGTGAAATTTTGCGGTTGTCTTTGCTAAGTCACCGGTCTTCATCGATAGCGTTATTGACCCGAGGGCTCTTTCTCCTTTACGGTTGAATCCTCTTAATAACATTTTGTACGCTCGAGCTCGCGAGCATCAATTTCAAGTATGCTTTAGCGTTCGAAGACTCATTATATTGATTGATGCTCCTGGATCCACCAATACTGCGGAGAGTGTAAATTTTCCGATTGTAGCTGAAATGTACAACGGTCGGTTGTGATCTGCTGTCCCAAGTAGTAGGTCATTGTCCAGTGAAGGTAACGCCTGTTGTTCTTTTAACGAGCGAACCTCATCTAAGGAATCTCCGGCCATTTGAGCTAAGCAAATTTCTGGATCAAGTAAGGCTTTGATCAGAGCTTCTCTCATCTCCTTTGATAAGATGAGAGCATCGTAAATGCTCAGTTTGGTCGGTAGTTTCCTAAGATGGGCTAGCACGTTGTAGTCCACTTTGTTCTCATGCGTCTCGGCTTCTTCTCGAACGGGTATTTCTTCGTTGGGGTTGGTTCTTCTTGAACAACCACCGCTTTCCTTTGTCTTTTGGACCCATTCTTGGAGGTAGAACTTTTCCACTTCTTAAGTTGACTTCGTAATTTCTTCGAATCTAGTGTTGAACTTGTCGGTGTCTCCTCTCGAATCGGAATGACGAGGCTCTTACGGATTATCTTCGAAAATGCGAAGGCTCTAACTGCTATCGTAGCTGGAGCTCCTCGAAACTCGCGAGATAGATCCGTTGCTTGTTGAACTCTCGTAGCCTCCTTGATGGATGCCTTCTTTGTCATTTTGATCGTCGAGATCTTGTATGATTTGAGAATTGTTGTTGGTATCGAAGTCGATATCCGGATTGTCGCTAGTTACGTAATCGTTAGAAACAGTCAAACGTAGCTGACGCCATCACCCTTATCATTATATGATCCCACCGAAGTGAGCGAGATAATCATACAAAATCGAGAGGTTCGAGGGATTTCTCCCCGAATCGGAAACAACTATCTAGGATAAGCGGCCCCTAGTCAGCCTTAGGAATCTCGGTCCCCTCTTCTTCGTCGATTTTCTTCTTCTCTTCGATTGTCTTCGTCGAGGTGGTTCTTCTATCGCAAGTGATAGTACCGGCTTAACGGGTCTCGAACTACGAATTGAAGCTCGCACCGAAGCGGTTCGGATGTTGTCTAAAATCTTCTTCGAAGACCTCGTCCGAGGCGGTAGTCCATCCATCGTCGGTTGCATAGGGATCTATCGGGATGACGGGATCGGTTGAGATAACATTGACGGAACGTCCTTTCTGGGGTTCCTTCATGTACTCCTTCGGGATTGTTATATTTCCTTTCCGAAGGTTGTCGTTGAGCCAACTTTTAAAGGTAATACAATCTTTTATCTTGTGCCCGAGCATCCGATGGTAGGGGCGAAAGTTGGGATCACCTTTCTTGTTGACTTCCTGCTGGTCTTTTGGGCTACAGCGAGTGGAAATGCGGAGTTTTCATTAGGCTACGGAACATCTTTGAGTGCTTGCTTCATTTTTGAACGGATATTCTCTGCTCGAAGCTCCCTTAATGTACGTTGCGGACGGGACGGTTGTTCATCTTGCGGAGATGGCTGATAGGTTGGATCGGGGTTCTTGTAGTAATTGTTGTGGTTGTTGCGGCCGTTACGGTGGTATTTGCATCGGTTGCTTGCCTTTGTCGGCTAACTGCAACGATCCCGGATTTCTTTTCGAAGGTCTTCAACGGCTTCGCTTGTCCGTCTTGTCGGCAAAACTTAATTGCTTCGCCTCTTCTTGCAAGCTTCCGGCCTTGCTTAACAACTTCTCAAAAGTCTTAATAGTGAATCCTTTGAGGAGAAGTGCTTATCGGGCCGTGAATGCTTTTAAGCGAGATGTCGTTGCATGTTGTTCTTGCGGTTGTGGTTCACACTTCATGCTTAAATTTCTCCATCGAAGTATGTAATCCACTAAAGTTTCATTCGGCCTTTGTTTCTCTACCACTAAATCACCTATAGTGATGTGGTGCTGAGACTCCGGCAAATCGCTTGATGAAGAGGCTCTCTAGCTGCGAGAATGTCTTTCTTGAACCATTGGGTAGTTCGCATACCGGTCGAAGGCGATTCTGACGGACTGCGACGGAGCTGTCGGAAGAGTAACGCATCGCTCCCGCCGGCATTGCAACAAGCGGCACGAAAGTGTGCAACATGCTTGTCGGGGGTTCCGGTTCCGTCGAAGGTCTTAAACGAGAGGTGGTACGAAGCCTTTCGGGTATTGGACGGCGTCGAATTCTTCGGGTAAGGTCTACCGTCCGAATAGATGTCCCGTTCTTCGATTGTGCTAGGGCTTCTCGCTTTTCTTGTTCTACCAAGTTTTTGATATCCTTTTCGGGGATCATACTTTGTGTCGTGTCCTTTTCGATGTGGTCATCCCCATTGACGGATGTAATCTCCTTTCCTCCGTCTACGATATGAATGACCTGCGGGGGTGTCTCTACATGTGGTTGTACTTGACTGCGGAGAGTGGCCGGAGCTACGGCCATCTCTTCCATCCTTTTCGCCATTTGAGCGATCGTGTCGTCCTTTTCTGAAGGCTGTCTTCTCATCGGTTCCGGCTCCTCTCTTCTGCGCAGTTGCGGGAGCACCTTGAGAGGCGATGAAGCTCGTGTCTCGACCATATTGATTTCGCATATTCGTTGTCCATGAATTCCGATGAGTCGATCTCATCCCCGAACTTTTCTTCTCTTTCTTTTGCCGACCGTCGGATGTCGGTTCTCGGCTTTTCCATGGCATCTTCTAGCGGAGCTTTCGTGTGTCTTTGCGGTTGTCATGTGATAGTTGTCGGGTCCCTTTTCCACGAGTCCCCTTTATCGCGGTAGCACTTTCTTCGGATTCCGGCCTCTGGCGAGACTTTCTCTCTCGGGTGCTGCTGTTTCGGTCTCAGTTGCCCGTAGTGGGACGCCGCACCATCCTTCAGCGGCGGAAGGTCCAGGACCGGATGGTGCGTCGGCCGAATCTTTGGAAGGTGGTATCCTCCCTAATGCCGCAATCCCGAGACTACGACGGGCGGGCTAGCCTTCATTCTCTTGCTTGGCTTTTACTGTCATGACGGCGGGCTCTACTCGGGGCCCGAGACGGGATTTGACCGGCACCGCCACATCCTTCGTAGAATCTCCGATACGGGGCGGTTTTCCTTCCTTGCTAACTTTTCTACCAAAGTTTGCGGTCGAAGCAACGGCGTAGTTCTAGTTCTTTTCTTGCGGCTATCGTTGTAGTATGCGGGCCGAGGTAATGTGGCGGCAATCTTGCGAACATTCTCCTCGTCCTCTGCGGCGGAGAGGGGATGGAACACTGCTTCCTCCCAAAAGTGGTATGTAGTCGAGCGATGGTGTATATTACGGTAGCGGTGTATATTCGGCGGTTACGGAATTTCCTCCGGGAAAGCAATCTCGGCGGCTACGGCTTCTGCAGCGATCCTTCTATTTGTTTCTTCTTTGGGTCTTTGTCGGCGACGGAATCTTTGAGCTGGACCCGATTTCGAAGACGAGAAGGTCTTACGGGAAGATCCGTACCCTCCACGGTAACGGGTTTACCATAGTTACGGATTTCTTTCCCCTTTGATTTGGCGGAAGTCGGGGTAGGTGCGAAACAACTAGACCGGTGGAGGTAGTGAGAACGGTCCTCTGCGGACGGCGGTACTCCTCCTAGTCGGGACCCTTTGCGGGGGAGGAAACTCTTGGGTCGACCTAAGGTTGAACTCGAGCGGTGGCTCCTCGGCTTCGAGATACCTTGTTCGTCGGTGCAAGAGGGAGACGTCGGTGACCTTGACGTTCGTGTTTTCGAATCCACTGTCCGAATCGGATGACCCCATTGTCGGGCGGCTCATCCTTATAGACGGCGAAGTCCGATCCGTTGGTGAAGGAGAAAATCGGCTTCGGGGCTTCCATTTGCGGGGTAGATTCGGTTTGTCGGTCCGAGTTATGCTTCTTTTCTTTAGGACGAAAAGAAAAGGAATTGAAAAGAGTCCGAACTCATCTTTGTTCATGTATTTATAATAAGGAGTCATTTGTTAGAAGAGTCACTTATTAGAGGGTTTGTTTATTTAGAACGGAATATTCGAAAGGTGTAGAGAAGGTAAGGAATCGATTCGAGTTGGAAAGGAAAAGAAAGTCTTAAGTAAGACTTCTCGACTCGAATGATCATTCCTAGACTAACACTTATTGGGGGTCCACCCCACCTCGAAATGAGGTAAAAGGATCTCGGAACCTCTCCGTTTAGGGGTGTCTAAACGGTGGCTCCTAAATCCGAGAGAATGTTGGCTATACTTGTTCACGGTAGAAATGAACATAGTATTCCAACGGAAAGAAGGGTAGTTTGACCCATTAAGGACATGGATACACTACCGATTTTTGAAAGCAGAATTATTTGATTATAATGGAGAGAGGAATTTTCCCCAGCGGAGTCGCTAGAAATCCTGTCGGCATATTTTTAGGTTGAGTTTTATTTTGAAGAGGGGGTCGCCTAACAGAGGCTGTCGGCGAATTTTTAATTTAATTAAAATAAATAATTTGAAAAGTAGTATTTGATTTTGAAAATAATTTTAAATTTGAAGGTTTTAAGATATGAGATTAAACCGATCTCACATCCCAAATAGTTTATGTAAACGAGCACCGCACCACGAGCCAGTGTATCTATCCCAAGGATAGACACACTTGCTTGATGGTGGGGCTCGATTAAATAAACTAGAAGATTTGTGACATCCGTTTGGTACTGCGAACCAATTTTATAAGCCAGACAAGTTTCCCTGCTTAATATGAAAACATTAAACGGGGTTTATATTACACAGGTTCTTTAGAATTCCACTATAAAGGCAAGCCCACATAGTTAATTACATCTTAAGTGATGGGAATCACCTAAGAAAACTCTCGATAATAATCGATAATGCTGCTCTCGAGGATTTCGAAGTTTAAGTTTTCGAGGATTGGATTTTGGAATTTCGATAGGGAATGGATCGAGTTTGGAACATTTTGTTTTGGGAATCCAAAGGAAGAAAAGTAGGAGAAATCACGGATTCGAAGTGAACTCCGGTGATTTCCGACTATCCTATTGTTTAGCTTGGATTTAGGAAAGTCCTCATTGTTTGTTTAATGTTTTGATCTTGCCAATTTTAATTAATTAGGGCTTATATTTGTATGATAAAATCAAACAAATAGCCTCGAAGATGTGAGGATTTATGTCGTATCGGACGACTACCTCGGAATCCTAAAACCGGTTAGGGCTTAATTTTCAATGCAAATGCCTAACAAAAGGTTGAGGATTTATGTTGCACTAGGCAAACTACCTCGAAGTCCTATGGACTTGGTTATTTAATTCTAGGAAAGTTTCTGTGAAGTAGGTTCGAGTTTTCATCGATGACGATGGCCGTCTTTGCCCACCATGCTCAGAGCTCCTTGTTGTTGCGGAGGTTTAGTTTTAGAAATCATAAATCGGGAGATGAGAAAAGTGTTTTGGTTTAGAGAAGTCTTAATTTCCTAGTGTTTCTTATGTTTTAATTAAAACAAATCTTAAAGTTGATTATAACGACACCGGTTAAGATCCCGCGGTTCCATCCTTCGGCATCATTATTTTTATCGGATTCACTTAGTCCGGATGAATTTGCTAAACTCAGTTGAATGAGTTCCACACTTTCATTTAGACCGTGGGAAATCCCGTTAGCAACACGTAGGTTACATCATCAGAGGTATTCTCGATCATCCAACGAGGACGTTTTAATTTAGTTGCAATTGTAGTTTTGTGTTACGTTTGTGATTAAATTTTGAGTTGTTTTATATTTTGAAATGTTGTGGCGGTGAATTTTATCTTGCGATGACTTTTAACTTAGTTTTGGTTTCGGTTTTAGGGTCTATCCTAAAGGTGTGGGTTTTCATGCAACGAGTTGTTTATCATGCAAGCAAAATAAAGTACATTTGCAAGAAAGTAAATTGCAGGAAAGTAAATTGCAAGAAAGTAAATTGCGATAAAATAAAAGCGTACTGGAGGGTCTTCCCGTCATCCCAAGCTACACTTAAAACATAATTAGAATACTTAAGCAAGTTCCTAGGTAAAGGCTAAGGTAAGGGTTATGGTTTTCTACCAAATTCATAATCCTATGGCTAGTCATTTCCTATGACGTCTAGGTTCTTTGTGTTTTTGTTTGAAGACGATTTTCTTCATCGAAGAATAATTAAATTTAATTGTTCTTATAAATGTCTATCATATTGAGGAAGTGCTTAAGAGGAATCTTAAACATCTTTTCAATATTTCTAGGATCGTTTTAAGTCCAAATGAATTTAATTATATAAATGAATTAATCGTCAGGGATTCGAGTTTTGTTGTTATCTTGCTCGGTGAACTTAGGACATTTGAATATCACTATGAGTGAAGTAACATTTCATTTAATGTTACATTTAGGAGTTATAATAACCAAAGCTTTCGAGGGTAAATTAGTATTTGTTTGTGATTTAGTTTAATTTCCATTTATGGATTTAAATTTGGAATAGTGTTGAGTTCTTTTATATTTAATTTCTTTCTGTTTTAGGTGATGTTATGTTTAATTTAATTTAGTTTAATTTAATTTAATTTAATTGAGTTTGATTTGATGTTGAATTAATTTGATTTGATTTGATTTTAATTTAATTTGACTTAATTTAATTTAATTTAATTTGATTTATTTAATTTAATTTAATTTAATTATTTAATTTAATTTAATTTAATTTATTTAATTTAATTTAATTTAATTTAATTTATTTAATTTAATTTAATTTAATTCATTTAATTTAATTTAATTTATTTAATTTAATTTAATTTTAATTTAATTTAATTTAATTTAATTTAATTTAATTATTTAATTTAATTTAATTTAATTATTTAATTTAATTTAATTTAATTGTAATTTAATTTAATTTAATTATTTAATTTAATTTAATTTAATTGTAATTTAATTTAATTTAATTTAATTGTAATTTAATTTAATTTAATTTAATTTAATTTAATTTTTAATTTTAATTGAAATTTTTAAAAGAGTTTAATAATTAAGTCTTTTAATATTTTAAATTTGAGTTATCATTTTAATTAAGAATTGAATATTAATGAGGTAATTAATTTAGGGATTTTTAAATTAAAGAATAAATCTCTTCACTAATAATATCCTTATTTTAATAATTCCGATTTTATTATTCTTCCAAATTTAATCAATTATTTAATTAAAGTTTAATCATTTTAAATTGTTTAATGGGTTTCTACCCTTTAATTATTTAAATTTCAATCATCCAAATCAGATTTAGGATCAAATATTTTACTTGTTAATTAATTTTTTTATTAAACCTAAAAGTTTTAATTAAGGATTAAAGATTTTAATTACCATTTTACCCTTTAAGCTTAATAATTTCATAACTCACTAAATTGAACTCAAATGAACTTGAAATTTTTATGTAACTTCACTCATATGTCAATAAAGACATGAGAGGAGAAAATGTGATTTTTATGTATTTAATTTATTTATATAATTATTTTTGGTGAAAAATAGAGATTTCAAGGAAAATTTAATAACATGACCAAGGGAAAGTTTCTGTCCTTAGGAAAATTAGGGGACATTCCTAATAACCAGAGAAGCACTTGGACCAATTTTGGTGATTTTTTGAATTATATTATTTTTATTATAATTATTTTAAGTTTTGGAGTGTTAATTAATTTAAAAATAAAATAAATGTTGAAAAATGGATTTTATAATTTTCAAAAATCTCTCTGATATCAAGGAAATCAGAGAAGCAAATTTTGCAATTTTCTGATTTTTCTATGATTTATTATAATTATTTTAGTGAAAATGCTAGAAAATACATTTTTTAATTTTAAAAATATCCTAAAGCTTTAAAATTTAATATCTCACTAAATAGACCTAGGAAAAATATAGGGTTTGTTCCTATGTGATTAAAGTTCAAAATGTGACATTTTGGTGAATTTTATTATTTTTGTGATTTTTATTATTTTTTAATTATTAAAAATATTAAAATATTATTAAAAATCAACTTTTTTAGAAAATTGAAATTTTAATTTTCTTAGGTTCCCCTGATATCGAGAGGCTCCAAAACCAATTTGGTGAATTTTTGAAAGGTATTTTAAAAGTTATGAATTTTTAAAGTTCAAAATGGCTAAGTGGCTTAATCGACCCGATTAGTGGGGCTAACTGAGTCGATTGACCTCGAAATTTTTATGGTGGATTCCTCCGATCCTAAAGGTCGAGTGGAGAATTGATTTCAAGTCAATTTGATGCATGGTTAACTCTAATTAATTAAAGACTTATTTTGGGTGTTTAAGCGATTAGGGTTGTTTTAGATGAACTAAGTCGAAACTTATTTTTCATAGGGTTCTGCTGGTCATAAGGAACATCATCAAATTTTCCTAGAATTTATTTCACAACATGCTTATTTATTGGAATTAAAATATTCAAAACGATGACTTGAACTTGAAAAATCAATAACTTTTTATAGGGATGGCCTACGACTTTGGAAAATTCGGGGAATGTTCCCAAATTCGGAGGCTTCAAAAGCACTATGGTCTCATGCCATGGTGAATTGTATGCATGCATGGAGAATTAAAATAATGCAGAGAGTAAATAAATTATAAAAAATAAAATACTTGATGAAATTAAATGATTTCTTTTCCACATTATTCTCACTCTGTTCAGCTGAGCGAGAGGGTATTTTTATTTTATTTTTATGATTTTCCTACACGAGATATGAATTTTTGAAGTTTAGGGAATTAAATAAATAAGAAAATACCACTAATTTTCTATTTATCCACGCGGCGCCGGCGCATCCTCGGCGACTCCGAAAGGCCGCGCGGCGCGCTCCCATTCGACGCCGCCACTCGAGTCGGCGGCCCGGGCCCCGCGGTTCTCGCACCGTTTCTGGTCCGACGCCATCCGAGCCGTTCGTCCGCGCGTGTATTGAATGGACGGCATCCGTTCATCGTCCACCAGTGTTCTCGCCGAGAGCCGTCCACACTAAATCCACTAAGATCTCGCTCGATTCTCGATGGATTTTTATGTTCTTATACTCTATGGATTCGTCTTGAAGAGACGAACACATCTATACGGTTAACATGCATTGAAACTAAGGCATTTGAAATAGAGATTCTCCGGAAGCTCGGGATGAAGAATTAGCTCATACCTTGGCTCGGAGAAGTGTGGCTTCGATCGAGAGTTGTTGCACCTTCGATTGGATCCCAGCAAGCTCCGGATGAAGTCTCCGGTGCAGTGAATTGTGCGGATATGATTTCGACCAAGCCCGATCACAAAGCTTGGAGGCTGGAGCAGGCCGGGTGGCACTGGAGATGGGGCTTTTGTTGGTGGACACCTTCCCTTGGTGCAGTGAAGGTGTAGAGCCGATCGATTTGAGAATTGGCTCACTGTGGAGAAGTGTCCTGGTTTTGGGTGGAATTTCGACTACGAAATTGAGCTTACGAGAGGAGAAATGGCGAGGGGGATTTCATTTGGGGATCAAGTGCTCCAAGGGTGGAGAAGGGTCCGGAACAATTTTGGCGAGTTTTGGCAAGGTTTGTGCTTAGCTCCCCTCATGGCCGAGAGAGGTGGAGTTTAAATAGGAGAGGGTGGAGGGCCTCCAGGGGGAGTTAGGGCTTGGGATCGAGCTGCTGCAGTGAGGAGAAGATCGACCATGGTGACCACTAGGCATGGGGCGGCTCGGCAAGTGAGAATTTCAATGTTGGCTCCCATGTGAGCTCTCGGCCATGGTGTTTTCCGGCGATCCGGGCGGGCCGGCCGGCGGGCATGGGTCACCATCTTGACCGGGGAGGTCGGGGGCTTGGCAATGGTGAAGTCAATTGGGCTTGGACATGTGTAAAGTGTTTGAATTAAAATGGAATGGGGAGGGGGTCATTTTGGTCTTAATTTGGTCAACCCATTGGTTTGGGTTGGGTGCACCTCCCCATGGCCTGATTTGAGGCTGAGAGGATCGAGTTGGGTCGGCCAGGGAGAGTGGTGTGGTCTCCATCCATGATGAGGTGGCTAAGCATGGTTTAGTGTGTGACATGCTTAAGGTAAATAAGCGGTTAAGGAGGATTAGGAAAGAGGCCCCTCCTTTTGCCATTAATGGCTTGATCACATGTCGAAGCCTTCCATGGCTTCATGTGGCTTGTGAATGGCTCATCCTTGGCTCCATTTGGCTTGGGAAAAGGTTGGGTCAATTTCATAAAAATGGGTTTTAAGAATTTTGGATAATTTGGTGGAAATTTGGATGAAGCTTGATTTGGAATTATTTGATTGATGATTTTGGAACTTAGGGACAATTTTGATTAAATGGATGATGAAAGGAAGTGTCATGTGGGCTTTTGGATGAATTTGGGCTTTTGAATTTGAAGGGAGTGGGCTTTTAGGAAAGTTTAAGGGAAATGGGCTTTTGATTTTAGGATGGGCATTTGGATAAAAATTTTGTGAAGAACTTTGTCAAATAAATGTCATAATTGGTTTAGGGATGTTCTATGAAGGGCTTGGAATCAATTTGATGTGATTTGGAGTTGAATTGGTTTGAATTTGGGTTTATTTGGTAAGTGGGCCTATGTAGGTCCAAGTGGGCCAAGTTGGGCTAATGTTGGGCTAGAGTTGAAATTGATGTAAAATCAATGTTGAGAAATGTTCATGGGGGTGTTTCAAAGAGGTTTTGGCTTTGGTTGGGCTTTGATTTTGGGGTTTGGGCTCATTTGGGTTAGGTTTGGGTTTAGGTCGAAATTTGGCCTTTTGGTTTTGGGTTGAATTTGAGTGGGGTTTGGGTCTAAATTTTGGGCAAATCATGTTAGTGTTTTGTTTGTGGGAATGTTAAGGAAGATTTAGAAAAGATTTGGGGTTAATTGGAATTGAGTTGGGTGAGTTTGGGTTAGGTTTAGGTCATGGGTCCAAATTGGGCTTTAAGGCCAAAAGTGAGATTGGATCCAAATGTCAATCAAATTTATCTTGGATTTGGTCTAGATTGGTGTTGGGAATGTTGAATTGAAGTTTAGAATTGAATTGGACCAAAATCTGGGGTCAATTGGGTAGGTTTGGTTTAACATTGGGTTCACTTTGGGTTAAAATGGGTCAAATTGGGGGTTTTGACAAAAGTAGGGTAAATTGACAAAATTGGCCCATGGTGTAGTTGGACAAAATGAAATTGGGAATATTTGGGATTTTCTGGAATTTTCTGGGAATTTTCTGAATTTTTGGATTTTTAGGCCAAGAGGGGTATTTTGGGTATTTGGAGGGTATTGGGAGGTTTTCTTGGAATTTTTGGTATTTTTGGGTATGGATGATCAGTTTAAGTGATGTGGAGATGTTTGGGATTGATTTTGGAGAGTTTTGGGTAATTTGGAAATCTTTGAGAAATTTGGGTAATTTCAAGGGTTTTGGGTAGGTTTAGCGGGTGTAGGGTCCCGGGGGTCAAAAATTGAAAATTTGGGAAATTCAAGATTGGGTGAATTTAAGTGGAATGAAGTCATTTTGGTTGAGCCATGAAGCCATATCAAGCCCACATGAGCCATGAAGGGACTCATTTGAGGCATTCAGCTATGTTGTTCCTAACCCTCTTGCTGAGGGCTTAGGGGTTAAGGACCATCCATGTGAATCACCTACATGAGTCGGGAGGTCGAGTTGGGTATGGGTGTGGTTTTAGGAGGTATGTGGAAGTGTAGTGTGTATGAGTGTAGTGTGTAAGTGTAGTGTGTGTGTAAGTCGGCCCTTCACTGGACCGAGGCCGCCGAGGCGGTCCTAAGGCCAAAGAGTCCTATAGGAACTCATCCTTTAAACTTCCACATTTGATTTCAACCCTGCAGGTGATTAGGGGTCTACGGTCGAGTTTGTGGAGTTTGCGGGGAGTTAAGAAGTGGTTTGAATTTCTAAAAGGTGGGTCCCAATTCTAGTCCTCTAAGATAGTCAAAGGAAAAGCCTAAGGCTAGATCCTAAGTACTAAAGAGAAGAAGAGAAGACCTCATCAAAAATGAGGTCAACAGGTTCTATCAATATGAATTCGATGATTTGTTTGCTTCGATTGATTCCTACGTAGCTGATAATGGACGGGACACTTTTTGATTACTATTGTACTACTTTTGTTGCTCAGCATGATCAGTATTAAGCTATACTATCTCTCCTATCACAATGAATGAAAGAAAAAGGAGTTTGTTTTTGTCCGAATTGCTCGATATTTGGAAAAACTCAAATGGGGATATTTTGCTAAGACTTCGACTTCGAGAAAGAATGAAGTTAATGCCCTAATGGCTAGGTCCTTCCCTTTAAGGAATTTGGATCGGGTCCTAAGTGGATTTCAAAATGAAACAAGTAGTGGTTGAAATATGAGTAATTGACTTGGGATATCACGAGCCTTTTAATTTCCCGCCATGTAGTACGAGTCCGAACTTTCGAAAAAGTTATAATATCTTAGGATTCACGTTAAGGAACATTTCAGAATTATTAATTAGGGGAGTTTCGACATTCAAAATCTTTAAATGAAATATGCACTACCAGATACAGTAATTCTCAGAAAACAAAAGGAGCCAAAAAAAAATCGGAGGAGAAGCTTGAGGTGAGAACAAAATCAAAAATTGGTGCCCCAAGTCAGGCATTCAAAATCTTTAACACGTGCTCCACCAGATATAGTAATCCTCAATGAAAAAAAATGGATAAAAAAAGGGAAAAGAAAAATAGGAAATAAAAGAAAAAGACTCCCTGAGAAGAAGCTTGAAGCAAGCATATAATCAAAAATTGGTGTCTTAATCATCCCCTGATTAATAAAACTTGAAAGACTACCTTAAGAAGTTTCCTCCGATATTATGCTTTGAAAAGAGTCAAGTGATTTCATGCCTTTTGGTCGGTCATTAATTGGCTCAGAAATATCTTGGGCAATGAAAAATATTTTACTCACATGAACATAAATTTTGAAATCTGCTTAGGCCTGGGAAGGAAGAATTAAAGAAAGGGTCAAGTTGTTGGCAATTAACGAAAATTCAACTCTGAAGTCTTATCCTGAAGTCATATCCTTCAGCGCCGAGCAAATACGGCTCTAACCTCAGTTCAAAGAACGTCAGAGCAATTTCTCAAAGACAACTTTAATAACTTTTACAGAATCTGCAACAAATCAGACGATGACTGCTACAAACGAAGCTACAGAGGTTTGCATCTTCAGCGATGACGTCCTTAGAGATGACACACCTTTATAGGTACTTGAAAGAATGTGATTCCGATAGCACCTTAAAGAGTGAGTTATCTTCTAGCACTGGTCCCTAGTCGGTGGACGATACCTCAAGAAGTGTTGTGCATCGCAACGTTTCAAAGACAGTCTTGTTCTACGAAGCACCGATGCTGCACTTGTCTAAAACTGGGTCCCAATCCTAAAACAAATGCAACTAAATAAAACTCTGCATCAAACAAAATAAAAGTCAACATTTGAACAAACAAAAGAAATCTGCACCTTGTGAATTTTCAAAATCTCTGCACAGACATTTCAATAAAATTCAACACTGCATGAACTTCTAAAAACATTCTCTGCACTTTACAAAATATTTTCATAATCTCTGCACCCATAAATATCATCAATATGTTCAATCTCTGCATTCATAAATCTCAGCAATATGTTCAGTCTCTGCATTCATAAACCTCTGCATTCCCAAATATCAACGAAATCTTTTTGAATCTCTGCATAAATACATCTCAGCAAAATTCTTCACGGTCTATGCATTAGTAAAATCTCAGCATATTCTCAGCATTCGGGATAGGCTTCCGCCGTACTCCCATCTCATCATATTCTCTGCAGTTCTCAGCAATACTCATCAATTCTCAGCACTCTTAGCATTCTCAGTAATTCTCAGCAATTCTTAGCACTCGGCAATTCTCAGCACTCAGCAATTCTCAGCAATCTCAGCAATTCTCAGCAATTCTCAGCAATTCTCAGCAATCTCAGCATTTCTCAGCAATTTTCAGCAATTCTCAGCATTCCCAGCAATTCTCAGTAATTCTCAGCATTCTCAGAAATTCTCAGCATATTCTCAGCACTCGGGATATGCTTCCACCTCACTCCCTTCTCAGCATACTCTCAGCACTCGGGATAGGCTTCCGCCCTACTCCCTTCTCAGCAGTTCTCCGCATTAGGATAGGCACAGTACTACTCTTTTCTCAGCTATCTCAACATTCAACCCTCTCAGCACAAAATCAAAATTGAAATTGAAATTGAAATCAAAACAGTCTTAGCATTTGGGATAGGCTTCTGCCCTACTCCCTTCTCTGCATATTCTCTGCATTTGGGGTAGTCCTTCACCCCATTCCTTTCCCAGCACAAAATTAAAATTGAAATTGAAATTGAAATTGAAGCACTCTGCATTTTGTATAGGCTCCGTCCTATTCTAAATTGAAGCACTCTGCATTTTGTATAGGCTCCGTCCTATTCTTTCTCAGCATACACGTATGGAGTAGACTCAACCCTACATCCTTCTCAGCATATGAATGCATTCGGGTGGACCTTAGCCCTACTCTTTTCTTCGCATAAAACTAAAATTGAAATTGAAATTGAAATTAAAACCGAAATCAAAATCAAATTGAAATGAAAGTCGAAAGAAAAGCAAGGTAAATCAAATCCAAATTTGAAATTTGAAATTTGAAAATTAAAGTTGCAACTCTTAAATTGAAAATTCCTCCTCTTGTTTCCCCAGCAGAAATAACTCTCTCTCAACTCTGCGTTTTGCCCTAAGTATTTTACTTAGGTGACTTTGTGTTGGTTTGTTGATCTTCTTCGGTCAACACCAATAAGCGCAGTGTGCCTGTCCGGCACACCACACCTATTGGGGGTCCATTTGTTGACCTCACTTTTGATTGAGGTCTAGTATCTCTTTAGAATAGCTTAGGGTCTAGCCATAGGACTCTCCTGGTGACTTTCTTAGAGGACTAGTTATGGAACCCTCCCCATAGAAATTCAAAACTCTTCTTGCTTCGCTAGGGGGTTTTCATATGCTTAAGGCCTAACCTCCACCTTTTGGTAGGAAAAAGGCAAGTATAAGGAATCCTAGGGGAAGTCTCCTATAGGTGGTCAGACCTTAGGATTTGCTCTGAGGGAGGTCTGGAGATCACCACTCATACACTTCACATTCACAACATACACACACTGCACATCCTAATTTCAACCCTGAACTCTTCGGAAACTCATGTGGATAGCCCAGCCCTCAGTCTATGACTAAGTGGTAAGGACCAACACATAGAGGACCAAATGTAAGTGACCCTTGGTCATTACATCATGCTCACCTTGAAGCCACCTTCAAATTTCCAAAGTTTCAATTTTTGGCCCCCGGCCTCCCAAAATTCCCTAAATACCCAAAATTTCCAAAATTACCCAAATTCACCAAAATCCCCCAAAAATCATTCCAAGATATTCCTTACCACTTAAATTGACCATCCATGACCAAAAATTCCAAAATTTCCAAAAATACCCCCCCCCCAATACCCTCAAAATACCCTTTTTGCCCAAAAATCCAAAAATTCCAAAAAAAATCTCAAAAAATTCCAGAAAATCCTAACAATCCCCAATTTCATTTTGTTCAACTACACTATGGGTCAATTTTTCCAAATTAATACACTTTCAATCCAAAATCCCAACTTGGCCCATTTAACCTAAAGGTGCCTAAACCAAACCCAATCTTGACCCAATTGACCCCAATTTTCATCAAATTCAATTATAAACCAAAATTCAACATCCCCAATATCAACGTAGACCAAATTTACTTGCAATGTGACCCACATTTGAATCTAATTCCACTTGAAATCAAAATCCCCAATTCTGCCTAAATAACCCAAAACTCCTAAAGTGACCCAATGTCAATCAATTCCTCCCAAATTTTAATTCCAAACTCTTTATAACACCTCCTTAAACTGAATTGGATCATCAATTGTCCATAATTTTAGCTCAGGTCTTACCCAAATCCATTTTGGACCAAAGAAACCCCAATTTTGACCCAAGCTGAACACATGTTTTAAATCAACCAAATTTACCCTCTAAACCTTGTCAAAACCATTTTATCTCTTTATGAAAATTATTCTAAACAACCATATTTACGTTATTGTTGAAGACCTCTGAACCCCATTCCCACTCAAACTCAAGATAACTTGACCCGAACTCAATATGGTCCAAAATAATCAAATATCCAATCCATGCCAAAATTGAACCTCCAAATGAGCTCAAAACCACTTTGTGTCTTCATGAAAGATCTTTATTACAATCAAGTGAACAATATTGGTCAAGCCACCTAGACCCCATTCTCATTCAAACCCAAGTTAAGTTAGCCCAAACCCAAATGAACCTAATTAAACTAATAATTCAAATCAACCTAAATTAAACCAAAATTAATCAAATTAATCTCATGGCAGCCCTAAAATTAATATATATATATATATATATATATATATATATATATATATAATAAATATAATAAATAAATGAAATAAAAAAAAGAAAAATATCTTTCCATGCCTCTCTCCTCACCTCTCCCCTCACCTCTCCCTCACCCTACCCGCCACCTCACCCTACCCACCTCACCTCCTCCTTACCCTCACCACACCTCCACCTCATCTCTCCATTACTCCCCCCTTTGACTCCCTAGCCGTGAGCCTCCTCCAAAAATCCCTCTCGTAATCTCACTTACACTCCCTTACACACACACGTTTACACTTAGCCATTCCACCCCCCAAAAATCCCCTCCTAGCCGTGAGCCTCTCTTCCTCCTCCTCTCCTTCTTCCAAGCAAAGGCCACACCCACCCAAATCACCTTCTAGCCGTGAGCTTCAACAAGGATTCTTCAAGGGTTCTTCCATCAACTCCTCCAAAGCAAGGTAAGCTTCTTCCCCCTCTCTTTTATCTTATGAACATTTAAGGTTCAAAGAAATGTTTCACCCCTCATGCTTAGCCTAAGACCCCACACATACATGTATTTTCTTTAAAAATTCTTCTTCCTCTACATAGGTTTTAAAAAAAATTATGTGTTAATTATTTCAAATCTTCACACCATTTAAACTTTTTCATGCTTAGCCTTAGGGATTTTCTTTTTTTTCCCTTTCATGCAAGCTATTTAGAATCAAAATCATGTGTATGATGTTTCTTCTTCATGCTATTTAAATTTTATTCATGCATAGGTTTAGGAATTCTTTTTATGCAAAGTTATATGGCTAGTGTTAAATATTTACAAATCTACCACCTATTTCTACTAACTTAAAAAAATATAAGATTTAAAATCTAAAAGAAATAAAACATAAAGAAAATAAAAATAAAAAAAAGAAAAGAAATAAACATAAGAATAAAACAAGATAATAGGAAATGGAATAAATTTTTAATAATGTATAATAATAAAATAACATAACTATATACATATGTAAAATAAATACAAATATATTATATGTGCTAAATAATATTGTAAATAAATTATAATACTAAATAAATAACTACACTACATTTAAATAACATAACTACATACTACTAAAATATAAATGAATAATATATATATATATATATATATATATATATATATATATATATATGTGTGTGTGTGTGTGTGTGTGTGTGTGTGTGTGTGTGTGTGTGTGTGTAAATGAATAATAACAATATGTAAATAATAAAAAGTAATATGATAAGAATAAAATAAATGATTATAAACCTAAAAGATAATGAAAATATGAGAAAAGGATAATAATAATAATTGTAAATATAAAAAATAAGTAAATAAAAATGTCATTCTTTTTAAAAATAATATAAATAAATAATAATTCTAATAGTTTTAAATAAAGGATAATAATTTAAAATAAATGAAAGGATAATTTAAGAGCGAGAATATTAAAATAGTTTTATAAATAGATAAATAATAATAATAATAAGCAAATAAAAATAACATGCCTCTTTAAGATAATCTAAATGTAAATATATGTGTAAATAATAATTTTTAATAAATAATAACTTAATGTAAATGATCATAACTTTAAATAAAGAAAAGGATAATTGAGGAGAGAGAAAATGAAAAACTTTATAATTAAAATATAAATATAATTAATAACAATATAATTAAATAATAATAATATAAATGATAAACTTAAATATAAATATAATTAATAACAATAATAAATTAAAATAAAAATGACTTATAATATATATATATATATATATATATTATATTCTTATCTTTTAATATATTTATATATATATATATATCAAAAATAATTTAAATAATATAAATGGATAATAAACTAAATTAAATGATAATGAAAATAATAATTTAAATTAAATTAAATTAATTAAATAAATTGAATTAAATTAAATTAAATAAATGAAAATCAAATATTAAAATAAATGATAATGTATATAAACAATAAATTAAATTAAATCAAATTAAATTAACTAAATTAAATAAATCAAAATTATATTAAATTAAATGATAATGTAAATAAATAAATAACTTGAAATTAAATTAAATAAATTAAATAAATTAAATTAAGTTAAATTAATTAATGAAAACTGAATATTAAATTAAAGATAAATAATAATTGTAAATAATTATAAATTAAATAAAATTAAATTAATCAAATCATATTAAATTAAATTAAATTAAATAATAACATAAACAAATATTAAATTAAATAAATTAAAAGTCATACAAGATAAAATTCACCGCCACAACATTTCAAAATATAAGACAACTCAAAATTTAATCACAAACAAAACAACAAAAATTACAATTTTAACTAAATTAAAACGTCTTGTTGGATGATCGGGAATACCTCGGATGATGTAACCTACGTGTTGCTAACTCGGATTTCCCATGGTCTAAATGAAAGTGTGGAACTCATTCGGTTGAGTTTAGCAAATTTATTCGGATTAACCGAATCCGATAAAAATAACGATGCCGAAAGGATGGAATCGTGGGATCTTAACCGGTGTTGTTATAATCAACTTTAAGATTTGTTTTAATTAAAACACAAAAATATTTGGATTCTAAGACTTTTCTAAACCAAAACACTTCTCTCATCTCCTGATTTATGATTTCTAAAACTATATCTCTACAACAACAAGGAGCTCGAGGCAATACACCGAAGGGCAACACGATCAAGGATGCGGAAGGACATGTTCAAGAGAGCAAACAGCGGATCTTCAACAACAACTCTCTTTTCTTATAAATAAACAACTAGCCATAGGATTTCGAGGTGATTTTCCTAGTGCAACATAAATCCTCAACTTTTTGTTAGGCATTTGCATAATTGTCTTATGCAAATTAAGCTCTAACCGGTCTTAGGACTCCGAGGTAGTCGTTTGGTACGACATAAACCCTCACATCTTCGAGGCTATTTGTATGATTGTGTCATACAAGTATAAGTCCTAATTAGTTAAAACAGGCAAGATGAAACATTAAATGAACACCCAAATTGAAGTCAAACAATAGGATAGTATGGGAAGTTGCCAAGATTCTTCTTGGATCCTCAGCTTCTCCTACTTATCTTCTATTGGACTCTTAAAATAAACCGTTCCAAACTCGATCCATTCCTTATTGAAATTCCAAAATTCAATCCTTTGAAAACCTTAAACTTTGAAATTTTGAAAGCAAAACCACCGATCATTATCGAGAATTTTCTTAAATGATTCCCGTCATTTAGGATGTAATTAACTATAGGGGCTTGCCCTTATAGGGAACTTTAAGAACCCATGTAATATAAACCCTGCTTAATTCCTTTATATTAAGCAGGGGAACCTGTCGGCTTATAAAATTGGTTCGTAGACCAAACGGATGTCATAAATCTTTTAGTTTATCTAATCGAGCTCCATCGTCAAGCAGTGTAACTATTCCTCGGGATGGATACACAGTTTGTGGTGCCGTGCTCGTTTATATAAACTATTTGGGATGTGAGATCAGTTTGATTTCATATCTTAAAATTTTCAAACTTAAAATTATTTTCAAAATCAAATGCTACTTTCCAAATTATATATATATACTTAAATTAAATTTAAAATCTAAAAATATGCCGACAACTACCCCTGACTGAATATTGTTGACCTCATTTTGATGAGGTCTTTTCTCTTCTCTCTCCTTAGTACTTAGGATCTAGCCTTAGGCTTTCCCTTTGACTATCTTAGAGGACTAGAAATGGAACCCACCACTTAGAAATTTAAACACCTCTTAAACTCCCTTTAAACCCCACAAGTTTGATTATAAACCCCCAAGTCACTTGGAGGGTTAAGATCAAATGTGGAGGTTTAAAGGATGAGTTCCCTATAGGACTCTTTGGCCTTAGGACTACCCCGGGTAGCTCGGTCGCAGTGAGGTTTGACCTGCACACATTACACTTTCACACACATTCCAAATCCTAAAACCATTCATACCTAGCTTGACTTCCTAACTCATGTAGGTAATCCATATGGATGGACCTTAACCCATAGGCCCTTGGCTAACAGGGTTAGGAACAACATAATGAATGCCTCAAATGAGTCCTCTCATGGCTCTTATGGGCTTGATATGGCTTCATGGCTCAACCAAAGTGATTCCATTCTACTCAAACTTGATCAATCTTTATTTTTCCAAAATTTCAATTTTTGACCACCGGGGCCCTTCACCCACCAAGCCTACCAAATGTCCTTGAAGCTACCCAAAATTTGCAAAATTGCCTAAATTACCCAAAATTCATCAAAACCATCCCTAAACATATCCCACAATTCAAATTGATCATCCATAGCCAAATACACCAAAAATTCCAAAAATACCCCTCAATACCCTCCAAATACCCAAAATGCCCTTTTTAACCAAAAATTCAGAAAATTCCCAGAAAATTTCAAAAAATCTCAAAAATTTCCAATTTCATTTTGTTCAACTACACCATAGGACAATTTTGTCAATTTAGCCCACTTTTACCAAAACCCCCAATTTAACCCATTTTTAACCCAAGTTGACCCAATGTCCCATTAATTCATGATTATTTGCTCGCCCCGGCGGGATCTTATAATGATAAGAGTTTTGGTGTTGGCTACGTTTTGACTGTTTCTAACGATTACGTAACTAATGAAAACCAACCTAATCCGGATCTCGATTTCGATAAAATAAACGATTCTCAAATCATATTAAACCTCAATGACCACGACGAAGGAGAAGACGTTCACAAGGATGGCTACGAAAGCTCAACAAGCGACGAGTCTATTTGTAAGTTTCGAGGAGCTCCGATTGCGATAGAATTAGAGTCATCAAATTCCGAAGCAACGACCGAAGAACCAGTCGTTCCGATTCAAGAGGAGACACCGGTAGATTCAACACCAGATTTAGAAGAAATAACTGAAGTCAAATTAAAAAGTGGAAAAGTTCTACCCCCGAGAATGGGTCCAAAAGATAAAGGAAAGCAGGTGGTTGCTCAGGAAGAGCCAACCCCAGCAGAGGAACTGCCCATTCGGGAAGAAATTGGAGAACATGGTAATAAAGTAGACTATAACGTGCTAGCCCATCTTAGTAAGCTACCAGCCAAACTAAGCATATACGACGCTCTGATCCTGTCAAAGGAGATGAGAGAAACTCTAATCAAGGCTTCACTTGATCCAGATATTTGTTTAGCTCAAATGACCGGTAATTCCTTAGATGAGGTTTGCTCGTTAAAAGAACAACGAGGTTTTACCTTCACGGACAATGATCTACTACTCGGAACGGCTGATCACAATCGACCGTTGTACATTTCAGTCACTATTAGAAAGTTTACGCTCTCCAGAGTGTTGGTTGATCCAGAGCATCAATCAACATAATGAGCCTTCGAATGTTAGCATATTTGGAAATTGATGCTCGCGAACTTGAAGCAGACAAGATGTTATTAAGAGGGTTCAATCAGAAAGGAGAAAGAGCTCTTGGATCAATAACACTACTAATGAAAACCGGTGACTTAGCAAAGACAACCGCAAAATTCCATATAATTGATTCTGAGACATCGTTCAACGCTCTACTGGGTCGGCCATGGATCCATGAAAACCAGATGGTACTGTCGTCTCTGCACCAGTGCATAAAATATTATGAAGGAGGAGAACAGTGTATCAAAGGTGATTTGCAACCATTCTCCGTACACGAGATCGGAATTCAAGAAGATGGAGCCTACTACGCGCCTCCGAAGAAAACAATATTTTCCAGAAATGTCATACCAAATGAAGCAAAAGAAGTGCAAGACGATAAAAAGCCTGAAATTCTAGTCCAACAGTTACACACCACTCCCTTACGGCGAGATGGTGAAGGTTTCTCCAGAACTCGCACCCGAGGTCGAGGCCGGGGACGAGGTCATGGAAGAGACATTAGAACAGTTGGACAGAAAAAACCGGTCATCGACGTTGATTGGGAGACCAGTTCCGAAGAAGAAGAAATCAAGAAAGAAGCGATAATGATGAAATCTAAAGAAACCCTGATTCAAGATCTCTCTTGAAGATGAAAAGAATGAAGAATACAAATCAATGTACGAGAAGATTAACCATTATGTACATACTATGACCCTGACCCAGATCCATTCTAATAAGATCGAGGGTATGGTGGTCAAGGAAGTGTATGGTGGTGGTACTAAACCAATCAAGTTTTACTGTGGTGATTCTTCTTCCAATACTGAAAAAGATGTACAATTCAAAGATGTTACTTCTTCTAAATTAATGAAATTTCATTTTGAGTGGTACTCTCCCTGTGTTCAAAATTTAATTCAATGTGGTAAAAAATAGACAAAAGGTCGATCACAACATTTCAAAAAATTATGGAACAATGCCAGTCGGCCTCCCAATTCAAAACATGGTCTCGGATTCGGCACAGTAGGATCAGTTGACGATACGGGATTTTGCTTGGTTGTCACTTGCGAGCCTAATGAAGACTGCTTGGAAGCCTCAGAAGATCTCGAAGATCTACCAATCGGAGATGCTCTGCCAGAATTCAAAGAAGAAATTAAAGCTACAATAGACGAGTTAATGGAAGTTAACATAGGTACTAGCGAAGAGCCTAGGCCGACCTTTGTTAGCTCCTTACTCAATAAAGAAGACTCCAAAGAGATAATCAAGCTATTGATTGAATTTAAGGACTGTTTTGCTTGGAGTTATGATGAAATGCCAAGATTGGCTTCAGAAGTCGCAGTTCACAAGTTAGGAGTAGATCCCACTGCCTGTTCCGGTCGACAATGACTCCGAGAAGAATGCGTCTGGAGATTGAACAACAAGTTATAGCTGAAGTTAAGAAGCTAATAGACGCTAAATTTGTTCGTGAAGAACAATATCTAACTTAGTTAGCCAATGTGGTTCCAGTCAGAAAGAAGAATGGTCAGATCAGAATCTGCGTAGACTTCAGAGATTTAAACAAAGCATGTCCAAAGGACGAATTCCCGCTACCCATTCCAGAATTGATGATCGACATTGCTTCAACACATGAAGTCTTCTCATTCATGGATGGATCTTCGGGAAACAACCAAATAAAGATGGCACTAGAAGATGAAAAGCTTACAGCCTTCAGAACGCCAATCGGAGAATACTGCTACACAGTGATGTCGTTTGGATTAAAGAACGCAGGAGCAACCTACCAAAGAGCAATGACAAGGATTTTTTATGATCTCATTCACAACCAAGTCGAGTGCTACGTGGATGATGTAGTCATCAAAAGCAAACTAAAAGAAGATCATTTGTATGATTTGAGAATTGTTTTCGAGCAGTTAAGACAATATAACCTTAAGATGAATCCCCTGAAATGCGCCTTCGGCGTCACCTCTAGGAAATTCATAGGATTTGTTGTTCTACATCGTGGAATTGAAATCGATCCGGAGAAATTAAAGCTATCTTAGAAATGTCGCCTCCTAAAACCTTGAAACAACTATGATTCTTTCAAGGAAAATTGGCATATCTTCGACGCTTTATCTTGAATTTGTCAGGAAGGTGTCTGCCTTTTTCTGCTTTGGTTAAGAAGGATGCCAAGTTTACTTGAGACTCCAATTGTTAACATGCCTTCGATGACATCAAACAGTATTTAATGACACCTCCTGTTTTAGCAGCCCCAGTCTCTGGTAGACTGTTGATACTTTATACCGCAGCTCTAAACGACTCTCTCGGAGCCCTGCTAGCCCAGGTCAATGATGAGGGAAAAGAAAATGCTCTCTACTACTTAAGCCGTCGACTAATTCCGGCGGAAGTAATGTATCCTCCTATTGAGAAGCACTGTTTGGCCCTGATCTTCACCGCACAGAAGCTCAGACACTACATGCTTTCTCATAAGGTCAACCTTATTTCGAAGTTTAATCTGTTGCAATATTTGATGACCCGTCCGACACTTTCTAGCAGACTTGCTAGGTAGTCAATGATACTATTGAAATTTGATATAACTTTCGTTCCTCTTCGTACCGTAAAGGGACAAGTCCTAGCAGACTTCCTCGCAGCACACCCTTTATCAGCAGAATCGCCTCTCAACGACGACTTGCCAAATGAGCAGATAATGAGCCTAGAAGACCCTAATGATCACCGTTGGGAACTGTACTTCGACGGAGCATCTTCGGCACAGAAAGATAAAGAATCGCAAATGATAGTGCCCGGCAAGGCAGGAATCGGACTAATATTTATAACACCAGAGCGGGGGATGTTAAGGTATTCCTACCATCTAACAGAACTGTGTGCAAATAACGAGGCAGAATACGAAGCCCTTATAATCGGACTGGAATTAACCATTCAAATGGGGATAACAAATATCAACATCTACGGGGATTCCCAGTTGATCATTCAACAGGTCGTCGGACAGTACAGAATTCTAAAGCCAAGACTCGAACAGTACTTTCAGTACGCCATGAAACTGTTGGAACAAATTCCAAATGTAACGATCTATAAGATTCCCAGAAGAGAAAATGCTCTCGCAGATGCGTTAGCCCGCCTTGCAAACGAATTTGCCTGCTTGCAGGATGAGTTAGTTGAAATGTCAGTTCAGGGACGTCAGGTTCTCTCACAGCTCAACATGGACACGATACACAAATCAGAAAAAGCAGAAGAAACAATTGCGGCGATAACGAAATTACGAGAAGATTGGCGGCAACCACTAATAGACTACTTGCAAACAGGAAACCTACCAGACGATAAGTCGATAGCCCATCAAATCAAGAAAAGAACTCTGTCTTACGCATTAATAAACAACACATTATACAGAAAGTCTTTTGATCAAATGTGGCTAAGATGCCTAAGCGGGTCCGAGGCTCGTGAAATTGTTAAAGAAGTACACTCAGGACTTTGTGGCACTCATCAGTCGGGTCCAAAAATGAAAATGAAGATTAAAAGACTAGGGTACTACTGGCCCTCGATGATGACCGATTACATGAAGATTGCCAAGAGTTGTCACCAATGTCAAGTGCATGGAGTGGTTCTACATGAACCTCAAAATGTGCTACATCCAACAATCGTGTCGTGGCCATTTGAGTGTTGGGGCACAGATATTGTGGGTCTGATAGAACAGATCTTCTTCGAGAGGACATCGCTTCATTCTTGCGGCTACGGATTACTTTTCTAAGTGGGCAGAAGTTATACCGCTCAGAGAAGTGAAAGCACATCACGTGCTACAGTTCTTCAAGAATCAAGTCGTCTACCGTTTTAGGGTACCACGCAGAATTATCTCAGATAATGGGTCCGCGTTCAAGAGTATAAAGATCAACAATTTTGTCAGAAGACACGGGATCGACGGGTGCTATTCGACAATCTACTACCCAAGAGCGAATGGCTTGGCCGAGGCTTTTAATAAAACTCTCGTCCAAATCCTAAAGAAAACTTTGGACGACAACAAGAGAAATTGGCCTGAGAAGTTGTTAGAAGCCTTATGGGCCAACAGGACAACTTTCAGAACTCCCACCCAGTCTACTCCTTACGCCTTAGTGTACGGGTCCGAGGCTGTTCTACCCTTAGATGTTCAGCTTCCGCCTCTCAGAATTACAGTTGCAAACAAGATCGCTACAGAAGAAAATGCCAAATTACGACTAGAAGAATTGGAAAGCTTGGAAGGGAAAAGACTTTCAGCACAGCAGAATTTGGAAATGTATCAAGCCAAGATAATCCAGGCCCATGATAAATTAGTTCGTCCCCGGACATTCAAAGTCGGTGACTTGGTTTTGGTTCTCAGAAGACCTATTCTTGCACATCGCAAGATAGGTGGTAAATTTGAACCAACTTGGGAAGGGCCATTCGTGGTCGAGACAGTTTACTCAGGAGGTTCCTACCAGCTTGTAAATTGTCGTGGAGAACGACTTATGCTTCCAATTAATGGACGATATTTGAAGAAGTATTACGTAACCTGATGTTTCGAAGGATGAATCCTCATTCCTAGAAGCACGGGCATAATAAATACTTATGACTGGGTCCGAACCCAAAAATATAAAAAGTGGATGATAAAGAAAATCGTTAAAAAAATATTAAAAAGAAAACATGTGAAATCATGATAATAAAATTTTTTATCCTTCCTTTCAAATCGAGTCTTACTCTTGATCTTTCTGCATCTTTTAATACTCCTATTTAAATTTAAAATAAATGAATAAAATCTCTTCATTAATAAATTATTTTTCTATTGTTCTTGTTCTTAGTACAGCCCCTGATCCTTTCCTTATTTCTCGCAGGGAAATGTCGAACGGGCTGTTGGTTCTGAACCTTAAGAATGGCGTGAGTCTAGCACTCGATAAAAAGAGGATGAATGATGGAGCCGTGATTGAGATCGACTCTGACTTCACACCACCCGGGTTACAGTACGAAGAAAATGATTGGACCCCGATTGATCAGGAAGAACTCCGCAGCCATACAGTGATGAAAATGGGTGGCTCAAGTCAACCATCTACCAGCAAGAAGAGAAAAGTAAATACCGCTCATGCAACAGGAGAAGACAAGAAAGTTAAGTCCGTGGTTGCTACAGCAGAGGGCAGGCTCGTCAGCGCCATGCCCACAGAAATTCAAGAGGTAAGGAGAGCTACTCTCACTGCCACCCAGCGGAGGAACAAGAATCGTCGCATTCGCAAGATGTTAACCAAGTTAGCAGCAGATCAACATGAAAAGACAGTTGCTACCGTCAATACAAATACTCCAAAGAAATTGGTTCGTCAGGAACCGGAAAGGAGGAGATCAACTCCAAGGAAAGCAGAACAGATAAAAGAAATTCCAAGAAGAACAGAAATAGAGTCAGCACCTCGACGCCAGATAAATGCACCAGTTTTTAAAGGGTCTTGTTACGAAAGCAACCCCGGAGGATGTCCCCACAGAGACTATCTTCGAGGAGCCAAGACATGCAGGAGAGCGTGCCGGGGTTGAACCATACATTCCCAGGTAAGTTACTGAGACCTCGCCGAGTTGCGAGATAATTCCAGAATATGAGTTGGAAAGAATGCAGAATGTTGAAAAGAAAAATTTTGAATACTTTGAGAGAATTGGAGGCAAGAGGATCAATATCTTAGAAGGCCTCGAGCTGCATACAGATGTGTTCTCAGATTACGAACAATAGCAAATTGTAGAATGCATTGTTGAACTCCAGAAAATGGGCCGAGCTGGTCGTCTAAGGGAAAAGACCTATTCAGAACCCCGAAGATGGATGCCAGGGAAAGGAAGAGTTACGATCCAGTGCGGATGTTGCTACAACTTCCCGGTAGACAGAAAAGGAAATCCACCAGAAATACTCCGTCTCAGTCAGGTGGATCCGATGCCGAATATTATTAAAAGAATGGTAAAGAGGATGATAACATGGAGGGTATTGCTACGCAGATTGCATACCTAACAGCTACATCATTAACATCTACAAGGAGGGCGAATGTATACCTCCACACATAGACCATCATGATTTCGTTAGACCTTTCTGCACAGTGTCTTTTGTCAACCAGTGCAATATCATATTCGGATTTGACCTCCGGATAGCAGGCCCCGGTGAGTTCCGAGGGCCGGTGGAGATACCACTACCGGTAGGTTTCGTCATGGTGTTAAAAGGGAATGGAGCGGACATCGCAAAGCATTGAATTCCAGGAGTGCTTGTTGAGCAGATCTCTGTTACTTTTAGAAGGATGGACGACAAAAAAATGTCTTTCCGCTTCCAGCCAGATCCAGAGTTAGAGAGTCTCTGGATTTACGAGCTATGAGTTACATGGGTGATAGCACACCTCAAATGCACATCCATACGGCATTCCTGCCAAGGATGACTTGGAAGGTGATGTTATTGTCCATGTATCTCACTATTCAGACATGGATTTTGACAGCTGCTTTTAAAAGAAACTTGAAGAATCTTACACAATCCGTTTTGGATTTATATGGATTGTATGATATATTAAACTCTTAAAGAAAATATCATCATGTTTTGGATCAAGTTTTATGATGTATTTTCAACAATATTGGAATGGAAGTGACCATGTCATGTTTTGCCTTCACCTCTTTTTATGCAAATTGACTAGGAAATGTCATTAAGTTAAATGAACTTCGAACAAAGAACAAAGGGAAAATAAAAATAAATGAGAACTCTTTTAAAAAATCTGAATTTCAAAATAAACTACAAATAAACACGAACTCTAAATAAAAATAAACTCTAAATTGAAAATCATGCTAAAAACCAAATCACAACAAACAACTAAAACAAATTCTTGAATTTGAAATCCCCGGCCTTCGGCTATTCTCAAATCTCTTTTTGACTCTTTGTATTTCCTTCCCTCTTTTGAGAAGGTCAACTGAGTCTACTGACACAGAACCACGAAAATTTTCGATTTGGTTCTGATGGCATGGATTCATATCCTTTGCCAAATAATCAGACTTTGATCGATCCTCATGGGACGTGAAACACTTTCACGTCTCGTTCCAAATCTTCCACTAAACTCAAATCTCCACAGCAAATTTCAACCCTTTAAACCTTCGAGATTGGAACTAGTTTCCATTTCTCTTTAGACCTTCGAGATTGGAACAAGTTTCCATTTCTCTTTAGACCTTCAAGATTAGAACCAGTTTTCATTTCTCTTTAGACCGTCGAGATTGGAACCAGATTCTAGTTCTCTTTAAACCTTCGAGACTGGAACCAGATTCCAGTTCTTTTTAAACCTTCAAGACTGGAACCAGATTCCAGTTCTCTTTAGAACTTCGAGATTGGAACCAGTTTCCATTTCTCTATAGACCTTCGAGATTGGAACCAGTTTCCATTTCTCTTTAAACCTTCGAGATTGGAACCAGATTCCAATTCTCTTTAGACCGTCGAGATTGGAACCAGTTTCCATTTCTCTTTAGACCTTCGAGATTGGAACCAGTTTCCATTTCTCTTTAAACCTTCGAGATTGGAACCAGTTTCCATTTCTCTTTAGATTTTTGAGATTGGAACCAATTTTCATTTCTCTTAAAACTTCGAGATTGGAACCAGATTTTAATTTTCTTTAAACCTTCGAGACTGGAACAAGATTTCAGTTCTCTTTAAACCTTCGAGACTGGAACTGGATTCCAGTTCTCTCTAAACTTTCGAGATCAGTACCTAAATTTTGATTCTCATCCTTTTCAATCGATACTTAAACTCTGATTCTCACTCTGAGGCTGGTACCTAAATTCCAGTCCTCTTCGCAATCCCGAGATTGGAACCTAGGTTCCAATTCTCCTTTCAAATCCAGATTTCCTTAAATTGATTTTAAATTAAACCTCAATCGAAATTAAAACTCAGAACAAATCAAAATCTAAACTCACACATTAAAAAAAACTCGGAATAGAAAATGAAATGAAACCTAAATCAAGTATCCCCAGATCTTATGATCTGGAATTCACCTCCTTTTCTTTTCCCCAGCGAGAGTTCAGGGATCTCCAATCTTGAAGATATACTCAATACTCCCCAGCGGAAATTTGTTTCTACTCTGTTCTAAGTGTGTCACATAGACGTCTGTGTTGGTTTTTTTGATTGCTTCGGTCATCGACAATACGCGATGTGCTTGGTTAGCACACCACACCAATTGGGGGTCCATTTGTTGACCTCATTTTTTATAAGGTCTTTTCTCTTCTCTCTCTCCTTAGTACTTAGGATATAGCCTTAAGCTTTCCATTTGGCTATCTTAGAGGACTAGAAATGGGACCCACCACTTAGAAATTTAAACACCTCTTAACTCCCTGCAAACCCCATAAGTTTGATTGTAAACCCCCAAGTCACTTGGAGGGTTAAGATCAAATGTGAAGGTTTCAAGGATGAGTTCCTCATAGGGCTCTTTGGCCTTAGGACTACCACAGGTGGCACGATCCGAGTGAGGGTTGACCTGCACACATTACACTTTCACACACATTCCAAATCCTAAAACCATTCATGCACTAGCTTGACTTCTCGACTCATGTAGGTAATTCATATGGATGGACCTTAACCCCTAGGCCCTTGGCTAAGAGGGTTAGGAACAACATAGTGAATGCCTCAAATGAGTCCTCTTATGGCTCTTATGGGCTTGATATGGCTTCATGGCTCAACGAAAGTGATTCCATTCTACTCACATTCAATCAATCTTCATTTACCCAAAATTTCAATTTTTAACCCCGGGGCCCTACACCCACCAATAACCTCCAAATACCCAAAATACCCTTTTAACTCAAAAAAATTCCATAAATTCCAAAAATTCCCAGAAAATTCCAAAAAATCTCAAATATTCCCAATTTTATTTTGTTGAACTACACAATTTTGTCAATTTAACCCACTTTTACCAAAAACCTCCAATTTGACCCATTTTTAACCCAAATGGACCCAATGTCCCACCAAATCAACCCAATTGACCTCAATTTTGATCCGATCAATTCTAAACTTAAATTCAATATCCTCAATATCAATTTAGACCAAATCCAAGCTCAATTTGATTGACATTTGGATCCAATTTCAATTTGAAGCCTAAGGCTCAATTTTGGCCCATGACTTAAACCTAGCCCAAACCAACCCAATTCAACTCCAATTAACCCCAAATCTTTTCCTAAACCTTCCTATTATCCCAACAAACAAAACGCTAACAAGATTTGCCCCAAATTTGAACCCAAACTCCACCCAAACCTAACCCAAAACCAAAATCCCCTAAATTGGCATAAACCCAAACCTAACCCAAATGGGCCCAAATCCCAAAATCAAAGCCCAACCAAATTTGAAAACTCTTTGTGACACTCCCATAAACATTTCTCAACATTAATTTTACATTAAATCTAACATTAGCCCAATTTAGCCCAATTTGACCCACTTTGGCCCCTTTACCAAAAAAGCCCAAATTAAATCCAATTTCACTCTAAATGATACCAAATCTTTTCTAAAATGTTCATGACACATCCCTAAACTAAACCCAACATTTTTTGGCCCAATCCTTCACAAAATTTCCATCCACCAATTTGTTTTCAAACTTAAAGGCCCACTTTCTTAAACCATTCTAAAAGCCCATTTTCACCAAATCCAAAATCCCAAAATTGGCTCTAAAGCCCACATGGCAATTTCATTTCATCATACCTTTAATTGATATCACCCCTAAGTTTCAAAATCATCATTAAACCATTCTAAATCAAGCTTCATCCAAAATTCCACCAAAATGCCAAAATTCCTAAAATCTACTTCCATGAAATTGACTAAGCTTGGCCCCAAGCCAAATGGAGCCATGAAGCCATGCGCAAGCTATATGCAAGCCATGGAAGCCACTTTACACATCACCATGTAATTTATGGCAAAAGGAGGGAGTCCTTTAATGATTCCCTTAAGGGTGATTAAGCCTTTTCATGACTCTTCTAAACCTTGATTAAACCTAAATGTACTTAGATGGTGACTTCTCCCCACTAAGCAAGCTGACTTACCTGATTCCCTCAACCCAAAAATCAGGCCTTGGAGGGTGAACCAAACCTAAATCCATGACTTGGACCCATTTAGACCCAAAATTAGCTCCTCACCCGTTCCATTAAAATCAAACCCTTTACACATGGCCAATGCCAATTGAACTCACCAAACCTCAGCCCTGGCCTCACTGAGTCAGATGGTGACCCATGCCTGGCCGAACCACCACCTGGGCCGCTGGAAAACACCACACCTGTAAGCACCTATTTGATTCAAATTTCAAATTCCTCCTTGCTGAGTTGTCCCAACTCAATTAGACACCGTGGATGTTCTTCTCCTCACCAGAGCAATTGATCCCAAGCCTCAACTCCCCCTGGGAGGCCCTCCAGCCATGTCTATTTAAACCCACCACCCTCTCGGCCAAACAAGGTGATGAACCAGACCTAAACAAAACTCTGCCAAAATTGTTCCAGGACCTTCTCCTAACCTAGAGCAATTGATCCCCACTGTTCTCCTGCCCTAAACCCCATTGATTGAGCTCAATTTTGGAGCTCAATTCTCAGCCCAAAACCAGGACACCTCTAAAACCTCCACCAAAATCAAATTAAACTCACCCACACCTGCACAGGACCAAGAGAAGGAGTTCCCAAGTGGAAGCCCCCTCACCAGGCCAGCCATTCTCTCTATCGGCCAAGCTTTAAAATCGGGCTTAGTGGAAGTTGTACCTAGGCAATTCCCCAGAGCCAGAGACTTCATCTGGTGCTTCCTTGGGTGCAATCGAAGGTGCCACAACTCTCTGATTGAAGCTTCACTTCGCAGAGCCAAGGTATAGACCTCTCCTTCCTCCCGAGCTTCCAGAGATTCTCTATTTTGATTGGCTTAATTTCATAGCATGTAAAACGTATGGATGTGTTCGTCTCCTCAAGACGAATCCATAGAGCATAAGAACACGAAAATCCGTTGAGAAATGATAGAGTTCTTAGGGTTTTAGTGTGGATGGTCACGGGTGCACACCAGTCTTAGACGATACTTAGAGCTTCCAGGCGTCGTCCGATCGCGCGTGTATCGGTTGAACGGGTCGAATTGCGTCGGATCAAAGGAAGGAGCGGAACAGCGAGACGCGTGGTGGCTGACTCAGATGGCGGAGTCAAATAGGAGCGCGCCGCGTAGTCTTTCGATCCGCCGTAGGTTGACACGGCGCTGAGTTGGATAAGTAGATAAATAGGATTTTTTCTGTTTATTTAAATACCCAGAACTTAGAAAATACATATCTTTGTGTAGAAAAATCACAAAAATAAACTAAAAATACCTTCTTGCTCACTAAACAGAGAAGAATAATGTGAAAAAGAAATCAAATTATTTTGATGAGTATTTTATTTTTAATTAATTATTTACTCATTTCAGTATTTTGATTCTCCATTTGGATAGACAATTCACCATGGCATGAGACCATAGGGCTTTTGAAGCCTCTGATCTTGGGAACATTCCCTGAATTTTTCGAGGTCAGAGGCCATCTCTATGGCAAGTTATGTATTTTTCAAGTTTATGTCACTATTTTTGATATTTTAATTCCATTAATTAGCATGTTGTTTAGAAAATTCTAGGAAAATTTGGAGAAGTTTCTTAGGACTAAAGGACCCTAGGATAATTATATTTTGAGTTAATTCATTAAGAATAACCCTAATTGGCCTAATTACTCTAAACTAAACTTTAATTAATTAAGGTTAACCACACATCAAAAGAACTTGAAAATAATTCTCCACTGATCTTTAGGATCAGAGGGACCTCATATAAAAATTTGGAATCAATTGGAAATGTTTAACCCCACTAAATGGATTAATTAAGTCACATGACCAAAATTAAACTTTAAAAATTCATAACTCCAAAAATACACTTTAAAAATTCACCAAATTGGTTTTGGGACTTTTTTGATATTAGAGGAGTCTAAGAAAATTAAAATTAAAATTTTCTAAAAATCTTCATTTTCTACCATATTTTAATATTTTAAATAATTAAAAAATCATAAAAATCATAAAAATATAAAAAATCATAAAAATGTCATATTTCACCTCCTAATCACTTAGGAATAAACTAAATATTTTTCCCAAGTCTCAAAGTAAAGATATTCAATTTAAAATGCTTAAAACAATTTTTGAATTAAAAAAATGAATTTTCCAACCCTTTTCACTAAATTAATTCTAATAAATCAAAGAAAAATCAGAAAATTATAAAATTTGCTTTTCTGAACTCCTTGAGGCTAGAGAGATTTAATTTTTAACCTTTATTTTATTTTATAATTAATTAACACTTTAAAACTCAAAATAATTATAATAAATAAAATATAATTCAAAAAATCACCAAAATTGGTCCAAGTGGTCCTCTAGTCATTAGGAACATCCCATAATTTTTTTAAGGACAGAAACCTTTCCTTGGTCATGTTGTTGAATTTCCATTAAAAATCCCTATTTTTCATTAAAATAATTATATAAATTAAATTAAATTCAGAAAAATCACATTTTCTACTCTAATGTCTTAATTGACATATGAGTAAAGTGACATAAAAATTTCAAGTTCATTTGAGCTCAATTTGATGAGTTATGAAATAAATAAGCCTAAAGGGGCATAAAGGTAATTAAAGGATTTTAACCCAAATTAATATTTAGGTTTAATCAAGGGGAGGGTAAAATATCTGATTTCAAAATTTTCATCAGAAGATTAAAACCTAAAGAATTAAGGGGTAGAAACCCCTTAACCATCTTGAAAATATTTAAAGTAAACCTTAATTAATTAAACAATTTGAATTTTAGAAGAGTAAGTCAAAATTTGGATTATTAAAATGGGGATATAATTTAGAGAGACTATAATAATTTAAACTAAAATCCCTAAATGAATCACTTTAATAATATTTAACTTTTAATTAAATTTAAAGTGACAATTAAAATTAATAATTAATAATTAAAAGGAAAATAAACCTTAATTAAATTAAAAACTTAAAACATTAAATAACTTGATAATTAAATTGAAATAAATTTAAAACAAAAATTTTTAATTTCAAAAATCACTTGAAAACAAATTTAAAGCAAATCTGAAACATTAAAAATTAATTTCATAAAAATAAATTCTTAATCAAAAATAATAATAATCAAACCAATTAAAAGTTAATCCAGAATATTGCAATTAAATTAAAATTAAATCATTAAATTAAAATTAAATCATTAAAGTCTAAATTAAATAATTTAAATTCCTCTTTTAATTCAAATGGTTTAAAACACTTAAGAATAAAACAACTTGAACATTATTTCAAACTTAAATCATTAAAATTTTATAACTAAATTAAACTACTTTAAATCACCAATTCCAATTTTAAATCATTAAAATCTTTAGTAAATTAATTTGCCCTTAAAGGTTTTCATTATTATAACTCTTAAGTAAAGCATCAAGTGAAATGTCATTTTACTTATAAGATAATCAAACATCCTAATTCACTGAGCAAGAAACTAAACTGAATTTTGGGATGATTAATTCACCCGTGCAATAAAACTCATTTGGACTCAAAGTAATTCCAAAAATATTGAAAAGATGTTTAGGACTCTTCCTAAACACTTCCTCAATATGGTGGGATGTTTTAGAAGAACAATTGAATTTAATTGTTCTTTAATGAAGAAAATCATCCTTAAACAAAATACAAGAACCTAGACGTCATAGGAGATGACTAGCAATAGGATTAGGAATTTTGTAGACAACCAAAACCTTTCCCTTAGCTTTACCTAGGTACTTGTCATAAATATTTAAATGCCTTAACATGTGTTTTAAGTGCAGCTTGGAATGACGAGAAGACCCTCCAGGTACGCTTTTTTATTGCAATCTACTTTATTGCAATTTATTCATATAAGTTGTACTTTACTCTTCTTGCATGATAAATAAAATTGTTGCATGAAAACTAAAACCTTTAGGATAGCCACAAAACTGAAACCCAAAACTAAATTAAAAGTCACAACAAGATAAAATTCACCGCCACAACATTTAAAATATAAAACAACTCAAAATTTAATCACAAACAGAACAACAAAACTACAATTGCAATTAAATTAAAACATCTCGTTGGATGATCGGGAATACCTCGGATGATGTAACATACGTGTTACTAACTAGATTTCCCATGATCTAAATGAAAGTGTGGAACTCATTCAGTTGAGTTTAGCAAATTCATACGGGTAAGTGAATCCGATAAAAATAACGGTACCGGAATGATAGAACCGTGGGATCTTAACCGGTGTTGTTATAATCAACTTTAAGATTCCCCCAATAAAACATTAAAAACACCTAGAATTTAAGACTTCTAAACTAAAACACTTTTCTCATCTCCTGATTTTCACCTTCTAAAACTAAACCTCTGCAAGAACAAGGAGCATGGAGCATAGTGGGCAGACACGACTATCGTCATCGACAAAACACGTGTCTTCTTCACTAAACTTTCCTTAGAATTAAATAACCAAGCCATAGGATTTCGAGTAGTTTGTCCAGTGCGACATAAATCCTCAACATTTTGTTAGGCATTTACATAATCATATTATGTAAATTAAGCCCTAACCGGTCTTAGGATTCCGAGGTAGTTGTTTGGTACCACATAAACCCTCACATCTTCGAGACTATTTGTATGATTATGTCATACAAATATAAGTCCTAATTAATTAAAATTGGCAAGATTGAAACATTAAATAAATTCCTAAATTGAAGCTAAATAATAGGATAGTTTGGGAAGTTGCCAAGATTCTGCTTGGATCCTCAACTTCTCCTACTTTTCTTCCTTTGGACTCCTAAAATTAACTATTCCAAATTTGATTCATTCCCTATTGAAATCTCCAAAATTCAATCATTTGAAAACTTTAAACTTTGAAATTCTTGAGAGCAAAATCACTGATCATTATCGAGAGTTTTCTTGAGTGTCTTCGGACATTTAAGATGTAATTAACTATAGGTGCTTGCCCTTATAGGGAACTTTAAGAACCCAGGTAATATAAACCCCGCTTAATTTCTTTATATTAAGCAGGGGAACTTGTCGGTTTATAAAATTGGTTCGGATGTCACAAATCTTCTAGTTTATTTAATCAAGCCTCATCATCAAGCAGTGTGTTTGTCCTTCGAGATAGATACACGGTTTGTGATGTGGTGCTCGTTTATATAAACTATTTGGGATATGAGATCGGTTTGATTTCATATCTTAAAATTTTTAAACTTAAAATTATTTTCAAAATCAAATACTACTTTCTAAATTATATATATATTTAAATTAAATTTAAAAATCTAAAATTCGCCGATAATTTCTGTAGGCGACCCCTTTTCAAAATACAACACTCAACCTAAAAATATGCCGACAAGATTAGATGGATACTTCTTCTGCAAGAATTTGATTTTATGATAGTTGATAGGAAGGGATCTGATAACTAAGTAGCTGATCATTTGTCAAGATTAGAGTGATAAATTATCTGATGATAACCAAATAGCTGATCATTTGTCAAGATTAGAGTATGAGAAATTATCTGAATTTGAGAAGGAAATTACAGAAACTTTTCCTGATGAACAACTTTATACTATTATGGGACGAAGTTTGCCATGGTATGCTGATATTGTGAGTTATATTGTGAGTGATATTGTACCACCTGATTTAACAAGGTAATAACAAAAGAAGTTTAAATATGATGCAAGATTTTATTTTTAGGATGAGCTCTATCTATATAAACAGTGTAAGGATCTGATTATTAGGAGATGCGTGCCACAAGAAGAAACGAGTTTGATTATTCAACGATGTCATGATTCTGAATTTAGAGGTCATTTTGGTGTTGATAAAACTGCTTTTAAGATTTTACAATCTTGATTTTATTGGCCTACTCTTTTTAAGGATGTATATAAATATATTAAATCATGTGATCGATGTCAGAGAGTAGGTAATATCTCTAGAAGAAATGAAATGCCTCTAAATTATAATTTGGAAGTTGAAATTTTTTATGTATGGGGATTAGATTTTATTAGACCATTTACTCCTTCATTTAGAAATTTATATATACTCGTTGCAGTAGATTATGTCTCGAAATGGATGGAAGCTATTGCTTTACCTAGATGTGATGCTCGAAGTGTTTCAAAATTTTTAAAAAAATATATATTTACAAGATACGGAATGCTGAGAGTGATTATAACTGATGGTGGAACCCATTTCAAGAATAATCAAATTAAGAGATTGATTGAGAAATATAATAATATTTATAGAATCTCTATTGCTTATCATCCCAAGACTAGTGGTTTAGCAGAAGTGTCTAATCGTGAAATTAAAAGAATTTTGGAGAAAACTGTAGATAATCATAAATTAGATTGCTCTGCCTGATTAGATATTGTTTTATGAGCTTATAGGACTACTTTTAAGACCCCTATTAGAATGTCTCTTTATAGACTAGTGTTTGGTAAGACTTGTCATTTACCGGTTGAATTGGAGAATAAAGCATATTGGGCGATAAAAGAGTTGAATTTTAATTTAAAAATGCTGGAGAGAACAGATTTATGCAATTGAATGAATTGGAAGAGATTAGAAATACATCTTATCACAATGACAGGATCTATAAAGAGATAATGAAATTGTGGCATGATTGGAAGATATTGAAAAAGAATTTAGAATATGGTCATAAAGTTTTGTTATACAACACACGATTGAAGTTATTTCCTGGAAAGCTCAAGTCTAGATGGTTAGGACCTTTTACAGTTGTAAAAGTTCATTCATTTGGAGCTATTGATATAAAGGATCATGATACTGGAAAGATTTTCAAAGTTAATGGGCATCGATTAAAGCCTTACTTTGACGGGTTTCAACCTGACTTCAAGGAGGTTTTAATGCTGAGTCATCTCGATTAACTGAATGGTTTGTCGGGCTGACGACGTTAAATCAAGCCCTTTATGGGAGGCAACCCATATGTATCTTTATGGTGTGTTTTCTTGTTTGTTGTAGTTGTACTTTTTAGAAAGTTATTTTTGAATCCAATAGATCCTAAATACTTTTAAAATTGATAAATATTGGATCGAATTGAGATATTGGAATATTTTGGGCCAAAAGAAGTTCGGTGAGATTTTTTACCACTGGCGCCGTCGGCGCCAAATTACAGAGAGTATTGCTGAATTTTAGGTTTGAGCGCCGTCGACGCCCAAAACCTGTTGACTGTTTGGTTCTGTGCGGGATCTTCGTCCTTATAACTCCCTACACTCCGTTTTAGACTTCCAAACTCCAAAAAAATGAAAACTACCATTCCCAATTCGCATCCCATGGATTCCTACTCTATAGAAACCCCTCGATCTCGCATTTTTAACCAAAGAAAGTTTATAAATTTTGAGGCACAGCGACTGTTCAACAAAGTGATGATGAAGACGAGGATTATCAAGGAATAGGCTTTATAAATCGAGGTATGTATAATCCTACTACAAGAATTGAAGAGATAATTAAAGAAAGATGTTGGGAAGTGCTTTATTACACTACCGCTGCCATAGTCGTTCGGTTATGAAGGAATTCTATGCAAATCTTCACGGGATCAACTAAGTATTCATCTTTGTGCGAGGTTGGATTGTGAAATTCACTCATGCGAGAATTAATGATCTATTTATGATTGAGAATGTACATATTTGTCATTATTTCAATTTCAATGTCACAAGTGATAATATGAATGATGTGTATCGTTATTTGGCGGATAAGAATGAAAATTAGGATGTTAAAGAAAATGGATATATTAGTTTCTCTTTTGCGTCTTTATATCCGGTGTGAAAGCAGTGACATTACTTTATTTCGACAAAGTTATTTCCAACTTTGAAGATTAGCAAGGTAACCAAGGAAAGTGTCATTTTAAATTTATGTATTCAAACTGAAAGGTCGATTGATATTGGTAATATAATTGTGAAATCAATTTTGGGATATATTGTTCATGAAACTAAATATGGACTTGGACACCCGTCCACCATATTTCTGTTGTGTAGTCAATCACAAGTTCCATATGAGAGTTGGGAAAAGGTTCTTCTTCCATGGAGGCCTATTGATCCAACTAATCATTATGACTACCAAACAGTAGGAGATGAAGATGATATGAATGCAGCTGACGATCAACCAACTCGGACTTCACAGCCGATTCAATTTCTATTTTCATGAAAGTTCCAAAATGATATCGAAGAGAATCAAACAGTTGGAAAAGGAGGTACAGAATGTTATGAATGCAATCAATAATATTTCTGATTTATTTGATCATATAGATTGGAGGATGAAGGAACAATTTGATCACACTGGTAGGGTTAAGATGGGCCTGATTAATTTGATGAAGAAGAATGCTGTGATTGCTGAGGATTCATCTGATGAATTCCCATTTCATCCATTCTACAATTTGTTCGTGCATTAGCAATCAATTCAAGATATTAGAGAGGAAGATAATTCTGAAACTGATGTGGATTGATTACTGGATTTTACTTATGTTTGATGTGTGTTTAGTTTACTTTGCTTAATTTTGTTTGGTGTATTCAGTATTTACTTTGCTTTGCTTTGTAATTTAAATTTGGATTTGTTATGCTTAATTTCATTGTGTGTGCTTAGATTTTAGTGTTTGCTTATCGTAGCATACTCGCAACACTAAAAATCTAAAGAGTTGATTGGTTTAATTTGATGAACCTATTTAGTGTTTATGATGTAACGTGGATTTTATATATAAAAGTATGTTTTTTATTGTTTGTGTACGAATTGTGTTAGTTATTGCTTGTGTGATGAAGTAGATACTTAATGAAGTGTTAAATTTCATTGTAAAGGTCAAAACGATCGAAATTACGAAAAAAATTTCAAACCCGGAAAAATTTTTTAGACTGGCACCGCTAGCGCTCAAATCCAGAGAGTTTTGGCATTTTTAATAAATAGAGCGTCGTCGGCGCCCAAGTGCAGAAAAAGGCCAAAAACCCTTTATTTCGCGATTTTGACCCTGGGACACCTCGGTTATTTTCCATTGCTCTATTCTTCCTCCTCCATTTTCAAGATTTTAAAGACCTAGGGTTTGCTAGATCTCGGATTTGAAGTGATTTCAAAGCTTTTCAAGACCGGATCTACACTTCTCTTGGTAAGAGCTTCACTTTGAGTTAAATTTTTTTTATTTTCACTATGGGAATCTCTCACATTGCTAAGATTGGAATTTTTGGATTTTTGAAGAAATTTTGAGATTTCTTATGATGAAATTTGCACTTACTTGTTTAGAATAGTATTTGAAGTTTGTTACATTGTAGATTTAGAATTTATTGGAATTTTCTTACAAATTTTTAGAAATTCACAGGCTCCATAGATGAGTAAAGGGAAGAAAAAATTAGATTTTGATGAAGAAAATTTTGTTAATATTAAAGCGTAATTTTGCTTTAACTCTTATTTTTACAATAAGAAGTGTATTCAGGATTGAGCTTTTGATAATCCTGGTGGAACTCTAGAACAGTTAATTGTGAAGCAGAACTGGGAGAGATTTTGTTATTTTATTGGAAATGCTACTATGGGTGTTGTTAGAGAGTTCTATTCAAATGTGCCCTGAACTGAGACTGAGTATGTGTTAGCTAGAGAAAAAATAGTTGAATTTACTCCTCAGCGTATTAATGCATTCTATCAGACTCGAGAACTATTTGTTTGTGAATATGAAAACTTTCAAACTCGAGAGGCAAATATGAAGGAAGTGATTGCTTTTCTGAAGGATGGAAGAGGAGAATGGAAAGTAAGTCAAAACAGATGATTAACTTCCCTGCTTCCAAGTTAAATGTTGCATCAAAAGTTTGGCACTATTTCATCTCTACAAGACTGTTACCTTCTTATCACCACAGTGAAATTACAAGGGATAGAGCAATTCTAAATTATTGTATTCAAAAGATGAAGAAGATTGATATTGGAGATATTATCTTCAAGAACATTCAGACTATTGCTAGAGGCGAGACCACTGGTGGATTAGGACATCCTGCCCTAGTTCATGCACTGTGTGTTCAGTCTGGAGTAGAGTTCAGCAATTCTGAAGAGATATCTATACCGCTGAGACCGATTACAAAGACTATTATTCGTACTTGTGAGTCTCATGTGGGAGCCCGAGATGAGAGTAGGAGTATTGATATTTCTACTACGAGTTATGACATTCCATCTACATCTGAGCCCCCTACATTATTTGATATTATGGAGCAGCTGAGGTTACAGAGTGCTAGTGTGGATAGACTCCATGGTAGGATGGATGTGTTTGAGGCCAGAAGTGATGTGAATGAAGATTGTATGAGAAGAAGACTTGAGTTTAATATTGTCTATCATAATGCTCAGGTCAGATTCATGAGGGGGGAAGATTGATGTGGTATTTCCTATCTGCCTCAGCTATACACCGTATAGACCTGATCATGCTGACCCTGTTGATGAACCTGGTGATGAAGATTGATAGATTGTTTTTTTTTTTCTGTTTCTGTTTTTTTTGTTGTGTGTTGTATTGTATTGTTGTGATGTAGTAGTTATTTGCTTTTCATGTGATGTGCAACCCTGTTGGTGTACTGTAATGTTGTAAAAAAAATTGAAATTGTTAAATGAACTGTGTAGTGATGTGATAGTTTGTTTAGTGTTATGATGTTTTGTTGATTGTTTAGATGTTTAAAGTTAATTTCTCTTCACCTTGCAAATGTTTAAAATTTTTTTATATATCACTGTTACTAATTGTTTCATGCCTGCTAGTTGTAAATTTTGACTAATACCAGATAGCTGTTGAAGATTTCAAGATCCCAGCACAAAAAGGTTAGTTTCTTTTACTCTCTACTGTTTCAAACTTATAGAAAAATTTAAGTTTGGGGGAGGGTAGAAAAATATTAACTCTTATTTGTTCTCAATTATTATATTTCAAAAATCATTAGTATAACTACTGTCAGTTGAACCTTACTGTATGTAACTAAAATTTTTTATTTCAGTTGAATATTATGGAAGGATTGGATGAAAGTTTTTAGTAATAAAGGTTAATTTTATAGAGTTAAGATATTTGGTATGAAAGGATTTGATTATAGTTAACTATTTAAAGTAAAGAAAACTGTATTTTTGAAATGTTAAGAGACTTAAAGTATTGTATTTTAAGAAAAGAGTGTGACTTTATGATGAATAATAAATCTCATACCTAATTATAAAGTAAGGAGGTATCTCAAGTTTGAACTTTAGAAAGAGGAGAGTGGAGTTCAAAATCATTAAAGGCTATCCAGATATAGCAATCCTCATTAAAAAAAGGAAAGAAAAAAAAAAGAATGGTTGAAAAACAATCCCAAAAAGAAATGAAAAAGAAAAAGAAAGAAAAATAATTATGATGAGAAGTTTGAGGAGATGCCTAATGAAAAATTGGCTTTACTTGAGTCACCCTAAAGGGAAAACTTGATTTCATTTCTGAATTTATATTTAAGTATTGGCCTACATTCTGATAAAGTACGCATGAACTCCTTTTTCACATAATCTTTCAAGGCACTCTTAATGTGATAAATTACGGTTTATCTTGAAATAAATAGAAGACTAAAACTCTTAGACTTGAATATTGAATATTCTTATACCTATAGTGTTCACCTGAGTTCCTAAATTTCTTTCTTAAAATCTAACTAATATATTCTTTTGAATGAAAAACTTTAATGTCTTACAGGTGAAAAATGCACTGCCTAGAGTTATATTTTTATGTAGTAAAAGGATTACTTGCAGACAAGTAATAGTTAAGTTTGGGGGATTTTGATGCACCAAAATATATACTGTTTTTGCTATATAATATTACTCATTCTTGGTGATATTGCACTTTAAAGAAATGTATTTTCATGAATTGTTGCAGGTATGATGATTTTAGGTGATTGGAGCGAAAAGAAGCGAAAAGGAATGAATTCGGAGCAAAAAGGAGGAAAATAGCTTATGGAACTACCGGCGCCAGAATGGGCGCCGCCGGCACCACTTTCCCGAGAGCTCAGCAAATATTCGGATAATAGAGCGCCGCTGGCACCCAATGTTGGTGGAATTCAAATTTGAAGAGCTTTGGTGACTTTTTGAAGGGATGCCTATGGAAACTCTTGGGATTTCATTTCTAACTTATAAGTAATTGTTTTTGGACGAAAATAAGGGGAGTCTACTGTGTTTCTAGTGTAGTTTTAGTGAGGGAGAGTGTGTGTTGAGTGTTAGGGTTTAGAAGAGAAGAGTGAAGAAGTGAGAATTTGAGAGGAATTCTTCTCTAAGTAGTGAAAGAGAAAGAGTAAAGTGAGAGATTGCTTCTTCATTTCCATTCTAAAGAGGGAATTGAATGTTGCAAAGAAGAGAGAAAATGATTCAAAGGAACTTCAAGGGAACTGCATTGAAGAAGAGAAAGAGATAAGTTGTATTTTCTTTTGTGGTTTGTATGACTTTTCTTTTATATATAAAATCCAAGATTTATTGTGTCTTCTCTATGAATTCTGAGTAGTCTCCTTTTTTCTTTCTTCTTGCATAGAGATGTGATGATGTGTTGATGTGGATGTGAAGTGTTTTTAACGTATTGAAGAAATTGTGATGGTTTTTCATCTCGAACTTAATTTACTTTTCGATCTGGCCAATTGAGTTGTTAAAATTTGTTGTTGAACATTAACTCTGAAAGGATTTAGTGTCCTACAACAATAATGAAGAATTCATTCAATTTCCATGGATGAATTGTGTAGTTCATGAGAATTGAGTGCAAATAAATAGGGAAATGTGTTTTATGGACTTCAAATTGGAGGTTTCAGGGTGATAGACTGAGATCCCAAATTTGGTCCTAAGATTAGTAACTAAACTCGAAGGTTAGCCTTCAGGTGAAGGGTGAGTGGGAGCTCGATGAATGACAGTAGTATCCTCCGACCAAATTTCAGATTTAGTGACTAAACTTAAGATATGTCAATGTTCTTTTCATGCTTGGAAGAGGGGGTACTCTTTTGAGGGTAAAGAAACATTTATGCTCCTACTTGGCACAATACCATAGATAATCATTTTATATCATCCATAAATCATATTCTCATTGCAAGAGGAAAGATATTTTTCTTATATATCAAAATCTTTCAAATATATAGCTTAGTGTTGTCTGTTAGTTAATTTTGATTTAAAGATATTAGAAGTAATTGTAGTTTGCTTAATTGTTACTGTTTTCTGCATCTTGGTAGTAGAAGTAAACATTAAACTTTAATTGTGATTTGAGCATTGGAATTCAGTATTACATTATCTACTGTAAGAATCGTGCTTTCTCTGTGGGATCGATAACCAGGACTCCATTAGAGCCCTGTATTACTTGATACAATACATATACTTGCGTTGAATGTTTGGACTTTACAAAATCATTATAAATATATATAAATTTGAGTTCATAAATTCTTGCAATATTAAAGTCTGTCGCATCACGTATACTTGCATTGTGCGACCTATTACTTTATGGTAAGTCTTGGCGCGTTAAATTATTGGAGTCGGGTCTTCTAGAACAAGAAACAACTCAAGGAAAGGAATTTAGAAAAAATTGAAATCTAACAAGATCAAGGCTCCGCATACCAAGAAGTCGATTCAACACAGATGTTGTAATTAACACAACACTCACCATGCAGTAGCAAAGCACCAGCAGCGACTTGCACGACTTGTTCAGTCTTTGAGTCTTATGCTACAGAAGAATGTTGAACTGATGCATCAATATCGTCTCGCATCAATATCGTCTCGATAACCTGAATGTTCCTCTGCTTAGCACTAAGGAACGAATCAGATGGCCCCGCCTGATTCAATAGCACAACTACTTTTCTCTTTTTAACAATGATTTTCTTCATAAATTCACCTTCAGGGTGATACCGTACCTTCAGCCTTCAAAGGCGCATGAAGCGGATCTTTGACGGGAATATCACCCAAAGAATTTGACACGTTCTCCATCAAAACACTTGAGAGCCTACTGATTCAAACCAGAGGGGTCACAGTGGAAATAAAGAATGACAATAGGCTCACTAAGCCTTATTTATAAAATTCAAATCTGCAAAAAAAAATAGAGTTCAATTATTGAATCATTTATTAATAATAATAAAATTATCATATTCTTATTACAGCGTAGCTTTCAAGAAGAGAATTGGAGAATTAAAATATGTAAATAAAAAATAAGTCAACCATGATCCTAAGGAGATCTAACCATCCAAATGAAAATAGTATGACGAGGAGAAGACCATAAGGCCTACTTGTTCAACCGAGTGAAGATGTCTGAATCAAAGCCAGCGAAGCCAAAGCCAACTTAGCCATGAGGTCAAAAAACAACTAAATGATTTGAGTCTGAAACATCCAGTCGGAAACGACACAAAAAAGCATCCGAGCCAACCACTATGCAAGAACATACATAAAAAAAACTGGTTCCCTAACATCTCCAGCCATCCCATAAACAACTAGAAGCCCATCATCAAAGGTCAACGATCGACAGCTGGGTTATACCTCGTGGTAAACCCACATCAACTAAACTCAACAGACCAAGCTGACTAAATCTGACTGAGCTAATCTTGCTGATCTGAAGCCAATTTAGCTTAGTAAAGATCATATCTAACCAAGCGGACCTCAACCGATTGAGCTAATGTTGCCAATCCAAAGCTAATTTAACTTAGTAAGCCGCTCATAAAGCTGACAAACGATAAACACAATCATCTAAAATACCATAAAAAACATTACACGGTCTCCATTAAAATAATGGCAAAATTATAATATGTTATAAAAATAAGGGCAAAATTATAATATGTTATATCTTCTCAAATTTTTTTTTACATTTATACCACCTAATTCTTTCATATCACAAGAAAAGTACCACTATTTTAAGTTTTCTAAAATCAAATATACCTTATTCATGCATGTCTAAGAAAGAATATCCGGAAGTTTAGATGTTAGATATGTAAATACATATAAATGTGTGGTATGTACGTAAATCTTTCAATATATTATATAGATGAGTGTGTTTGTATGTGTGTGTGTGTACATATATATTGTCCACATCTAAAACTCCAATTCCTCCTTTAGCTTTGCCCCAACTAATAAAGAAGCAGAATGATTAGCAGAAGCTGATATTGCTATTATATTACTCGACCTTAATAGGCAAGATCGCCGAACCTTCAATAGAGAACAGAAAAAACAATCTATATACAATCAAACAGTTCAACGGTGACAATAAACAAAACCACTCTCTTATGTCAACAATCACAACAGATAAAAGCTTCCTACTCGAACAAAGAGGAAGCCATTGGCCTCGGGTACGCCGCCTTCCCACTGCCACTCTCTTCCAAACTCCTTACACTAGGCTTCTGAGATCCACTCCCAAAGCTCTGAGCGCTGAACTTCTGCTCCTCTTGCGATTTTTTCTCTGTATCATTCGACTTCTGAAGCTGCTCCAGAACAGCCACCACATCCTCCATGCTAGGCCTCAACCTCCCTTCGGAAGACAGACACTGAAAGGCGAGCAAGGCAACTTTCTGAGCTCCATCGAGTGAATACTGCCCTTCGAGCCTTCTGTCCAAGATGCAGAAAAGTTTGCGCTTGTTGGTGAGGTAAGGCCTCGCCCAATCCACCAGATTGTGCTCTCCAGTTGGGCGGTTCTTGTCCACGGCACGCTGGCCAGATAACAATTCGAGGAGGACCACACCGAAACTATACACGTCACTTTTTTCAGTCAAGTGACCTGCCAGAATGGGAGGCATAAAGGCATTCATACCATCCAGTTATTATGTCTTCAAATATCTAACATGTGAAGTTTACTATTTTACATTTATACTACCCAAAAAATTCATATCACAACAAAAATATTACTATTTTAACCTTTAAAAAAGTGAAATACAACTTTTTCATGCATATTTGAGGTGTCATATATGTAAAAATTGAAGTTTGGGAGTTAATATATATATCTCAAATAAAATTTGGATCTTTGCCAGAAATGAGTTAAATTGGTCAGTGCTGTTGGATCATGATCAATTCACTCATATACAGTTCTCTATTGATAATAAAGTTGGCTATGCAACCTTTATATATGCCAGCAGCAACTACAGGAAGCAGCAGCTTCTATGGACTGATTTATTGCAAATTGCCCAACAGATGAACTCCTTTTGGATACTGGGGGGTGACTTCAATTGCCTCACCACTAAATCTGAGAAAAGAGGAGGGGGTCCCCCTCCTACTTCCTATATGAATTCTTTCAATCAATTCATCAATGATGCAGGTTTATTTGATTTAGGATTTCAAGGTCCTGCCTTCACTTGGAGAAGAGGCAACACATGGGAGAGGTTGGACAGAATGCTTGGTAATTCCCACTGGCTTCAAGTTTTTCCTTTTACAAACATCACTCACCTTTCTATGGCTGGATCAGATCACAGGCCTATCCTTTGCTCCATTAGTAATGTGGAAGGGGGAAATGGGGGCAAGTTCAGATTTATGGACATGTGGCTACTTCATCCAGACTTTCAGACTGAACTGCAGCAATGCTGGAAACCATTGATGGGGCATTCTCCTTGGGGCAATCTTTGGAATTTACACAAGATGACAGCAAAACATTTCAAACAGTGGAACTGGAACAAAATGGGAAACATCAATGATAATATTAGCAAAGCTGAATCTAAAATAGCTCAAATTGAGACTGATCTGGTTAGGGGTCTCAGATCTGAGCTGGACTTGCATATGGCTCATGAGGAACTCCTATCTCTTATCAAGTATCAGGAATCCTTTTTTAAACAAAAAGCTGCATCTACTAAATTCATTGCTGGGGACAGGAATACTAAGTACTTCCATGCCTTTATTAACTTCAGAAGGAAATGCAATATGGTTCTCTCTATTACCAAGACTGATGGCAGCCTATTGTTGGAACCTGCTGCCATTGCTGAGGATGCTGTCAACTATTTTCAAGAGCTTTTCACTCAGGTTCCTACTCACCCCTCTCATTTAAATACTCAGTTTTTACCAGGGAAACATCAACTATGTGCAGGAGCTTCAGTTAACCCAGGTGCCTGAGGAAACTGAAATCAAGAATGCTCTAGATTCTATTGATGATAACAAAGCGGCTGGACCTGATGGGTTCACAGCCTCATTCTATAAAAAGGGTTGGCCCATTATTGGCCCTGATGTAATACATGCAGTGCAAGCTTTCTTCCAAGGAATGGACCTACCCAAATACTTCCAATCATCTACCATTGTGCTCATTCCCAAGAACAAGTTAAGAACCTCCTGGAATGATTATAGACCTATTAGCCTCACTACTGTTATGTCCAAGGTATTGAGTAAGATCTTGGTTACCAGGCTTCAGCCTCATCTTAAGTATCTGATCAGTGAGAATCAAGCTGCATTTGTCAAAGGCAGGAATATTTCTGACAACATTCTCCTAGCACAAGAATTAATCCTTGACCTGGATAGAGATTGTAGAAGCCACAATCTGATCATGAAATTGGATATTAAGAAAGCTTATGACACCATAAGCTGGGAGTATATTATCAACTGCCTTGCAGCCAGAGGATTTTCTAATGCTTTCCTTCTTCTCATCAAGAGGTGGTTAAAATGTAACGCTCACTCTATATTACTTAATGGCAAATGCCATGGCTTTTTCCATGCTACTAGAGGCATTAAGCAGGGAGACCCCCTCTCTCCCTCTCTCTTTATTCTGGTATTTGATCACCTATCCAGACTGCTCGACGACTTCATGAAAACCTCTCCTCAACACCGGTTCACCATAGATCCACTCGTGATGATTAGCCATCTATCCTATGCTGATGACATGATTATCTTCTCTAGAGCCTCTAAAGCAGCTGTTAAAGGTATCACCAGGATTTTACACCACTTTAGCTCCATATCTGGCCTGGAATTCAATCTCCAGAAATGTCAACTAATTCTGAGTTCCAAGGTGAAGCCTCATATGAGATCATGGATTGCTAATTACACTAAATTCAAACCAGCTTCTCTACCTATCAGCTACTTGGGAGTTCAATTATTAAAGGGCAGAACTAGGCAAACACAATTTCAGGAGGCTATGGAGAAGATCAAGAAGCAAATCAACTGCTGGACTAATACCTCTCTCTAATGGGGGTAGAATTACCTTAATAAAAAGCATTCTCCTTGCTATACCATCTTATGCCTTGCAAATGTTTGCTATGAAAAAAAGTACTCAACAGCAACTTGGGAGACTGTTTAATAAATTTCTATGGGTTGGCCAACATAAACAAATACACTGGAAAAGTTGGGATAGCTTGTGCAAACCTCTTACAGCAGGAGGGTTGGGATTCAAAAGCTTTGAAAATATGAGTTTCATCAATCTATGCAAAATTTGGATCAAGTTCAGGGCTCAGGATACTCTCTGGGCAAAATTCATTCATGGTAAGTACTGCAGGCAGGCTCATCCAACTACCATCCAACCTAAATTGGGAGACTCCAGATTATGGGTTAAACTTCTGAAAATCAGGGAGAAGGCTGAATTGCTCTTTATTTGGGAGCTGGGAGAGGGATCTATTAATTTTGGTTGGACCAGTGGAGCTGGGGAGGTGACAAATTATCTCCCAACAATAATTGTACCCCTTTAAACAGTAAAGTGAAAGATTTTTGGCAGGATGATCACTGGAATTGTCAGGTTCTTAATCAACTACTGAGTCAGGAGCAGATGCAGTTGATTCAACACTCCACTATCAACCCCAATCAGAAGGATAAGCTGATCACTAAAAATAAACACTCTCAGAAACTTGCTGCTTATATATATCACCATAATTTCGTTGGGAGAAGATCCGAGTGGGGCGGGAATTCAGGAAAAATTTTTAACCCCTTCAATATCCTTTTTCACGTTGGAGAACTAGACACAATTTACTCCCAACTCGATGATATTTTAAAGATGAAGGGGTTGAGAGGACCTTCAATCCGCATTCCGTGTCACCTGCGAGGAGGAGTCAATTGAACATCTTTTTTTCTCCTGCCACTTCTCCCAACAGGTTTGGACACAGCTACTGAGCAATCTGAGGATTGACACCATGCAGTTGAATTGGTTACACTGGACTCCTAGTTTATTGGATTGGAAGAAAGCGGGTTTCTTGGTCATCCCTTGCCTGGTGGCTTGGTTCATCTGGATATGTAGAAACCAAGCTAAATTTGAGGAACGAACTCCTTATGTGTTGACGGACTGCCAATTGCATAGCTTATCTTCGTAAACTACAAAGGCTTCACGAGTTCAAGCCTATCCGCATACATTGCCCATCCGCGATGTTCCTAAATACACCCCTTTCTTGGTTAAATGGTCTCCTCCTCCCTCCCCCGGTTAAAGGTAAATGCGATGGTAGCTACCACGGGAAGAAAGCTGGTTTTGATGGTTTATTCAGAAATCATATGGGGAAATGTCTTCTATCCTTTCAGTCCCCCACCTGGGCCTTGGATGCACTTGAAGCTGAGGTTATTGCTATCTATTGGGCCTTAAAGATTGTTTTTCAATGCAAAATCAAACAGTTGATGCTGGAGACCGACTCCTCTATTAGTATTCAGCTTCTTTACAATGATACATCTGCCCCTTGGCATATCAAAAGATGGCTTGGAAGATTTAATGAGTTCCATAATCTCATGAAGGTGGAATTCCATTATGTCCCCAGAGAAGCTAATGCTCCTGCAAACTGGCTTGCTAATCAAGGATGTATTAATGAAGATATTGCTCTTAATGTATTATCCCCTCCCCCCCTCTAGCATTTTTGCTTCATAGTGACATTTTGGGTCTACCATATGTTAGACCTTAGATTGTATCACCTAAAAGTAATCTAATGGATCACTTGCCATTGGCAAATTTCTTTTAAAATATATATATATATATATATATATATATATATATATATATATATGCATAAGAATAGAGTGGTAATCATCCTTCAATTTATTGAAACGATTTTCAAAGATAAAACATGGGTATTTGCCATTTTGATTCTTGCAATATCAACTACCAACGAAGTATGATGTGGCCATTGGGGAAAGTCTGCAGAAGATATGAATGGCAGATAGTCTTGAACTGATAGTGCTTCTTTACATATATCTATATGTCTATGTGGCCCACCCCCGCCCCTGTCTATCTTTACATATATCTATACATCTATCTTTACATATATCTATATATGTCTATGAACTAAGCTTCGTGGGATTAAGGCTTTGTTGTTGTTGTATATATATATATAACTAATTAAATAAAATCTACTCCTCACCCCCGCCCGGATACTGACAATATAATTCTTTCAATAATTTTTTATAGACCCGCATCATTTAGCTTCTTGTTTCAGAGGAGTTTAGTACGTCATAAATGATAAAAGGTGCATGCACAATGGGAGAAAATCACAATTTTAGGTATTAACGAGTTGGTATATTACCATCTCCGATATTTGAAGAAGAATGTCATATTTGAAATTTTGTTCAATAAATTGCACACGTTAACATATTGTAAAGACATGATTGGATAGCGAGTACTGGTGAATTAGCATCACAACGTGGCTGCAAATTTTTTCCTTCAAGTCAACACGCTAAATTTCGAACTCGAAGACTTTATGATTGATTGGTGACAAAATAGTCAACAACTAAACTAAGTGAGCAGCAAAATAGAAGGTTTCTGCAATGTAATAATATTGAGGTGTAACAAGAATGCAAAGACAGAGAGCCGAACAAAACAAAGAAGAAAGGCCATTAACACACCTACCACCCAATTCCTGTATTCACATAACTAACACCTAAATTTTGCATTTTACATTTATACCACCCAAATCTTTTATATCACGTCAAAAATATCATCAATTTAATTTTTAGTGAGATACTCCTTTTTATGCATATGTAAGGTGGTGTTAAAATATTGTAAATACATTATCGGATGGCGAGTACGGGTCAAGTAGAATAACAACGTGGCTGCAATTTTTTTCCTTCAACTAATGCGCACAAAAATTTGAACTGGAGGACTTTTAATTGGAGACAAAATACCCAACCACTAAACTAGTGAGCAGCAAAATAGAAGGCTGCTGCAAATTAATAACTTTAGCAACAAGAATGCAAAGACAGGACCAAAAACAAAGAAAAAAAGGCCATTAACATAAATACCACCAAATTCCTGTATTCACATATCTAACACCTAAATTTTACATTATACATTAATACCACACAAATATTTCATATGACATCAAAAATATCATTAATTTAACTTTTGAAAAGTGAAACACTGCTTTTCAAGTGGCATGCATGTAAAATTGAAGTATAGGTTTTAGATACATAAATACATAGGATATGAGTGGTATGTATGTAAATCTTCCAAAAAAGAAAAAAAGAAAAAGGAAAACTAGTGCAAAACTTACCAGTAGAAAGATATTCGGGAGCTGCATAACCATATGTTCCCATGACCCTAGTAGAGACATGACTCTTGTCACCAGTAGGTCCATCCTTTGCTAATCCGAAGTCGGAAAGTTTTGCACAGTAGTTCTGTAAATAGATATAGAAGAGCATTTTGTAATTAGAATAGAATAGTTGGTATTCGCACAAACAAATAATGGGAGAATACATATTCCAGTCAGAACTTTACATACTGCATCCAGAAGAACATTAGAAGTTTTAAAATCACGATAAATGACTTTTGTATCAGCACCGTGCAGAAAAGACAGTCCTCTAGCCGCCCCAAGTGCAACCTTTGTGCGCAGGCTCCACGAAAGTGGTTGAAAATACGAACCTCCTACACGAAAATTGGTGTATATATATTAACTTGGTCATGTGAATCATTTTGGAGCACTGCCAAAATTGTAGAGGCACTTGGGATCATTTTTTTTTTTTTTTTTTTATGCTTTTACATGAAGTAAAATATTTTTGATATATTATAACATGTTTAGTTATTTTAAGAGCACTAACAATAATTTTTAGATGTTTTGAGTATTTTTAAAAGTAAGCTAATTACTTTTAAAAATAAAAGATAAAATAATGCAAAAAATATACTAAACAAACATCTTCTTAAAATAAAAACAAAAATAAATGTAATTTGAAACAAGCCCTTACAATTCCTAGATTTCATACACAAACTAATGCTAACATAAACATCTCTTCCTCCACATCACAATATCAACATCATTGTCAGTTTTACCCAAACTATTAAAAGTCAACCTTATAAATTATCACTTTCCATTCGCTCACACCAAATGTTCTTCGATCAGTTAAATTATATCTTTCGCAAATCATTTTGAACAATTTCTTTTCAGTATCCACGGGTCAGCTTAGGAAGAAAATAAAAGTACACTCTTCTCACAAGGTCATCATCACTGGAATATTTTAAATTGTAAAAATAAAAACCAAAATAAAATAAATCAGCAAATCATTTGCACTCAAATCGTTGCTTGATGCTATGATTATTAGTATAAACTTGAATATCTGAATCAAATCTGCCCAACTTGAACCCATACAACTCTAACAAACTTAGTTTTTGATATTCATCAAACAAAATAAAATATATTGAGCTATTGCAATTCATAAATTACCACAAATATGCCTTGGTAGTAAACAAGTCATCCCAGAAATCTATCACAGCAATACCTAGCGGGACTAATTTCATTAATATACAATAGCCCTAGCAACCAGTTTCATATAAGTATATGGGAGAGGATTGAATGAGTAAAAGGAGAAGAACCCAATAAATTGATAATGGAATAATGAAACAACGTCAAATCAGACACAATAAAAACTAAATTAATTTTCTAACTTCTAAATTCCACCACCTTCATACCAGAATCTTTCAATACACTAACTGGAGAGACAAACTAACACCACATAGGAATAGTAGAACCTCTTCTCATCACACATAATTGATGAAAAATAAAATTACATTAGGACTTGTAATCTCACGAAACAAATATGCAGAACATAATAAGCTTACTCCTAAATAGATGGTTTTCAAGGCTCCCTCGAGGCATGAATTCATAGACAAGCAAGCGATGTTCGTCCTCTAAACAATATCCAATCAGCTTTACAAGGTTCGGGTGACGTAGCTGGCCCAAATAATTAACTTCTGCCTACAAATTTTGAAAAACAAATTGATTCAAAATGAAGAAATCTATATTCTGATATCTTTTGGCTTGAAATAATAATAAGTTAATAGCAGATTATATTTGCAAAAAACATCAATAATTACATTATACTCACCAACCATTCTCTATGACCCTGTAAACCGCTCTGATTGAGCCTTTTCACAGCAATAGTCATTCCAGTCCCTGGTCTCATCGCCGTGAGTGTGTGCTCATCAATCCAACCCTTAAAAACAGATCCGAAACCTCCCTCTCCCAACACACTGTCGGGGCGGAAATTTCTTGTGGCACATTTGAGCTCATTGAAGGTGAAACTCTTCACATTTGTTGACTGCAAAATCTCTCCTTCACTACGAGGAGTGGGAGGCACAGAAGAAGAAGAAGTTCGGCCGTTGCTGCTGTATAATCCGCTTCCAAACTTGCTGCTATCCTTTGAATTAGTTCCTGAAGGAATTAAATACAATTTAAAAAGCGTGAAAGAATAGGGAAATTCAGTGTTTTATTGAAAGTGCAATAAGAAATGAAGGAATATATTTCAAAGAAGTGGTTGAAAAAGTACACAGCAATAATTTCTGAAAAAAAAAAACTAAAATTCAATTTGCAAACAATTTAACAGTCCAACGCACAAGGAAATTGAACTGTAGCACATATTCTATGTTCCTGATCAAAGAAGTAGAACTGAGATTTTAGCTTAAAGATTAAAGATTGATAAAAGATTGAATGAATTTTTGTCTTAGATCAAGCTTGAATCCCAAGGAAGCAAAGTCACGAGCCAAATCGTTTACTTTGTATAATCTTTAAACAATTTTTATCCAAAACATAATCAGATTGAGCTAGCTTGTGATTGTCACAAAATATAAATAATATGTTCATGTTTGTATATGTTGAACTAAAAAATTTTCATGGAAAATAAAAGTTAATCTACTTGGATTAAATTTTGGCTAACTCAAATTGGAGTTAATGAGCTACGCTTGAATAAAACCGACACCAGATTAAGCCAAATCTCAGACTTAGCTCGGCTCGAGATCACTTAAAATAACTCAACATACAATACAAATGAAGGATATTAATGATCCACCGCATAAATAAAAATAAAAAAAAACAAAAAAAGAAGTATAATGTTTGTACGCATAATGATTTAGCTGAAATCTCACTGGTTATCCCTAGCATCAATGACATTTCTATGCATAACTCTTTAGATGGTTTGCTGTTGAGGAAGCTGGACAATCCCTCATTTAAAATGACTTGTAAATCCTTTCAAGGCAATTCTCCTACAGTTAACTGAGAATCTCTTATTTTGCCTAAAAGTCCGCTATTAGGTATTCCCTCTACTCTTGGTTAGCAGTTCACAATGCATTAAAAACTGCAGATCTCCTCACTGCCAGAAATATTACAGTTTATCCCGTGTTTTTTTATCATGCTGAGAATAAGTCAGTAAATCATCTTTTCTTTACTTGTTCTTTCTCAAATGCTATTCTAAAAGGATGGTTACCTTAAACACTATATTTTTACTAAGTCGTAATTACTTCAATTTTTTGAGCATATTTCTGCTATGGGAGCTATCTCTAAAACTAGGAAAAATTTCTATCATCTCTCCATGCATTGCACTGTTTCGTTTATTTGGAAGGAAATAAACGGTAGACTATTTAGCAGGCAAATTAACAGATTTTCTTCAGTTCTTTGTGCATTTATAAGGGCAATTAGAGCAAAAGTTAAAAAATAAACAAACATACGGGATTGGGATGTCATTGTCAATTAGTATCTTTGAGGTTTTCTGTACTGGATGAGCTCTTCTCATGCTACAACTAGAGTCTTCCTCAACCTCTTTTCCCTTCTGCCTTGTTAATCATAATTCCGTTTGGCATATATTGCAATTGGGTGTTTGCTTTACACGCTATGTTTCGATTACTATTTTTATTCATCTCATACAACACTTTTTGAAAGGGGATGATTTTATAGTCAGAACATTTACTCTCTTGATCATAGACTCGACAAGCAACCTACCGGCGAGATGATAAGGGCAATGATGAATTCTCAAGTGAGGAACATTGATTATGTCAGGCTTTTCTCAGCTGCTGGGATATTCCGCAAATCTCCAAGCAAGAAAATACTATTTTGGTTCACCTTGTTTTTGGTCCCCTTAGCAAAGGTCAGCCCTATGATGGCTCCAAGGATCTGCTTATACAAATTTTCTGTTTTTTTTTTAGCCCTTTAGTCCCAGGAATCTTCATGCGGAGTGGTTCTGTGCAGGTTGTTTTATATTTGTTAAGAATTTTACACCAGTCGTCAAGTATGATCATCAAACAATTAAAGACAAATAATTTACATGAAAAACCCCGTAAATGAAAAAAAACTACGGAAGAGCTGGAGTAAAAACTTCACTAATCAAAAAGGTGGTTGACCATAATGCAGACCTCTTAGTTTCTTGCTTGATTCCTCACCCTCACTCACCCCATAACATTGAATGGGTAGTTATATAGTTACAAAAGATTATATTTTGTAGGAGATATATTTGATATCAAATATATTAACCAGCAAATATATTTGGAAATAAATATATTTAGTAAGAAATCTTAAAGCATAATTTTATATATCTCCAGCTTGCCTTGAAATTACAGCAAAAGTGAAGCTCCAAATTTCATCCATCCTACAAAAACCCTTTGGTTCATCTGCATCGAACACCGACCAAGTCCAAGCAATGCTTCAAAGTGGTTGCAAGAAGAAGTCTTCTCAACATGTCGGCGAGACTCTCCAAAGTGTTGATGTTTACACTTTGACCATCACAAAGAACTTCAAAGACCCATTGTTGAACACTCCATATAAGCCCCTCAACTAAATGGTTTCTATTGCAGCAAACAATTTTCCTGCCATGTGATTAATGCCCAATAATGTGCCTTCAAAATCGAACTGAACCATGATATCTCCTATCTTTATTTGCCAAAAAGTAAAACGAGTAGATCATTTTAACTTCTTAATATCATACTTTATTGTGGCCATCTCCAAGAAAAAAGAGATAATAGTCCGATCAACTTCACAAATGACGAGCATAGCAAAAATAAAAGAAGCAACTATGTGCTATGATACAATTTATTAAGAAAACAACACCTTTTATAGTCAAGTAAAATCGATCACAACAACAATATAAAATTTGCACGGAATAACCTGTAAAAAAGAAAAAAAATAAGGGAGAGCCAGAGCAAAAAATTTTACAAATAAAAAAGCTGGTCGGCGATTAAGCCGAATGCATAACCTCTCAATTTCTTGTCTAATTTTTTACACTCACCTAAAAACTCATCAACCCAAGACATGTCACAGTATTTATAGAGTTAAAAAAGAATATATTTGCTGAAATTATATTAAGCAATGAATATATTTAGAAATAAATATATTAAACAAGAAAATATACTTGATACCAAATATATTAAGCAAAAAATATTTGGTATAAACATATTAAGCAAAAAATATATTTGGAAACAAATATGTTAAGCAAGAAACATATTTAGAAACAAATATCTTATGTAAAAATTAATTTACAAATCTTCACATTGCCTTGGAAATGCGCCAAAAATGAAGCTCCGAGTCATATTCCGCTCTCCAAAGCCCCTTGGGCTCATATGCATGACCATTGATTAAGTCAAGCAATGCTTGATCTTGGTTGTAGCAAGAGGCTTTGTCATCATGCCAGCCCTAAGTGATGATAATTTGTATAAAATAAAATCTGATATCAATGTGATAAGTTTGCTCATGGTACAATTGATCTTTTGTTAAATGAGTAGCACTTTGACTATCACAAAAGAGAGACATCTTCATGAACTTCGCGTTGAACTCTCCGTACAAGCCTCTTAACCAAATTACTTCTCGTACAACATCAGATATGATCATATATTTTACCTTTTGTAGAAAGAGCTAAGTCTGGACGAGTGCATATCATGGCATATATTCAGCTTTCAATGCATATGGAATACGCTCTATATATTACTTATCAGTGATTGAAGTTACAGGCAACTCTGCTGTTAACCTAAAATGTGTAGCCAACGAAGTGGGGATAGGCTTCGCATTCTTCATTTTGAACCTATACATTACCTTTTTAACATAGGCTATTTGAGAAAGATGTAGAAGTCCTTCTGTCTTGATGGACAAATCTCAATCCCAAGTAAAATTCTTGTTACACCCAAGTTATTAACATCAATTTCAGAACAAAGAGATCTTCCAACTTCTGAATTTCATATTTCTTTTAGCAGCAATCAACATATCATCCACAAAGAGTAAGATGTACCCAAATGATGTATATCTAACAACTTCAAATACACAATTGTCAAAGTTGCTTTTAGAAAAATTAATACTAATCATGAACACATCAACCGCTAATATCATTGACATAGGGAATATTTTAGCTCATACAAGGACTTCTTTAATTTGCAATCAAAATCCTCATTTTCATTCACAACAAAACTCTCAGGTTGGATCAAGTTGATTTCTTCTTCCAGCTTGCAATGCATAAAGACAGTCTTCACATCTAACCACTCAAGCTCCAAATCATAAACAACAACAATCCTGGGCAACACAAAAATAGATGTGTGCTAACGTCAGTGAAGTCCGAGCCTGGAATCTAACTGAAATAATCGAGCTCTATATCTTGGTTCTTCATGCTCTAAGGCATCACTCTTTTTCTAGTATATCCACTTGCATCGAATTGTCTTCTTTCCTTTTGGAAGTTATGTAAGATCCTAAGTTTGATTTTTATGCAACAATTCCATCTCATCTTCCATAGCTATGTGCCACTTTTTTTGAGACTGCATCAGCATATGAGCATGACTTGACAAGAGTCTCATTTGCAGCAGCAAATGCATGTGCAACCAAAACTGTCATCACTATACGTCTATATCGCCTAGGAGGGAAAATCACTCTTCTCTCATTATCCCTATTCAAAGAATAAGAAGGTGCAATAGTAGAAATCTTTTATCAACCATACTTTGCTAAGATGATGTTAAGGAAATGGAGTGTTCCACCTCAATCTGAGTGCTCTTTGATGTAACTGACTCATCAAGATCAGGGTTGGATGGTGGCGATTGATGGTAAAAAAATTGTTGTGAAGTGGCCAAGCATGCAAGTATACGAGTCAATGAATTGATATACAAAAATAAGTTTGCGTATCAATCCCACAAGGAAAGTGTCAAAACAGTCATAACATGCTAGTTTGAATATCCACTTGCAGGTAAAAGAAATCCTAAAACATAAAAAAGGAAAGAAACTAAGTTTGTGAGGTTTTTCAGTTATGAAAGGCTTGTACTCCTATGACATCAGTCAAGTGGTTTCTCATAGTTTTTCTACGGAACCCATGCTATTGCTGACAACAAGGGATAAAAGTTTCTTCTCAGCGTAGGCAAAATACAATATAAAAGTTTCTCCTTACCTCTCAAACTCAAGTGATGTAAATCCTTTATAACATACACAACACAATCAAAATATCTTTTTCAAGTATAGCATCATCATAACTAAGGGAGATAAATGGTATTTAATTCAGTAAAATCACATAAAAAATAATTTTTTCAAGTATAATATCATTATAAATAAGGGAATTATATGGTATTTAATACAGTAAAATCACATAAATTTATCATGTATCAACGATGTCACTGAATATATGTGAGACTTTTCATCAAAGATAACATCTCTGCTTTGGAGAATTCTAAGTTCTTCAACACTCCACAATTTGCAACTATTTACACCATTTTATATGCCATGTCACAATAATATACACTTTTTTATCTGGAATCTAACGTTTCCATCCTTGATATATGCAAAAACAATACAACAAAATATATTTGAGTCATAATAAATAGGAGGCTACCAGATCAAGCCTCTTGTGGACACTTCAAATCAATAGCAACATGAATGGCTCAGTTGATCAAGTAGCATGCAGTAGAGGAAGCTTCAACCCAAAAACATTTATCTAAAGTGACTGAAAAAAGCATACAGTGAGTTCTTTCTAGAATTTTATGATTGCACCTATCAAAATCATTTTGTTGAAGCGTCATAGCATATGTGTGATGGCGAGTCCTCAAATTGATGTGAGCAAAACTATAATCCATTATATGTTTGAAGACAATAAATTATCGCCCGGCTTTTTAATCATGGTCTTTTACAGCTTTAAGACTCCAAATACATTATAAAGGGGCAAACCTTTCTTGAATCATCATCAATAAAGGTCAGCATGTATCTTACACCACCACTAGATGGCTCTCATGATGGTCCCCAAAATATATAGTAGATATAATCAAGAAGTCCTTTGGTCTTGTAGACTGTACTAATGAATGAGAATCCTTTTTGCTTTCATAAAACACTGCTTGAAGAATTTTAAAGCACCCGTGTATTGACCACATGGTAGATCTTTCTTGCTTAACATTTGAAAACCTTTTCTACTCATATGCCCTAGTTTTAAGTGCCTCAACCTAGTGACAATAGTTTTAGACAATGAGGTTGAAATAATTTTTGAAGCTTCCATGACGAAACCTTCAAATGCATATAGGTTTCCATTGGTCTTTCGACCTCTCGTCACCACGAGTGCTCCTTAGGAAACCTTTAATGCTCTACATTCACTAGTGTAATGTAAACCCTTACCGTCAAGGGTATTGAGGAAGATTAGGCTTCTTTATAGCTTGCGGCATGCCTCAACTCACTGAATGTCCTAACAATTTCATCAAAAGACATGAAATTCATTTCTCATCAACATAACTCCGCCTTCAAAAAATTGATAAGAGGAGAAATACTTCCTATTAGGAGTCGTGTGAAACGTGCAATCGGAGTCCATGATCCATTCAAATGAAGATCTTTGTAGGTCCTCAAACACTAATAAGATGTTGCATTCATCATCCTATGTTGAGATGCTCATTTGGCCTTGTTCTGATTTCTTATGACACGCTTCTTTGAAGATCCTTTTCTTAAAATTTTGGGCAATATGCTTTTCATTGCCCAATTTTTTTGCAATAAAAGAAACTTTATCATTTCTTCTAGACTTTCATTTTGTCGAAGATTTTAGCCAATTTGATTTTTTCTCAGATCTTCCTTTGGTCAGCATGCTATGGATGTAGAAGATTGATACTTCCATTTGGGACAGCTGCAGCTCATTTAAAAGCTACTGCGCTGCAGCTGTGACAGGAAGCTGCTACAAATAAACTGATTGTCTGTTTATTTTTTACAATTTTGAAAACGTTGCAGCAGTTTCTAAGGAAATAATATTTTCTGTCTTTGTACTGTAATATTGTTTATAACAGAATTGTTCATACTATTACATTTCATACTTGAAAGCAAATATCAAATTCGAACATTACAAAATAAAACTAGACACCTCACTAGCACAACAATCAAAATTAAAAAAAGGAATAACAATTAATAATATAAAAATCTTATTTTTAAAATTTTTGTGATTTATGTCACGCGAAAAACCATCCATCAAGGAAACTCTTCAAGTCAGATCACTATTGGCGGTGGAATCCTCCAACTCATCCACCCACCTAAAAAAGTCACAGCATTCTGTTTTTCTCTCCGGATACCTGTAAAGTTGTAGCCCGTAGCTATGAAGCTGTCGCAAAGTAAAGAACATTGTAGTCCGCAGTAGCAGTATAATGCTTTGTAGAAGTCGGAAATCCTCGAACACCTCTTTCCATAAAGCTTAAAACAACAAGGCACAGACCCTTAGATGCATCCTTAGTGAAAATGAATAATAGAAGAAACAAATTTAAGTTTTATGAAGTTGTGAGGTTTCAGATAACACTGTATATAAACCAACGAATCTGTCTCTACAAGAAGACAACAAACTTTATAAAAAAATATTTTTTTTGCCTTTAACCCACTTAATACCGCTCTCGTGTATCAAATATACATATTACCAAAAAAAAGTTCATCCAGAAGAACCTCTAATACACAACACTGAAGAAAAAGAAGAGGAACTTAGTTGCCTTCATTGGGATTTTACAAGTGACAAGAACCAAAATAGACATATAAGCTATCCAGAAAAACTCTTAAGGTAGAATGTTTCTTCATAGACCTCCAAAACCAAAAAAAAAAAAATGCAATTAAAAACTATATTACATATTATATCCATGATTGTCTCATCAGTTATCTAGGTGCGAAAAGATGCATGAATAAGAATTGGAAATAAAATTGAGATTCAAAATATTTATCACTTGTAAAAAAGTACTAATAGAACAAAAAATTAATATTTTCATAACACATTACAAATAAACTAGCAACAAGAAAATATATGTTCCTTCCATTTAACCTCCAACAATAGCATCTGAAATTTGCTCCCTCAACTCTATCATCTCGTCTGTCATTTCCCCATCCTGAGTGCAAGTCTCATGCAAAAACCAATTTCAGCTTGTGATAAAGATTGCCCAAGGCAATACTTGTATGTTTCAACAGAGACATGTGATTAATCTTCATCAGCCCTATGAAGTCAATATGATTAAGCGAAGAATGCCACCAAATATAGTTGAGGAGAGTCATCGTTGCGACCACAATCTGCACTTCTTTGGAAAACGGATATATAGGCATATCACACAGTATGATCCATTTTTTCTTCTAAACTCCAAATATCCTTTCAATGACACCACGTAAGAAGTGTCTCTAGTTGAACATCTCATTCCGGTCTCAAGTGACATTGCTAGCTTTCTCAAAATAAAGAATATAATATTTGTTATCAAAAAAGAATTTGAGATACCCTCTTTGTAATGGATATTCAGTGTTAACTAAGTAATATTTCCCCAACATAAATAAAATAATTATTATTTCACGAGATATAGTATTTCATTCCATAAAATTTGAGCTAACCTAGACGAGATTTCATAAAGTTATAATTATGAGTTCTCATAGTAAATTTGAAAATATGACTGTCATGTACACTGTCTTTCCACCCGGCCATCACAAATGTGAGCTAGTGATTGTCGGCGTTGTTTTGGGTGTGGAGTGCCCGTAGGAAGCTGTCGGTCGCCGGAATCGAAATCTCGTCGCATAACCGGAAGGACGTTTTAATTTACATATATATATAATTTTTGAAAAATATGAATCAAACTAACCCCATATTTTTTTATAGTTTAAATGAAAGAACGCTACACCTCAATACATGAATTTATCCCGAAAGATAAACACAACACTTGAGGGTGAGGCTCGATCAAATAAACTAAAAAATATATGACGTCCATTTGATTCACGAAAGCAATTTTATTTGTCGACAAGATTCATACATTTAATATGAAAAATTAAATAGGGTTTATTTTAAATTAGGTTTGGAAATGCTTCATATAAAGCATGTTCTTATAGTTAATTACATCTTAAATAATAAAAATCAGCTTAAAAACTCTCGATAAAAATCGGAAATATTATCTTCGAGGAGGTCGAAAGGATAGAACTTTTCAACAAAATCGGACAAAGAGGTGTGAAATGGGATTGACTCAAATTTAGAACATTTTATTGTAGAATCTAAAGGAAGAAGAACTAGGGGATGTCAGAGATCCGGAGGCGAACCTCGGTGACTTCCCAAGCTATCCTATGGTTTGGCTTCGATTTAGAGGAGTATTATTTAAATGTTTCATCCTGTCAATTTTATTTAATTATTTAAAGTTGTATTTGTTTTAAATACAACTTATGTTAAGAAAGGCAGAGGTAGACCTAGGAAAACTTGGGCTTATTGCATAAAAAATGATCTTAATTTAATAGAATTAAACGAAAATTTGACACTAAATAGGACGCAATAAAGAAAAAGGATTCATGTAGCCGACCACACTTAGTGGGATTAAGGCTTTGTTGTTGTTGTTGTTGTTGTTGTTGTTGTTGTTGTTGTTGTTGTTGTTGTTATATTTGTGTGAAACGATCACAAAAATAACCTAGAAGATGTGAGGATTTAGGTCTTAACGAATGACAACCTCGGAATCCTAAAAAGATTTGGGGCTTATATTGTACAATGAGATCTGTACAAAGGCCCAACAAGAGGTTGAGGATTTATGTCGCACTAGGCGAACAACCTCAAAATCCTATGGATTATTGTTTAATTACTAATGAATAGTTTAGCTGGTGTAGACATGTTTTATTGTCGAAGATGTTCATGCTGCCCACCGCACTAGCTCCAAGCTCCTTGTCGTGACGAGTTTAAGTTTTCTAAGGTGACAAGTTATAATGTCAAATCAGGTGGCCCTATGGTTGTAGTTCTCCTAAGCATCCTATATAAGCATGTTTAAAGGTTGTACAGTGTATAGCAGAGTATATAGCACAGGAAAAACAGTAAAGCATGCAGTAGAGAGTATGGTACGACGTCTTAAAAGAACAATGATAGCAGTACGAAAAGTAATACGCTGTAAATATAAACAAACTCGTATACGCAGGAGATTCGTTATTTTCTTAAATGTTGCGAGATTGGAATGCATCACACAAGTGAAAGCCAAGCAGAAAAAGAAATATCGTCCAGAAAAAACTCGAGAAAGGACGGCAAATGACTCAGGAAGAAAACTCGGGAAAATGAATAACTTAAATAAAATCATCAAAACCTCGGGAAAGTCCCGGAAAAAGGACCACGAGTGCTTCATCAAAATCATACGAAAAATCCGAAGAAAAAACCGCAAGCACTCGGGTCGGGGCTAGGCTCAGAAACTGTGTAGTTATTCTCGAGGGTCGTCGAAGGTCGCTTAGTCACTCGAAGTGTACTGAGCGCACTACTCAGCTAGAAGAGTGTCTCTACTAAACCTAACTCGGAAAGGTGTTCCTTAACCCAGTACTGATAATCAACAAGTGGACAACCAGGTTTATAATATAGTTTTAAAATTTATATTTTTAGCATCACGTGGATTTCAAGCATACAAAAGAGAGTTTGTATCGATGTTTTGATTGTAGTGAAAATGTATTTTTATTGTAAATATAGTATTAATTTTTATCAATTTTTGAAAATTAGGGTTGTCCACGAATTCGTCGGGTGTAGGATCACCAGCAATCCTAAGAAGGTACGGGTGCACCGCTCGCCTTATTGCGATGAATAATACCTGTCGGCGTTGTTTTGGGTGTGGAGTGCCCGTAAGAAGCTGTCGGTCGCCGGAATAGAAATCTCATCGCCCGCTTCAGAAGGACGTTTTAATTTGCATATATATATAATTTTTTAAAAAATATGAAATCAACTGACCCATATTTTTCATAGTTTAAATGAAAGAGCGATCGTACCTCAAAGCACTGTATATATCCCGAAGGATAAACACGAAGACTTGAGGTGAGGCTTGATTAAATAAGCTAAGAAATATATGACGTCCGTTTGGTCTGCAAACAATTTTATTCGTTAATAAGCTTCTCATATTTAATATGAAGAATTAAATAGGGTTTATTTCATTAGGTTCGGAAATGCTTCCTATAAAAAGAAGCTTCTATAGTTAATTACATCTTAAATGACGAAATCACTTAAGAATACTCTCGATAAAAATCAAGAAATATTATCTTCAAGGAGGTTAAAAGGATATGAATTTTCAACGTAATCGGACAAAGAGGTGTGAAAGGGGATTGGCTCAAATTTGGAACATTTTATTGTAGAATCCAAAGAAAGAAGAACTAGGGGATGTCGGAGATCCGGAGGCGAACCTCAGTGACTTTCCAAGCTATCATATGGTTTGGCTTCGATTTAGGGGAGATATTATTTAAATATTTAATCCTGCCAATTTTATTTAATTAGGGCTTACATTTGTGTGAAACGATCACACGAATAGCCTAGAAGATGCGAGGATTTAGGTCATAACGAAAAACAATCTCGGAATCCTTAAACAAGTTGGAGTCTATATTATGCAATGAAAGCCTATACTAGAGGCCAAAAGAGGTTGAGGATTTATGTCGCACTAGGCGAACAACCTTAAAATCATATGCATTGTTATTTAATTACTAAGGAATGGTTTTGCTGATGTCGACACAGGTTTTGCTGTTTAAGATGGTCGTGCTGTCCACCGTGCTCCAAGCTTCTTACCGTGAAGAGGTTGAGTTTTCTAAGGTGGCAAGTTATAATGTCAAATCAGGTGGCCCTATGGTTAAGTTCTCCTAAACATCATATACAAGTATGTTTAAATGTTATACAGTGTATAGCAGGGTATGTAGCACAGGAAAACAGTAAAGCATGCAGTAGAGTATGGTACAACGTCCTAAAAGGAACAGTAGCAGGTACAAAAAGTAACACGCTGTAAATATAAACAAACATGTATACCTGGGAGATCCGTTATTCTCTTAAATGGAGCAGGCTGGAGTGTGTCACGCAAATGAAAGCAAGGCAGAAACGTCGTCCAGAAAACTCAAAAAAAAGACGGCGAATGACTCACGGTAGAAAGTCTCGGAGAAAGTAAACAAAAATAAAAATCATCAAAACCTCGGGAAAGTCCCGGGAAAAAGGACCACGAGTGCATCAAAATCATACGAAAATCCGAAGAAAACCGCAAGCACTCGAGTCGGGGCTAGGCTCGAAGCCGTGTAAGTCTTGCTCGAGGGTCGTCGAAGGCTTCTCGGTCAGCCGAGTGTATAGAGCCCGCCACTCGGCTAGAATGGTGTCCTACTAACACCTAACTCGGGAGGTGTTCGCTTAACTCAGACCGATAATCAACAAGTGGACAACCAGGTTTTATAAAATGGTTTTGAAATTTATATTTTTAGCATGCACGTGAATTTCAGGCATACAAAAGAGAGTTTATGTCGATGTTTTGGTCGTAGTGAAAATATGTTTTTATTGTAGAAAGTAGTATCATATTCTTATCAGATTTTGAAAATTGGGATTTTCCACGAGTCGATTACTTCGTCGGGTGTAGGATCACTAAAAATCCTAAGAAGGTATGGGTGCCCCGCTTGCCTTATAGCGGTGAATGATACCGTCATCCTACGGTTTATCAGGGCCCTGGAGCGGGTCCTGATGTCATAGGATGGGATATCATTCTACTCTATCACTGGTGTGACTTTAGCATCATCGCCATCACTGCCTCAACACAAAACCAAAACCAACTCCGAGTGAAGCGGGGAAAACTCGTCAATCAAAGAGAAGGGGAAGGAAAAGAGACTAAACCACCTTCAAATTAGATAAGAGTCAAAATGGAAGGAGGGTTAGTCTAAAGCACCCCTAAAACAGGTAAGAGCAAAACCCAAGATCCTTGAATCAATCCAGAGGATATCATTTTCTCACATTTTTTGTAGTTGGATCGACCCAAAGAGGGTGTCCTTTCCATTTAGGTTAAGAAGAACGAAATCTGAAAATCTTTTAAAATCTCGTAAATCAAACGAGAAAGAAACGACTCGGGGAGACCCACTGCTAAAATTCCCAAACCCGTACTAAAATCCAGATTTTCTAAATTTCAAATTAATTTTCAGCTCTTAAAATATAAATTCTCCCAATAAGACCACCTACAGGCTCGGGACTAAGACAACAACACAGAAAGATCACTAAACTCCCAATACAAAGAAGGTGAACGGACAAACATCCAAATTTATAAGAAAGTGAATAGACAAGCTTTTCAAAATCAATTTAACTCCAAGCTCACCACAAAGTGTTTGAAGGTATTCATCAAAAAGCCATAGGGTTTAAATTCACATGAAGTCATAACTGAGCCAACACAAACCATAAACCCGAGCCACCACCTAGCCGAAAATCAGCCCAGCTCCAAATTAAAACAGCCCCAATATAGAACCAAAACAAGAGGTGCTAAGAGATCAAAGGTCGAGCCACAGCAAGACAAAAGACGAGCCCAGCTCCAGGGTACAACAGTCCCAACACAAAGCCAAAACCAGAAGTACCAGAAGAGCAAAACCAAGCAACAACAAGGGTGAAGTCGTACCACCGCAAGACTTAAACCCAAGCCCAAGTAAAGCTGAAATCAAGCCCAACATGAGTCCAAAACCTGAACCGCAGCAAGATTAAAATCAGGCCAATACTAAGCATGAAACTGAGCCCTGCACTCATCCCTTAAATCACTTGAATGGAGATAAGTGAGATATATCAAAGTAGGCTCACGGATAAGGGTCAACATGAGAAAACCGAGCCTCCCACATAAAGGCACAAACAGGTTTTTTAAATCGTTAAAACAAGGGGAGCATTTATATATATCGAGATAAACTCTTAAATGGAGTTTAAGACAAGCCACCCAAACTCCTTAAATAGAGCTTAATAAACATAGATCTTTTAGAGCTCTATATAAATTTAAACAAATAAAACACAGCTCCACCATAAAATCAAAACCCAAACTTCCACAAAAGCCAACACAAAGTTCAGATCCGGGCTAAATATGAAGCCAAAACAAAACCCAATGCACGGCTTAAGCAGGAAATCACTACAGGGGAGAAACCGAGCCAGCATAAGGCTCAAACCCGAGCCAACATAAATCCCAAAATCATACTATGACAAAGCTGAGATTAATTCCGGCATAGATCCAAAATTTAAACCGTAACAAGACTAAAACCGAACCAACATTAGACTTAAAATCAAGCCATGAATGCATCTTTTAAAACGTTAAAACAAGAGCAAGTATGAGTTATCAAATCAAAGCAGGCTCTCGGGTAAGGGTTAGAGTAAGCTAACCAAGCCTCCAAGTGAGGTAAAGAAGCACTAGCATGGAACTTTTTCCCAACATCAGAGTAAAATCCTACCTAACATGCTTTTGCTCTTTTTTTTTTAAAGAAGAAATAGAATGAGCAAGAAGTGAGCTCCACATGTATGTAAAATTAAGTCCTTCCTTCCATGTTTCATGTCAAGCTAAAGTGAGCAAGGAACATCTCAATATCCATCTTAACATGCTTGCAAACGAGACCAACCCTTGCCTCGAACACATGATTTTAATACATCAAAAGTAAAAGACTAGCACTTGCTTTAAATAAGAACACACATAGGATCTCCTTCCCAACACTTCTAGCATGCACTATCCTTTTTAAAGAATGAAACTTAAAGCATTTAAACCCAATCCTCCCATATGCTAGCAAGAGAGGCTAATTTTGCCCCAAAATTATATTCCATCAAACTCAACTTGCTTTAAACAAAAGAAAAGAGAAGCTAATGCCATACTACAACTTCACCATATTAAGCAAATAGAGCAAAAGGAGGAACTAATATCATGCCACATTCCCTACTCCTACACATGCTTCATGTAATAAAGCCCCTCAAATTTTCATATAAGAACAAACTAACATGCTACTAAAGAGGGGGAGTGAGGAAACACTATTTAAGCAAGTAGGTAAAGCTCTCCATGGCATATAAATGCTTAGCCGAAACCATAAACAGGGCAAATCAAGCTAACGGCACAAGTGACGACCTCCACCGGCCAAAACCGAGAGTAAGAGAGGGTAGAGGGAAGTTACAGGACAAACGGGAAGCACACAAAGGAATAGCAAGTTCAGGTAGCAATCCAACAGCACCTCCCCTTCCTCACAAGGATTTTCGGCAGCCCTAAATCATCTCAAAATGTGGCATTTATAGGCAAAGGAGGGAAGAGGAGTGCTGCTCCATAACTGTAGAGTCGAGTAGGATCGGGAAAGGTACGAGAGAATGTAGAAAAATGCCGCAAGGAGGATCGGGCCACTTGCGCAAGCGGGAAAAGCCGCAAGGATAACTCTGGCGCCAGAAATGCCGCAGGGGCCATTTGCTCGGGCAGGGATAAGGATAGGAATGATCGTGTGCGGCTCGAGGGGTAAACGGCCGCAAAGGAGGAGGATGCTCGAGCGTGGGAAAAGGCTCGCGGAAGTCTCCATAGGGCTCGAGCGGGAGAGACGGGTGAGCCGAGTGGGAGAAAATAGATTTTAGGGTTTAAGTTTAGTTTAAATAGGTTTATTATTATTTTATTCAAAAATTAAACCCAAAATCGCAATTTTCGCTCCCGACAAGCTATCATCGCAAAATTAATGTCAATTTTAAGTAAAATCGACGTTCAGGACGCATCGGCATAGTCCGTTTCGTCGTCCAAGGTCGTCTGGGCAACCTCGTCGACGATCGCGTCAAAACTGTGTCGAAATTTGGTCTCGTCCAAAATTCTAACGCGAGCGTGATCGAAAGCGAGGTCAACAATAACGTCATCCTACGGTTCACCAGGCCCCTGGAGTGGGTCATGGTGTCGTAGGATGGGATATCATTCCACTCTACCACCGTGTGTCTTTATCATCAGCACCCTATGCCCCAAAACAAAAAGAAAATCGAAGCGAAGAAAAACAACAAAAGAACACAAGTTAAAGAGCAGAAGGGGAAGAAAAGGAGACTAACCCACCTCCAAATCCGATTTAAAAAAAAGGAGGGGCCCAAACGGTAGGAGCGCTAGTCTAAAGCACCCCAAAATAAGGCTTGAAAAATTTCCAAACCTCACACAGTAAATCAAATAGGAGTAAGCTAAGAAAGTCCCAACTGGTATTTCCAAACCCTCAAATATTGAAATTTTCTGATTCCCATGTGATTCATAACTCAACATGCCTTATAAGTAAAAAATCCTCCAATAAATCCAAGCATAAGCTCATGGCCAAGACAGGACAAAGCCAAAGAGGCGCATGGCCAAGGCAGCAGGGGCCAAGGCAGCAGGGGCCAAGGAAGCTCATAGCCAAGGCAAAAAAAAATAAACAGGAAAACCACCTCGAAATAGACCTTTCAATACATAAGAAAGTGAATGGACAAATTCACAAATCCTCCAAATTAGCTATAATTCTCTCAAGCAAGACATAGGGAAGATATCCTCAAAAGATACTCCTCAAACACCTCTCCCTACAAGCAAGCAAAGAGGAATCTAAACCATCACAAAGTACATAAAAATATTAATCACATAGTCATGATTGTAGCCCATCACAAAGCCATAGGATTGAATCACCATAGGGCTGAAATCGAGCCAACATAAGGCATAAACCCGAGCCACCATAAGGCTGAAACCGAGCCTACACCAAACTACAGCCGGCCCAACACAAAGCCAAGGCAGGGAAAACCACCACAAGAGTACCATCGAACCAATATAGGCCCAGACCCGAGCCACAGTAAGGTTGGAATCAAGCCAACGCCCAGCTAAAGCAGTCCCAACACAAGGCCAAAGCAGGAAGTACTACAAGAGTAAAACCGATCCCATACAGGACCAAAACCCGAGCCATCACATGGCTAAAAAAAATAAGCCCAACACCAAATTAAAAAAAAAAATACAGCAGGGGTGAAACCGTGCCACAGTTAGGCTAAAACCAAGCCCAGCTCCAAGCTAAAATAGAAACACAGCAGGGCTAAAAACCGAACCAACATAAGGCATAAAACCAAGCCCAGCACTAAGCTAAAGCAGGGAACACAGCAGGGCTTAAAACCGACTCCATCCATGATTGAAACGAAGCCCAACATCAAGCTAAAGCAAGCTTTTCAAAAGCTAAATAAATGAAATATATATACTTTGAAACATAGCCTTAGCTTGAAACTGAGAAAAAGGCTAAACTTAAATCACAATAGCATTCTTACGCTTCCCATATATATCAATCATGAAGCTACTGCATGCTTGCAAGTAAGAATAAACATAGAAAACTTTCCAAATCCATCCAAGCATGCACTCTTAAGCTAAAGAAGACTTAAGACACTACAATTAACCCTTCCAAACTTGCTAAAAAGATCTCATAAAATGCTTTTATAAAGGGCCTAGCTACAAGGAGCCCAAAAAATTGAACCTCCATATGTTCAAAACATAGAGCCACCATATGCTTCAAATAAGAACAAGCATGGAACCTTTCCAAATTAAAGTAAACTTCTTCCTAGCATGCACTTTGGTAAGGAAAAAAACTACAAGGAGCAAAAACTGAGCCCCATATGCATAAAAAAGAAACAAAAGGCTCCTCTATAATCCATAACAACAAGAGTAAGTGAAGAGCCCCATGCTACACATCTCAAAACATTTGCAAGAAGAGCTAATAGCTTGCCATTAAAACCAAACCTACCACATGCTCATGTTTCCATTTTTAACATGCTTAAGTAATGAACTTTCCTAAAAAAGGCTATAATAGCAAGCTAGCATGTTGTCAGAAAGATAAGAGAGGAAGAAAATATCATTTAAGCAAGCCTACAAGCTATTCCATGGCATATAAGTGTCCAGCCGAAATGATAAATAAGGAGAAACGAACCAAGGCCACAAGCCACAAGCTACATTAGGCCAAACCGAGAAGGACAGAGGAAAGAAAAAGGTTACCAGCCAATGTAGAACACACAAGAGGAGCAGTAAACTCAAGCCTCAAACCAGCAGCACCTCCCCCTCCTCCAGAAATTCGGGCCAAACTCAGTGAAGACCCAAATAGAGCTTATTTATAGCATGGAAGGGGGAGAGTGCTGAGAAGAACCAACAAGAGATAAGCCCCAAGTGGAGAGAGCCTGGCAGCAACGACAAAAATGGTCGCAGGTAGCCGCAGGCTCGCACAGGGAAGGCAAAGGGAAGTCGCTGCAGCCAGGGATAAGGGATGGGGCAAAGTTCGTGCGGCTCAAGAAGGAGAAGACCCGCAGAGATACGATCGAGCATGGGAAAGACACAAATGGTCGGGGCGAACAACTCGTGCGCGAGAGGGGGAGAGGAGGCTCTCCCGATCGTGCATACAGGAGAAGAGGCGGGCCAATCAAACGGAGGAGGTATTTTAGGGCTTAGGAAATGTGATAATAGGGGAAATATATGAATACATATATATTAATAATAATAATATAAGTATTATTATTATTAATAGAATAATAATAATAGTTTCATAAGTTTCGTCCCCGGTGGGCTATCGTCGCAAATTAAATGTCAATTTTAAGTAAAATCGACGTTCCGGACGCATCGACGCAGTCAATTTCGTCATCCGGGGTCGTTCGGGCAACCTCGTTGACGGTCGCGTCGAAAGTGCGTCAAATCCGGCCTTTTCTGAAATTCTGACTTTGATGTCGATCGTCCCGCCGTTCTGACTCCAACTCCAATCCACTGCAAAAGAATTGAAGGCGTTGTGGCTGCGAACTGAGAATTTGTGCGTCCAGGTGTGTAAGACGTGCACGAGGCTGTCCTAATGTCCAGGGATCACATAGAGACTCGATTTGAATTCACGGCGTCAACTTCGGCCAGTTCTAGCTAGCGGTACGGAATCTCGTGCAGGATTTCAAAGAGTAAAGAAATGGCTCCAGACTCTCTAAAACGAGGTAGGTCCCATCGCTAGAAATCTAGGATCGTCGGGGAAGCTCTTGAGGCTAGAATCCTAAATCTAGGAGGAAAACTAAACCTCGACAAAAATGAGGTCAACAGTGATTTACATCGTCTAATGTATGCAATCTTTTCACCGTTGGAAACACGTGTGTAAACATTTGTGTCCTCAATCGCCCCAACACAATCCTAAAACAGTTATTAAATATATTAGAGACATTGTGTTCAAATAAATTTAGAGAAATATGAACACATGAAACTACATTAAAATATGGCATATAACGGCGGTCCTGTGAAATCAGCACAGGTGTGCTTTGGAATGTATGATATTCGGGGATGATAAATTTTGATGACAAATTAATCAGAGCATTTAACCCAAGTTAGAAGTATCTGCTGAAAGTTTCGGAAGAGTGTTGGATGCGATCCATAGCACCCCTCATGGACCTATTTTGTGTAAAAATATAGAGTTATAGCTAACATCTCTCTTAAAGTCATTCTGGACAAGTCACGGAGACCATGATTTATGTGCAATTCCTCCAACAAATCATTGAAAATAGTTTATCATTCGAAAAATTGTTAAATCTTATGTGGTGACCCACAAGCAACTCTCCAACTCATTTGTCACCTATATAGGTAGAAGTTATGCAAGGAAATCGAGCAACATATGAGTTATAATATTCGTACAGAAAACATAATGCAACTATAATTTTTCTTATGTGTTTTTCTCTATCCATGATACTCATAGTATTAAGCAGATATCACTAAAAAAGAAGATTGAATCAGATTTAACTGTATTTAACATAAAAATATAGCATATAACGAACACTCTAATGTAAAAAAAATTTGAAGTTGTTCAAAATAAAAAATAAAAAAATAAAAAAAATGAAATCCAAACAACATAAATTAGTCCATAAAATAAAAGTTAAGAGTTCATGCCTCCCGAATTTCGTAATCATATATTAAGTATTAAATCCTACAATAAACTTTCATCGACATGAAAAACTCTCTCCTGGCCGAACCTTCCATAAACGTCATGAAAAATAAGTAAAACAACATGTTCTCATCAATTTCTAGAGTATCTTCGAGAATTCTTATAACTTACTGAATAGAAGTTACACGTGACCCACTAGGCTTACTGGTGCATAAAGCCACCAATTGGGAGATCTGAGCTCTAATGAAAGCGGCATCTTTTTTCTTTTTATCAACCCTGGGACATTTGGATCGACAAGGATGTACTTCATAAGGTTGGGGTTGGGCCCCAAATTGAACCCAGCAGATTGCTCTGATTCTAAATGCTCAGATCAAGATTCGCGCATTCGCTTGGAGCATATGATTGTACCCCTATTGCCACCACTCGACCGAACATACGATCCAACTTATCTTCAAGCTCGGGGTTAATACCATTGAATTTGAACTTTTTCACACCTGGCACCACCTAAAAATCAATCAATAAATCTTTAGATTGATCAATAATAATATTGTAAGTTTAAAATGATTTTACATTTCAAACATTCTCACATCAAATCTCTCGGTCCACCATTCTTCAGAAGCATCGATGGTACGTTTTATAGGATCCCAACCCAAGCATGTAGATCCTCGCTTTAGCTTCCATAGGTCCTTTTTCAATTGATCTCATTTGTTCTTAAACTGCATTCTATCATACTCTCTCCCTATGCTTTCTTTAAACTTTGCTATTATGTTCTGCCAACCTTTATTGCTAAAATAGGTGGTTGTCTTATTTCTAACTCAACCTCTTTGACACAAAGGTCACATAATAATAATGTCATCTCTTTATCCCATCAATTTCTTATGCTTCCCATTACAAAACTAGCATACAAAGAACTAAAGAAAATAAATTCATGGGAAAAAAAACAAGTAACAAACATAAACATCTGTAACACCACCACTGCATCACAAGCTCCACATCACCTACCTTTAAAACACACCACGACCTCCACACAATCTACAACCAACATTACTAGCATAGCATCACCATATCAACAAAAGCCAACACCACGACCTCCACACCACACCACGACCTCCACACCACACTATCTCCTCCAAACCATACACCATCACCTCCAGACTACCAACCACCACCATGAATAGCACACCACACCACTCCACCACCTCCACATCACACACAACCAACACCTCCAGAACACACACTACCACAATCTTACGAAACCCAAAACCCTATAACACCACCTCCATACCATACACACAGCACTACTACCACACCAAACCTTGAACCTGAAAAAACCACCTTCATACCGCATAGAAAATTCACACACATGATAAGCCACCTCTACAGCACACAACAACTCTACACCACATCACTGCCTACACACTACCTCTACACCATGCATACACACCACTTCCACACCACACACCATCACCTCAACACTGCACATCATCACTTCCAAACCACACTACAAAATCCATTATTTAGGGAAATCTCCGCAAAATCACCACCTCCACCAACAAGGGCAGTATAGCACAACCACAAAACCCATTTGTATTCAGTTAACTTCCACATGCAACCACCACCATAATCAAATTTCAGACAACAACCAGCATTACAGCACAACCATCAAAATTTATCAACCGGATAGCGAATAGGGATGAAAACAATCGAACCGAAAATATAATGGTGAGCCCAATAAATTGTAAAATGCAACAACACAACGAAATCACCGAATCCATCAACCGAGTAAAGCACCAAAAACTGAAATCCATCAACCACACAAACCGAAATCCATCAACCAAAATCCACCCAAATTCCAACATCTAAGTACAACAAACAGAAAAAAACACAGCACAACAAAAAACCAAAATTTTTAATCCTAAATCAAAATGCCTCAATAGATGGCCGTACAGAATACCGTGGGGGCAAACAGAAATCCAATGATCCAAGCTCAGTCGAAGAATATAGGGGAGCAGAGGTATTGGGAAAGGCAAGCTCGCCGCAAGAATCACCAACCATTGATCCAGACTGAGAGGGGAGAAGGAAAAGAGAAGAGAAAGGACCAAACCCAACCAACAGATCGAAGAAGGTCGAGAGATCCAATTTATAGCAAAAATCGCGACAGAGGAGAGAGCGAGGACGAAAGAAATCGTGAGAGCTTTCTTGCATGCATTCCATAATAGGAAAAATATTAACAAATGGCATTTCTCACTCAGAATTAAAGATCTATGCGCACAGCATTCTATGGCCTGCTCTCGGGATTGAGCACGACCAGTTTTCAAAATTTCACAAACATAAAACCTAAAATTCTAAAATAAATTTAACGGTTTACAAACCCACTATGATTTAGCGCTCTAATGTACTTGACGGGATAAAAGTCTCAGAAAAATAAACGGATCACCTGAGCTTGTGGCCAAGGTCGAGGCGCTGCATGAAGGGCTAACGGTCTTGATCCTCGTTCTCCAGCAGTTTCCCATCTCAGCGCACACAAAACTCCAACCGTCGGTCCTCCTTCCCAACACCTTCCCCGAACTCAGCAGAAGAAGATGGATCTTTAAGAACAATCACAGAGTTGACCAAACACAATCCGTGAAAAATCTGTGGAATAATCCCCCCAAGTTACTCCTCCGTCCCTCAACCTCAGCCCTCACTTCAAAAAGAGGGATACTACCGTCGCTGGCCAATACAGTACCGACAGCCATATTAACAGCACTTGCGCCTAGTATTCGCGGAAAATGTGAGATGGAATGAAAGAAGAACAAAACTCTCCAGGGTTCTGCTCATTCTCACCTGTCTCCTCCGATCTTTCGTAAACGGTTACTCTACGCTCCACCTTTTGGCTATCCCTCTGCAGAGCAAGAGCAAGCCAAGAGGGTGCGATACATCAGTTGATTTTTTTTGGTGTCCGGATTTTTTTCTTTCAGGAGAGGAGAGGAGAAGCGAGGAGCATTGATGGCGTCGACTTCTTCATCCATGCGGCTCATTATTTTTTGTATACCACGTTGCTTAGCCGCTCAGAATAGAGCAAAGGATATCATTTTTTAAAAGAGGAATTTTGATCTTAAACGTATAAATATTAATATATATTTATATGATACTTAAATTATAATATAACTTAAAATTTAGTCAGAATTATTTTTTAAAAAAATAAATTGCATATGCCAATCCATATTATTTGATGTCATGATGATTTTTGGATTTTAAACGAGCCCGTGTGTTGCATGCTTCTAGGATATAGGATCTTGTATTATTCGTGACTTGTACAATTTTGAATGGTTCTAGGATGTAGGATCCTATATTATTCATGGCTTATACAATCTGCAAGAGATTTTATTTTGGAAGGATTATTGAAGAAGAAAAGAATGAGGTGGTAGTCAATTTCCCAAATCTTAGTTCTTATCTTTCGGTAAAAGACCGGATCAAAGAAAAAAGAATGGCAATACAATATGCTCCGCTCTCGAAATAACAAAATGTAGAGTGTACAATGCAAGACTCAACTATATTGTCCTCACTAGAAAGATTGAGATGTGGATGTTGATGCGAACTTTTTATTATGCAAGAACTTATGAACCCAAATTTATATATTTATAATGATTTTGTAAAGTCCAAACTTCAACGCAAGTATATGTATCGTATCAAGTAATACAGGGGTCTAATGGAGTCCTGGTTATCGATCCCACAAGAAAGGCTCGTTCCTTACAATAGATAGCGTAATACTGAAATCCAATACTCAAATCGCAATTAAAGTTTAAGTTTACTTCTACTAACAAGATGAAAAAAACAGTAACAGTTAAGCAAACCATAATTACTTCTAATATCTTTAAATAGAATTAACTAATACACACACTAAGCATTGTATTTGAAAGGTTTTGATATATATGAAAAGTGTCTTTCCTTTTGCAATGAGTATATGATGTGTGAATGATATAGAATGATTATTTATTGTATTGTGCCAAATAGGAGCATAAATGTTTCTTTACCCTCAAAAGTGTACCCCCTCTTCCAAGCATGTAAAGAACATTGACATATCCTAAGTTCAGTCACTAAATCTAAGGCTAGGTTTAGGAGGATACTGCATCGTCACTACGGAGCTCCCACTCACCCTTCACCTGAAGGCTAACCTTCGACTTTAGTTACCAATTTTAGAACCAAATTGGGGATCTCAATCTGTCACCCTCAAACCTTGAATTTAAAGCCCATCAAAACACATTTCCCTATTTATTTGCACTCAATTCCCATGAACTGCGAAAGAGGAGCCTAGGGCATCATATTGTGGATCATTTAAGAGCTGATCTCAACAAAAATTTTTAGATTTGGATTCCTTGAGGTAAGAACACTACTAAGTAAAATTTTTGATTTTCACCATTTATTTTGAGTACATTATGGAAAGTCTTAAAATCACTATTCATTGTGAAAATTTGAGAAAAAATTTGAGAAATTGCTTGGATTTAGTGAAAATATCTTTTAGAAGATAATTTAGCAAGTTTAGTTTGATTTTAGAATATATGGTGAATTTTTCGTGAATTTTTAGAGATGGCTCCAAAGTCAAAGCGTGCACGAGAAAAGACGAAGTTTGATTCTAACAAATTTGTTAGTATGAGGGCTGAGGAACGATACGTCGATACATTGCAGTCACGTAAGTTGATTCCTGAGCATGTGTTTAGTTAGCCAGGAGAAGTAATTGAAGATATGATTGCTAGAAGGAACTGGGAAAATTACTGTTGCTTCTCACGTTATTCATTGTTGTTTACGTAGTTAGAGAATTTTTTGCAAATTTGCCTGCTCCATAAGAGAATCAAGTGATGGTCAGGAGGCATGAGGTCAACTTTTCTTCTAGGGAAATCAATACTTTTTATGGACTACCTCCTAACATGTTCTGTTTTTATTCTATCTATCATCCTTAGGAAGGGGAATTAGATGAGATCATGGAATTTCTGACTGATGGAAGAGGATTATGGAAAATAACAAATGATAGAAGAGTGAACTTTCCTGCTTCCAAATTGTATGCCATTTCTAAGGCATGGCATCATTTTATCTCATCTAAGTTATTACCTTCGAGTCATACTATTGAAGTAACGAGAGAAAGAGTTGTGTTGAACCATTGTATTAAGCTAGGGAAGCCTATTGACATTGGAGGTATAATTTTTTATTATGTTTTGAACTGTGCTAGATCAACCACGACTGCATGTATGGGATTTCCTTACTTGATTCATTCACTATGTGAACGATCTGGAGTGAAGTTTTATACCTGGAAAGTGGTACTTCAGCCATTGAGACCAATTACCAGTGTAAATGTTGGTGCTTACACTGTACATTCAGAGTTTGGTTGGAGAGGAGGATTTGGTAGGGCTTCTACTGTTTCTACTTCTGCTGCATCTACTTCTCGTGCTACTACTTCATGTACTTCGTCATCTACTGATTCACAGACTGGTTTATTAAGAAAGATTTTGAAAAAAGTGAGTATTACTCAATATCATATGAAAGATATGGATGGTAAGCTGGATAATGTGGAGAGATGTATTATAAAACATGATGAATATGAGGAGAGTTATCAGCAATATTTGTATAGCCTGATTAGAGGTGATCAGAGTGTTGAGATGCCACCTCATCCATTCTACATACCTTATGTGGCATCCAGGGATTGGAACGAGCAAGATGATGATGATGAGGATGAAGAGTAGATGTATTTTGTTTGTTTTAGTTTTTGTGTTGTTATACTGTGTTATTGTGTACTTTATCTAGTGTTTTGTTTGATGATTGTGTTGTGATGTGAACCTTGATAGTATGCAGATTGTAGTTGTACTATTTATCTGTTATGCATATTCAGGTATTGTTGTTGTTTTATTGTGGATTTATATGTTACTTTGTGACAGTGTGTAATAGTAAATGTTTTTATGTGTATGTTATGTCAGAGTTTTTAATAGTGTGTACCTTAATTCAAAAACTGTTAGGAGATTATAAACCACTATTAGGAACTTCTACTTAGGAAACTATATGTTTAAATTTTTTTCAAATTCCACTATCATTTGTTATCTGTATCAGTGTGTTATTTTAGTTGGTGTGTATTTGCTTTGAAAACCTCCACTACTGTAGAAGTCTTCTGAAATTTTTACTTTTCTTATTTAAAAAAATAAATAAATAATATATATATATATATATATATTGTTTTGGAAAAACTAAATTTGATTTCATTTTACTCCTATTTAAATTGTTACACTTGCATATTATGATATTAAAAATTCTACGCAAGCATGATATGTTTGTTTTTATTTCTCACTCATATATCATTTCTTATGCTTAAATGTTTTATCTTAATTAAAAAATTAAAGTTTGGGGGGGGGGGGATTTTAAAAAACAAAGATTTTCAAAAACCTAAAATTTTATTTAATTCTCAAGAATACTTAAAAATAAATCTTATTTTTGATTGACAACAATTATGTACATGAAGTTATATTAGAGGAACAAAATTTAGAATATAGAAATGAACAAAAGAATTTTGTTAAAATTTATAGTAATCATGAAGAACTTAAAGTTAAAATTTTCTTAATGAAGAAGTATTAAATAAAGTTAAACTATCTTTAGTAAGAAGTTTTGTATTTTTGGATAAATAGAAGATTTGACTTTTATTCTTCAAAGCTTACATTTCTTTTATTGAAAAGTAATTTTTAGATACTATAATTATGATTTTTAAGTGAAAGACATAAATGTGATCTTTATTTTAAATGGAAGGATGGAATTCAAAATCATTAAATGTCTATCCAGATATAGTAATCCTTGCCTTATAAAAAAAAGAGAGAAAAAGAAAAGAAAAAGTGAAAAATAGTATATGAAAAGGGAGGAGAAGCTTGAGGATTTAAGGGCTTACTCAAAAATTGGTTTCATACCTAAAGTTTAAGATATAAGTTCATAGAAAATCTAAAGCTTAAGGTTATAGTATAGTAAGTAAAATTATTTTCAAATAAAGATTTTGAAGTGAGAAAAATAAATATTTGAATCATATATTTTGAAGAATCTTCAAATATTTCTGAAATAGATAGAGACTTATATTTGTCATTTTTCTTTACTTAAGAACTTTCTAAACTTTAAGTTGGTTTTAATTACTGAATTTTTTTCTAAATTAGACTATTCCATTTCTAGAACAAAATTTTGTTATCTTCCTAAGAAGCTCATTACATAATTTGCATGATAAAATATTATATGAGATTAACTGTCACTTGAGAACAAGTAACATTTTAAGTTTGGGCGATTTTGATACACCTAAAATATATAGTATTTTTATGCACATTTTTATACCTATTTTTAATGATATTGCACTTTAAGGGAAGGTATTTTGTGTTTTTCTTGCAAGTATGATGAAAATGGATGGTCATAATGAAAGGAGCAAAATTGGATCAAATTTGGAGCAAAAATAATGAAAAATCAAAATTTTGGCATCGGCGCTAAGCTCACGCCGGGCCGACGCTTAGCCGCCACAGTTAAAAATTGAAATTCAAATAAATTTGGCGCCAATTTCAAAGGGGATGAGATGCAACACTTGGTGGTAACTACCATAACTTCCTTTGGGAGCAAGTTTTAATGAAGTGGTGCGTTCCTTGGTAGATACATTGAATCTGGACACATTTTCAAGAGACACCAAGGAATCTTTTGGTTTAGTATTTAAAGGGAGTCTTAGGAAAAATTAGGGGAGGCTTTAGGAGGCTCTTCCACTGCATTTTAAAGGAGAGGCTTTAGGAGGCTCTTCCATTGAGTTTTAAAGGGTACTTCCATTGTTCTTCCACTGCATTTTAAGAGTTTTTATTAAGAGTAAGAGTAGAGAGTAAAAAGAAGAAAAGGGTCGGAGTGAAGTCTTCTTCTTCCCTCTTCTTTTCTTTCTTTCAGTTTAGTTTTTATTGAAGTCTGAAGTCTGTATTCTGAGTCATCGGAGTTGGGAGACTTGCTCTCAGAAGAAGTTTAGTGAAGAGTCAAAGTTTCAAAGGAACTTCCTTAGTCTTGTGGAGAGGATTTTCAGATAAGTGTTTACTTTTAATTTTTTTATTAATACTTGCTTTCATTTGTTATTTTTCTTATTATTTTTAATTTCAAATCAATGTGTTTTTTTATTTTCCCAATGCATTCTGAGTAGTTTACTTTATCTTTTTCTTTCTTAAATGGAGAAGTAATTAATTTATAAAGAATTGTTGTGGAAAGTATAAGGGTTTAAAAGTTGGAAGAAGTTGTGAAGATTGATTCTGAAAACTTTGTTTACTTCTTAATTTGGCCTGTTAAGTTGTAGAATTTCTTAAGATTATATAAGATCCAATGCGGTATTGTCTCATAAAACTTAGTAAGCGTCACATGCAATTATATGAGTGAGAATTGTAGTCCATATAATTGAATGTAATATTAGAAGATATTTTTATGAAAGGGAGTAAAATTAGAGGATTTTAGAGTGACAGGCTAAAACCCCCTAATTTGGTTTGAAATTTTGAGTTTTGTTATGAGAAGTTAGCCCCCAAGTGGTGGGAATCGAGGGAACTCTAGAGTGAGAGACTGATATCTTCCCTGCCTAACCATGTTCAAAATAATAAAAATTTCAAATTAACCTATGTTCTTTATAAAACCAAGTAAGGGTAAAGAACACATTTGCTTCTATCTGTCACAACAAATTTAAATACTTCCATAACAATACTTTAAGAATTATTACTACTTCATAAAAGGAAAGAAAAAGATATTCTATTTAATAGTATTTTACATCTAGTGTTATTAGTTATTATAATTTTAATTTCATTGCTAACATTTTATTAAGAAAATTTTAAAAGACAAATCAACTTTCAAAACTTTTCAAAATCAAGACATACTTTTTCAAAAATAATTAAAGAAAGTAAAAAGATAATTTTCTGATTTCTTTAAAAATTTTCATATTTTCCTCGTGGGTTCGATATCTCGGGACTTAATCAGAAAGTCTTATATTACTTGATAAACGATACGTATACTTGCGTAGTATCTCGTATTATAAAATCATAAGTTTCATATCTAAATCATCAGCGCATTTACCGGACGGTACCAAGTTTTTGGTGTCGTTGCATTTATCGGGGATCACACATCACATAGAAAGTAAATAACTACTACGTCACAAAAACACAACACATAAAAAGAAAAAAAAGAAACAGAAACAGAAATAGACAAACTACGACTCTTCAACACCAGCTTCATCAGCAGGGTCAGCAGGACCAGGTCTATATGGTGTATAGCTGGGGTAAGTAGGGAATATCACACTAGTCTCCCCCTTCATGAATCTGACCTGGGTGTCATGATAGGCAATATCATACTCAACTCTTCTTCTCATATAATCCTCATTCACATCACTTTTAGCCTCAAAGAAATCCAGCCTACCATGGAGTCTATCCATACTATCACTCTGTAATCTTAACTGCTCCATAATATCGGACAATGTAGGGGGCTCAGACGTAGATGAAATGTCGTAGCTCATATTAGGAATATCAATACTCCTACTCTCATCTCGTGCTCCCACATGAGACTCATAAGTATGAATGATAGTCTTGGTAATCGGTCTCGGTGGTATAGCTACCTCTTCAGAACTATTGAATTCTACTTCAGACTGTACATACAGGGCATGAATCAGGGCAAAATATCCTAATCCTCCAGTGGTCTCTCCTCAAACAATAGACTGAATGTTCTTAAAGACAATAGCTCAAATATCAATCTTCTTCATAGTCTGAATACAATAATTCAAAATTGCTATATCCCTTGTAACTTAACTAGTCGCAAAAATGGAGGAGGATGACGAAAGCAAGGGAGAAATTCACGAGTCCCTGGGTCAAAATCACGAAATATAAGGATTTTGCCCTTTTTCTTTATTCGGGCGTGTTGACCTCATTTTTGATGAAGTCTTCTCTTCTTCCCTTTAGTACTTAGGATCTAGCCTTAGGCTTTCCTTTGACTATCTTAGAGGACTAGAATTGGGACCCACCTTTTAGAAATTCAAACCACTTCTTAACTCCCTGCAAACTCCACAAACTTGACTCGTAGACCCCTAATCACCTAGAGGGTTGAAATCGAATGTGAAAGTTTAAAGGATGAGTTCCTACGGGACTCTTTGGCCTTAGGACCGCCACAGGTGGCACTGGTCCGGTGAAGGAGCCGACTTACACACACACTACACCTATACACTACACTTTCACACACCTATACCTAACTTGACCTCCTGACTCATGTAGGTGATTCACATTGATGGTCCTTAACCCCTAAGCCCTTGGTTAAGAGGGTTAGGAACAACATAGTGGATGCCTCAAATGAGTCCCTTCATGGCTCATGTGGGCTTGATGTGGCTTCATGGCTCAACCAAAATGATTTCATTCCACTCAAATTTACCCAATCTTCAATTTTCCAAATTTTCAATTTTTGACCCCGGGACCCTACACCCGCTAGACTTACCCAAAACCCTTAAAATTACCCAAATTTCTAAAAAATTTCCAAATAACCCAAGATTCCTCCAAATCAATCCCAAATATTTCCACATCACTCAAATTGATCATCCATACCCAAAAATATCAAAAATTCCAAGAAAACCTCCCAATACCCTCCAAATACCCAAAATACCCCCCTTGATCCAAAAATCCAAAAATTCAGAAAATTCCCAGAAAATTCCAGAAAATCCCAAATATTCCCAATTTTATTTTATTCAACTACACCATGGGCCAATTTTGTCAATTTACCCTACTTTTATCAAAACCCCCAATTTGACCCATTTTAACCCAAAGTGAACCCAATGTCAAACCAAGCCTACCCAATTGACCCAAATTCTGGTCCAATTCAATTATAAACTTCAATTCAACATTCCCAATACCAATCTAGACCAAATCCAAGTCCAATTTGATTGACATTTGGATCCAATTTCACTTTTGGCCTTAAAGCCCAATTTGGACCCATGACCCAAACCTAACCCAAACTCACCCAATTCAACTCCAATTAACCCCAAATCTTTTCTAAATCCTCCTTAGCATCCCCACAAGCTAAACACTAACATGATTTGCCCAAAATTTGGACCCAAATCCCACTCAAATTCAACCCAAAGCTAAAAGGCCCAATTTTGACCTAAACCCAAACCTAACCCAAATGAGCCCAAACCCAAAATCAAAGCCCAACCAAAGTCAAAACCTCTTTGAAACACTCCCATAGACATTTCTCAACATTGATTTTACATCAATTTCAACCCTAGCCCAACATTGGCCCAACTTGGCCCACTTAGACCTATATTGGCCCATTCACCAAAAGAGCCCAAATTCAACCCAATTCAGACCCAAATCACCCCCAATTTGCTTCAAGTCACTCATGATACATCCATGAGCTAAACCCAACAATATTTGGCCCAATCTCTTTACAAAATTTCATCCCAAAATCCATTTTAAAAATTCAAAAGCCCACTTTCCTAAACCATTTTAAAAGCCCATCCTTCACCACATCCAAAGGCCCAAAATTGGTCCCAAAGCCCATATGACATTTCCCCTCATCATACTTTCAATTAAACTCAATACCTAAGTTCTAAATTCATCATCAAATCATTCCAAATCAAGTTTCATACAAATTTCCATCAAATTACCAAAAATTCCTAAAATCTATTTCCATGAAATTGACTCCACTTTTCCCAAGCCAAAGGTGAGCCATGCAAGCCATGGACAAGCCACATGAAGCCATGGAAGGCTTGACATGTGATCAAGCCATTAATGGCAAAAGGAGGGGCCCCTTTCCTAATCCTCCTTAAACCCTTTTTTACCTTAAGCATGTCACACACTAAACCATGCTTAGCCACCTCATCATGGATGGAGACCACACCATTCTCTCTTGGCTGACCCAAGTGACCCTTTTCAGCTCAAGACCAGGCCTTGGGTGGTGAACCTAGCCCAAAACCATGGGTTGACCCATTTGAACCCAAAATGGTCTTCCTCCCATTCCATTTCAATCCAAGCTCTTTACACATGGCATTTGCCAATTGCTTGCACCAAGTCCCAGCCCTGACCCACCTAACCTTGAGGGTGACCCATGCCTGGCCGGCCAGCCACCAGGCCGCCGGAAAACACCATGGCCGAGAGCTCACATGTGAGCCCAACTTGGAATTCTCACCTGCTGAGCTGCCCCATCCCCAGTGGCCATTGGAGTCTGTTCTTCTCTTGCCAAGAGCAGTCGATCCCAAGCCCTAACTCTCCACGGGAGGCCCTCCACCCTCTCCTATTTAAACACCACCCCTCTCGGCCATGAGAGGTGCTTGAAACAAAACCTTAAGGAAACTCGCCAAAATTGTTCCGGACTCCTCCCCATACACGAGCACTTGATCCCCATCGAGATCCCCTGCCATTTCTTCTCTGTGAGTTCGATTTCGTAGTTGAAATCTAGGCCCAAAACCAGGACACTTCTCCACGGTGAGCCAATCCCCAAATCGATTGGTTCTACACCTTCACCGGACCAAGGGAAGGTGTCCACCGACAAAAGCCCCATCTCCGAGCCACCCGGTTGCTCCGGCCTCCAAGCTTTGTGATCGGGCTTGGTCGAAATCCCACTAGACAATTCACTGGACCGGGAGACTTCATCCGAAGCTTGCTGGAATCCGATCGAAGGTGCAACAACCCTCGAGATCGAAGCCACACTTCTGCGAGCAAAGGTATGAGCTAATTCTTCATCCCGAGCTTCTGGAGATTCTCCATTTCAAATGCTTTAATTTCAATGTATGATCACCGTATAGATGTGTTCGTCTCTTCAAGACGAATCCATAGAGCATAAGAACATGAAAATCCATTGAGTATCGAGTGAGATATTAGGGATTTAGTGTGGACGGCTCTCGGGTGAGAACACTTGGGGACGATGAACGGATGCCGTCCATTCAATACACGCGCGGACGGACGGCCAGGATCGCGTCGGATCAGGAGACGGTACGAGAACCGCGGGGCCCGGGCTGCTGACTTAGATGGCGGCGTCGAATGGGAGCGCGACGCGTGTGCGTTCGGAGATGCCGAGGATGACGCGGCCCCGCGTGGATAAATAGAAAATTAGGGGTATTTTCTATTTATTTAATTCCCTAAACTTCAAAAATTCATAACTTTGTGTAGAAAAATCAGAAAAATAAAATAAAAATACCCTCTTGCTCAGTGAATAGAGGAGAATAATGTGAAAAAGAAATTATTTAATTTCATCAAGTATTTTATTTTTAATAATTTATTTACTCTCTGCATATTTTTAATTCTCCATGCATGTATACAATTCACCATGGCATGAGACCATAGGGCTTTTGAAGCCTCAGAATTTGGGAACATTCCCTGAATTTTCCAAAGTCAGCGGCCATCCCTATGAAGAGTTATTGATTTTTCAAATTCATGTTACTGTTTTGAGTATTTTAATTCCAATAAATAGCATGTTATGAAATAAATTCTAGGAAAATTTGGTGATGTTCCTTATGACTAGAGGACCCTAGGAAAAATAGGTTTTGAGTTAGTTCATTTAAAACAACCCTAATTGGCTTAAACACCCAAAATGAATCTCTAATTAATTAGAGCTAACCATACATCAAATTGACTTGAAATCAATTCTCCACTGACCTTTAGGATCAAAGGAACCCACCATAAAAATTTGAGGTCAATTGGACTTGGTTAGCTCTACTAATTGGGTTGATTAAGCCATTTAGTCATTTTAAACTTTAAAAATTCATAACTTTCAAAATATCTTTCAAAAATTCACCAAATTGGTTTTGAAGCCTCTCTGATATCAGAGGGATTTAAGAAAATTAAAATTTCAATTTTCTAAAAAAGTTTATTTTTAATATTATTTTAATATTTTAATAATTAAAAAATAATAAAAATAAAAAAAATAATAAAATTCACCAAAATATCACATTTTGAATTTTAATCACTTAGGAACAAACCCCATATTTTTCTTAGGTCTATTTAGTGAGATATTAAATTTTAAAGCTCTAGGGTAATTTTAAAATTAAAAAAATGTATTTTCTAGCATTTTCACTAAAATAATTATAATAAATCATATAAAAATCAGAAAATTGCAAAATTTGATTCTCTGATTTCCTTGATATCAGAGAGATTTTTGAAAAATATAAAATTAATTTTTCAACATTTATTTTATTTTTAAATTAATTAACACTCCAAAACTTAAAATAATTATAATAAAAATAATATAATTCAAAAAATCACCAAAATTGTTCCAAGTGGTCCTCTGGTCATTAGGAATGTACCCTAATTTTCTTAAGGACAGAAACTTTCCCTTGGTCATGTTATTAAATTTTCCTTGGAAATCTCTATTTTTCACCAAAAATAATTATATAAATAAATTAAATACAGAAAAATCACATTTTCTCCTCTCATGTCTTTATTGACATATGAGTGAAGTCACATAAAAATTTCAAGTTCATTTGAGTTCAATTTAGTGAGTTATGAAATTATTAAGCTCAAAGGGCAAAATGGTAATTAAAATTTTAACCTTTAATTAAAACTTTAGGTTTAATAAAAAAATTTAATAAATAAAATATTTGATCCTAATCTGATTTGGATGATTGAAATTTAAATAATTAAAGGGTAGAAACCCATTAAGCAATTTAAAATAATTGAAATAAACCTTAATTAAATAATTGATTAAATTTGGGAAGAATAATAAAATTGGAATTATTAAAATAGGGAAATTATTAGGAAGAGATTTATTCTTTAATTTAAAAATCCCTAAATTAATTATCTCATTAATACTCAATTCTTAATTAAAATGATAACTCAAATTCAAAACATTAAAAGACTTAATCATTAAACTAAAATTAAATTATTAAACTCTTTTAAAAATTTCAATTAAAATTAAAAAATAAAATTAAATTAAAAATTAAATTAAATTAAGTAAATTAAATTGGATTAAATTAAATTAAATTAAATTAAAATTAAAAGTTGAATTAAATTAAATTAAATTAAATTAAATTAAATAAACAAATTAAATTAAATTAAATGAATTAAATTAAATTAAATTAAATAAATAAAACCAAATTAAATTAAGTTAAACCAAATTAAATTAAATTAAATTAAATTAAATTAAATTAAATTAAATTAAATTAAATTAAATCAAATCAAATTAAATTAAAATTAAATCAAATCAAATTAATTTAATTTAACATCAAATCAAACTAAATTGAATTAAATTGAATTAAATTAAATTAAAGATTAAATTAAATTAAATTAAATTAAGTTGAATTAAATATAACATCACCATAGACATAAAGAATTCAAAATAAATCTAAAATAACTTGAACACTATTCCAAATTTAAACCCATTAATGGAAATTAAACTAAATCACAAACCATTTGAACACCAATTTACCCTCGAAAGCTTTAGTTATCATAACTCCTAAACAAAACATTAAATGAAATGTTACTTCACTTATAGGATATTCAAATGTCCTAGTTCACTGAGCAAGATAACAACAAAACTTGAGATTCTTGGACGATTAATTCATTTGTGTAATTGAATCCATTTAGACTTAAAACAATCCTAGAAATATTGAAAAGATGTTTAAGATTCTTCTTAAGTACTTCCTCAATATGATATGACATTTATAAGAACAATTGAATTTAATTGTTCTTTGATGAAGAAAATCGTCCTCAAACCAAAACACAAGGAACCTAGACGTCATAGGAAATGACTAGGCTATAGTGATTAGGAATTTGGTAGAAAACCATAACCCTTCCCTTAGCTTTACCTAGGAACTTGCTTAAATATTCTAATTGTGTTTTAAGTGCGGCTTGGGATGACGGGAAGACCCTCCGAGTACGCTTTTATTTTATTGCAATTTACTTTCTTGCAATTTACATTATTGCAATTTCATTAATCGCATCGCACTTACTTTTCTTGCATGATAAACAACTCGTTGCATGAAAACCCACACCTTTAGGATAGTCCCTAAAACTGAAACCAAAACTAAGTTAAAAGTCATTGCAAGATAAAATTCACCGCCACAACATTTCAAAATATAAAACAACTCAAAATTTAATCACAAACAGAATACAAAACTACAATTACAATTAAATTAAAACGTCCTGTTGGATGATCGGGAATACCTCGGATGATGTAACCTACGTGTTGCTAACGGGATTTCCACGGTCTAAATGAAAGTGTGGAACTCATTCGGTTGAGTTTAGCAAATTCATACGGACTAAGTGAATCCGATAAAAATAATGATGCCGGAAGGATGGAACCGTGGGATCTTAACCGGTGTCGTTATAATCGGCTTTAAGATTTGTTTTAATTAAAATATTGAAAACACTTGGAAATTAAGATTTTCTCTAAACCAAAACACTCTTCTCATCCCCTGATTTATGACTTCTAAAACTAAACCTCTGCAACAACAAGGAGCTCGGAGCATGGTGGGCAGCACGGTCATCGTCATCAGCAAAACTGTCTTACAATTAAATAACCAAGCCATAGGACTTCGAGGTAGTTTGCCTAGTGCAACATAAATCCTTAACTCTTCGTTAGGCATTTGCATTGCAAATTAAGCCCTAACCGGTCTTAGGACTCCGAGGTAGTCGTTTGGTACGACATAAACCCTCACATCTTCGAGGCTATTTGTTTGATTCTATCATATAAATATAAGTCCTAATTAACTAAAATTGGCAAGATCAAAACATTAGATAAATATTAGGACTTTCCTAAATTCAAGCCAAAGAATAGGATAGTCGGGAAATTATCGAAGTTCACTTCGAATCTGTGATTTCTCCTACCTTTCTTCCTTTGAATTCCCAAAACAAAATGTTCCAAATTTGATCCATTCCCTATTGAAATTCCAAAATTCAATCCTTTGAAAACTTAAACTTTGAAATTCTTGAGAGCGAAATTATTGATTATTATCGAGAGTTTTCTTAGGTGATTCCCGTCACTTAAGATGTAATTAACTATAGGGGCTTGCTCTTATAGGGAATTTTAAAGAACCCGGGTAATATAAACCCCGTTTAATGCTTTCATATTAAGCGGGGAATTTGTCGGCTTATAAAATTGGTTCGCGAGACCAAACGGATGTCACAAATCTTCTAGTTTATTTAATCGAGCCCCATCGTCAAGCGATGTGTCTATCCTTAGGGATAGATACACGGTTTGTGGTGCGGTGCTCGTTTATATAAACTATTTGGGATGTGAGATCGGTTTAATCTCATATCTTAAAACCTTCAAATTTAAAATTATTTTCAAAATCAAATACTACTTTTCAAAATTATTTATTTAAATTAAATTAAAAATTCGCCGACAACTTCTGTTAGGCGACCCCCTTTTCAAAATAAAACACACAACCTAAAAAATATGCCGACAACTTCTGGCGACTCCGTTGGGGAAAATTCCTCTCCCCATTTTAATCAGATAATTCTGCTTTCAAAAATCGGTAGTGTATCCATGTCCTTAATGGGTCAAACTACCCTTCTTTCCGTTGGGATGCTATGTTCATTTCTACCTTGAACAAGTATAGCCAACATTCTCTCGGATTTAGGAGCCACTGTTTAGACACCCATAAACAGAGAGGTTCCGAGATCCTTTTACCTCATTTTTGAGGTGGGGTGGACCCCCAATAGGTGTTAGTTTAGGAGTGATCCTTCGAGTCAAGAAGTCTTGCATAAGACTTTCTTTTCCTTTCCAACTCTGAATCAGATTCCTTACATTCTCTACACCTTTGAACATTCCGTTCTAAATAAACGAACCCTCTAATAAATGATTCTTTTAACGAATGATTCCTTCTTATAAATACATGAACAAGAATGTGTTCAGACTCTTTTTATTTCTTTCTTTTCGTCCTAAAGAAAAGAAGCATAACTCGGGACCGACAACCGGAATCTACCTCGCGAAATGGAAGCCCCAAAGCTGATTTTCTCCTTCACCAATGGACTCGGACTTCGCCGTACTATAAGGATGAGCTGCCCGACAATGGGATCATCCGATTTGGACAAGGATTTGAAAACACGAATGTCAAGATCACCGACGTCTCCCTCTTTGCACCGACGAACAAGGTATACGAAGCCGAGAAGCCGTTGCTCGAGTTCAACCTTAGGTCGACCCAAGAGTTTCCTCCCCTGCAAAGGATCCCGATCGAGAGAATACTGCTCGTCCGCGGGAGGACTCGTTCTTACTACCCCCATCGGTTTAGTTGTTTCGCACCTACCCCGACTTTTGCCAAATTAAAGGGGAAAGAAATCCGGAATTATGGTAAGCTCGTTACCGTGGAGGGTACGGATCTTCTCGTGAGACCTTCGTTTTCGAAATCGGGTCCAGCTTCAAGAATTCCATCAGCGACAAGGACCCAAAGAAGAAACGAAGTAGAAGGATCGCCGAGAAGCCGAAGCTGCCGAAATTGCTTTCTGGAGGAAATCCCGAAGCTGCCCGAATATACACCGCTGCTCGAATATACACCGTTGCTCGAATACATACCACTTTTGGGAGGAAGCGAGGTGCTAAAAAAAAAGGAGAGAAAAATAAAAGAAAAAAGTAAAAATAGTATATGAAAAGGGAGGAGAAGCTGAGGATTTAAGGGCCTAATCAAAAATTGGTTTCATACCTAAAGTTTTGCAGATATAAGTCACGTAAAATCTAAGTTTCCACAAGTATAATAATATACATAAGAAATTATTCTCAAATAAAGATTTTGAAGGCGAGAAAAATAAATATTTGATTCATATATTTTGAAGAATCTACAAATATTTCTGAAATAGATAGAGACTTATATTTGTCATTTTTCTTGCTTAAAAACTTTCTAAACTTTAAATGGTTTTAATTAATAAATTTTTTTCTAAACTGACTATTCCATTTCGTAACAAAATTTTCGTTATCTTCTTAAGAAGCCTCATTGCTACAATTTTCACGTTAAAATATATATTAAATCGTTACTCAGAACAAGTAACATTTGGGTTTTGGGGATTTTGATACACCTAAAATATATAATATTTTTATGCACATTTTTTATACCTATTTTTAATGATATTGCACTTTAAGGAAGGTATTTTGTGTTTTTCTTGCAAGTATGATGAAATGGATGGTCATGATGAAAGGAGCAAATTGGATCAAATTTGAGCAAAATAATGAAAATCGTTAAATAAACAAATTAAATTAAATTAAATGAATTAAATTAAATTAAATTAAATAAATAAAACCAAATTAAATTAAGTTAAACCAAATTAAATTAAATTAAATTAAATTAAATTAAATTAAATTAAATTAAATTAAATTAAATTAAATTAAATTAAATCAAATTAAATTGAAATTAAATCAAATCAAATTAATTTAATTTAACATAAAATCAAACTAAATTGAATTAAATTGAATTAAATTAAATTAAAGATTAAATTAAATTAAATTAAATTAAGTTGAATTAAATATAATATCACCAAAGACAAAGAATTCAAAATAAATCTAAAATAACTTGAACACTATTCCAAATTTAAACCCATTAATGGAAATTAAACTAAATCACAAACCATTTGAACACCAATTTACCCTCGAAAGCTTTAGTTATCATAACTCCTAAACAGAACATTAAATGAAATGTTACTTCACTTATAGGATATTCAAATGTACTAGTTCACTGAGCAAGATAACAACAAAACTTGAGATTCTTGGACGATTAATTCATTTGTGTAATTGAATCCATTTGGACTTAAAACAATCCTAGAAATATTGAAAAGATGTTTAAGATTCTTCTTAAGCACTTCCTCAATATGATAGGACATTTATAAGAACAATTGAATTTAATTGTTCTTTGATGAAGAAAATCGTCCTCAAACCAAAACACAAGGAACCTAGACGTCATAGGAAATGACTAGGCTATAGGATTAGGAATTTGGTAGAAAACCATAACCCTTCCCTTAGCTTTACCTAGGAACTTTCTTAAATATTCTAATTGTGTTTTAAGTGCAGCTTGGGATGACGGGAAGACCCTCCAGGTACGCTTTTATTTTATCGCAATTTACTTTCTTGCAATTTACATTATTGCAATTTCATTAATCGCATCGCACTTACTTTTCTTGCATGATAAACAATCGTTGCATGAAAACCCACACCTTTAGGATAGTCCCTAAAACTGAAACCAAAACTAAGTTAAAAGTCATTGCAAGATAAAATTCACCGCCACAACATTTCAAAATATAAAACAACTCAAAATTTAATCACAAACAGAATACAAAACTACAATTACAATTAAATTAAAACGTCCTGTTGGATGATCGGGAATACCTCGGATGATGTAACCTACGTGTTGCTAATGGGATTTCCCACGGTCTAAATGAAAGTGTGGAACTCATTCAGTTGAGTTTAGCAAATTCATCTGGACTAAGTGAATCCGATAAAAATAATGATGCCGGAAGGATGGAACCGTGGGATCTTAACCGGTGTCGTTATAATCAGCTTTAAGATTTGTTTTAATTAAAATATTGAAAACACTTGGAAATTAAGATTTTCTCTAAACCAAAACACTCTTCTCATCCCCTGATTTATGACTTCTAAAACTAAACCTCTGCAACAACAAGGAGCTCGGAGCATGGTGGGCAGCACGGCCATCGTCATCAGCAAAACTGTCTTAGAATTAAATAACCAAGTGATAGGACTTCGAGGTAGTTTGCCTAGTGCAACATAAATCCTCAACTCTTCGTTAGGCATTTGCATTGCAAATTAAGCCCTAACCGGTCTTAGGACTCCGAGGTAGTCGTTTGGTACGACATAAACCCTCACATCTTCGAGGTCTATTTGTTTGATTCTATCATATAAATATAAGTCCTAATTAACTAAAATTGGCAAGATCAAAACATTAGATAAATATTAGGACTTTCCTAAATTCAAGCCAAACAATAGGATAGTCGGGAAATTATCGAAGTTCACTTCGAATCTGTGATTTCTCCAACCTTTCTTCCTTTGAATTCCCAAAACAAAATGTTCCAAATTTGATCCATTTTCTATTGAAATTCCAAAATTCAATCCTTTGAAAACTTAAACTTTGAAATTCTTGAGAGCAGAATTATTAATTATTATCGAGAGTTTTCTTAGGTGATTCCCGTCACTTAAGATGTAATTTACTATGTGGGCTTGCCCTTATAGGGAATTTTAAAGAACCTGAGTAATATAAACCCCGTTTAATGCTTTCATATTAAGCAGGGGAATTTGTCGGCTTATAAAATTGGTTCGCAGACCAAAAGGATGTCACAAATCTTCTAGTTTATTTAATCGAGCCCCACCGTCAAGCAGTGTGTTTATCCTTAGGGATAGATACACGGTTTGTGGTGCGGTGCTCGTTTATATAAACTATTTGGGATGTGAGATCGGTTTAATCTCATATCTTAAAACCTTCAAATTTAAAATTATTTTCAAAATCAAATACTACTTTTCAAAATTATTTATTTAAATTAAATTAAAAATTCGCCGACAACTTCTGTTAGGCGACCCCCATTTCAAAATAAAACACACAACCTAAAAAATATGCCGACAAGGCGCCGACGGCGCTCGATAGGGTGCCGATGACTCTCTATTTATCCAATCAGCCAAAGTCTCTATATTTGGACACCGGCGGCTCCAGTGCAAAAATTTTTTTAGGTCTGAAAATTTTTTCGTAAGTGTTGACCTCACTTTTGGTTGAGGTCTAGTCTCTCTTTAGAATAGCCTAAGGTCTAGCCGTAGGACTCATCTGGTGACTTTCTTAGAAGACTAGTCATGGAACCCTCCCCATAGAAATTCAAAACTCTTCTTGCTTCACTAGGGGTTTTCATATGCTTAAGGCCCGACCTCCACCTTTTGGTAGGAAAAGGCAAGCATAAGGAATCCTGGGGGAAGTCTCCTATAGGTGGTCAGACCTTAGGATTTGCCCTGAGGGAGGTTTGGACTTCACCACTCACATGCACACATTCCCCCAAACCTTTGGAAACTCATGTAGATGGTTCTTCTCAACTCTTGGCATCAGGTTAGGGTTTGACTAGTACCAATACATAGATGACCAAATGTGAGTGACCCTTGTTCCATAGCTCAATTAAAACCATCTCATGACATTCATCTCAAACCAAGCTTCAATTTTCCAAAATTTCAAAAATTTGGCCCCTAACATCCCAAAATGCCCTAAATTACCCAAAATTCTTCAAATTCACTAAAATTCCCCAAAAAATCATTCCAAGATATTCCTTACCACTAAAATTGACCATCCATGATGAAAAATTCCAAAATTTCCAAAAATATTCTCCCAATACCCTCAAAATACCTAAAATACCCTTTTAGCCAAAAAAAAAATCCAAAAATTCCAAAAAATTCTCAAATAATTCCAGAAAATCCTAAAACTTCTCACTTTTATTTTGTTCAACTACACTATAAGCCAATTTTGTCAATTTAATCCAATTTAAATCAAAAAAACCATAATTTAGCCTATGTAGCTCAAAAGTGCCCAAATCAAACTCAATCTTGACCCAATTGACCAAAATCTTGCCCAATTTCAATTCCAAACTTCAATTAGACATTCCCAATATCAATTTAAACCAAATTCAAGCATAATGTGACCCACATTTGAATCCAATTCTACTTGAAATCCAAAATCCCCAATTTTGCCTAAATAATCCAAAATCCCCTAAATAAACCCAATGTCAATCAATTCCTCACAAATTTCAATCCCAAACTCTTTATAACACCTCCTTAAACTGAATTAGATCATCAATTATCCACAATTTGAGCTCAAGTCTTACCCAAATCCATTTTGGACCAAAACCCCCAATTTTGACCCAAATTGAACACATGTCCTAAATCCACCAAATTGACCCTCCAAAATTTCTCAAAACCATTTCATGTCTTCATAAAAGATCTTCGAGACAACCATATCTACACTATTTTTGAAGTCCTCTGGACCTCATTCCCACTCAAACTCAAGATAACTTGACCCAAATCTAATATGGTCCAAAATAATAAAAAATCCTATCCATACCAAAATTGAACTTCCAAATGAGCTCAAAACCACTTTATGTCTTCTTAAAAGATCTTCATTACAATCACATGGACAATATTGATCAAAGAACTTGGGCTTCATTCAAGCTCTAACCCAAGTTAAGCCAACCCAAACCCAAATGAACCTAATTGAACTAATGATTAAAATCAAACCAAATTAAACTAAAATTAACCAAATTAAACCTCATGACATCCCTAAAATAAATAAATATATATAATAAAAATAATAAAAATAATAAATAAATAAATAAATAAAATATCTCTCCCTCACCTCTCCCTCACTTCTCCCCTCACCTCCTCCTTACCTTCACCATATCTCCACCTCACCTCCTCCTTATCTCCCCCACTCCACAAAATTGTGAGCCCCCCCCCCCGCCCCAACCTAAAAATCCTATCATAATCCCATTTTACACTCTCTTACACACTCACTTCACTCACTTCACCGTCCCTCTCCTCATTCCCCCCAAATCCCTCTCCTAGCTGTGAGCCTCCCTCCTCTCCTTCTTCTTCTTCCAAGCAAGCCACACCCTACCCAAATCCTCCTAGCTGTGAGCTTCAACAAAGGCATCCCCTCTTCAAATTCTTCCATCAACTCCTCCAAACCTAAGGTAATTTTCTTCCCCTCTAATTTATTCTTTTTTTTTTATGGAAATTTTTGTTTCAAAAATCCTTTTTAGATTCCATCTTCATGTTTAGCCAAAATATTTCACACCTACATGAATTTTCTTTAAAATACTTCTTCCTTTACAAAGATTTTTAAATTTACATACAAGTCACTTAATTTCTTTTTTTTAAATCTTCATGTATGTTTTTTAAAAGTTTCCATGCTTAGCCTCAGGAATTCTTTTTTATGCAAAGTTATTTAGCTATTTAGTTTTTAAATCTTTCCATGTTTAGCCTTAGGATTTCTTTTTCATGCAAATTATCTAATTATTTAGGTTAACTAGTTTAAATATTTACAAATATACCACCTAATTTTTACTAACTTGAAAAATGAATTTTAAAATTTAAAAAAAGGAATAATACAACATAGAAAGAAAAAGAAATAATAATAAAACAAAAGAAAATGAAAGGAAAATCTAAAATAACATATAACATTGTAAATAAAATAATAAATAACAAATGGTGATATAATAATATAATAATTGTAAATTTAAATAAACTAAATAATAACTTTACTAAATTTTAAATAACACAACTATACTAAATTTAAAATAACTATATTAAAATTAACTACAAAAATAACTATACTAAATGTTAATAAAATTTAACCATACTAAATTTAAAAAAAATAAAAATAACTTTACTAAATTTTAAATAAACTAACTATACTAAATTTTAAATACCTAAAAATATTAAACTTAAAATAAAACTATACTAAATAAATGAATCATAATATATACATGTAAATTAATAATAATTTATAAATAATAAAAATAAGAAAAAAAGAGAAAACTGAAAATATAAGAAAAAAAAATAATAATAATTGAAAATAGTTGTAAATTCAAGATAAATAATAAAAATAAGCAAATAAAAATATTATGCCTCTTTAAAATAATGTAAGTGTAAATATATGTGTAAATAATAAATTTAATAAATTATAACTTAATAAAAACAATAATAACTTCAAAATAAATAAAAGAATAATTGAGGAGAGAGAAAGTTTAAAAGCTTTATAATTAAATAAATAATAATATAAATGATAAATAAATGATATAAATAATAAACTTAAATATACATATAATTAATAACAATAATAAATTAAAATAAAAATAACTTATAATTTATATATATTAAAAATGATACGAATATAAGGAATAGTAAAATAAATAACATATATATATATATATATACATAAATTGAAAATAATGTAAATAATATAAAAAAATAATAAATTAAATTGAAATTAAATAGTTAAAATTAAATAAAACAAAAAAATATATATAATAATTAAATTAAATAAATTAAATAAAATAATAATTAATTAAATAAACCAAAAAAATTATATGAATAAATATTAAATTAAGTTAAATTAAATTAAATAAATTAAATAAATTAAATAAAATTAAAATTAAATAAAAAATAAAATGAATAATAAAATAAATTAAATTAAATTAAATAATTGTAAATAATAATAAATTAAATTAAATTAATTAAATTAAATTAATTAAATTAAATTAAATAAATAAATGATAAAATAAAATAAAATAAAATAAAATAAATTAAATAAATGAATTAAATTAAATTAAATAACTATAAATAATAATAAATTAAATTAAACCAAACAAATTAAAATAAATTAAATAATAATATAAATAAATGATAAATTAAAATAAAATAAAATAAATTTAGTTAAATTAAATTAAATTCATTAAATAATAATAAACTAAATTAAAGTAAATTAATTAAATTGAATTAAATAAATAATAATAAAAATAATAAAAAAATAAATATTAAGCAATCATGAAGAAATAACAATAAATAAATAAATAAATTAAGTAAAGTAAATGATGATCAATTAATTAAATAAAAGAAATAAATAACAATCAAATAGAAGTAAATAAATCACAATGAATTAAATAAGATAGTAAATTAAATAAATAATAATGATAATAATAATTTTAATTACAAATAAAAAATAATAATTTTAAATAACACATAATAAAAATAACAAAACACATAAATAATAAATAACAATAATAATATAAAATGATAACACATAACAAAATAAACAATAATAAAATAATAAATAATAATAACATACATAATACAATAACATAATGCAACAAAGGCAACTTACAACAATAATCCCGACCACAATACAATACCAACACGATAATAATCAAACCTAGGATAGGCCTCCTGAGGCATGGTTTATTTTTCCCTTAAACAAAGACCCCTAGGAAATCACAACTTGGTGTAAAAAAAAAAACATAATAAGAATACCCTTATGCTTAGTGAATGCATGGAGTAACCCAAATTTTACCCGATGTCCACACAATCTTCCCAATTCACATTCCAAACTCAAAGTTCTTAGCTCTAAAAACAAACTAAAACCAAAACCAAAATCAAACTAAACCCAAACCAAAACAAAAAAAAAACCAAATCCAAATATAAACCAAATCCAAACACAAACTCAATGAAATTTTCCACAAATAAAATCACAAACTTTTCACAGCACTCCCATAAGTCCAAATCAAACTACCAATTGCCACCAATCCAAATCCAAATCACACCTAAACCCATCTGCCCCAACTTGCCCCGAACAACTGTGTTCATTGAGCATAAGGGTATAGGTAAGATGAGTTGTTAAGCAACATAATAAGTCTAAATGAGCCCGAGACTTTTCACCAGGCTGTGAGAGGGAACCATGGACCTGCATCCTTCTCTGACCTTTTGGATACCTCAGAGGTCTGTTAAACTTAATATGTCTGCTTAACGAAACCATCCTCAATTAAATTAACAAAGTTCATTGAAATACAACATAGAAATTTGCATAGACATCATAGGACTTGGTAGACAACCAGGATCTAAACATAGACATCATAGGATTGAGTAGTTACTGCTTGTTAGTCCTACTTCTTCCTGTTTTTTGGCATGCTTTAATTTCTGCACAATCATAAACATATACATGCAATGCAATACTAAAGTTTCAACTGGGAATGACGAGAAGACCCTACCCGGTACGCTTTTATTTTATTGCTATTTATTTTCCCTGAACTGTACTTTACTTCTCTTGCATGTTAAACAAGAATGTCACCCTGCATGAAAACTGAAAACTTTTAAGATAGTCATAAAACTGAAACCCAAAACTAAATTAAAATCGACACAAGATAAAATTCACCGCCACAACATTCAAAAGATAAAACAACTCAAAATTTAATCACAAACAGAACAACAAAACTACAACTACAACTAAATTAAAACGTCTCATTGGATAATCAGGAATACCTCAGATGATGTAACCCACGTGTTGCTAACGGGATTTCCCACGATCTAAATGAAAGTGTGGAACTCATTCAGTTGAGTTTAGCAAATTCATCTGGACTAAGTGAATCCGATGAAAATAACGCTGCTGGGATGACAAAACCGTAGGATCTTAATTGGTTCTGTTTAATCAACTTTAAGATTTATTTTAATTAAAACATTAAAATATTTGGATTTTAAGACTTCTCTAAACTAAAACACTTCTCTCATCTCTTGATTATCATTTCCAAAACTGAACCTCTACAACGACTTGGAGCACGGAGCATGACTTCTAGGGCAGCACGACCATCTTCAACAGCAAAACCTGTGTCGACATCAGCAAAACCATTCCTTAGTTTAAATAACAAGCTATAGGACTTCGAGGTAGTCCGCCTAGTGCGACATAAATCCTCACCTGTTCTTTTAGGCCTTTTGTACAACTAGGTTGTGCAATATAAGCCCTAACTCGCTTAGGATTCTGAGGTCGTCTTCCGATACGACGTAAATCCTCCCATCTTCCATGTTATTTGCATAATCGGGTAATTATGTAATTCCTATAATTAATTGGCAAGATTGAAACTTAAATAAATTCATTTCCAAAATTTAAAGCCCAACATTAGGATAGTCTGGGAGGTCATCGAGGTTCTGCTCGAGGTCTGTGATGTCCCCTACCTCTCTTTCCTTTGACTCTGAAAATAACTGTTCCATATTGCGCCTTTCACCTATTGGATTTTCTACTACCACACTTCGCTGAAAACCCTACCCTTGAATTCATGAAGATAGAAACCCTGATCTAAATCGAGAGTTCTCTCAGGTGACTTCGGTCATTTGAGGGGTAATTGACTATAGGGGCTTGCCGCTATAGGGAGCTTTAAAGACCCCAGATAATATAAACCCTATTTAATTCTTTTTGTATTAAATAGGGGAATTTGTCGGTCCACATAAAGGTTCGCAGAACAGAACGGATGTCATGAATTATGTAGTTTATTTGATCAAGCGATATTGTCAAGTAGGGTGTCTATTCTTCGGAATAGATGTGTTACTTGCAATATGATGCTCGTTTATTTAAACTATTAAACAAATGAGATTTGTTCATGCTCATATTTTCAAATTTAAAATTTTATTTTCAAAACTAATATACTTATACATTAAATTAAAATCTTAAACATTCAGCGGCCGACAACTTCTGGCAACTCCGCTGGGGAATAGCTCTACTCTCCATTATGATCAAAGGGTTCTGTCTTCATACATCGACAATGTGTTCATGCCCCTCATGGTCCAAATTGTCATTCTTCCGTTGGCATGCTTTTCTCATTTCTTTCTTGGGCAAGCACGGTCAACTCTCTTGATTTCAGAACCATCTGTTTGACCACCTCAAATAGAGTGGTTCAGGAATCTCTAGGGTTTTCTATTTGTGTGGGGTCGGACCCCCAATAGGTGTGTTTGTGCACGAGGTGCGTTGTGAATCCAGCCCAGAGCTGGGTCCTGAATTTCACTTTTACTCTATGTCTCTCGGGTTTGATTTGCTGACGTCAAATTAAACCAAACCTCTACTTTCGTACCTTTCACTCAAATTTTGAAATTAAATAAACAATGTTAACAAATGTAAAAGCCGGAAATAAAGATAAAATAAGGTGAAAACACCAAACATAATAAGAGAATTGCTCAGTTTGCAGTACAAGTGCGGTAGCTTGAGTGCTTCCGTTGAAACTACAAGGCACATACATTACTGACTTCCAGAAATTCTTTAAATGCCAGGAACGATGTCTTCGCCAAAGTTGATCTTTTCTTTTGCCTCCGGAGTAGAGTTCGTCATCAATAGAGATGAGTTGCCTAATCTGACAGTCATTAAGTTTAGGCAAGGGTTCAACGATGGTGAAGCTAAGTTCGAGGATGTGGCTATTGAAATGATGAAGCCTGAAATGAGCAAGTCCGTTAAGCCTATTGTAGAGTTCAACCTGAATTCGATTGAGGAACTTCCCATGTCAAAGAAGGAATGGATTGAAAAGAACTCTGTTGTCATTATAAGCATTGGGACGACTCCTGAGACTGTTTCTGCTCCTACTGTCGGATTCACTATCGCCGTACCAGTCGCTCCGCTAACTAAATGAAAAGATATTCTGCATGAGTCAGTCGATGCTTGTGTTTTGTCGTCTTCTAAATTCAAGATTGAGTCTGATTCAAAGTTCGTACAAATGACAAAGGAACATGAAAGGAAGCGTGATCAAGGAATTCTGAAAGTTAAGCAACCACAACGATCTGAAGAACAATCGTTCCAGTTGAGATCATACCAGATAGATGGGAGACAAAGCCCAACAATGAATCAACGATTAAGCAAGGTATACCCATTGAAAGAGGACTCAGTGTCACAGATATTCCGTTACTTGATAAAGAGGTCAGAATTCAGACTGCCGGAACCAAAGAAGCCAGAGGAGGCCGGCAAGAAAGATCATCCCCATCACTGTCCATACCACCGGTTGCTCAGTCACACCATAGAAAACTGTTTCAGCTTCAAGGATTGGCTTGAGAAGAATTTCAGGAGCGGAAACTTAACAATTCCGAATGAGTATTTAAAAGAACCTGAAAAAGGTTCTATAAATATGATGTCGAGTGATTCCATTAGCTTCTATACGACAACACCGCTGCTCGAGGAAATAAGTGATGTTTCTCAAAAACCTCAAACTGACCTTAAAGCTATCAAAGTAAAGTCAATTGAGTCCGCTTTGGAAAAGCTTCGAGCTAACATTGCATAATTTTCTAAAGATCAAAATAAAGATGTTGAAGATGAAGATTACAACCTAGCAGAGTACATGGAAGGTGATTTCACAGAAATCAACTTCATCGAGACTCGAGCCATGTTAGCTGCGAGCGACACTCCTCTTTGTGATGAGAACGCTGCGGATGAGTTGCAGAGGGCCGTCCAACAATGAGATGAACATATTAGTCACCTCGAGAAGAAAATCGAAGAAATGATGACTGCTATGGCTATAATGCAAGGACAGTCGCACTCGCAGCAGGTGGCATCCCTGGAGATGAACCAGTCAGAGATTGTCCATATTACCGACGAAAGAAGGGAGGTTGCTTCTGCAAGCCAAGATGAGCCACCAAAGAAAGATTCAACTCAGAATATGGTGCCAGAAAAAGACATTAAGCAGCTGGTCGAACAACAGGTAAAGGAAGCCTTAGCCCAATCGAAAGGGGGCGCGTCAGTTTCAAGGGGTAGACCCTGCCCGGAGGAGTTCGATGTCGTCCCATATCCTAAGGGTTTTCTGCCGCCAACCTTTAAGACTTTTGATGGAACGTGCAACCCCCGTCAGCACGTTGCACACTTCTGAGCGAGCTACTGCAACGCGGGGGGTAGCGAGGCATTACTTTTCGCCAGTTTGTGAGTAGTCTTTCAGGGATTGCATTTGATTGGTATGCAGAATTGCCTAATGGGTCGATCAAGACGTTTACAGAATTATAAAATTTGTTCGTGAAGAGATTCGCCGGAGTACATCACCACATTACTATTGGAGATCTTATAATGGAACGTCAGAAATCTATAGAGACTTTGGTGGAGTATATTCTACGGTGGAGAAACTTAAGCATGAAGTGCGAGCCCCAATTGCAGGAACAACATGCGATTAAGGTCTTACTCAAGAATATCCATGGACCGATAGCTTTCATGCTTAAAGGACTCACCATCAAGTCGTTTGAGAAACTACTGAACAAAGCCAGCAGTCTGCAAGATGAGATTAAGCATGCAGAGCTGCAAGAGAAGATTAAAGAGCCCAAACCGGTGAAGGCTTTTGATAAAATTTCCGGAGTAGTGGCAACAATCGATAAAGGAAAGCAACTGATAGAGATACAAACAGAGCAGTTGCCTCGATACAGTCAGCAGTAGCATCCGCCTCAGTACGGTCAGTTTTCACAGTAGTACAGTCAGTCGCTTCCTTAGTTCAGTCTGTCGCCTCTGTGGTATGTTCCACACCCACAGCAGTACGTTCAGCCACCAGAGTAGTAAGTTCCACAACCACCGCAGTATATTCAACATGTCCAATAGTACGGTCAGCGGTACAATCAGCAACACAGTCAACAGTCATCCCAGCAGAGGCCACTCTAGACGGATGGAAGGCAGGGTCGGTCTATGACCGATTTGTTGAACAAAGTATATCCCTTCAATGATGAAGCAATAGCACAAATGTTCCAGAATTTGATTAAGAAACCCGAGTTCAGATTGCCTGAGCCAAAGAAACCAGTGGAGGTTAATAAGAAGAATCATCTCAACTATTGCCCATATCACAAAATGCTTGGGCACACCATTGAAGGCTGTATCAGTTTCAAAGAATGGCTGGAGAAGAACTTCAAGAATGGAAGCGTAGCAATCCCTGATGAATATTTGAAAAGAACTTGAAGAGGTTCTATCAATATGATTTCAGTGATTTGTTTGCTTCAATTAATTCCTACGTAGCTAACAATGGACGGGACACTTTTTGATTACTATTGTACTACTTTTGTTGCTCAGCATGATCAGTATTAAGCTGTACCATCTCTTCTATCGCAATGAATGAAAGAAAAAAGAGTTTGTTTTTATCCAGAATTGCTCAATATTTGGAAAGCTCAAAATAGGATATTTTGCTAAGACTTCGACTTCCGGAAAGAATGAAGTTAATGCCCTAATGGATAGGTCCTTCACTTTAAGGAATTCGGACTGGGTCCTAAGTTAATTTCAGAATGTAATAGTGTGGTTGAAATACGAGTAATTGACTCCGGATATCAAGATCCTTTTAATTTCCTACCATGTGGCTTGGTCCGAACTTTCGAAAAAGTTATAATATCTCAGGATTCATATTAAGGGACATTTCAGAATTATTAATTGGGGGAAGTTTCGACATTCAAAATCTTTAACAGAAATATGCCCTGCTGTCGGCATATTTTTAGGTTGTGTTGTATTTTGGAAAGGGGTCGCCTAACAGAAATTGTCGGCGAATTTTAGATTTTAAATTTGATTTAAATATATATATATATAATTTAGAAAGCAGCATTTGATTTTGAAAATAATTTTAAGTTTGAAAAATTTTAAGATATGAAATCAAACTGATCTCACATCCCAAATAGTTTATATAAACGAGCACCGCACCACAAACCGTGTATCTATCCCTAAGGATAGACACACTGCTTGATGGTGGGGCTCAATTAAATAAACTAAAAGATTTGTGACATCCGTTTGATCTGCGAACCAATTTTATAAGCCGACAAATTCCTCTGCCTAATATGAAAGCATTAAACGGGGTTTATATTACTCAGGTTCTTTAAAATTCCTATAAGAGCAAGCCCCTATAGTTAATTACATCTTAAGTGACGAGAATCACTTAAGAAAACTCTCGATAATAATCAATAATTCTCGCTCTCAAGAATTTCAAAGTTTAAGGTTTTCAAAGGATTGAATTTTGGAATTTCAATAGGGAATGGATCAAATTTGGAAGATTTTGTTTTGGGAATTCAAAGGAAGAAAAGTAGGAGAAATTACAGATTCGAAGCGAACTTCGGTAATTTCCCGACTATCCTATTGTTTGACTTGAATTTAAGAAGGTCCTAATATTTATTTAGTATTTTGATATTGTCAATTTTAGTTAATTAGGACTTATATTTATATGATAGAATCATACAAATAGCCTGGAAGATGTGAGGGTTTATGTCGTATCGGACGACTACCTCGGAATCCTAAGTCCGGTTAGGGCTTAATTTGCAATGCAAATGCCTAACGAAGAGGTTGAGGATTTATGTTGCACTAGTGCAAACTACCTCGAAATCCTATGGCTTTGTTGTTTAATTTTAGGAAAGTTTTGCTGATGTAGATTCAAGTTTTGCTGACGACGATGACCGTGCTGCCCACCATGCTCCAAGCTCCTTGTTGTTACAGAGATTTGGTTTTAGAAGTCATAAATCAAGAGATGAGAAAAGTGTTTTGGTTTAGAGAAAATCTTAATTTCCAAGTATTTTTTATGTTTTATTTAAAACAAATCTTAAAGTTGATTATAACAACACCGGTTAAGATCCCACGGTTCCATCCTTCCGGCATCTTTATTTTTATCGGATTCACTTAGTCCAGATGAATTTGCTAAACTCAACTGAATGAGTTCCACACTTTCATTTAGACCGTGGGAAATCCCGTTAGCAACACGTAGGTTACATCATCCGAGGTATTCCCGATCATCCAACAGGACGTTTTAATTTAGTTGTAATTGTAGTTTGGTGTTTTGTTTGTGATTAAATTTTGGGTTGTTTTATATTTTGAGATGTTGTGGCGGTGAATTTTATCTTGCAATGACTTTTAATTTAGTTTTGGTTTCAGTTTCAGGGACTATCCTAAAGGTGTGGGTTTTCATGCAACAGTTGTTTATCATGCAAGAAAAGTAAGTGCGATGCGATTAAATAAATTGCGATAAGGTAAATTGCGATAAAATAAAAGCGCACTCTGGAGGGTCTTCCCGTCATCCCAAGCCGCACTTAAAACACAATTAGAATATTTAAGCAAGTTCCTGGTAAAGCTAAAGGAAGGGTTATGGTTTTCTACCAAGTTCCTAATCCTATAGCTAGTCATTTCCTATGACGTCTAGGTCCTTGTGTTTTGGTTTGAGGACGATTTTCTTCATCAAAGAATAATTAAGTTTAATTATTCTTATGAACATTCTATCATATCGAGGAAGTGCTTAAGGTAAATCTTAAACATCTTTTCAATATTTCTAGGATTGTTTTAAGTCCAAATGAATTTAATCATACAAATGAATTAATCGTCGGGGAATTCAAGTTTTGTTAACTTGCTCAGTGAACTAGGACATTTGAATGTCCTATGAGGGAAGTAACATTTCATTTATCGTTCTGTTTAGGAGTTATGACAATAAAAGTTTTCGGGGGCAAATTGGTATTCAAATGGTTTTGTGATTTAATTTAATCTCAGTTATCGGATTTAAATTTGGAATAGTGTTCAAGTTGCTTTATATTTAATTTCTTTCATGTCTTAGGTGATGTTATTTTTAATTTAATTTAATTTAACTTTAATTTAATTTAATTTAATTTTAATTTTAATTTAATTTAATTTAATTCAATTTAGTTTGATTTGATGTTAAATTAATTTAGTTTAATTTGATTTAATTTCCTTTAATTTAATTTAATTTGATTTAATTTTAATTTAATTTAATTTAATTTAATTTAATTTAATTTAATTTATTTATTTAATTTAATTTAATTTAATTAATTTATTTATTTTAATTTAATTTAATTTATTTATTTAATTTAATTTAATTTATTTAATTTGTTTGATTTAATTTAATTTAATCTTTAATTTAATTTTATTTTTAATTTTAATTTAATTGAAAATTTAAAAAGAGTTTAATAATTTAACTTTTTAATTTAATTTAATGATTAAGTCCTTTAACATTTTAAAACTTAAATTTGAGTTATCATTTTAATTGAGACGATTAATTTAGGGATTTTTAAATTAAAGAATAAATCTCTTCCTAATAATATCCCTATTTTAATAATTCCAATTTTATTATTCTTCCAAATTTAATCAATTATTTAATTAAGGTTTATTTTAATTATCTTCAAATTGTTTAATAGGTTTCTACCCTTTAATTATTTAAATTTCAATCATCCAAATCAGATTAAGATCAAATATTTTACTTGTTAATTTTATTAAACCTAAAGTTTTAATTAAGGGTTAAAATTTTAATTACCATTTTGCCCTTCAAGCTTAATAATTTCATAACTCACTAAATTGAGCTTAAATGAACTTGAAATTTTTATGTGACTTCACTCATATGCCAATAAAGACATGAGAGGAGAAAATGTGATTTTTCTGTATTTAATTTATTTATGTAATTATTTTTGGTGGAAAATAGGAATTTCCAAGGAAAATTTAATAATATGACCAAGGGGAAGTTTCTGTTCTTAAAAAAATTAGGGGACATTCCTAATGACCAGAGAACCACTTGGACTAATTTTGGTGATTTTTTGAATTATATTATTTTTATTATAATTATTTTAAGTTTTGGAGTGTTAATTAATTTAAAAATAAAATAAAGGTTGAAAAATGAATTTTATATTTTTCAAAATTCTCTCTGATATCAAGGAAATCAGAGAATCAATTTTTGCAATTTTCTGATTTTTCTTTGATTTATTATAATTATTTTAGTGAAAATGCTAGAAAATACATTTTTTTAATTTTAAAATTACCCTAAGGCTTTAAAATTTAATATCTCATTAAATAGACCTAAGAAAAATATGGGGTTTGTTCCTAAGTGATTAAAATTCAAAATGTGACATTTTGGTGAATTTTATTATTTTTGTGATTTTTATTATTTTTTAATTATTAAAAATATTGAAATAATATTAAAAATCAACTTTTTTAGAAAATTGAAATTTTAATTTTCTTAAATTCCCCTAATATCAGAGAGGCTCCAAAACCAATTTGGTGAATTTTTGAAAGGTATTTTGAAAGTTATGAATTTTTAAAGTTTAAAATGACTAAATGGCTTAATCAACCCATTTAGTAGGGCTAACCAAGTCCAATTGACTTCAAATTTTTATGCTGGGTTCCTCTGATCCTAAAGGTCAGTGGAGAATTGATTTCAAGTCAATTTGATGTATGGTTAACTCTAATTAATTAGGAACCTATTTTGGGTGTTTAAGTCAATTAGGGTTATTTTAAAGGAACTAATTCAAAACCTATTTTTCCTAGGGTCCTCTAGTCATAAGGAACATCACCAAATTTTCCTAGAATTTATTTCACAACATGCTAATTATTGGAATTAAAATACTCAAAACAGTAACATGAATTTGAAAAATCAATAACTTCTCATAGGGATGGCCTCCGACTTTGGAAAATTCGGGGAATGTTCCCAAATTCGGAGGCTTCAAAAGCCCTATGGTCTCATGCCATGGTGAATTTCCTATATGCATGGAGAATTAAAATAATGCAGACAGTAAATAAATTATTAAAAATAAAATACTTGATGAAATTAAATGATTTCTTTTCCACATTATTCTCCTCTGTTCACTGAGCAAGATGGTATTTTTATTTTATTTTTCTGATTTTTCTACACAAAGTTATGAATTTTCCAAGTTCGGGAATTAAATAAATAGGAAAATCCCTAATTTTCTATTTATCCGAGTCGGCGCCGCGTCATCCTCGGCATCTCCGAACGGCCACGCGGCGCGCTCCCATTCGATGCCTCCGCTTGAGTCAGCAGCCCGGCTCCCGCCTTCTGCGTATCATCTGCCGATCTGACCTAATCTGAGCCGTCCGTCTGCGCGTGTATTGAATGAACGGGATCCGTTCATCGTCCCCAAGCCTCCTAGCCCGAGAACCGTCCATCTTCTAGGCCTAAGATCTCACTCGATACTTGACCAAATTTAACGTTCTTATGCTCTATGGATTCGTCTCGAGAAGACGAACACATCCATACGGTTTATGTGGTATGAAATTGACTTAATGAAAATGGAGAATGTTCAGAAGCTCGGGAAAAAGAGTGAGGCCATACCTTTGCTTAGAGAAGTGTGGCTTCGATCTGAGGGTTGTTTCACCTTCGATTAGATCCCAGCAAGCTCCAGATGAAGTCTCCTGGTCTGGTGAATTGCCTAGGTAGGATTTCGACCACAGCCGATCACAAAGCTTGGAGGCTGAAGCAACTGGGTGGCCTGGAGATGTGGCTTTTGCTGGTGGACACCTTCTCTTGGTCTGGTGAAGGTGTAGGGCCAATCAATTTGAGGATTGATCCACTGTGGAGAAGTGTCCTGGTTTTGGGCTAAAGTTCGAGCTCAAAATCGAGCTCGACCTGGAGGGAATTGGGGCCGGAATTCAGTGGGGATCAAATGCTCTATGTATGGGGAATAGTCCGGAGCAATTTTGGCGAGTTTCCTTAAGGTTTGTTTCAGCACCTCTCATGGCCGAGAAGGGGTGGTGTTTAAATAGGAGAGGGTGGAGGGCCTCCCGGGGAGAGTTAGTGGCTTGGGATCAACTCGCTCTTGGCAAGAGAAGAACAGCCTACAATGGCCACCGGGGATGGGGCGGCTCAGCAGGTGAGAATTCCAAGCTTGGGCTCACATGCGAGCTCTCGGCCATGGAGTTTTCCGGCGACACCGGTGGCCGGCCGGCCGTGCATTGGTCACCATCTTGTTCAGGTGGGTCGGGGCCGGGGTTTAGTGCAGCAACGGTGGCAAATGGCATGTGTAAAAGGCTTGGATTAGAATGGAATGGGAGAGGGCTCATTTTGGCTCAAATTGGTCAACCCCTCCATTTGGGCTAGGTGCACCACCCAAGGCCCGGTTTAAGCTGAATAGAAAGTGATTTAGGTCGACTTAATCGATGGGGAATGGTCACCATCCAAGTACAATTAAGCTTAAGCAAGGTTTAGTGGAATCATGGGAGTGGTTAATCACCTTTAGGAATTAAGGAAAGGGTCTCCTCCTTTTGCCCAAAATGGCATGGTGACATGTAAAGAGGCTCTCATGGCTTCCATGTGGCTCATGCATGGCTTCATGGCTCACCTTTGGCTTGGGAAAAGTCAAATCAATTTCATGGAAATGGATTTAAGAAAAATTTTGGTATTTAGGGTTGATTTGGCATGAGGCTTGATTTGGAATTATTTGATGATGGGATTATAACTTAGGGAATGACTTTGATTAAATGGATGGCAAATGGAAATGTCATGTGGGTTTTAGGGCCAATTTTGGGCTTTTATATTTGGTGGAAATGGGCTTTTAAAATGGTTTAGGGAAGTGGGCTTTTGGATTTTAAAATGGATTTTAGGATGGAATTTTGGCAAAGTCTTGGGCCAAATAATTGTTGGGTTTAGCTCATAGATGTGTCATGAGTGACTTGGAGAAAATTGGGAGTGATTTGGCTTTGAATTGGGTTGGATTTGGACCTCTTTGGTGAATGGGCCAATGTAGGTCAGATTGGGCTAACTTGGGCCAATGTTGGGCTAGGGTTGAAATTGATGTAAAATAAGTGTTGGGAAATGTTTATGGGAGTGTTTCAAAGAGGTTTTGGCCTTGGTTGGGTTTTGATTTTGGGATTTGGGCTTATTTGGGTTAAGTTTGGGTTTAGGTCAAAATTGGGCCTTTTAGCTTTGGGTTGAATTTGAGTGGGGTTTGGGTCTAAATTTTGGGCAAATCATGTTATTTTTTTGCTTGTGGGAATGTTAAGGAAGATTTAGAAAAGATTTGGGGTTAATTGAAGTTGAATTGGGTGAGTTTGGGTTAGGTTTGGGTCATGGGTCCAAATCGGGCTTTAAGGCCAAAAGTGAAATTGGATCCAAATGTCAATCAAATTGGACTTGGGTTTGGTCTAGATTGGTGTTGGGAATGTTGAATTGAAGTTTAGAATTGAATTGGACCAGAATTTGGGTCAATTGGGTAGGTTTAGTTTGACATTAGGTTCACTTAGGGTTAAAATGGGTCAAATTGGGGGTTTTGACACAAGTAGGGCAAATTGACAAAATTGGCCCATGGTGTAGTTGAACAAAATGAAATTGGGAATATTTGGGATTTTCTGGAATTTTCTGGTAATTTTCTGAATTTTTGGATTTTTAGGTCAAGGGGGGTATTTTGGGTATTTGGAGGGTATTGGGAGGTATTTTTGGAATTTTTGGTATTTTTGGGTAAGGATGATCAATTTGAGTGATGTGGAAATGTTTGGGATTGATTTTGGGGAATTTTGGGTGATTTAGGTGATTTTAAAAATTTTGGGTAGTTTCAAGGGCATTTGGTAGGTTAGGCGGGTGTAGGGTCCCGGGGGTCAAAAATTGAAAATTTGGAAAATTGAAAATTTGGAAAATTGAAGATTGGGTAAATTTGAATGGAATGAAATTATTTTGATTGATCCATGAAGCCATACCAAGCCCACATGAGCCATGAAGGGACTCATTTGAGGCATTCACTATGTTGTTCCTAACCCTCTTAGCCAAGGGCTGAGGGGTTAAGGACAATCCATGTGAATCACCTACATGAGTCAGGAGGTCAAGTTAGGTATGGGTGTGGTTTTAGGAGGTGTGTGAAAGTGTAGTGTATGAGTGTAGTGTGTGTGTAAGTCAGCCCCTCACTGTACCAGAGCCACCTGCAGGTAGTCCTAAGTGCCAAAGAGTCCTATAGGAACTCATCCTTTAAACTTCCACATTTCGATTTCAACCCTCTAGGTGATTAGGGGTCTATAGTCAAGTTTGTAGAGTTTGCAGGGAGTTAAGAAGTGGTTTGAACTTCTAAGTGGTGGGTCCCAATTCTAGTCCTCTAAGATAGTCAAAGGAAAAGCCTAAGGCTAGATCCTAAGTACTAAAAAGAAGAAGAGAAGACCTCATCAAAAATGAGGTCAACACCTGCCAGATACAGTAATTCTCAGAAAACAAAAGGAGCAAAAAAAAGGAGTGTTCATAAGGAGAAGCTTGAGGTGAGCACAAAATCAAAAATTGGTGCCCCAATTCAGGCATTCAAAATTTTTAAAATGTGCTCCACAAGATATAATAATCCTCAATAAAAAAAATGGATAAAAAAAGAAGAAAAGGAAAATAGGAAATAAAAGAAAAAGGCTCCCTGAGAAGAAGCATGAGGCAAGCATATAATAAAAAATTGGTGTCTTAATCATCCCCTGATTAATAAAACTTGAAAGACTACCTTAAGAAGTTTCCTCCGATATTATGCTTTGAAGAGAGTCAAGTGATTTCATGCCTTTTGGTCGGTCATTAATTTGCTCAGAAATATCTTTGAACAGTGAAAAATATTTTACTCACATGAACATAAATTTTGAAATCTGCTTAGGCCTGGGAAGGAAGAATTAAGGAAATGACCACGTTATTAGCAATTAACAGAAATTCAACTCTGAAGTCTTATCCTGAATCATATCCTTCAGGGCCCAGCAAATACTACTCCAACGTCAGTTCAAAGAACGTCAGAGCAATTTCTCAAAGACAACTTTACCAACCTTTACGGAATCTGCAACAAATTAAGTGACAACTACTGTAAACGAAGCTACAAAGTTCCATCCTCTTCAGCGGTGACGTCCTTAGAAATAACACACCTTTATAGGTACTTGAAAGAATGTGATTCCAATGACACCTTAAAGGGAGTTATTCTCTACACGTACCTTCAGTTGGTGGATGATACCTCAAGAAGTGTTGTACATCGTGATGTTTTAAAGACAGTCTTGTTTTGCGAAGCACCGATGCTGCACTTGTTTAAAACTGGGTCCAAATCCTAAAACAAATGCAACCAAGTAAAACTCAGCAAAGAAACAAAATAAAACTCAACATTTGAGCAAAACAAAAGAACTCTGCACCTTGTGAAGTTTCAAAAATCTCTACACAAGCATTTCGATAAAATTCAGCACTGCATGAACTTCTACAAACATTCTCTCCACTTTACAAAATATTTTCATAATCTCTGCACCCATAAATATCATCAATATCTTCAATCTCTGCATTCATAAATCTCAGCAATATGTTCAATCTCTGCATTCATAAAACTCTGCATTCCCAAATATCAACAAAATCTTTTTGAACCTCCACATAAATACATCTCAGCAAAATTATTCACGGTCTATGCATCCGTAAATTCTCAGTATATTCTCAACATTCGGGATAGGCTTCCGCCTCACTCCCTTCTCAGCAATCTCAAAGACTCAGCACTCAACACTCAGCAATTCTCAGCAATCTCAGCAATCTCAACAATTCTCAGCAATCTCAAAGAATTCTCAGTAATTCTCAGCAATTCTCAGCAATTCTCAGCGATCTCAGCAATTCTCAGCAATTCTCAGCAATTCTCAGCAATTCTCAGCAATTCTCAGCATTCTCAGCAATTCTCAGCATTCTCAGCAATTCACAGCAATTCTCAGCATATTCTCAGCACTCGGGATAGGTTTCCACCTCACTCCCTTCTCAGCATAGTCTCAGCACTCGGGATAGGCTTTCGCTTTACTCTCTCCTCAGCGTATTCTCAGCACTCGGGATAGGCTTTCGCCTTACTCCCTCCTCAGCAGTTCTCTTCATTAGGATAGGCACAATCCTACTCTTTTCTTAGCAATCTTAATATTCAACCCTCTCAGCACAAATTTAAAATTGAAATTGCAATTGAAATTGAAACACTCTGCATTTTGCATAGGCTCAGTCCTATTCTTTCTCAGCATACACGTATGGAGTAGGCTCAGCCTTACATCCTTCTCAGCATACAAATGCATTCTGGTCGGCCTTAGCCCTACTCTTTTCTCCGCATAAAACCAAAATTGAAATTGAAATTGAAATTAAAACTGAAATCAAAATCAAATTGAAATTAAAGTCGAAAGAAAAGCAAAGTAAATCAAATCCAAATTTGAAATTTAAAATTTTAAATATAAAGTTGCAACACTTAAATTAAAAATTCCTCCTCTTGTTTCCCCAGCGGAAACAACTCTCTCTCAATTCTGCATTATGTCCTAAGTATTTTACTTAGGCAGCTTTGTGTTGGTTTATTGATCTTTTCGGTCAACACCAATACGCGCGGTGTGCCTACGCGCGGTGTGCCTGTCCGACGCACCACACCTATTGGGGGTCCATTTGTTGACCTCACTTTTTGTTGAGGTCTAGTCTCTCTTTAGAATAGCCTAGGGTCTAGCCGTAGGACTCTTCTGGTGACTTTCTTAGAAGACTAGTCATGGATCCCTCCCCATAGAAATTTAAAACTCTTCTTGCTTCACTAGGGGTTTTCATATGCTTAAGGCCTGACCTCCACCTTTTGGTAGGAAAAAGGCAAGCATAAGGAATCCTAGGGGAAGTCTCCTATAGGTGGTCAGACCTTAGGATTTTCCCTGAGGGAGGTTTGGACTTCATCACTCACATGCACACATTCCCCCAAACCTTTGGAAACTCATGTAGATGGTTCTTCTCAACTCTTGGCATCAGGTTAGGGTTTGACTAGTACCAATACATAGAGGACCAAATGTGAGTGACCCTTGTTCCATAGCTCAATTAAAACCATCTCATGACATTCATCTCAAACCAAGCTTCAATTTTCCAAAATTTCAAAAATTTGGCCCCTGACCTCCCAAAATACCCTAAATTACCCAAAATTCTTCAAATTCACTAAAATTCCCCAAAACATCATTCCAAGATATTCCTTACCACTCAAATTGACCATCCATGACTAAAAATTCCAAAATTTCCAAAAATACCCTCCCAATACCCTCAAATTACCCAAAATACCCTTTTGGCCAAAAAAATCCAAAAAATCCAAAAAATTCTCAAAAATTTTAAAAAATCCTAAAAATTCTCACTTTCATTTTGTTCAACTACACTATAAGCCAATTTTGTCAATTTAACCCAATTTAAATCAAAAAACCCTAATTTAGCCTATGTAGCCCAAAAGTGCCCAAATCAAACTCAATCTTGACCCAATTGACCAAAATCTTGCCCAATTTCAATTCCAAACTTCAATTAGACATTCACAATATCAATCTAAACCAAATTCAAGCATAATTTGACCCACATTTGAATCCTATTCTACTTGAAATACAAAATCCCCAATTTTGCCTAAATAATCCAAAATCCCCTAAATAAACCCAATGTCAATCAATTCCTCAAAAATTTCAATCCCAAACTCTTTATAACACCTCCTTAAACTGAATTAGATCATCAATTGTCCACAATTTGAGCTCAAGTCTTACCCAAATCCATTTTGGACCAAAACCCCCAATTTTGACCCAAATTGAACACATGTCCTAAATCCACCAAATTGACCCTCTAAAATTTCTCAAAACCATTTCATGTCTTCATGAAAGATCTTCAAGACAACCATATCTACACTATTGTTGAAGTCCTCTGGACCTCATTCCTACTAAAACTCAAGATAACTTGACCCAAATCCAATATGGTCCAAAATAATAAAAAATCCTATCCATACCAAAATTTAACTTCCAAATGAGCTCAAAACCACTTTATGTCTTCTTAAAAGATCTTCATTAAAATCATATGGACAATATTGATCAAGGAACTTGGGCTTCATTCAAGCTCTAACCAAGTTAAGCCAACCCAAACCCAAATGAACCTAATTAAAATCAAACCAAATTAAACCAAAATTAACAAAATTAAACCTCATGGCATCCCTAAAATAAATAAATATATATATATATATATATATATATATATATATATATAATAAACATAATAAAAATGATAAATAAATAAAATAAAATAAAAATATCTCTCCCTCATCTCTCCCTCACCTCTCCCTCACCTCCCCTCACCTCCTCCTTACCTTCACCATATCTCCACCTCACCTCCTCCTTATCTCCCCCACTCCACAAAACCATGAGCCCCCCATAAAAATCCTCTCATAATCCCATTTTACACTCTCTTACACACTTACACACTCACTTCACTCACTTCACCATCCCTCTCCTCATTCCCCCCCAAATCCCTCTCCTAGCCGTGAGCCTCCCTCCTCTCCTTCTTCTTCTTCCAAGCAAGCCACACCCTACCCAAATCCTCCTAGCCGTGAGCTTCAACAAAGGCATCCCCTCTTCAAATTCTTCCATCAACTCCTCCAAAGCTAAGGTAATTTTCTTCCCCTCTCATTTATTCTTTTTTTTTATGGAAATTTTTGTTTCAAAAATCCTTTTTAGATTCCATCTTCATGTTTAGCCTAATATTTCACACCTACATGATTTTTCTTTAAAATACTTCTTCCTTTACAAAGATTTTTAAATTTACATACAAGTCATTTAATTTCTTTTTTTTAAATCTTCATGTATGCTTTTTAAATGTTTCCATGCTTAGGCTGAGGAATTCCTTTTTATGCAAAGTTATTTAGCTATTTAGTTTTTAAATCTTTCCATGTTTAGCCTTAGGATTTCTTTTTCATGCAAATTATCTAATTATTTAGGTTAACTAGTTTAAATATTTACAAATCTACCATCTAATTTTTACTAACTTGAAAAATGAATTTTAAATTTTTAAAAAAATGAATAATACAACAAAAAAAGAAAATGAAATAAAAATAAAACAAAAGAAAATGAAAGGAAAATCTAAAATAATATATAACATTGTAAATAAAATAATAAATAACAAATGGTGATATAATAATATAATAATTGTAAATTTAAATAAACTAAATAATAACTTTACTAAATTCTAAATAAAACAAATATACTAAATTTAAAATAACTATATTAAAATTAACTACTAAAATAACTATACTAAATGTGAATAAAATTTAACCATACTAAATTTAAAAAAATAAAATAACTTTACTAAATTTTAAATAAACTAACTATACTAAATTTTAAATACCTAAAAACATTAAACTTAAAATATAACTATACTAAATAAATGAATCATAATATATACAAGTAAATTTATAATAATTTATAAATAATAAAAATAAGAAAAAAAAAGAGAAAACCGAAAATATAAGAATAATAATAATAATAATTGAAAATAGTTGTAAATTCATTGTAAATAATAAAAATAAGCAAATAAAAATATCATGCCTCTTTAAAATAATGTAAGTGTAAATATATGTGTAAATAATAAATTTAATAGATTATAACTTAATAAAAACAATAATAACTTCAAAATAAATAAAAGAATAATTGAGGAGAGAGAAAGTTTAAAAGCTTTATAATTAAATAAATAATAATATAAATGATAAATAAATGATATAAATAATAAACTTAAATATACATATAATTAATAACAATAATAAATTATATAAGTAATAAACTTAAATATAATAATAAAAATAACAAAACACATAAATAATAAATAACAATATAAACATAAAATGATAACGGATAACAAAATAAACAATAATAAAATAATAAATAATAATAACATACATAATACAATAACATAATGCAACAAAGACAACTTACAACAACAATCCCGACCACAATACAATACCAACACGATAACAATCAAACCTAGTATAGGCCTCCTGAGGCATGATTTATTTTTCCTTTTACAAAGACCCCTAGGAAATCACAACTTGGTGTAAAAAAACAACATAATAAGAATACCCTTATGCTTAGTGAATGCATGGAGTAACCCAAATTTTACCCGATGTCCACACAATCTTCCCAATTCACATTCCAAACTCAAAGTTCCTAGCTCTAAAAACAAACTAAAACCAAAACCAAAATCAAACTAAACCCAAACCAAAAAAAAAAAAAAAACAAATCCAAATATAAACCAAATCCAAACACAAACTCAATCAAATCTTCCACAAATAAAATCACAAAATTTTCACAGCACTCCCATAAGTCCAAATCAAACTACAAATTGCCACCAATCCAAATTCAAATCACACCTAAACCCATCTGCCCCAACCTGCCCCAAACAACTGTGTTCATTAAGCATAAGGGTATAGGTAAGATGAGTTGTTAAGCAACATAATAAGTCTAAATGAGCCCGAGACTTTTCACCGAGTCCGTGAGAGGAAGCATGGACCCGCATCCTTCTCTGACCTTTTGGATACCTCGAAGGTCTGTTAAACTTAATATGTTTGCTTAACGAAACCATCCTCAATTCAATTAACAAAGTTCATTGAAATACAACAAAGAAATTCTCATAGACATCATAGGACTTGGTAGACAACCAGGATCTAAACATAGACATCGTATGATTGAGTAGTTACTGCATGTTAGTCCTATTTCTTCCTGTTTTCTGGCATGCTTTAATTTCTGCAAAATTATAAACACATACATGCAATGCAATACTAAAGTATCAGCTGGGAATGACGAGAAGACCCTACCAGGTATGCTTTTATTTTATTGCAATTTATTTTCCCTGCACTGTACTTTACTTCTCTTGCATGTTAAACAAGAATGTCACTCTGCATGAAAACTGAAAACCTTTAAGATAGTCACAAAACTGAAACCCAAAACTAAATTAAAATCGACACAAGATAAAATTCACCGCCACAACATTCAAAAGATAAAATAACTCAAAATTTAATCACAAACAAAACAACAAAACTACAACTACAACTAAATTAAAACGTCTCATTGGATGATCGGGAATACCTCGGATGATGTAACCCACGTGTTGCTAATGGGATTTCCCATGGTCTAAATGAAAGTGTGGAACTCATTCAGTTGAGTTTAGCAAATTCAACTGGACTAAGTGAATCCGATGAAAATAATGCTGCCGGGATAACAGAACCGTGGGATCTTAATCGGTTCTGTTTAATCAACTTTAAAATTTGTTTTAATTAAAACATTAAAATATTTGGATTTTAAACTTCTCTAAACCAAAACACATCTCTCATCTCTTGATTATCATTTTCCAAAACTGAACCTCTGCAACGAGGTGGAGCACAGAGAGCGACTTCGAGGGCATCACGACCTTCTTCAACGGCAAAACCTGTGTCGACATCAGCTAATCCATTCCTTAGTTTAAATAACAAGCCATAGGACTTCGAGGTAGTCCGCCTAGTGTGACATAAATCCTCACCTGTTCTTTTAGGCCTTTGCACAACTAGGTTGTGTAATATAAGCCCTAACTCGGTTAGGATTCCGAGGTCATCGCCCGATACGGCGTAAATCCTCCCATCTTCTAGGTTATTTGCATAATCGGTTGATTATGTAATTCCTATAATTAATTGGCAAGTTTGAAACTTAAATAAATTCATTTCTAAAATTTAAAGCCCAACATTAGGATAGTCTGGGAGGTCATCGAGGTTCTCCTCGAGGTCTGTGACGTCCCCTACCTCTCTTTCCTTTGACTCTGAAAATAACTGTTCCACATTGCGCCTTTCACCTATTGGATTTCCTACTACCACACTTCGTTGAAAACCCTACCCTTGAATTCATGATGATAGAAACCCTAATCTAAATTGAGTTCTCTCGGGTGAATTCGATCATTTGAGGGGTAATTGACTATAGGGGCTTGCCTCTATAGGGAGCTTTAAAGATCCCAGATAATATAAACCCTATTTAATTCTTTTTGTATTAAATAGGGGAATTTGTCGGTCCACATAAAGGTTCGCAGACCAGAACGGATGTCATGAATTTTGTAGTTTATTTGATCGAGCGATATTGTCAAGTAGGGTGTCTATTCTTCGGAATAGATGTGTTACTTGCAATATGATGCTCGTTTATTTAAACTACTAAACAAATGAGATTTGTTCATTCTCATATCTTCAAATTTAAAATTTTATTTTCAAAACTAATATACTTATACATTAAATTAAAATCTTAAACATTCAGCGGCCGATAGTAATTTCAATCGTTTTGTCATCCACAATGGCATTCAACACTTCGTTAAGCATCTATTTCATTACACAAGCAATAACTAACACAATTCTTACACAAACAACACAAAACATCACTTCTATATATAAAATCCACATTACAACATAAACACTAACATGTTCATCAAATCAAATCAACAACCCTTAGATTTTTAGTGTTGCAAGTACACTACGATAAGCAAACATAAAATCTAAGCACACAAAACAAAATTAAGCATAGTAAATCCAAATGCAAACTACAAAGCAAAGCAAAGCAAATACTAAACACACCAAACAAAACTAAGCAAAACAAAGCAAACACACATTAAGCACAAGTAGAATCCAGTAGTCACTCCTCATCAGTCTCAGTTCTTCCTCTCTGATATCTCCAATAGATTGACGATGCACAAACAAATTATAAAAGGGATGAAATGGGAATTCATTAGATGAATCCTCAGAAATCACAACATTCTTCTTCAACAGATTAATCAGGTCCATTTCAATCCGACTAGTGTGATCAAATTGTTCCTTCATCCTCTAGTCTATGTGATCAAATAAATCAAAAATATTATTAATGGAATTCAAAACATTCTGTACCTCTTTTTCCAACTGCTTGATTTTCTTCAGTATCAATCTGTAACTTTTAGGAAAGTAAGGCTAAATGGGTTGTGAAGTCTGAGTTAGTTGATCAGCAAGAAGATCCATATCACCTTCATCTCCTACTGTTTGGTAGTCATAAATATTAGTTGGATCAATAGGCCTCCAGGGAAGAAGAACCCTTTCCCAACTCTCATACGGAACTTGTGATTGACTAGACAATAGAAATATGGTGGACGTTGTCCAAGCCCATATTTAGGTCTATGAACTATCAATCCCAAAACAGATTTCAAAATTATATTTACAATATCAATCGGCCTTCCAGTTTGAATACAAAAATTTGAAATAACACTTTCCTTGGTTACTTTACTAATATTCAAAGTTGGAAATAACTTCACCAAAATAAAAGAATGCCACTGCTTTAACACCAGATTTAAAGATGCAGAAGGGAAACTAATTTATCTATTGTCTCTTACTTCCCAATCTTCATTTTCATCCATCAAATAACGATAAACTTCATTCATATAGTCTCCTGTTGCATTAAAATTGGAATAGTGGCAGATAGGTACATTCTCAATCATAAAGAGATCATTAATTCTCGCAGGAGTGAATTGCACAAAACTACCTCGCACATAAACAAATCCTTGGTTGATCTCGTGAAATTTGCATAGAATTTATTCACAACCGGAACGACTACGACAACGGTAGTGTAACATAGCACTTCCCAACGCCTTTTCTTTATTTTCTCTTCAACGCTTGCTGTAGGATTATCCAAACCTTGATTAATAAAGCCTCTCTCCTTGATAGTCCTCCTCTTCATCATCACCTTGGTGAATAATCGCTGCACCTCGAAACTGAAAAACTTCCTACGGTTGAAAATGCGAGATCGAGTGGGTTTTATGGAGTAGGAATCCATGGGATGCGAATTGGGAAATGAAGTTCTCATTTTTCTGGTGGTTAGAGATTTAAAATGGAGTTTTGGGGGTTATAAGGAAGAAGATCCCGCTCAAAACTTCCAAAAATCAAATTTTTTAACTCCAATAACCGTCACCAGGATTTGTGCGCCGGCGGCGCTCAATTCTTGAAGTTCAGCATACAGTATGTACTTAGGTGCCAGCAGCGCCAGTGGTAAAAAATTTCACTGAACTTCGTTTGGCCTGAAATATTCCAATATCTCAATTCGATCCAATATTTATCAATTTTTAAAAGTATTTATGAGTGATTTGGATTCCAAAATAACTATATTAAAGCACAACTACAACAAAAAAGAAAATACACCACAAAGATACATATGGGTTGCCTACCATAAAGTGCTTGGTTTAATGTCATCAACCCGACAAACTGTTCAGTTAATCGAGATGACTCAGCATTAAAACCTCTTTGAAGTTAGGTTAAAACCCATCAAAGTAAGGCTTTAATCGATTCCCATTAACCTTGAAAATATTTCCAATATTAGGAAACTTAATATCAACAGCTCCAAAAGAATGAACTTTTACAACTGTAAAAGGTCCCAACCATCTAGACTTGAGCTTTCCAGGAAATAATTTCAATCTTGTGTTGTATAACAAAACTTTTTGTCCATGTTCAAATTTCTTTTTCAATATCTTCTGATCATGCCACAATTTTATTCTCTCTTTATCGACCCTTTCAGTGTGATAAGACGCATTTCTAATTTCTTCCAATTCATTCAATTACATAAATCTCTTCTCTCCAGCATTTTTCAAATTAAAATTCAACTCTTTTATCCCCCAATATGCTTTATGCTCCAATTCAACCGGTAAATGACAAGCCTTACCAAACACTAGTCTATAAGGAGACATTTCAATAGGGGTCTTAAAAGCAGTCCTATAAGCCCATAATGCGTATCTAATTGAGCAGACCAATCTAATTTGTGATTATCCACAGTTTTCTCCAAAATTCTTTTAATTTCACGATTAGACACTTCTGCTAAACCGCTAGTCTGGGGATGATAAGTAGTAGAGATTCTATGAATAATATTATATTTCTCAATCAATCTCTTAAATTGATTATTCCCAAAATGGGATCCACCATCAGTTATAATCACTCTCGAAATTCCATATCTCGCAAATATATTTTTCTTTAAAAATTTTGAAACACTCTAAGCATTACATCTAGGTAAAGCAATAACTTCAATTCATTTCGATACATAATCAACTGCAACAAGTATATATAAATTCCCAAATGAAAGAGTAAATGGTCCCATAAAATCTAATCCCCATAGATAAAAAATTTCAACTTCCAAATTTTAGTTTAGAGGCAGTTCATTTCTTCTAGAGATATTACCTACTCTCTGACATCAATCACATGATTTAATATATTTGTATAAATCCTTAAAAAGAGTAGGCCAATAAAATCTAAATTGTAAAATCTTAAAAGTAAATTTATTAACACCGAAATGACCTCTAAATTCAGAATCATGACATCGTTGAATAATTAAATTAGTTTCTTCCTGTGGCACACATCTCCTAATAATCATATCCTTACACTGTTTATATAGATAGGGCTCATCCCAAAAATAAAATCTTGCATCATATTTAAAATTCTTTTGTTGTTTCCTTGTTAAATCAAGTGGTACAATATCACTCACAATATAATTCACAGTATCAGCATGCCAAGACAAATTTCTTCCCAGAATAGTATAAAGTTGTTCATCTGGGAAAGTTTCTGTGACTTCCTTCTTAAATTCAGATAATTTATAATATTCTAATCTCGACAAATGATTAGCTATTTGGTTATCAGATCCCTTCAGATCAACTATCATAAAATCAAATTCTTGCAGAAGAAGTATCCATCTAATTAATCTAGGTTTGACATCCTTCTTTTGCATTAAATATTTGATAGCTGAATGGTCTGTATGCACAAAATTTTTAGCTCCAATTAATTAAGTCCTAAATTTTTCAAAAGCAAATACAATAGTTAATAACTCTCTTTCAGTAGTGCTATAATTAATCTAAGCTTCATTAGAGTTTTACTAGCATATTAAATAACTTTGAAAACTTTATCATGCCTTTGCCCGAATGCTACTCTGACTCCATAATCACTAGCATCACACATAAGTTCAAATGGTTTCTCCCAATTAGGTGAAATAATTATAGGTGTTGTGATTAATTTTTCTTTCAATAATTCAAAAGAACACAAACATTCATCATTAAAATCAAATTTTCTATCATTTTCTAGAAGTCGGCGCAAAGGTTTGGTAATTTTAGAAAAATCTTTAATATATCGCCTATAAAATCCAGCGTGTCCTAAGAAACTCCTCACCTCTCTCACGGTAGTGGGTGATGGCAATCTCTTAATCACTCAAATTTTAGCAGGGTCGACCTCCATACCAAATTCAGAAATTTTATGCCCAAGCACAATTCTTTCTACAACCATAAATTGACAATTCTCCCAATTCAAAACTAAATTTATTCTCTTGCAAAGCTCTAAAACTTTTGCTAAGTTTTCCAAACAAATTTCAAATGAAGTCCTGAATACAGACAAATCATCCATGAAAACTTTTATTCCATTATCTATCATATTGCTGAAGATAGATATCATACATCTCTGAAACGTTGCAGGTGCATTACACAGTCCAAAAGACATTCTTTGAAAAGCAAAGGTTTCATAAGGGCTAGTAAATGTTATATTTTCTTGATCCTCAGGAGTAATAGGTATTTAATGATAACCAGTATATCCCTCTATAAATCAGTAGTACTTGTGATTTGCTGGGGAATTGTCTAAGTATGAAAGTGACCAAGGCCGATCACAAAGCTTGGAGGCTGGAAGTAATGGCTGGCCTGGTGAGGGGGCTTTTGTTGGGGAACTTCTCCTCTTGGTCTGGTGAAGGTGTAGGACCAATCAATTTGGAGTTTAGCTCACTGTGGTGAAGTGTCCTGTTTTTTGGGTGGATTTTCAACTCAGAAATTGAGCTCTATTAATGGGGATTAGGGCAAAGGAACACTGGGGATCAACTGCTCTAGGTTAGGAGAAGGTCCTAGAGCAATTTTGGCAGAGTTTCCTTAAGGTCTGGTTTTTTTTTTCTTTGGTCGAGAGGTGGTGGTGTTTAAATAAGAATGGCTAGAGGGCTTCCCATGGGGGTTTAAAGGCTTGGATCAGCTGCTCAGGGGAGGAGAAGAAGAGCTCTAGTGGCCATTGGGGTTGGGACAGAACAGCAGGTGAGTTTTGAATTTTTTGGCTCACATGAAGCGCTGGGCCATGAGGTTTTCCGGCGGCTGTGGTGGCTGGCCGGCCAGGGTCAGGTCATCATCTTGACTAGTGGGGTCAGGGCTGGGAGTTGGTGAACTCAATTGGATTTGGACATGTGTAAAGTGGTTTGATTTAAATGGTATGGGGAAAGGGCTATTTTAGGCTTGGTTTGGTAAACTCATGCAAATGGGTTGGGTGCACCCTCCCATGACCTGTTTTTGGGCTTAGGGTATCATTTGGGTCAGCTGAATTGGAGTGGTGAAGTCTCCATCCATGGTGAGGTGGCTAAGTATGGTTTAGAGTGTGACATGAATATGGTTAAAAGGGCTTAATGAAAGATTAGGAAAGGGTCCCCTCTTCTTGCGATTAATGGCTTGGTGAGGTGGAAAGTGGCTTCCATGGCTTCCATGTGGCTTGTACATGGCTCAATGACTCACATTTGGCTTGGAAAAAGTTTGTTCAATTTCATAAAAATGGATTTTAAGGATTTTGGATATTTTGGTGGAAATTATGATGAAGCTTGATTTGGAATGGTTTAATGATGGTTTTGAAACTTAGGGGTGATTTTGATTAAATGGATGATGGAGAGAAATGTCATGTGGGCTTTGGAATGAAAACTTGGGCTTTTGAAATGGTCTTGGATGGGCCTTTAAAGTGGTTTAAGGAAGTGGGCTTTTGGATTTTAAAATGGGCTTTTGGATGGAAATTTTGTTAAGGACCATGTCAAATAAATGTTGCCATTGGATTAGGCATGTGTCATGAGTGGTTTGGAACAAGTTTAAAGTGATTTTGAATTGAATTGGGTTTAATGTGGGGTCTTTTGGTAAAGGGGCCAAGGTGGGCCAAATTGGGCTAACTTGGGTTAAGGTTGGGCTAAAGTGTAATTTGATGTGAAATTAATGTTTATAAATGTTCATGGGAGTGTCACAAAGATTTTTTCAACTTTGGTTGGGCTTTGATTTTTGGATTTGGGCCAATTTGGTTTAGGTTTGGGCTTAGGTCAATTTAAGGGATTTTGGTTTTGGGTTAGGTTTGGGTGGAGTTTAGGTCCAAATTTTGGGCAAATCAAGTTAGTATTTTGTTTATGGGGATGTTAGGAAGGCTTTAGAAAAGATTTTGGGCCAATTGGGGTTGAATTGGGTTGGTTTGGGCTAGGTTTAGGTCATGGGCCAAAATTGGGCCTTAGGCCTCAAATTAAAATTGGGCTGAAATGGCAATTAAATTGGACTTAGATTTGGTCTAAATTTATATTGGGAATATTGAATTGAAGTTTAGAATTGAATTGGACTAGAATTGGGGTCAATTGGGGTGGTTTGGTTTGACATTAGGTTCACTTGGGTTAAAAATGGGTCAAATTGGGGGTTTTAGTAAAAGTGGGGTAAATTAGAAAAATTGGCCCATGGTGTAGTTGAACAAAATGAAATTAGGAATATTTGGGATTTTCTGAAATTTTTTGGGAATTTTTAGAATTTTTTGGATTTTTGGGCTAAGAAGGGCATTTTGGGTATTTGGAGGGTATTGGGGGGTACTTTTGGAATTTTTGGTATTTTTGGCTATGGATGATCAATTTGAGTGGGGGGAAATGTTTAGGACTGATTTTGAGAAATTTTGGGTAATTTAGGTAATTTTGCAAATTTTGGGTAGCTCCAAGGGCATTTGGTAGGTTTGGTGGGTCCGGGACCTCGGGGGTCAAAAATTGAAATTTTGAAAAAAGAAGATTGATTAAATTTAAGTAAAATGGAATCACTTTGGTTAAGCCATGAAGCCACATTAAGCCCATATGAGCCATGAGAGGACTCTTTTGGGGGCATTCACTACGTTGTTCCTAACCCTTCTAGCCAGGGGCTTAGGGGTTAAGGTCCATCCATATGAATTTCCTACATGAGTCAGGAAGTCAAGTTGGGTGAGAGTGTGGTTTTAGGACTTGGAATGTGTGTGATAGTGTAGTGTATGTGCAAGTCAACCCTCACTAGACCAGGCCACCCACGGTACTCCTAAGGCCAAAAAGTCATATAGGGAACTCATCCTTTAAACCTCCACATTTGATTTCAACCCTCTAGGTGATTAGGGGTCTACAATCAAGCTTGTGGGGCTTGCAAGGAGTTAAGAAGTAGTTTGAATTTCTAAAGGGTGGGTTCCATTTCTATTCCTCTAAGATTAGTCAAAGGAAAAGCCAAGTCTAGATCCTAAGTACTAAGGAGTGAGAAAAGAAGAGACCTCATCAAAAATGAGGTCAACAAATGGACCCTCAATAGGTGTGGTGTGCTGACGGAGCACACCGTGCGTATTGGCGTTGACCGAAGAGATCAACAAAACTAACACAGATGTCTAAGTGACACACTTAGAACAAAGTAGAAGAATTTCCGCTGGGGAGTATCAGGTATATTTCCAAGACTGGAGATTCCTGAACTCTCGCTGGGGAATGGAAAAGGAGATGAACTCCCAATCACAAGATCTGGGGAATTCGATTAAGATTTCAGTTTACTTTTAAATTTCAAGTTTCAATGTGTGAGTTCAGATTTCGATTTGTTCTGAGTCTCAATTTCGATTGAAGTTTAATTTAAAATCGATTAAAGGAAATTTTGAATTTGAAATTTGGATTTGAAATGAGAATTGAAACCTGGGTTTCAACCTCGGGATTGCGAAGAGAACTGGAATTTAGGTACCAGCCTCGGAGTAAGAATCAGAATTTAAGTATCGATGTAAAAAGGATGAGAATCATAATTTAGGTACTGATCTCGAGAGAGTGAGATTTGAAATTTAAGTATCAAACCTGAAAGAGAATCGAAATTTAGGTATCGATCTCGGATGAGAGTCGAAATTTAGGTTCTGATCTAGAAATGAGAGTCGAAATTTAGGTACCAACCTCGAAGGAAGAGAACTGGAATTTAGGTACCACTATTGGAATTTAGAATTGAAATTTAGGTATCAATTCGAAAGAGAATCGGAATTTAGGTATCGATCTCGAATGAGAGTCAGAATTTAGGAACCGACCTCGAAGGAAGAGAACTGGAATTTAGGTACCAGTCTCGGAATTTAGAATTGCAATTTAGGTATCAATTCGAAAGAGAATCAAAATTTAGGTATCGATCTCAAATGAGGCTCGAAATTTAGGTACCGACCTCGAAGGAAGAGAACTGGAATTTAGGTACCAGTCTCGAAAGTTGAGAATTGAAATTTAGGTATCAATTCGAAAGAGAATCAAAATTTAGGTATCGATCTCGAATGAGAGTCAGAATTTAGGTACCAACCTCGAAGGAAGAGAACTGGAATTTAGGTACCAGTCTCAGAAATTTAGAATTGAAATTAAGGTATCAATTCAAAAGAGAATCGAAATTTAAGTATCGATCTCGAATGAGAGTCGGAATTTAGGTACCGACCTCGAAGGAAGAGAACTGAAATTTAGGTACCAGTCTCAGAATTTAGAATTGAAATTTAGGTATCAATTCGAAAGAGAATCGAAATTTAGGTATCGATCTCAAATGAGAGTCAGAATTTAGGTACCAACATCGAAGGAAGAGAACTGGAATTTAGGTACCAGTCTTGGAAGTTGAGAATTGAAATTTAGGTATCAATTCGAAAGAGAATTGAAATATAGGTATCGATCTCAAATGAGAGTCAGAATTTAGGTACCGACCTCGAAGGAAGAGAACTGGAATTTAGGTACCAGTCTCGTAAGTTTAGAATTGAAATTTAGGTATCAATTCGAAAGAGAATCGAAATTTAAGTATCGATATCGAATGATGAGAATCAGAATTTAGGTACTGATCTCAGAATGAGAACTGGAATTTAGGTACCAGTCTCGAGAGTTGAGAATTGAAATTTAGGTATCAATTCGAAAGAGAATCGAAATTTAGTTATCGATCTCGAATGAGAGTCAGAATTTAGGTACTGACCTCGAAAGAAGAGAACTGGAATTTAGGTACCAGTCTCAGAAATTTTGTGAGAAATGGAAACTGGTTCAAATCTCGAGGATTTATCTGTATGAAGAGGGACTCAATCCCATGCCATCAGAACCAAATCGAACAAAGTTCATGGCTTCGTGTCAATAGAACTAGTCGATCCTCCAAGACACAACGAAGAAGAGAATTGAAAGGAGCTGGTAAGTGTACCAAGCTGAAAAGACTTGACTTAGCAATAAGTCGAGGAAAATATTCAAATTTCAAAAGAGCTTCAAACAAATTTCGATTGAGGAAAGAACTGAAAGGTTCAAATCAGAGGATTCAGATCGGAATTCAATTTGATATTTAGATTCGTTTTGTTTGTCCATTAACAATCCCATTTTTTTATTTTTTTGTTGTTTATTTAGTGTTCATGTGAATTTGAAGTTCATTTTACTATTTAGATTTTTAGGAAAAATTCTCATTTATTTTCTTTTCTGTTCTGTTCGTTCAAAGTTCATTTAACTCTAATGGCGTTTCCCAGTCAATCTGCACAAAAAGAGGTGAAGGCAAAATATGACGTAGTCGTTTTCATTCCAACTTGCTGAAAGTACATCATACAACTTGATCTAGTCATGATGACATTTTTTTCAGAAATTTAATATCTTATACAATCCATGTAAATCCAAAACGGATTGTGTAAGATTCTTGTTGATCCATCCAAAAGCGTCTGTCAAAAATCCATGTCTGAAAAGTAAGAAACCTGGACAATAACATCCCCTTCCAAGCCACCCTTGGCAGGAATGTCGCATGGATGTGTATTAGAGGTGTGCTATTTCCCATGTAATACACTGCTTGTAGGGCCGGAGACTCTCCAATTCTGGATCTAGCTGAAAGTGATAAGGCATTTTTCTGTCGTCCATTCTTCTAAAAGTAACTGAGATCCATTCCACAGGCACTCCTGGATCGCAATGCTTCGCAACGTCTGCTTCGTTTCCTTTTAACACCAGGATGGAACCTACCGGTAGTGGTATCTTCACCGGCCCTCAGAACTCACCGGGGCTTGCAATCTAGAGGTTAGATCCGAACATGATGTTGCACTGGTTGACGAATGATACTGTGCAGAAGGGTCTAACAAAGTCATGATGGTCTATATGCGAAGGTATGCAGTCGCCTTCCTTGTAGATGTTGATAATGCAGCTGTTGGGTATGCAATCTGCAGGCAATATCCTCCATGTTATCATCCTTTTCACCATTCTCTTGATGACTCTTGGCATTGGATCCACCTCACTGCGACGGAGTATCCCTGGTGGATTTCCTTTCCTGTCTGTGGTAAAATTGTAACAATATCCACATTGGATTGTAACTCTTCCCTTTCCTGACATCCATCTTCGGGGTTCTGAATATGTTTTTTCTCTCAGGCGGCCAGCTCGGCCCATTTTCTATAATTCGAGGATGCAGTCTACAATTTGTTGTTACTCATAATCTGAGAAAACATCTGTATGCAGCTCGAGGCCTTCCAAGATGTTGACCCTCTCGTTTCCAATTCTTTCAAAGTATTTGAAGGTTTTCTTCTCAACTAATTGCATTTTCTCCAGCTCGTATTCCAGGATTATTTAAAGTCCTCGGTGTCTAGTAACATACTGCGGGATGTATGGCTCAACCCCAACACACTATTCTACATGTCTCGGCTCCTCGAGGCTAGTCTCTGTAGGGACATCCTTCGGGGTTGCTTTCGCAACAAGACTCTTCAGATATGGTACATCTGCTCGGCGTCGAGGTAACACCTCTATTTCTGCTTTTCTTGGTATTTCTCTTATCTGTTTCGATTTTCTTGGAATTGACTTTCTTCTTTTCGGTTCCCGACGAACCGGTCTCCTCGGAGCACTTGCACTAACCAGCATCCACCGTCCGTTCATGTTGATCTTCCGCTAACTTTGTCGCATTTTGCGAATGCGACGATTCTTATTTCTTCACTCGGGTAGCAGTGAGAGTAGCTCTCCTTACCCCTTGAATTTCTGCAGGTGCGGTGCTGACAAGCCTACCCTCTGCTGTGGCAACGACGGACTTAATTTTCCTATCTTCTCCGGTTGCATGAGCTGCATTTGCTTTTCTTTTCTTGTTGCTGGATTGGTGGCTCGGGCCACCCATTTTCATCACCGTCCGGTCGTGAAGTTCTTCTCGATCAACCGGGATCCAATCATTTTCTTCGTATTGTAAGTCGGCTGGTGTGAAGTCTGAGTCAATCTCTATCACTGCTCCATCCCTCACCCTCATTTCAACAAGTGCTAGACTCACACCATTTCTAAAGTTTAGAACCAACCGCCCGTTCGACATTTCCCTGTGAAAAAACAAAGAAAGGATCAGGGGCTGTACTAAGAACAAGAACAATAAGAAAAATACTTAAAAAAAATTCTTATTCACTTCTTTTAAATTTAAAGGAAGTAGGAAGAGATGAGAAAATATCAGGAATGAATGGATTTAAAAGGAAAGATTGACATTTTATTATTATGATTTCCCATGTTTTCTTTTTAACATTTTCGTTGATGAGATTTTTTTATCATCCATTTTATTTTGTTTTAGGTTCAGACCCTGTCACAAAGTGATCACTTCACTGGTGTTTCTAGGGATAAGATTCTATTTTAGAGGTCACCCTTTGAAACATCAGTTCGCGTAATACTTCTTTAAATACCGTCCATTAATTGGAAGCATGGGTCGTTCTCCACGGCAATTCACCAGTTGGTAGGAACCTCCTGAGTAGACTGTCTCGACCACGCACGGCCCTTCCCATGTTGGTTCAAATTTACCTCTTATCTTGCTATGTGCAAGAATAGGTCTTCTGAGAACAAGAACTAAGTCACCAACTTTGAAAGTTCTTGGGCGGACTAGTTTATCATGGGCCTGAATCATCTTGGCTTGATACAGTTCCAAATTCTGCTGTGCGTAAAGCCTTTTCCTTTCCAAGCTTTCCAATTCTTCCAGTCGTAGTCTGGCATTTTCTTCTGTGGTGATCTTTTCTACAACTGCAATTTGGAGTGACGGAAGCTAAACTTTCAGGTGGCAAGACGGCCTCAGACACGTACACTAAAGCGTAAGGCATAGACTGGGTAGGAGTTCTAAAAGTCATCCTGTAGGCCCATAAGGCTTCTAACAACTTCTCGTGCCAATTTCTCTTGTTGTCGTCCAAAGTTTTCTTTAGGATCTGAACGAGAGTTTTATTAAAAGCCTCGGCCAAGCCATTCACTCTTGGGTAGTAGATTGTTGAGTATCGCCAATCGATCCCGTGTCTTCTGATAAAATTGTTGATCTTTGTACTTTTGAATGCAGACCCATTATCTGAAATGATCCTGCGCGGTACCCCAAAACGGTAAACGACTTGATTCTTGAAAAATTGTAGCACGTGGCGTGCCTTCACTTCTCTGAGTGGTATAGCTTCTACCCATTTAGAAAAGTAGTCTGTAGCTGTAAGGATGAAGCGATGTATTCTTGAAGAAGGCGGTTCTATCGGACCCACTATATATGTGCCCCAACACTCAAATGACCACGACGCGATTGTCGGAGGCAACACATTTGGAGGTTGGTGTAGAACCACTCCATGCACTTGGCACTGGTGACAACTTTTGGCAACTTTCATACAGTCGGTCATCATCGAGGGCCAGTAGTACCCAAGTCGTTTAATCTTCATTTTTATTTTCGGACCCGACTGATGAGCGCCATAAAGTCCTGAATGTACTTCATTAACAATTTCACGAGCCTCGGACCCGCTCAGGCATCTTAGCCACATCTGATCAAAAGACCTTCTGTACAATGTATTGTTTATTAATATGTAAGACAGAGTTCTTTTCTTGATTTGATGGGCTAATGACTTATCGTTCGGTAGGTTTCTCGTCCGCAAGTAGTCTATTAATGGCCGCCACCAATCTTCCGTATTTTCTCGTCACTCGCTGCAATTGTTTCTTCTGCTCTTTCGATTTGTGTATTGTATCCATGTCGAGCCGTGATAGGACCCGTCGTCCTCGAACCGACACTTCAATCGATTCATCCCGCAACGGTGCAAATTCCTTTGCAAGGCGGGCTAGCGCATCGACGAGAACATTTTCTTTTCTGGGAATCTTGTAGATTGTTACGTTTAGAATTTGTTCCAACAATTTCATGGTGTACTGAAAGTACTGCTCGAGTCTTGGCTTTAAAATTTTGTACTGTCTGACGACCTGTTGAATGATCAACTGAGAATTTCTGTAGATGTTGATGTCCGTTATTCCCATCTGAATGGTTAATTCCAAACTGGTTATAAGGGCTTCATATTCTGCCTCGTTGTTTATACATGGTTCTGTTAAGTGGTAGGAGTATTTTAACATCTCCTGCTCCGGTGTTATAAAGATTAGTCTGATTCCTGCCTTACCGTGCACTATCGTCTGCAATTCTTTTTCTTCTATGCTGAGGACACACCTGTCGGCATATTTTAGGTTGCGTGTTTTATTTTGAAAATGGGGTCGCCTAACAGAAGTTGTCGGCGAATTTTTAATTTAATTTAAATAAATAATTTTCAAAAGTAATATTTGATTTTAAAAATAATTTTAAATTTGAAGGTTTTAAGATATGAGATTAAACCGGTCTCACATCCCAAATAGTTTATATAAACGAGCACCACACCACAAACCGTGTATCTATCCCTAAGGATAGACACACTGCTTGACGGTGGGGCTCGATTAAATAAACTAGAAGGTTCGTGACATCCGTTTGGTCCGCAAACCAATTTTATAAGCCGACAAATTCCCCGCTTAATATGAAAGCATTAAACGAGGTTTATATTACTCGGGTTCTTTAAAATTCCCTATAAGGGCAAGCCCCTATAGCTTAATTACATTTTAAGTGATGGGAATCACCTAAGAAAACTCTCGATAATAATCAATAATTCTCGCTCTCAAGGATTTCGAAGTTTAAGTTTTCAAGGGATTGAATTTTGGAATTTCAATAGGGAATGGATCAAATTTGGAACATTTTATTTTGAGAATTCAAAGGAAGAAAAGTAGGAGAAATTACAGATTCGAAGCGAACTTCAGTAATCCCCCGACTATCCTATTGTTTGGCTTGGATTTAAGAAAGTCCTAATGTTTATTTAAATTTTTTGATTTTGCCAATTTTAATTAATTTGGACTTACATTTGTATGACATAATCATACAAATAGCCTTGAAGATGTGAGGGTTTATGTAGTATCGGACGACTACCTCGGAATCCTAAAACTGGTTAGGGCTTAATTTGCAGTGCAAATGCCTAACGAAGAGTTGAGGATTTATGTTGCACTAGGCAAACTACCTCGATGTCCTATGGCTTTGTTGTTTAATTCTAGGAAAGTTTTGCTTGATGTAGATTCAGGTTTTCGTCGATGACGATGGCCGTGTCGCCCACCATGCTCCGAGCTCCTTGTTGTTGCAGTTGTTTTAGTTTTAGAAATTATAAATCGGGGATGAGAAAAGTGTTTTGGTTTAGAGCAAATCTTAATTTCCAAGTATTTTTTTATGTTTTAATTAAAACAAATCTTAAAGTTGATTATAACGACACCGGTTAAGATCCCACGGTTCCATCCTTCCGCATCATTATTTTTATCGGATTCACTTAGTCCAAATGAATTTGCTAAACTCAACCGAATGAGTTCCACACTTTCATTTAGACCGTGGGAAATCCCGTTAGCAATACGTAGGTTACATCATCCGAGGTATTCCCGCTCATCCAACAGGACGTTTTAATTTAATTGTAATTGTAATTTTGTGTTCTGTTTGTGATTAAATTTTGAGTTGTTTTAAATTTTGAAATGTTGTGGCGGTGAATTTTATCTTGCAATGACTTTTAACTTAATTTGGTTTCAGTTTTAGGGTCTATCCTAAAGGTGTGGGTTTTCATGCAACTGTTGTTTATCATGCAAGAAAAGTAAGTGCGATGCGATTAATGAAAATGCAATAATGTAAATTGCAAGAAAGTAAATTGCAATAATATAACAGCATACCTGGAGGGTCTTCCTGTCATCCCAAGCTGCACTTAAAACACAATTAGAATATTTAAGCAAGTTCCTAGGTAAAGCTAAGGGAAGGGTTATGGTTTTCTTCCAAAGTCCTAATCCTATAGCTAGTCATTTCCTATGACGTCTGAGTCTTCAGTGTTTTGGTTTGAGGACGATTTTCTTCATCAAAGAATAATTAAGTTCAATTGTTCTTATGAACATCCTATCATATCGAGGAAGTGCTTAAGACAAATCTTAAACATCTTTTCAATGTTTCTAGGATTGTTTTTAGTCCAAATGAATTTAATTATACAAATGAATTAATCGTCTGGAATTCAAGTTTTGTTGTTATCTTGCTCGATGAACTAGGACATTCGAATATCATATAAGTGAAGTAACATTTCATTTAATGTCCTATTTAGGAGTTATGATAACTAAAACTTTGAGGGTAAATTGGTGTTCAAATGGTTTGTGATTTAGTTTAATTTCCATTAATGAGTTTAAATTTGGAATAGTTGTTCAAGTTATTTTAGATTTATTTTGAATTCTTTATGTCTTTGGTGATGTTATATCTAATTTAATTTAATTTAATTTAATTGAGTTTTAATTTAATTTAATTCAATTGAGTTTGATTTGATGTTAAATTAATTTAATTTGATTTGATTTAATTTTAATTCAATTTGATTTAATTTAATTTAATTTAATTTTAATTTAATTTAATTTAATTTAATTATTTAATTTAATTTAATTTATTTAATTTAATTTAATTTAAATTTAATTTAATTTTATTTAATTTAATTTAATTTTAATTTAATTTAATTTAATTTAATTTAATTTATTTAATTTAATTTAATTTTAATTTAATTTAATTTAATTTAATTTAATTTAATTATTTAATTTAATTTAATTTATTTAATTTAATTTAATTTTAATTTAATTTAATTTAATTTAATTAATTTAATTTAATTTAATTATTTAATTTATTTAATTTAATTTAATTTTTAATTTTAATTGAAATTTTTAAAAGGGTTTAATAATTAAGTCTTTTAATATTTTAAATTTGAGTTATCATTTTAATTAAGAATTGAATATTAATGAGATAATTAATTTAGGGATTTTTTAAATTAAAGAATAAATCTCTTCCTAATAATATCCCTATTTTAATAATTCCAATTTTATTATTCTTCCAAATTTAATCCATTATTTAATTAAAGTTTAATCATTTTAAAATTGCTTAATAGGTTTCTACCCTTTAATTATTTAAATTTCAATCATCCAAATTAGATTAGGATCAAATATTTTACTTGTTAATTTTTTTATTAAACCTAAAGTTTTAATTAAGGATTAAAATTTTAATTACTATTTTACCCTTTAAACTTAATAATTTCATAACTCACTAAATTGAACTCAAATGAACTTGAAATTTTTATGTGACTTCACTCATGTGTCAATAAAGACATGAGAGGAGAAAATGTGATTTTTCTGTATTTAATTTATTTATATAATTATTTTTGGTAGAAAATAGAGATTTTCAAGGAAAATTTAATAACATGACCAAGGGAAAGTTTCTGTTCTTAAGAAAATTAGGAGACATTCCTAATGACCAGAGGACCACTTGGACCAATTTTGGTGATTTTTTGAATTATATTATTTTTATTATAATTATTTTAAGTTTTGGAGTGTTAATTAATTTAAAAATAAAATAAATGTTGAAAAATGGATTTTATAATTTTCAAAAATCTCTCTGATATCAAGGAAACCAGAGAAGCAAAATTTGTAATTTTCTGATTTTTCTATGATTTATTATAATTATTTTAGTGAAAATGCTAGAAAATACATTTTTTTAATTTTTAAAATTACCCTAGGGCTTTAAAATTTAATATCTCACTAAATAAACCTAATAAAAATGTGGGATTTGTTCCTAAGTGATTAAAATTCAAAATGTGACATTTTGGTGAATTTTATTATTTTTGTGATTTTTATTATTTTTTAATTATTAAAAATATTAAAATATTATTAAAAATCAACTTTTTTAGAAGATTGAAATTTTAATTTTCTTAGGTTCCCCCGATATCGAGAGGCTCCAAAACCAATTTGGTGAATTTTTGAAAGGTATTTTAAAAGTTATAAATTTTTAAAGTTTAAAATGGCTAAGTGGCTTAATCAACCCAATTAGTGGGGCTAACCAAGTCCAATCGACCTCAAACTTTTATGGTGGATTCCTCTCGATCCTAAAGGTCAGTGGAGAATTGATCTCAAGTCAATTTGATGCCTGGTTAACTCTAATTAAATAAAGACCTATTTTGGGTGTTTAAGCCAATTAGGGTTGTTTTAAATGAACTAAGTCAAAACCTATTTTTCCTAAGGTTCTCTGGTCATAAGAAACATCAATAAAATTTCCTAGAATTTATTTCACAACATGCTATTTATTGGAATTAAAATACTCAAAACAGTAACATGAACTTGAAAAATCAATAACTCTTCATAGGGATGACCTCTGACTTTGGAAAATTCAGGGAATGTTCCCAAATTCAGAGGCTTCAAAAGCCCTATGGTCTCATGCCATGGTTAATTGTATGCATGCATGGAGAATTAAAATAATGCAGAGAGTAAATAAATTATAAAAAATAAAATACTTGATGAAATTAAATGATTTCTTTTCCACATTATTCTCCTCTCGTTCACCGAGCAAGAGGGTATTTTTATTTTATTTTTCCGATTTTTCTACACAGGGATATGAATTTTTGAAGTTTAGGGAATTAAATAAATAGAAAAAACCCTAATTTTCTATTTATCCACGCGGCGCCGCGTCAACCTCGGCAGCTCCGAACGCACACGCGTCGCGCTCCCATTCGACGCCACCACCTGAGTCGGCAGCCGGGCCCCGCGGTTCTCGTACCGTCTCCTGGTCCGACGCCATCTGAGCCGTTCGTCCGCGCGTGTATTGAATGGACGACATCCGTTCATCGTCCCCGAGCGTCCTCACCCGAGAGCCGTCCACACTAAATCCCTTAGATCTCACTCGATACTCAATGGATTTTTATATTCTTATGCTTCTATGGATTCGTCTCTGAAGAGACGAACACATCTATACGGTTAACATGCATCGAAACTAAGGCATTTGAAATGGAGAATCTCCGAAGCTCGGGATGAAGAATTAGCTCATACCTTTGCTCGCAGAAGTGTGGCTTCAATCCGAGAGTTGTTGCACCTTCGATTGGATCCTAAGCAAGCTCCGCATGAAGTCTCCGGTTTGGGTGAATTGTCTAGGTTGGATTTCGACCAAGCCCGATCACAAAGCTTGGAGGCTGGAGCAACTGGGTGGCCTGGAGATGGGGCTTTTACTGGTGGACACCTTCCCTTGGTCTGGTGAAGGTGTAGAACCAATCAATTTGAGGATTGGTCCACTGTGGAGAAGTGTCCCGGTTTTGGGTGGAATTTCAACTCTGAAATTAAGCTCACAGAGAAGAAATGACAGGGGGATCTCACTGGGGATCAAGTGCTCTGTGTATGGGGAGGAGTCTGGAACAATTTTGGCAGAGTTTTGGCAAGGTTTGTGCTCAGCTCCTCTCATGGCCGAGAGAGGTGGAGTTTAAATAGGAGAGGGCGGAGGGCCTCCTGTGGAGAGTTAGGGCTTGGGATCACCGCTCTTGGCAAGAGAAGAACATGCCTACAATGGCCACTGGGGATGGGGCAGCCAGCAGGTGAGAATTTCAAAGTCGACTCACATGTGAGCTTTCGGCCATGGTGTTTTCCGGCGGCCTGGTGGCCGGCCGGCCGTGCATGGGTCACCCTCAAGGTCGGTGGGTCGTGGCCGGGCTTGGTGCAAGCAATCGGCCATTGCCATGTGTAAAGGCTTTGATTCAAAGTAGAATGGGGCATGGCTAGTTTTGAGTCTAAATGGGTCAATCCACCCATTTGGGCTTGGTGCACCCTTCAAGGTGGCTTTGGATGCCGTGGGGATCAAAGAGATCACTGGTTTGGCATGGAGAAGTCTCCATCCAAATATATTTGGATTAAATTTAAGTTTAGTGTGAAACATGATTAAGGCTAATGAGCTTTAGGGATTAAGGAAAGCCCCCCTCTTCTTACCTAATATGGCATGGTGGAGTGTCCAAAGCTCTCATGGCTCACATGTGGCTCATGCATGGCTTCATGACTCACCTTTGGCTTGGCAAAAAGTTTGCGTCAATTTCATAAAAAGGATTTTAAGGATTTTGGATAATTTGGTGGAAATTTGGATGAAGCTTGATTTGGAATAATTTGATGGTGAATTTAGGACTTAGGTAATGGATTTAATTAAGTGGATGACAAATGGAGATGTCATGTGGGCTTTAGGGTAGATTTTGGGCCTTTGGATGTGGTGAAGTGGGCTTTTAGGAAAGTTTAAGGGAAATGGGCTTTTGATTTTAGGATGGGTATTTGGATAAAAATTTTGTGAAGAACTTTGTCAAATAAATGTCATAATTGGTTTAGGGATGTTCTATGAAGGGCTTGGAATTAATTTGATGTGATTTGGAGTCGAATTGGTTCGAATTTCGGTTTATTTGTAAGTGGGCCTATGTAGGTCCAAGTGGGCCAAGTTGGGCTAATGTTAGGCTAGAGTCGAAATTGATGTAAAATCAATGTTGAGAAATGTTTATGGGGGTGTTTCAAAGAGGTTTTGGCTTTGGTTGGGCTTTGATTTTGGGGTTTGGGCTCATTTGGGTTAGGTTTGGGTTTAGGTCAAAAATGGGCCTTTCAACCTTGGGTTGAGTTTGAGTGGGGTTTGGGTCTAAATTTTGGGCAAATAATGTTAGTATTTTGTTTGTGGGAATGTTAAGGAAGATTTAGAAAAGATTTGGGGTTAATTGGAATTGAGTTGGGTGAGTTTGGGTTAGGTTTAGGTCATGGGTCCAAATCGGGCTTTAAGGCCAAAAGTGAGATTGGATCCAAATGTCAATCAAATTGGGCTTGGATTTGGTCTAGATTGGTATTGGGGATGTTGAATTGAAGTTTAGAATTGAATTGGACCAAAATTGGGGTCAATTGGGTAGGTTTGGTTTGACATCGGGTTCACTTAGAGGTTAAAATGGGTCAAATTGGGGGTTTTGACAAAAGTAGGGTAAATTGACAAAATTGGCCCATGGTGTAGTTGGAAAAAATGAAATTGGAAATATTTGGGATTTTCTGGAATTTTCTGGGAATTTTCTGAATTTTTGGATTTTTAGGCCAAGAGGGGTATTTTGGGTATTTGGAGGGTATTGGGAGGTATTTTTGGAATTTTTGGTATTTTTGGGTATGGATGATCAGTTTAAGTGATGTGGAAATGTTTGGGAATGATTTTGGAGAATTTTGGGTAATTTGGAAATTTTTGAGAAATTTGGGTAATTTTAAGGGTTTTGGGTAGGTTTAGTAGGTGTAGGGTCCCGGGGGTAAAAAATTGAAAATTTGGGAAATTGAAGATTGGGTGAATTTGGGTGGAAAGAAGTCATTTTGGTTGAGCCATTAAGCCATATCAAGCCCACATGAGCCAGGAAGGGACTCACTTGAGGCATTCACTATGTTGTTCCTAACCCTCTTGCCAAGGGCTTAGGGGTTAAGGATCATCCATGCGGATCACCTACATGAGTCGGGAGGTCAAGTTAGGTATGGGTGGGGTTTTATGAGGTATGTGGAAGTGTAGTGTGTAGGTGTAGTGTATAAGTGTGGTGTGTGTAAGTCAGCCCCTTCACTGCACCGAGCCACCTGTAGGCGATCCTAAGTGCCAAAGAGTCCTATAGGAACTCATCCTTTAAACTTCCACATTCGATTTCAACCCTCTAGGTGATTAGGGGTCTACAGTCAAGTTTGTGGAGCTTGCAGGGAGTTAAGAAGTGGTTTGAATTTCTAAAAGGTGGGTCCCAATTCTAGTCCTCTAAGATAGTCAAAGGAAAAGCCTAAGGCTAGATCCTAAGTACTAAAGAGAAGAAGAGAAGACCTCATCAAAAATGAGGTCAACAAAGACCGTCGAAGTATAGTTCCCAACGTCGATCATCAGGGTCTTCTAGGCTCATTATCTGCTCATCAGGCAAATCGTCATTGAGAGGCGAATCTGCCGGTAAAGGGTGTGCTGCAAGGAAGTCTGCTAGGACTGTCCCTTTACGGCGCGAAGAGGAACGAAAGTTATGTCAAATTGCAATAATATCATCGACCACCTGGCAAGTCTGCCAGAGAGCGTCGGTCGGGTCATCAAGTATTGCAATGGATTAACTCTCGAAATAAGGTTGACCTTATGGGAAAGCATGTAATGCCTGAGCTTCTGTGCGGCAAAGATCAGGGCCAATCAGTGCTTCTCAATGGGAGGATACTTTACTTCCGTCGGATCTAGATGACAGCTTAAGTAGTAGAGAGCATTTTCTTTTCCCTCATCATTGACCTGGGATAGCAAGTCTCCAAGGGAGTCGTCTAGAGCTGCAGTATAAAGTATCAACGGTCTACCTGGGACTGGGGCTGCTAAGACAGGAGGTGTCATTAAATATTATTTAACGTCCTTGAAAGCCCGCTGGCATTTCTTATCCTAAATGAATTTGGCGTCCTTTTTAGCTAATGCCGAGAAGGGCTGACACCTTCCTGACAAGTTTGAGATAAAGCGTCGAAGATATGCCAACTTTCCTTGAAAGGATCGTAGTTGTTTCAAAGTTTTGGGAGGAGGCATTTCTAAAATAGCTTTAATCTTTTCCGGATCGATTTCAATTCTGCGATGTCAGACAACAAATCCTAAGAATTTTCCGGAGGTGACGCCGAAGGCGCATTTTAAGGGATTCATCTTAAGGTTGTATTGTCTTAGTTACTCGAAAATAATTCTCAAATCATACATGTGATCTTTTTTTAGTTTACTTTTGATGACCACATCATCCACGTAGCACTCAACTTGGTTGTGAATGAGATCATAAAAAATCTTCGTCATCGCTCTTTGGTATGTTGCTCCTGCGTTCTTTAGTCCGAATGGCATTACTGTGTAGCAATACACTCCGATCGGTGTTCTGAATGCCGTGAGCTTTTCGTCTTCTGGTGCCATCTTTATCTGGTTGTATCCTGATGATCCATCCTTGAATGAAAATATTGCATGTGTTGAAGCAATGTCGATCATTAGTTCTGGGATTGGTAGTGAAAATTCATCATTTGGACATGCATTATTCAAATCTCTGAAATCCACACAGATTCTGATCTGACCATTCTTCTTTTTGACTGGTACCACGTTGGCTAACCAAGTTGGGTATTGTTCTTCACAGACAAATTTAGCGTATATTAGCTTCTTAACTTCGGCTATTACTTTTTGTTCAATTTCTAGACGCATTCTTCTGGGATCTTGTCTGATTGGAACGGAAGTAGGATCTACTCCTAACTTCTGAACTACGACTTTTAGAGCTAATCCTAGCATTTCGTCGTAACTCCAAGCAAAACAGTCCTTGAATTCCATTAGTAGCTTGATTATTTCCTGGGAATTTTCTTTATTGAGTAAGGAGCTAACAAAGGTAGGCCTAGGCTCTTCGCTAGTACCTAAGTTAACTTCCATTAAATAGTCTATAGTAGATTTGATTTCTTCCTCGAATTCTGGTGGAGCGTCGCCGATTGGTAGATCCTCAAGATCTTCTGAAGCTTCCAAGCACTCTTCATTAGGTTCGCAAGTGACAACCAAGCAAAATCCCATATCATCAACTGATCCTATTGTGCCGAATCCGAGACCATGTTTTGAATTAGGAGGCTGACCGACATTATTCCATAATTTTTCAAAGTGTTGTGATTGATCTTTTGTCTATTGTCGAGGTAAGACACCACGTTGAATTAAATTTTGAACATAGGGAGAGTACCACTCAAAAGGTAATTCCATTAATTTAGATGAAGTAACATCTTCAAATCGTACATCTTTTTCAGTATTGGAAGAAGAAGCACCACGGTAAAACTTGATTAGTTTAGTACTACCACCATGCACTTCCTTGACCACCATACCCTCGATCTTATTAGAATGGATCGGGGTCAGGGTCATACTATGTACATGATGGTTAATCTTCTCGTACATTGATTTATATTCTTCATTCTTTTCATCTTCGGAGAGATCTTGAACCGAGGTTTCTTTCGACTTATTGTCGCTGCTTCTTTCTCAATTTCTTCTTCTTCTTCGGAACTGTTCTCCCAATCAACATCGATGATCGGTTTCTTCTGTCCAACTGTTCCAACGTTTCTTCCACGTCCTCGTCCCCGGGCTCGACCTCGGGTGCGAGTTCTGGAGAAATCTTCACCATCTCGCCGTAAGGGAGTGGTGAGTAACTGTTGGACTAGAACTTCAGGTTCTTCATTGTATCGAATTTATTTTGCTTCATTAGGTATGGTATTTATGGAAAAGATTGTTTTCTTCGGAGGCGCGTAGTAGGCCGCATATTCGTGAATTCCAATTTCATGCACAGAGAATGGTTGCAAATCACCTTTGATACACTGTTCCCCTCCTTCGTAATACTTTATGCACTAGTGCAGAGATGACGGTACCATCCGATTTTCATGGATCCATGGCCGACCCAGTAGAGCGTTGAACGATGTCTCAGAATCAATTATGTGGAATTTTGTGGTTGTCTTTGCTAAATCGCCTGTCTTCATTAGTAGTGTTATCGATCCAAGAGCTCTTTCTCCTTTTTGATTGAAGCGTCTTAATAGCATCTTGTCTGCTTCAAGCTCGTGAGCATCAATTTCTAAATATGCTAGCGTCAGAAGATTCATTATATTGATTGATGCTCCCGGATCAACCAACACTCTGGAGAGCGTAAAATTTCCAATAGTGACTGAAATGTATAATGGTCGGTTATGATCAGCTGTTCCCAGTAATAGATCATTGTCCGTGAAGGTAACACCTCGCTGTTCTCTTAACAAACAAACCTTGTCGAAGGAATTACCAGCCATTTGAGTTAAACAAATCTCTGGATCAAATTGAGCCTTGATCAGAGCCTCCCTCATCTCCTTTGACAGGATTAGAGCGTCGTATATGCTTAGTTTGGCTGGTAGCTTCCTAAGATGGGCTAGAACATTGTAGTCCACTTTATTACCATGTTCCTCGGTTTCTTCCCAAATGGGCAGTTCCTCTGCTGGGGTTGGCTCTTCCTAAGCAACCACCTGCTTTCCTTTATCCTTTGGACCCATTTTTGGGGGTAAAACTTTTCCACTTCTTAAATTTACTTCAGTTATTTCTTCTGAATTTGGTGTTGAATCTGCCGGTGTATCCTCTTGAATTGGAACCACTGGCTCTTCTGAAGTTGCTTCGGTGTCTGATGGTTCTAATTCTATCGTGATCGAGCTCCTCGGAATTCATAAATGGACTCGTTTCTTGTCGAGCTTTCGTAGCCTCCTTTGTGAACATCTTCTTCATCGTGGTCGTCGAGGTTGCGTATGATTTGAGAATCGTTATTTGTATTGGAATCGAGATCCGGATTAAGCCGGTTGTCGCTAGTTACGTAATCGTTAGAAACAGTCAAAACGTAGCCAGCACCATAACCCTTATCATTATAAGATCCTGCCGGGGCGAGCAGATAATCATACAGAGTCAGGAGTTCGAGGGATTTCTCCCCTGAATCGGGAACAACCATCCTAGAATAAGCAGCCCCTAGTCTACCCTTCGGAGCCTCGGTGTTCTTTTCTTCCACGATCTTCTCCTCCTTCTGGGGCAGTTCTTCAATCACAAGTGATAGTGCCGGCTCGACAGGTTTCAAACTCTGAGTTGAAGTGCGTACCGAAGCGGCCTGGATGTGATCCAAAATTTTCTTCGATGATTTTGTCCAGACAGTACTCCATCCATCATCAGTCGTGTACGGGTTTATCGGAACAATGAGATCCGTTGAAACAACATTGACGGAACCTCCTTTCTGGGGTTCCTTCATGTATTCCTTTGGGATCGTTATGTTCCCCCTCTGGAGATTGTCATCAAGCCAACTCTTGAAAGTGATGCAATCCTCTATCTTGTGTCCAAGCATCTGGTGGTAAGGGCAATAGTTCTGATGATCTTTCTTATTGACTTCCTCCGGCTTCTTGGGCTCTGCAATCGAAAATCCTGTGTCTTCATTAAGCTGCGGAACATCTTCGCTACTTCTTCAGTTCTGAATGGATATTCTCTATTTAGAAGTTCTCTTAAAGTATGTGACAAACGAGGCAGTTGTTCATAATGCTGAGGTGACTGATAGCTCGGACGAGGTAGCTGTAACCCTACTGAGGTTGCTGATAGCTCTGCTGAGGTTGTTGGTATGTTCGTTGCGGTGGTTGGTAACTAGGCTGCAGTCGCTCTGGCGGTATCTACATTGGCTGCTTGCCCTTATCTACTACCACGATGGTTCCAGATTCCTTTTCGAATGCTTTCACGGGCTTCTTCTTATCGTTCTTGTCCGTGAAACTTAACTGCTTTACCTCTTCTTGCAAGCTCCCGGCCTTGCTAAGCAACTTCTCGAAAGTCTTGATTGTAAATCCTTTAAGGAGGAGTGCTATCGGGCCATGGATACTTTTAAGTAGGATACCGACTGCATGTTGTTCTTGAAGCTGTGGTTCACACTTCATGCTTAAGTTTCTCCATCGAAGTATGTAATCCACTAAATTCTCGTTCAGCTTCTGTTGCTCCACCACTAGATCACCGATAGTGATGTGGTGCTGAGCCCCAATAAATCGTTTAACGAAGAGATTCTCCAGTTCTGAAAAGGTCTTTACTAAACTGTTCGACAATTCTACGTACCAGTCGAAGGAAACCCCTGACAAACTACTGAGAAACTGGCGAAAGAGTAAAGCGTCGCTCCCACCGGCATTGCAGCAACTAGCACAAAAATGTGAGACATGTTGCCGAGGGTTTCCTGTTCCATCAAAAGTCTTAAACAGAGGTGGTACGGAGCCTTTCAAGTACTTGACTGCATAAAACTCTTCGGGGTAAGGTCTACCCGTCTGAATAGATGCTCCACTCTTGGATTGTGCTAAAGCTTCTCGCACCTGCTGTTCTACCATGTTTTTAATGTTCTTTTCGGGAATCATGCTCTGTGCAGAATCCTTTTTTGGTTGCTCATCTCCATTGACGGATGTGGTCTCTTTTCCTCCATTTGCAATATGGATTATCTCTGGGGGTGTTTCTTTCTGAGGTTGTACCTGACTCTGGAGAGTGGCTAAGGCAGCAGCCATCTCTTCCATCCTCTTTGCCATCTGGGAAATTGTATCATCTCTTTCCCGAAGCTGTGCTCTCAACACTTCTGGTTCATCTCTTTCTGCAGCTGCCGGAGCACCTTGTGAAGCGGATGATGCTCGCGTTTCAACCATGTTGATCTCGACATACTCCTCATCCATGAACTCTGATGAGTCAACTTCATCTCCTAGTTCTTCTTCTCTTTCTTTTGCTAACCGTCGGATATCGATCCTTAATTTGTCCATGGCATCCTCTAGTGTTCTTTTCCGCACGGTCTCGCAGTTGTCTCGTGACGGTTGTTGAACTTCCTTCCCGGGAGTCCCCTTTATTGCAGTAGCACTTTCTTCTGATTTCAGTCTCCTGACGAGACTTTTCTTCTCGGGACATTGTTTTGGTCTTAGCTCGCCGGTAGTAGGTCGCCATACCATCCTTCTTGCGTGCTGAAAGCTCAGGACCTGATGGTCCGTCGGCTATATGCTGGAAGGTGGTATCCTCCCTAATTTGCAGACCCGATACAACAACGGGTGGATTGGCTTTTATCTTCTTCTTTGGTTTCTCTGTGGCAGCAACAGGCTCTATTCGCGGTCCGCGGTGGGATTTAGCTGGCGCCCGTCCTATCCTTCTTAAGATTTCTGATACAGGGCATCTTTCTTTCTTCGCCAATCTTTCTATAACAGCTTGCAGCAGAGCCAATGGCATAGTCTTATCCCTTTTCCTTTTGTAGTTGCTGTAGTACGCAGTCGGGGTAATGCAGTGGCGATTCTACGGACATTCTCTTCATCTAATGCGGTAGAGAGAGGGTGAAACCTGCTCCCTTCCAATAGAGGTATATACTCAGGCAGTTCTTCTCTTTCCTCAGGAATTTCTTCTAGAAAAGCAACTTCAGTAGCTCTGGCTTTCTCGATCTTGGCGATCTTTTTGTTTCTATTTCTTCTTTGAGTCCGAGTTAGGGGTGTAATTCTCGAACTGGACCCAATCTCAAAAACAGATGGTATTGTAGCAAAATCTGTACCCTCCACGGTGACAGGCTCATCACAGACTTAGATTTCCTTCCCCTTCGCTTGGCGTAAGTCGGGGTAGGTGCGAGAGATGACTGAGACCGGTGGGGGTAGAGACAACGGTCCTCCTACGAACAGTAGTACTCCTTTCAGTGGAATCCTTTGCGGGGGAGGTAATTCTTGAGTCGATTTCGAGTTGAACTCAATCACGGGCTCTTCGCTTCGACACTTTGTCCATTAGTGTGAAGAGAGTGACGTCAGCGAATTTGATATCTGTATTGCCGAATCCTTGTCCGAAATGGATGATTCCATTGTCGAGCAACTCATCCTTGTAAACGGCGAAGTCCATTCCATTGGTGAAGGAGAAGATTAACTTTGGGGCAGTCATTTTCTGCAGGGCAGATTCTGACTGTCAGTCCCGAATTATGCTTCCTTTTCGTCGTAAAGTTTAGGATGAAAAAAAGAAAGAGTCCGAACACATTTTCGTTTATCTTGGTGATTTTTAAAAGTGATTGTTTATTAGAAGGTTGTTTATTAGCGGGTTCGTTTGTTAGAAACAAAATGATTAAAGGAAAAAAGGTTATAGAAAAGGTAAAGGGCCCGATTTAGAATTGGAAAGGAAAAGAAAGTCTTATGCAAGACTTCTCGACTCGAAGGACCGCTCCTAAACTAACACCTATTGGGGGTCCACCCCACCTCAGAAAAAGAGGTAAAAGGATCTTGGAACCTCTCCGTTTAGGCATGTCTAAACAGTGGCTCCTAAATCCGAGAGGAGTTGGCTATACTCGTTCAAGACAGAAATGAACGGGGTATCCCAACGGAAGAATGGTAGTTTTGGTCCACTAGGGATATGAAATCACCACTGATTTATGAAATCAAAACCATCTAATCAAAAATGGAGAGAGGAACTAGTCCCGAGCGGAGTCGCCAAAAGCTGTCGGCATATTTTTAGGTTTGTGTTGTACTTTAGAAAAGGGGGTCGCCTAACAAAAATTGTCGGCGAATTTTAGATTTTAAATTTGATATAAATATATATATAATTTAGAAAATAGCATTTAATTTTGAAAATAACTTTAAATTTGAAAGTTTTAAGATATGAAATCAAACCGATCTCACATCTCGAATAGTTTATATAAACGAGCATCGCACCACAAACTGTGTATTTATCCCAAGGAATAGACACACGCTTGATGATGAGGCTCGATTAAATAAACTAAAAGATTTGTGACATCCGTTTGTTCTGCGAACCAATTTTATAAGCCGACAAGTTTCCCTGCTTAATATAAAGAGATTAAGCAGGGTTTATATTACTTGGGTTCTTAAAGTTCCCTATAAGGGCAAGCCCCTATAGTTAATTACATCTTAAATGACGGGAATCATTTAAGAAAACTCTCGATAATGATCAGTGGTTTTGCTCTCAAGAATTTCAAAGTTTAAGGTTTTCAAAGGATTGAATTTTGGAGATTTCAATAGGGAATAGATCAAATTTGGAACAATTATTTTCAGGAGTTCAAAAGAAAAGAAGTAGGAGAAGTTGAGGATCCAAGAATAATCTTGGCAACTTCCCAAACTATCCTATTGTTTGGCTTCAATTTGGGAGTTTATTTAATGTTGCAATCCTGCCAATTTTAATTAATTAGGACTTATATTAGTATGACATAATAATACAAATAGCCTTGAAGATGTGAGGGTTTATGCTGTACTAAACGACTATCTCGGAATCCTAAGATCGGTTAGGGCTTAATTTACATAACATGATTATGCAAATGCCTAACAAAAGGGTTGAGGATTTATGTTGCACTAGGAAAACTACCTCAAAGTCCTATGGCTTGGTTATTTAATTCTAAGAAAATTTTTTGCTGAAGTAGATCCGGGTTTTTCTGATGACGATGGCCGAGCTGCCCACCATGCTCCAAGCTCCTTGTTGTTGCAGAGGTTTAGTTTTAGAAGTCATAAATCAGGAGATGAGAGAAGTGTTTTGGTTTAGAGAAAATCTTAAAATCCAAGTATTTTTATTATTTTAATTAAAATAAATCTTAAAGTTGTTTAAACAGAACCGACTAAGATTCCACGGTTCCGTCATCCTGGCACCGTTATTTTCATTGAATTCACTTAGTCCAGATGAATTTACTAAACTCAACTGAATGAGTTCCATACTTTCATTTAGACCGTGGGAATTCCCGTTAGCAACACGTGGGTTACATCATCCGAGGTATTCCCGATCATTCAACGAGACGTTTTAATTTAGTTGCAATTGTAGTTTTGTTGTTCTGTTTGTGATTAAATTTTGAGTTGTTTTATATTTTGGAATGTTATGGCGGTGAATTTTATCTTGTAATGACTTTTAATTTAGTTTTGATTTCAATTTAGGGACTATCCTAAAGGTTTTGGTTTTAATGCAACAGTTTTATTTATCATGCAAGAAAAATTAAAGTACAGTGCATGTAAGTAAATTGCAATTAAATAAAAGCGTACCTGGAAGGTCTTCCCGTCATCCCAAGCTGCACTTAAAACACATGTTAATGCATTTAAATATATTTTTGCAAGAAATACCTAGGTAAAGCTAAGGGAAAGGGTTTTGGTTGTCTACCAGATTCCTAATCCTATAACTAGTCATTTCCTATGACGTCTGGGTTGTTGGTTTGGTTTAAGGATGATTTTCTTCATCAAAGAACAATTAAATTCAGTTGTTCTTCTAAAACATCCCGTCATATTGAGGAAGTGTTTAGGACGAGTCCTAAACATCTTTTCAATACTTCTGGGATTATTTTGAGTCCAAGTAAATTTAATTGCACATATGAATTAATCATCCAGGAGTTTAGTTAAACTTTGTCTCTTGCTCAGTGAACTTAGGTATTTGATTACCTGATGAATGAAGTGACATCTCACTTAATACTCTACTTAAGAGTTATAATAATTAAAGCCTTTAAGGGCAAGTTGGTTTATTGAGAATTTTAATCAAATTTGAGTTAATGATTTAAAGTGTTTTAGTTTAATTATGAGGTTTTAATTAATAATTTTTTAAGTTTGGAATAGTGTTCAAATTATTTTAGATTCAATTTAAATCCTTACACTTTCAGTTATCTTAGTATTTCAAATTGATGTTCATGTTTCAAATTCACTTAGATAGAAAGAGGTGTTGAAATTATTGATATGTTTTGATTTAACTCTTAATGACTTCATTTAGGTTTGTTGTTAAATGATTTTTTAATTTTATTTAATTCAATTTGATTTTAATTTAATTTAACTTTAATTTAATTTTATTTAATTTTTAATTTAATTTTAATTTTAATTTTAATTTAATTTAATTTTAGTTTAATTTTAATTTAATTTAATTTAATTTAATTTTAATTTAATTTTTAATTGAATTTTAATTGAATTTTAATTTAATTTTTGATTTAATTTAGTTTTAAATTTAGTTTAATTTAAATTTTATTTAATTTTAATTTAATTTTAATTTAATTTTAATTTTAGTATTAATTGTTAATTTAGATTATTATTTTAATTTTTAATTAAGAATTAAATATTTTTAAAGTGACTTATTTAGGGATTTTTAAATTAAAGAATAAATATCCTCTTAATAATATCCTTATTTTAATAATCCAAATTTAAATATATTCTTTCCAAAACTTAAATCATTTAATTAATTAAAGTTTCATTTTGATATTTTCAAAGTATTTAATGTGTCTCTACCTTTTAATTTCCCTAAGTTTCAATCATCCAAGAGAAAATTAAAATCAAATATTTTACCCCCCATTTTGATTAAACCTAAAGTTTTTAATTAAGGGTTAAAATTCTTAATTACCTTTATGCCCTTTTAAGCTTATTTATTTCATAACTCACTAAATTGAGCTCAAATGAATTTAAAATTTTTATGTTACCTCACTCATATGTCAATTAAGACATTAGAGGAGAAAATGTGATTTTTCTGAATTTAATTTATTTATATAATTATTTTTAGTATAAAATAAGGGTTTTCAAAGAAAATTCAACAACATGACCAAGGAAAGGTTTCTGTCCTTAAGAAAATTATGGGGTGTTTCTAATGACTAGAAGACCACTTGGACTAATTTTTTTGAAGTTTTGATTTATATTTTATTTATTATAATTATTTTGAGTTTTAGAGTATTAATTAATTATAAAATAAAATAAATGTTAAAAAATGGATTTTATATTTTTCATAAAACTCTCTAACTTCAAGTAGTTCAGAGAAATAAATTTTATAATTTTCTGATTTGTTTTTGATTTATTAGAATTATTTTAGTGAAAAAAGGCTAAAAACTCATTTTTTAATATTAAAAAATGCATTAAGCCTTTAAAATTCAATATCTTATCCTAGGGACTTGGGAAAATATTTGGTTTGTTCCTAAGTGATTAGGAGTCAAAATATGATATTTTTATGATTTTTAATATTTTTGTGATTTTTATTATTTTTTTATTTTTAAAATATTAAAATATTGTGAAAAATCAACTTTTTTAGAAAATTCCAATTTTAATTTTCCTGAACTCCTCTAATATCAGAGAAGCTCCAAAACCATTTTTATGAATTTTTGAAAAGTATTTTTGGAGTTATGAATTTTTAAAGTTCCATTTTGCTTGTGAGGCTTAATCAATCTATTTGGTGGGGTTAATCAAGTCCAATTGATTCCAAATTTTTATGTGAGGTCTCTCTAATCCTAAAGATCAGTGGAGAATTGTTTTCAATTTCTTTTGATGTGTCGTTAATCTTAATTTATTAAAGTTCAGTTTTAGGGGTTTGGGCCAATTAAGGTTAATATGAATGAATTAACTTAAAATATATTTTTCATAGGGTCCCCTGGTCTTAAGAAATATCACCAAATTTTCCTAGAATTTATTTTACAATATGCTAAATATTGGAATTAAAATACCTAAAACAGTGACATGAAGTTGAAAATTCAATAACATTTCACAGAGATGGCCTCTAACCTTGAAAAATTCAGGGAATGTTTTCAAGATCAGAGGCTTCAAAAGTCCTATGGTCTCATGCCATGGTGAATTATCTATGCAAATAAAGATCAAAATACTGAAAAATAGTAAATAAATTATTAAAAATAAAATACCCATCCAATTAACTTGATTTCTTTTCCACATTATTCTCCTCTGTTCACTGAGAAAGTGGGTATTTTTATTTTATTTTTGTGATTTTTCTATGCAAAGATATGAATTTTTGAATTTCAGGGCATTTAATTAATTCAAAAAATAGGGATTTATCTACTTATCCACGCGGCGCCGCGTCAACCTCGTCAGCTTCGAAGCCCCTACGTGTCGCGCTCCCATTCGACGCCGCCACTTGAGTTAGCAGCCACACGTCCCAATGTTCATGTATTATTGCACTGTCCGACTTGATCTCGACGTCCACTCGATACACGCGCGATCCAACGGCTCCTGTCATCGTCTACTACTGGTGTGCACCCGTGACCGTCCACACTAAAACACTAAGATCTCACTCGATTCTTAAAGGATTTTTGTGTTCTTATGCTCTATGGATTCATCTTGAAGAGACGAACACATCCATACGGTTTATAGGCTATGAAATTAATTCAAACAAAATGGAGAATCGCTGGAAGCTCGAGAGGAAGAGTGAGTTCATACCTTTGCTCAAAGAAGTGAAGCTTCGATCTGAGAGTTGTGTCACCTTCGATTGAGTCCAGGCAAGCTCTAGATGAAGTCTCTGGCTCTGGGGAATTGTCTAAGTATGAACGTGACTAAGGCCGATCACAAAGCTTGGAGGCTAGAAGCAATGGCTGGCCTGGTGAAGGGGCTTTTGCTGGGGAACTTCTCCTCTTGGTCTGGTGAAGGTGTAGGACCAATCAATTTGGAGATTAGCTCACTGTAGTGAAGTGTCCTGTTTTTTGGGTGGATTTGCAACTCAGAAATTGAGCTCTGTTAATGGGGATTAGGGCAAAGGAACACTGGGGATCAACTGCTCTGGGTTAGGAGAAGGTCGTGGAGCAATTTTTGTAGAGTTTCCTTAAGGTCTAGTTTTTTTTTCTTTGGCCGAGAGGTGGTGGTGTTTAAATAGGAATGGCTAGAGGGATTCCCAGGGGGGTTTAAAGGCTTGGATCAGCTGCTCAGGGGAGGAGAAGAAGAGCTCCAGTGGCCATTGGGGTTGGGACAGATCAGCAGGTGAGTTTTGAATTTTTTGGTTCACATGAAGCTCTGGGCCATGGGGTTTTCCGGCGGCTGTGGTGGTTGGCTGGCCAGGGTCAGGTCACCATCTTAACCAGTGGGGTCAGGGCTGGGATTTGGTGAAATCAATTGGCTTTGGACATGTGTAAAGTGGTTTAATTTAAATGGTATAGGGAAAGGGCTATTTTAGACTTGGTTTTGTCAACTCATGCAAATGGGTTGGGTGCACCCTCCCATGACCTGGTTTTGGGCTTAGGGTATCATTTGGGTCAGCTGAATTGGAGTGGTGAAGTCTCCATCCATGGTGAGGTGGCTAAGCATGATTTAGAGTGTGACATGAATATGGTTAAAAGGGCTTAATGAAAGATTAGGAAAGGGTCCCCTCTTCTTGCCATTAATGGCTTGGTGAGGTGAAAAGTGGCTTCCATGGCTCGCATATGGCTTGTACATGGTTCAATGGCTCACATTTGGCTTGGAAAAAGTTTGGTCAATTTCAAAAAAATGGATTTTAAGGATTTTGGATATTTTGGTGGAAATTTGGATGAAGCTTGATTTGGAATGGTTTAATGATGGTTTTAAAACTTAGGGGTGATTTTGATTAAATGGATGATGGAGAGAAATGTCATGTAGGCTTTGGATTGAAAACTTGGGCTTTTGAAATGGTCTTGGTTGGGCCTTTAAAGTGGTTTAAGGAAGTCGGCTTTTGGATTTTAAAATGGGCTTTTGGATTTTAAAATGGGCTTTTGGATGGAAATTTTGTTAAGGACCATGTCGAATAAATGTTGCCATTGGATTAGGCATGTGTCATGAGTGGTTTGGAACAAGTTTAAAGTGATTTTGAATTAAATTGGGTTTAATGTGGGTCTTTTGGTAAAGGGGCCAAGGTGGGCCAAATTGGGCTAACTTGGGTTAAGGTTGGGCTAAAGTTGGATTTGATGTAAAATTAATGTTTAGAAATGTTCATGGGAGTGTCACAAAGAGTTTTTCAACTTTGGTTGGGCTTTGATTTTGGGATTTGGGCCCATTTGGGTTAGGTTTCGGCTTAGGTCAATTTAAGGGATTTTGGTTTTGGGTTAGATTTGGGTGGAGTTTAGGTCCAAATTTTGGGCAAATAAAGTTATTTTTTTGTTTATGGGGATGTTAGGAAGGCTTTAGAAAAGATTTGGGGCCAATTGTGGTTGAATTGGGTTGGTTTGGGCTAGGTTTAGGTCATGGGCCAAAATTGGGCCTTAGGCCTCAAATTGAAATTGGGCTCAAATGTCAATTTAATTGGACTTGGATTTGGTCTAAATTGATATTGGGGATATTGAATTGAAGTTTAGAATTGAATTGGACCAGAATTGGGGTCAATTGGGGTGATTTGGCTTGACATCGGGTTCACTTGGGTTAAAAATGGGTCAAATCGGGGGTTTTGGTAAAAGTGGGGTAAATTGGCAAAATTGACCCATGGTGTAGTTTAACAAAATAAAATTAGGAATATTTGGTATTTTATGAAATTTTCTGGGAATTTTTAGATTTTTTTGGATTTTTGGGCTAAGAAGGGCATTTTGGGTATTTGGAGGGTATTGGGGGGTACTTTTGGAATTTTTGGTATTTTTGGCTATGGATGATCAATTTGAGTGGGGGGGAATGTTTAGGACTGATTTTAAGGAATTTTGGATAATTTAGGTAATTTTGCAAATTTTGGGTAGCTCCAAGGGCATTTGGTAGGTTTGGTGGGTCTGGGACCCTAGGGGTCAAAAATTGAAATTTTGGAAAAAAAGAAGATTGATAAAATTTGAGTAAAATGGAATCACTTTGGTTAAGCCATGAAGCCACATTAAGCCCATATGAGCCATGAGAGGACTCATTTGGGGGCATTCACTATGTTGTTCCTAACCGTCTTAGCCGTGGGCTTAGTGGGTTAAGGACCATCCATATGAATTTCCTACATGAGTCGGAAGTCAAGTTGGGTGAGAGTGTGGTTTTAGGACTTGGAATATGTGTGATAGTGTAGTGTATGTGCAAGTCAACCCTCACTGCACTGTGCCACCTGTGGTACTCCTAAGGCCAAAAAGTCCTGTAGGGAACTCATCCTTTAAATCTCCACATTTGATTTCAACCCTCTAGGTAATTAGGGGTCTACAATCAAGCTTTTGGGGCTTGCAGGGAGTTAAGAAGTAGTTTGAATTTCTAGAGGGTGGGTTCCATTTCTAGTCCTCTAAGATTAGTCAAAGGAAAAGCCTAAGGCTAGATCCTAAGTACTAAGGAGTGAGAAAAGAAGAGACCTCATCAAAAATGAGGTCAATAAAAGACGAAGGAGAAGACGCTCACAAAGATGGATACGAGAGCTCAACAAACAACAAATCCATTTATGAATTCTGAGGAACTCCAATCACGATAGAATTGGAGTTATCAGATTCTGAAGCAACTCCAGAAAAGCCAGTCATTCTGATTCAAGAGGAGACATCAGCAGATTCAGCACCAGATGCAGAAGAAATAACTGAAGTCAATCTAAGAAGCAAAAAAGTTTGACCATCGAGAATGGATCCAAAGGATAAAGGAAAGCAGGTGTTTTCTCAGGAAGAGCCAACCCCAGCAGAAGAATTACCCATTCGGGAAGAAACTGAGGAACATGGTAATAAGGTGGATTATAACGTGCTAGCCCATCTTAGGAAGCTACCAGCCAAACTGAGCATCTACGATGCTCTAATCCTGTCAAAGGAGATGAGGGAAACTCTGATCAAGGCTTTACTTGATCCAAAAATTTGCTTAGCTCAAATGGCCGGTAATTACTTCGACGAGGTTTGCTCGTTAAAAGAACAACGAGGTGTTACCTTCACGGACAATGATCTACTACTGGGAACGGCTGATCACAATCGACCGTTGTACATTTCAGTCACTATTGGAAAGTTTACGCTCTCTAGAGTGTTGGTTGATCCGGGAGCATCAATCAACATAATGAATCTTCGGACGCTAGCATATTTAGAAATTGATGCTCACGAGCTTGAAGCAGACAAGATGTTATTAAGAGAGTTCAATCAAAAAGGAAAAAGAGCTCTGGGATCGATTACACTATTAATGAAGACCGGTGACTTAGCAAAGACAACCGCAAAATTCCATATAATTGATTCTGAGACATCGTTCAACGCTCTACTGGGTCGGCCGTGGATCCATGAGAACCGGATGGTACCATCGTCTCTGCACCAATGCATAAAGTATTATGAAGGAGGAGAACAGTGTATTAAGGGTGACCTGCAATCGTTCTCCGTACACGAAATCAGAATTCACGAAGATACAACTTACTACGCACCTCTAAAAAAGATAATCTTCTCCAGAAACACCGTACCAAATGAAACAAAAGAAGTTCAAGACGATGAAGAACCCAAAATTTTAGTTCAACAGTTACTCACCATTCCCTTACGACGAGATGGTGAAGGTTTCTCCAAAACTCGCACCCGAGGTCGAGGCCGGGGACGAGGTCGAGGAAGAAACGTTGGAACAGTTGGACAGAAGAAACCGGTCATCAACGTTAATTGGGAGAATAGTTCCGAAGAAGAAGAAATCAAGAAAGAAGCAGCAGCAATAAGTCAGAAGAAGCCCCCAATTCAAAATCTCTCTCGAAGATGAAAAGAATGAAGAATACAAATCAATGTATGAAAAGATTAACCATTATGTGCATACTATGACCCTGACCCCGATCTATCCTAATAAGGTCGAGGGTATGGTGGTCAAGGAGGTACATGGTGGCGGTACTAAACCGATCAAATTTTACAGTGGTGCTTCTTCTTCCAAAAGTGAAAAATGATGTACAATTTGAAGATGTTACTTCATATGAATTAATGGAACTGCCTTTTGAGTGGTATTCTCCCTGTGTTCAGAATTTGATGCAACGTGGAGTCTTACCTCGACGATGGATAAAAGGTCAATCACAACACTTTGAAAAATTTTGGAATAATGCCAGTCGGCACAGTAGGATCAGTTGATGACACAGGATTTTGCTTGGTTGTCACTTGCGAGCATGATGAAGACTGCTTGGAAACTTCAGATAATCTTGAGGATCTACCAATTGGAGATGCTCCACCAGAATTCGAGGAAGAAATTAAATCTACAATAGACGAGTTAATGGAAGTTAACTTAGGTACTAGCGAAGAGCCTAGGCCGACCTTTGTTAGCTCCTTACTCAATAAAGAAGACTCCGAAAGCATGATTAAGCTACTGATGGAATTTAAGGACTGTTTTGCTTGGAGTTACGATGAAATGCCAGGATTAGCGCCAGAAGTCACAGTTCACAAACTAGGAGTGGATCACACTACCGTTCCAGTCAGACAAGCTCCCAGAAGATTGCGTCTAGAAATTGAACAACAAGTTATAGCTGAAGTTAAGAAGCTAATAGACGCTTTATTCATCCGTGAAGAACAATATCCAACTTAGTTAGCCAATGTGGTACCAGTCAGAAAGAAGAATTGACAGATCAGAATCTGCGTAGATTGCAGAGATTTGAACAAAGCATGTCCAAAGGATGAATTTCCTCTATCAATTCCAGAAATGATGATCGACATCACTTTGACACATGAAATCTTCTCTTTCATGGATGGATCATCAAGATACAACCAGATAAAGATGGCACCAGAAGATGAAAAGCTCACAGCCTTCAGAACGCCAATCGGAATATACTGCTACACAGTAATGACTTTCAGATTGAAGAACGCAGGAGCAACTTACCAAAGAGTAATGATGAGAATTTTTGATGATCTCATTCAAAACCAAGTCGAGTGCTACGTGGATGATGTGGTCATCAAAAGCAAACTGAAGGAAGATCACTTGTATGATTTGAGAATTGTTTTCGAGCGATTAAGACAATTTAACCTTAAGATGAATCCCTTGAAATGTACCTTTGGCGTCGCCTCTGGGAAATTCTTAGGATTTGTCGTCCAACATCATGGAATTTAAATCGATCTGGAGAAGATTAAAGCTATCTTAAAAATGCCTCCTCCCAAAACATTGAAACAACTATGATCCTTTCAAGGAAAATTGGCATATCTTCAACGCTTTATCTCGAATTTTTCAAGTAGGTGTCAGCCCTTCTCGGCCTTGGTTGAAAAGGACGCCAAATTCGTTTGGGAAGAGAAATGCCAATGGGCCTTCGAGGACATTAAGTAGTATTTAATGACACCTCCTGTTTTAGCAGCCCCAGTCTCAGGTCGACCGTTAATACTTTATACCGCGGCTTTAGACGACTCTCTCGGAGCCCTTCTAGCCCAGGTCAATGACGAGGGAAAAGAAAATGTTCTCTACTACTTAATTCATCGTTTAATTCCGACGGAAGTAAAGTATCCTCCTATTGAGAAGCATTGTTTGGCTATGATCTTCGCTGCTCAAAAGCTCAAGCATTACAAGCTTTCTCATAAGGTCAACCTTATTTAGAACTTTAATCATTTGCAATATTTGATGACCCGACTGACGCTTTTTGGCAGACTTGCCAGGTGGTCGATGATACTATTGCAATTCGATATAACTTTCGTACCTCTTCGTGCCGTAAAGGGACAAGTCCTAGAAGACTTCCTCACAGCACACCCTTTACCGGCAATCGCCTCTCAACGACGACTTACTGATGAGCAGATAATGAGCCTAGAAGACCCTGATGATCAGCGTTGGGAGTTGTACTTTGATGGAGCATCCTCAGCACAGAAAGACAAAGAATTGCAAACGATAGTGCCCGGTAAGGCAGGAATCGGACTAATATTTATAACACCAGAGTGGGGAACGTTAAGATACTCCTACCATCTAACAGAACGTGTTTGAACAAAGAGGCCAAATATGAAGCTCTCATAATCGGATTAGAGTTAACTATTTAGATGGGGGTAACAGACATCAACATCTACGTCGATTTACAGTTGATCATTCAACATGTCATCAGATAGTACATAATTCTGAAGCCGAGATTCGAGCAGTACTTTCAGTATGCCATGTAATTGTTGGAACAGATTCTAAATGTAACGATCTACTAGATTCCCAGAAGTGAAAATGCTCTCACAGATGCATTAGCCCTCCTTGGAAATGAATTTTCCTGCTTGCAGGATGAATCAGTTGAAGTGTCAGTTCAAGGAAGTCAGGTTCTCTCACAGCTCGACATGGACATGATACACAAGTCAGAAAAGGAAGAATAATAAATAGCGATAGTAACAGAAAATGCAGAAGACTGGCGTCAACCACTCATGGACTACCTGCAAACAGAAAACCTACCGGACGATAAGTCATTAGCTCATGAGATCAAGAAAAGAACTCTATCTTACGCATTAATAAATAATATATTATACAGAAGGTCTTTCTATCAGATGTGGCTAAGGTGCCTGAGCGAGTCCGAGGCTCGTGAAATTGTTAAAGAAGTGCGCTCAGGACTTTGTGGCGCTCATTAGTTGGGTCCGAAGATGAAAATCAAAATTAAAAGACTAGGGAACTACTGGCCCTCGATGATGACCGACTGCATGAAAGTTGCAAAGAGTTGTCACCAGTGCCAAGTGCATGGAGTGGTTCTACATCAACCTCCAAATTTGCTACATCCGACAATCGCGTCATGACCGTTCAAATGTTGGGGCACATATATTGTGGGCCCGATAGAACCGCCTTCTTCAAGAAGACATCGCTTCATGAACCAACCGCAAATAACACAGTAATATTCGCTTCCAAAAGATAGCCAAAAACTTTGACTCAATTTATAGATAACGACTAGTGTATAAAATTAATATGATGTAAATTTAGAAAATATTTTTACACACTAGGGGTACTACGCAAGTATATGTATCGTTTCATGTAATATAGGGCTTTGAAACAAAGAACTCAGTATCGATCCCAGAGGGAAGAATTATAGAGATAAATTTTCTAAATAAAAAAATATTTTTTTATCTTTTAATTTAATCATAAATTACTATTAATTTACTAGATGCAAATACAGAAAATAATAATAAGAAAATAATTTATGAAAACTATATAAAATAAACAACTTTCTTTCCTTCAATTAATCTAAGATTTTTAAGATAATTTAATATTCGTTGGAGAATTTGATTTATGGTATTGTGCCAAATAGAAGCATTCCTTTTCTTTACCCTTTCGATCCAAGCGCAAAGAACATCGGCTAATTTACGTAATAGGTCCGGATGTATTGTTAGTAGAATGGGTTAATCTAGGCTCACACTTCTAGATGTCCAAGGGTGGCTATGGTCGGCTCTACTAGTGACCCTTTCCTAATCTATAAATCAAATTATAAGAATTTAGTCTGTCACTCTAAAAACTTATCAATTCTACGCCCTTTAAATCTTATCTTCCTATTTATTTGCACTTCACCTTGAATAGCCCGCACATGGCCTTCGACTACTCAAGGATTCATGTGACATTTACAAGTTAAGAGTTATTCTCCTTCAAGGTCTCAAAACTCTTCAACAGGTTTTAACAATTTAAATGGCCAATCTAAAAAGTAAAGTAAGATCAGGTATTAATGTCATCACAATATTTTGAAAATATTTTGAATTTCAATTCTCCATCGAATATTTATATTATCTTATCTATCTCTTCATAATTGAAGGAAGAAAGTAAACTAACTACTCATAACACATTGAAAATAAATAGCAAAACATGATAAATAAACTTTGAATCAAATATAAAAATACTTATCTCAAATATTTCTTCTACAGATCTTCTGATTCCTACTGACTCCATAGTGTAATGAACTCCAGATGCAACAACTTGAAAATAAACTCACTAAACTAAATAAAAGTGGCCCTAAATTTCTCTCTCTATTTCTCTCTCTAAGGATGAGAGATCCTAAAGTGGATAAGAGAAAGGGTTACAATGGGAGGGGCACATTTTCTAAAGAAATGGACCCCTATTTATAGGCTTCAAGGGTTGCCTTGAGGCACCTCTTCAAAACATGTCCACATTCAAAGAATCTTCTAGAAGGTCGGTTTGTCACCTAGGCGCCAGAATCTGGCGCCTAGGCGTCGGACACCGCGTCCAGTTCTTCGCACCTCTTCACTTAGGCTCGCACCTCTTGGCGTTTAAAACCGTTTTGGAGCGTCTAAATGAAATGTATCACATGTCCTATTATTAAGGAACAACTGCTAGTTTTCTGGAATGTCCAATAAACGATCACTCCGTTGAAATAACTGATCAAACGTTGTCAAAAACTTGACAGTTTTTGTATCGAGTCTGGTGCCTAGGCGCTAGCTTCTGGCGCTTAGGGGCCAGGCCATATTTTTTTATACTTTTTGTATTTTGCTTCATTTTTGGTCATTTTTGCTCCTTTTTCCTTTTTAGACCATTTTACATCACCTACATCCAAAAACACAAAAAATACCTTTCATTAAAGCATAATATCCTTAGAAATTAATAAGAATTAAGACATAAAGAAATAAGTATTTTTTTATAGATCAAAATCCCCCAAACTTAAATTTTACTTGTCCTCAAGTAACTCTTTCTACTATATAAAATATATAACCTTTTGAATAAAAGATAAAAATTTAAGATTCCTTATAATTTTTGATTTTATAAAGTCTTTAGTAAGTTATTAACCCAATTTCACTAACTAGGTTTAATTTTAAGAATTTAAAGAATATTTAACTACCAAATCATAAGATTTCAAACTTTAAATCCATTTTGAAAATAATAGAAGTCTATTATATTAAGCTTTCATAGATTATTTACAAGAAAAAGATCTTCTTGAAAAATCTTTTCTAAATAAATATTTATGTATAAAAATTAAATAAATTATTTAACTAGTTTTCTTCCTATAAGATAATTCAAGTGAAGTAAATTTTTGATTAGGCATTTCCTCAAGCTTCTCCTCTCTTCTCTTTTTCTTTCTTCTTTTTTTTTTATATATATATTGATAAAGGATTACTATATCTGGATAGCCTGTTAATAGTTTTGAACTTCACTATCCTTAACTTATATTTTCAAAACTTATACATTTCCACTTAATTATTATAACATAAATAAGAATTCAAAAAGATTTCCAATCTTTTCTTTTTCAAGTGATAATTTTTTATTACTTAATATTTATAAAATTCTATTATTTCTATCTAGAATAGAAAATTTTTTTTATCTTATTCTTCTTTAAGTTAAATAATTCTATTCTTAAAATCAATCAAAGTTAGTAAAATTTTGGTTAATTTTCACTAAATTGTTTATAATTTCAAAAATAAAAGTGATCTCAAATAAATTCTTCATTCCTTAAGTTATGTTAAAAAGTTTTTTTTTTATGAAAATATTAGCTCTTTAAGGACAAATAAAATTTAATTTTGAATGGATTTTCCCTTCCCCCAAACTTATGTTTTGGTATACTATGATAATTTGAAAGTATGAGAGAAGGAAAATCATAAGAATTTTTAGTAAGTATGTAAAAACAATCTTAAAAAGAAAAATTAACTTCTATCTTGCTTTTATGAATTATTAAGATAAAATTTAAGCATGTATACAAGTAAGCAGGCTAATTTTATGATGATACTAAATTTGAAACAGAATTAAAACAGAGCAAAATTACTAAATACTAAACAGTAGACTAAAACAAAATATAAATTAATTCTAACTTCAGTCTCAACACAATATACTAAGAATATTTTAACAACAGAATCTTAACACTAATCAATCAACATAAATCAAACACAAAACTAAACAAATAAAACAAACAAAGCAAACTAACAGAGTAGCTCAACATAAAGATTTATAACTACTAGTCACTAGCTGTAGCCTCATCATCATCATCATCACCAAAGGAAAATTCTACGTCCTTAGGATCAACAAATGGTGTGAATCTAGGGAAAGTAGGAAAACTAACATCATGTTCACCCTTCAGAAATCTAACTAGGGCTTCATCATACTCAGCATCATAACTACTCTTCCTCTGGGTATAATCAGATAAATGATCTAGTTTTCTATCAATAGTATCAATCCCGCAGCTGAGTTTGAAAAACTCCCCGTCGTCGCTCTAAAACTCGATCATGCATTGATTCCCAGAAATCTAATGGTGGCTCAGCAGAAGTAAAGGGTCGAGAAGTAGAAGGTCTACCTAAATTATGTGCAGAAGTAGAAGGAGCGGTCGATCTCTTCCCTCGAAGACGATCATAGATACTAACACTCTCCTGCCCAATTGGCTTGGTAGACTTTAACTTCTCCTCAGAAATATCAGCAGTGACTCCATTACTAACACATAGTGAGTAGATCGTAGATGGAAATCCCAATCCAACGTAAGTGCTAGACCTCGCAGTAGAATCCACAGAATCATAAATAATGCTTCCGACATCAATAGGCTTCCTCTCCTGAATGCAGTAGTTTAAGATCGCTCGATCTCTAGTTACTTCACTCAGGTGGTTGGAAGGTAACAATCTTGCAGAAATAAAATAGTGCCATGCTTTAGAAATACCATTTAATTTGGAGGATTTGAAGTTTACCCTTTTTCCGTTCCTGATCTTCCAAGATCCAGTACCGTCAGTTAGATAAGCAATGATCATATCCAAATCTTCCTCAGATGGTGATAATCCAGAATAATAGCACTCAATAGTCGGTGGCAGGCCATAAAATATGTTGATTCTTTCTGGACTAAATCCTACTCCAATTCTTCTGACAAAGACTTCATAATCCTCGGCATCAATAAAATTTGGATAAAATTCTCGTACAATCAGGATAACAGCAACAGTAGTAAAATAAAAAAATCGTTGCCAATTGTGTGCAACAATAGTGTTTTCGATCATTTCTCCAGGATGATAGAAACCTCGTTCAGAAATGAACTTTCTGGACGTCGCAAATTCATGGAAGCGAAATTGCGCAGCCCCAGTAGAAAATTTGCTGCTATCAAAGTTATCTCATGCCTTCCCGCGTTTAGATTTTGGAGCCATCTGAATGTGAAATAAAACAAGAACAAATTTAGGAATCAAAGATTTAAACTCTTTTTAAGTTTATAAAACTTAAAATAAGTTTAGAAATCCAAAGAAATCACTAAAAATCAAAATTTTTTTCAAAATTTCGGTTCTAAGCAAAACCTAGGGAAATCAATGGTGAAAATCTAAAATAAATGGTTTAAAGTGTAGATCTGACCTTGAGACGAAGAAATCGAGTGGTTTCGCGCTCAAATCCTTGATGTTTTGACCTCAAAATGGATCTAGAGGATGTATTTTCACGAAAAATGGGGAAGAAGATGAAGCTTAGGCGTCAAAAATGGCTTTTAGGGGTTATTTAAGTAAATTCTCGGGTACAGGCCGAACTGACGCTTAGGCGCCGAATTCTGGCGCCTAGGCGCCAGACTCGCCTTTCACAAAATTTTTTTTTAAAATTTAATTTTCCACCAAAATTCATAAATTCAACTTCCAATTACTCATATCAGAGTAGAGCTTCAGTTTCTAACTTCCACAACATTTTTCAAAAATTTATAAAAATTAAATATTAAATCCACCAATCAAACATAAGGTTTTAAGCAAACTCACCAAATTCCATTTATAACCTTCAATATTGACTCAATACATTCCAGATAAGTACTATATTTGATTCAAGTTCCTAATACACACTCAAACATATCAATTTCTAAGCAACAACAACACACATTGAACATGAAAGGAAATACACAAACAAACACAATCGATTTTCTAAATCTATACAACGACTCAACAAACCATAATAACTATCTTATTACCAGAATATTCTAATCTTCATAAGGGAAATTGTGTATTCCACTTGGAAAGAACACTAACGCTCTCGGGAAATCCGTAGCCGTCTTTTCGTCAATCCACTTGTTCTTCGCATACATTTTAACTTGAGCATCTTGATAAGCCGCAAAATGATCAAATTGAAGTTTCATTTGCCATTCTAGATGTTCAACTTGATGAAACATCTCATGAAGGCGATCTCCAATGCTTTTAAACTCCGCTTCAAACTTATCCAAACGACTAGAAATTTTCTCTAAACTTACAGCGATGAAACCATTGAAGTAGGGTTGAGGATCTTTTGAAACCTTGTCCCTAGCTTCTTCTCCATGATTTCTTCCTTCCATTTCTTCAAAAATTTCTCAAATTTCTCAAGAATGAAGTGCAAGGGACGTAATTTTGATTGCTTAATTGTTAGGGAAGAAGATAGGTTGATTTAAAGGGGAAAATCGTGTGAAAAACTAAAAATTTGTTGTTTTTACACGACCCAGTAACCGTGGCGCTTAGGAGCTGAATCTGGCGCCTAGGCGCCAGACCTATTGATACACAGTTGATTCTGGCATTTAGGTGCCGAATTCTGGCGCCTAGGCGCCGGAACTATGTTCAACTCCGTTTCGCCTAATCATTAAATTTCAAAATTTCATTCTCCAAGATAGGTAAATTATACTGGTAAGAGTAATTTAGACTCAACAACACTCATTGTAAACAATCATAATGAAGGTTAACTTGATCTCCTTTTTACTCATATTCAATATAGAGTGATCCTATTTTTAAATCTTACATACTTCAAAATAATTTTTAGCCTAAGTCATCAAAGACTTATAAGCATCAAATTTTTCTGAAGTAATATAAAATTAATCAAGATCGAGGCATAACGTTACATCAAAACACAAAAACACTCAAAACACAAGATAATTATGGGTTGCCACCCACAAAGCGCTTGGTTTAACATCATCAGCCCGACTTAAGTAAATATTTAATCAGGTTGACTCAATTCATAAGCCTCTTTATAAATCTTTTTAATATCTCCCAAATAAGGCTTCAATCTTACTCAATTTACTTTGAAAACTTTTCCTGTTTTGGGATCTTTAATATCCACAGCGCCATAATGGTATACTTTCTCAACTGAATAGGGTCCAATCCATTTAGATCTTAATTTTCCAGAAAAAGTCTTAAACGAGAATTAAACAGTAATACTTTTTGTCCAGGCTCAAAAATTTTTCCTGAAATTTTCTTATCATGCAACATCTTTATTTTCACTTTATAAATTCTCGCATTTTCATACGATTCGTTTCTAATTTCTTCCATCTAATTATGTGGCAATAATCGTTTTTCACCTACTTTATTCAAATTAAAATTAAACTCCTTTATCGCCCAATAAGCTTTATGTTCATGTTCTACAGGTAAGTGACAATGTTTACCATAAATTAACCGGTAAGGTGACAATCCGATTGGTGTCTTATAAGCTGTTCTATAAGCCCATAATGCAGAATCAAGTCTATCAACCCAATCAGTTCTTTTAGGATTAACAGTTTTCTCTAAAATTCTTCTAATTTCTCTGTTTGATACTTCAGCCATTCTACTAGTTTGTGGGTGATAAGTAGTTGCAATTCTATGTTTGATTCCAAATTTTTGTAGTAATGATTGAATTCTTATATTCCTGAATTGACTTCCACCATCAGTGATAATTACCTTAGGCATTCCAAATCTTGAAAATATCATTTTCTTTAAAAATTTAGAAACACTTTTGGAATCACAGTTTGGTAAAGCAACATGCCTTCAATCCACTTTGAAACATAATCAACTCGCTAATAAAATATAAATTTTTCCAGATGATGGAACAAATGGTCCCATAAAGTCTAAACCCCATATATCAAAAATTTCAACTTCCAATATATAGTTTAAAGGCATTTCATCTTTCCTAGATATATTTCACATCCTTTGACATCGATCACATGTTTTCACATATTGTCTCACATCTTTAAATAAGGTAGGCCAATAAAATCCAGAATTTAAAATTTTAATTGCAGTTTTATCTATGCCAAAGTGTCCTCCAAAATCAGAATCATGACATTTTTGAATAATAGCAAAAGTTTTCTCATAAGGTACACATCTTCAAATCATAGAATCTTTACCAATTTTAAATAAATGAGGTTCTTCCCAAATATAAGATTTAGCATCATATTTAAATTTCTTAATAAATTTGTTATCCAAGTCATAAGGCAAAATATTGCTAACTAAATAATTAACAATATCAACACCCAACCTTTTAATAATTTCTTTTTTAACAACCTCTTTCATGATAGGATTTAATCTTCTTTGCGATTCTATAGTAGGTTTAAAATTTTCTTCCATTAAGATTCTATACATGCAAATGGAAGGGCTTATTCCTCTTATATCAGCAATAGTCCAACCAAAAGCTTTCTTATAATTCTTTAACACACCTAGTAATTTTTCTTCTTGATCTTTACTCGCTTCGAAGAAATAATAACAAGTAAAGTTAACAAATTTCCAAGAAACACATATTTTAAATGGGAAGGTAACATTTTTAATTCCAGTTCAGGGGCTTTTTTAATTGAGGTTAAAAGTATATCATTTTGAGTTATGTCTAAAGTTTCCCAATTATCTTTAACAAAATGAGTCTCTTCTTGTTCTACTACTTTATCTTCATCAGTTAAAAATTCAAATTTTTCTTCAGAAATGACTTTACATTTTTCTTGATAATGTTTTTCGATTAAATAATCAATTATATCCATTCGATAACATTTCTCTTTATCAGGGTACTTCATTGATTTAAGAACATTGAATTTAATTTCTTGATCATTAACTCTCATGGTTAGTTCTCCTTTTTGCACATCAATCATAGCTCGTCCGGTAGCTAGAAAAGGTCTCCCTAAAATAATAGGTATCTCTTTATCTTCTTCCATATCAAGAGCTATGAAATCTACAGGGAAGATAAATTTATCCACTTTAACCAGGACATCCTTTATAACTCCTTTAGGATAAGTGATAGATCTATCAGCTAACTGAAGGATTATCTCCTAAATCCAATCTTTGAAAGATAGAAAATGGCATGAGATTAATACTTGCTCCTAAATCACTTAAAGCTTTTCCACAAAATTTTTCTCCAATAGCACAGGGTATAGTGAAACTTCCAGGATCCTTAAGCTTTTCAAGTAATTTCTTTTGAATTATTGCACCTGCATTCTTCACTTAATGCAACGAGTTTCAAAAGCTTCAAATTTTCATTTTTTGCTTAAAATATCCTTCATAAATTTTGCGTAAGTCGGCATTTGTTCCAAAGCTTCAGTAAAAGGTATGTTAATAGTAAGTTTCTTAAAAATTTCAAAGAACTTAGAAAATTGATGATCTAATTTCGCCGTTTAAGTCTTTGAGGAAAAGGTGGTGGTAGTTTTTCAACTTCCACATTAACGAGTATAACGAGTATGATCTCGACTAGAGAGAGAGTTTCTTTAGGTTTTTCAATCTCTTCAACCTCAATCTCTTTTTCAATTTCATTCCGCTTTCTTTCTTTTAATTCCTTTCCACTTCTAAGTTGCATGCGCTTTAACTTGTTCATGTTCTTTTCCAGTTTCCTTTGGATTAATTTCAACATTACTAGGAAGTGTTCCTACGAAGTCCGTTATTAAATAAAGTAGAAATTTGCCCCATTTGATTTTCAATATTACAAATAGCAGTATTTTGATTTTGTAATTGATTATTTATTTGCATAATTAATTCTTCTATTGATAACTTTTTCTGTTGATTATTAAATCCAGGAGGTTTATAATTTGAATTAACTTGATTATTCCAATTTCCAGTGGGATGAGATTGATTATTACCCCATTGTTGTTGTGAATTATTCCAGTTAAAATTAGGTTGATTTTTCCACCCAGGATTATAATAATTTGAATAAGGATTATTTTTACTTGCAATAGCTTGTAAAGTTTCAATAGTTTGAGAATCTTCAATATTAACAGAGTTATTATGCGAAATATTAATTGCAAAATTATCTAATTTCTTAGACATTGCCGCAACTTGTGAAGCTAAGATAGAAAAGGCTTCATTATCGTGAATACCGGCCATCTTTTTAGGATTAATCCTTTCTGAAGGCCATTGAAAATTGTTATTAGCCATTTCTTCAATTAAAGTGTAAGCTTCTTCAAATGATTTAGACATTAAAGAACCTCCAGCAGCAGCATCAATAATTAATTTTAAAGATCCAATTAATCCATTATAAAATGATTGAATAATCAACCAATCAGGTAAAGCATGACGAGGACATTTTCTTAATAGTTCTTTAAATCTTTCCCAAGTTTCATAAATTGTCTCCCCGTCAAATTGACTAAATGAAGTAATATCATTTCTTAATTTAGCAGTTTTAGAAGGAGGAAAATATTTAGCAAGGAAGTTTTGTGCCATTTCAGCCCATGTTTTAATAGAACCAGTCGCTAATGAGTTTAACCACATCTTTGCTTTATCTCTTAAAGAAAAAGGAAAGAGTCTAAGTCTAATAACATCATCAGAAACATTGTTATATTTAAAGGTAGCACAAAGTTCTAAAAAACTAATAAGATGTAAATTTGGATCCTCATTTGGTGATCCACCAAATTGATTGTTTGCACCATTTGAATAATAGACTGTTTACGTTCAAAAGAATTAGCATCTACAGTAGGTATTTGAATACTACTATGAAGTTCATCAACTGTAGGGTTAGCATAATCCCTTAATGGTTTATAAACATTTTGATCATTAAGTTCAATTGGATTTTGTAAAGTAGCCATTTCTTGAAATTTTTGAATTTGTTTTCCCTTTTTAATTTTTCTAATAGTTCTTTCTAATTCAGAATCTAAAGGTATTAATCCTTCAGAACCAAATATTCGCATAAAACAAGGAATAAAATATATATCTTTTTTTATTTTTTAATTATTTTTTTATAAGAAAATTTTTACTATTCTATTTCTTTCTTCCCCGGCAACAGCGCCAAAAACTTGACCCGACCGCAAATAACGCAGTAATATTCGCTTCCAAAAGATAGCCAAAAACTTTGACTCAATTTATAAATAGTGGCTAGTGTATAAAATTAATATGATGTAAATTTAGAAAATATTTTTACACACTAGGGGTACTACGCAAGTATACGTATCGTTTCAAGTAATATAGGGCTTTGAAACAAAGACCTCAGTATCGATCCCAGAGAAAAGAATTATAGTGATAAATTTTCTAAATAAAAAAATATTTTTTATCTTTTAATTTAATTATAAATTACTATTAATTTACTAGATGCAAATACAGAAAATAATAATAAGAAAATGATTTATGAAAACTATATAAAATAAATAACTTTCTTTCCTTCAATTAATCTAAGATTTTTAAGATAATTTAATATTCGTTGGAGAATTTGATTTATGGTATTGTGCCAAATAGAAGCATTCCTATTCTTTACCCTTTGATCTAAACGCAAAGAACATTGGCTAATTTACAGAATAGGTCTGGATGTATTGTTAGTAGAATGTGTTAATCTAGGCTCACACTTCTAGATGTCCAAGGGTGGCTATGGTCGGCCCTACTAGTGACCCTTTCCTAATCTATAAATCAAATTATAAGAATTTAGTCTGTCACTCTAAAAACTTATCAATTCTACGAAATTTAAATCTTATCTTCCTATTTATTTGAACTTCACCTTGAATAGCCTGCACATGGCCTTCGACTACTCAAGGATTCGTGTGACATTTACAAGTTAAGAGTTCTTCTCCTTCAAGGTCTCAAAACTCTTCAACAGGTTTTAACAATTTAAATGACCAATCTAAAAAGTAAAGTAAGATCAGGTATTAATGTCATCACAATATTTTGAAAATATTTTGAATTTCAATTCTCCATCAAATATTTATATTATCTTATCTATCTCTTCATAATTGAAGGAAGAAAGTAAACTAACTACTCATAACACATTGAAAATAAATAGTAAAACATGATAAATAAAATTTGAATCAAATATAAAAATACTTATCTCAAATATTTCTTCTACAGATTTCTGAATCCTACTGACTCCACAGTGTAATGAACTCCAGATGCAACAACTTGAAAATAAACTCACTAAACTAAATAAAAGTGGCCCTAAATTTCTCTCTCTATTTCTCTCTCTAAGGATGAGAGATCCTAAAGTGGATAAGGGAAAGGGTTACAATGGGAGGGGCACGTTTTCTAAAGAAATGGACCCCTATTTATAGGCTTCAAGGGTTGCCTTGAAGCACCTCTTTAAAACATGTCCACATTCAATGAATCTTCTAGAAGGTCGGTCTGGCGCCTAGGCGCCAGAATCTGGAGCCTAGGCGCCGGACACCGCGTCCAGTTCTTCGCACCTCTTCACTTTGGCTCGCACCTCTTCGCGTTTAAAACCATTTTGGAGCGTCTAAATGAAATGTATCACATGTCCTATTATTATGGAACAACTGCCAGTTTTCTGGAATGTCCAATAACCGCTCACTCCGTTGAAATAACTGATCAAACGTTGTCAAAAACTTGACAGTTTTTGTATCGAGTCTGGTGCTTAGGCGCCAGCTTCTGGCGCCTAGGTGCCAGGCCATATTTTTTATACTTTTTGTATTTTGCTCCATTTTTGCTCATTTTTGCTCCTTTTTCCTTTTTAGACCATTTTACATCACCTACATCCAAAAACACAAAAAATACCTTTTATTAAAGTATAATATCCTTAGAAATTAATAAGAATTAAGACATAAAGAAATAGGTATTTTTTTATAGATCACTTCATTCTTGCAGCTACAGATTACTTTTCCAAATGGGCAGAAGCAGTACCGCTCAGGAAAGTGAAGGCACACCACGTTCTACAGTTTTTCAAGAATCAAGTCGTTTACCGTTTCAGGGTACCGTGCAGAATTATCTCAGATAATGAGTTTGCTTTCAGAAGTATGAAGATCAACAGTTTTGTTAAAAGGTACAGGATCGACTGGCGCTATTCGACAATCTACTACCCAAGAGCGAATGGCTTGGCCGAAGCTTTTAATAAAACTCTCGTCCAAATCCTAAAGAAAACTTTGGACGAAAACAAGAGAAATTGGCACGAGAAGTTGTTAGAAGCCTTATGGGCCTACAGAACAACTTTCAGAACTCCTACTCAGTCTATGCCCTTCGCTCTAATGTACGGGTTCGAGGTCGTCTTACCCTTGGAAGTCCAGCTTCTGTCTCTCAGAATTGCAGTTGCAAACAAAATAACTATATAAGAGAATGCCAAATTACGACTAGAAGAACTAGAAAGCTTGGAAGGAAAACGACTTTCAACGCAACATAATTTGGAACTGTATCAAGCCAAGATGATCCAGACCCACGATAAACTGGTCTGCCCAAGGACATTCAAAGTCGGTGACTTGGTTCTAGTTCTCAAGAAACCTATTCTCGCACACCGCAAGATAAGAGGTAAATTCGATCCAACTTAGGCAGGGTCGTTCGTGGTTGAGACAGTCTACTCAGGAGGTTCCTAACAGCTTGTGAATTGTCATGGAGAAAGAACTATGCTTCCAATCAATGGACGATATTTGAAGAAGTATTACGCAACCCGATGTTTTGAAGGATGAACTTAAAAAAATGAAGTCCCATTCCTAGAAACACGGGTAGAGTAATCATTTGTGACTGGGTCCGAACCCAAAATTAAATGGATGATAAAAAAAATCATTAACAAAAATGTGTTAAAGAAAATATGTGAAATCATAATAATAAAATGTTGATCTTTACTTTTAAATCAATTCATTCCTGATCTTTCCTCATCTCTTCCTACTTTCTTTAAGATTTAAAAGAAATAAAAAAAAACTTTTTTTTCATTAATAAATGTTTTCTTATTGTTCTTGTTCTTAGTACAGCCCCTGATCCTTTCATTGTTTTTTGCAGGGAAATGTCAAACGGGTGGTTGGTTCTGAACTTTAAAAATGGCGTGAGTTTAACACTCAATGAAAAGCGGATGAAGGATGGGGCCGTGATTGAGATTGATTCTAATTTCACACCAGCCCGGCTACAGTATGAAGAAACTGATTGGACCCCGATTGTCCGGGAAGAGTACCATAGCCAGATAGTGATGAAAGCGAGTGGCCCAAGTCAACAGTCCACCAGTAAGAAAAGAAAAGCAAAGCCGCTCATGCAACGGGGGAAGACAAGAAAGTTAAGTCCGTGGTTGCTACAGCAGAGGGCAGGCTTGTTAGCGCCATGCCTACAGAAATTCAAGAAGTAAGGAGAGCTACTCTCACTCCTACTCAGCGAAGAAACAAGAACCGTCGCATTCGCAAGATGCTAACCAAGCTAGCAGCGGACCAACATGAAGAAACAATTGTTACCGTCAATGCAAGTACTTCGAAGAAATTGGTTCGTCAGGAACCAGAAAGGAGGAAATCAACTCCAAGAACAGCAAAATAGATGAAAGAAATTCCAAGAAGAGCAGAAACAGAATCGGTTCCATGACGCCAGACAGATGCACCAATTTTGAAGATTCTTGTTGCGAAAGCAACCCCGGAGGATGTCTTGACAGAGACTATCCCCAAGGAGCCAAGACATGTGGGAGAACGTATTGGGGTCGAACCATAAATCCCACAGTACGTTACCAGACCTCGCCAGTTGCAAATAATTCTGGAATATGAGCTGGAAAGGATGCAGAATGTTGAAAAGAAAACTTTTGAATATTTTGAAAGGATTTGAGGTAGGAGGATCAACATCCTAGAAGGCCTCGAGCTGCATACAAATGTGTTTTCAGATTATGAACAGCAGCAAATTGTAGACTGCATCGTTGAACTTCAGAAAATGGGTCGAGCTGGCCGCCTAAGGGAAAAGACCTATTCAGAACCCCAAAGATGGATGCCAGGAAAAGGAAGAGTTACAATCCAATGCGGGTGTTGCAACAACTTCGCGGTAGACAGAAAAAGAAATCCACCAGGGATACTCCGTCACAGTGAGGTGGATCCGATCCCAAGAATTATTAAGAGAATGGTAAAGAGGATGGTGACATGGAGGGTATTGCCCGCGAACTGCATACCTAACAGTTGCATCATTAATATCTACAAGGAGGGTGACTGCATACCTCCACACATAGATCATCGTGACTTTGTCAAAACCTTCTGCACAGTGTCTTTCATCAACCAGTGTAACATCATGTTTGGATCTGACCTCTGGATAGCAGGCCACAGAAAATTCCGAGGGCCGGTGGAGATACCACTACCGGTAGGTTCCGTCTTGGTATTAAAAGGAAATGGAGCAGACATAGCAAAACATTGCATTCCAGGAGTGCATGTTGAGCAGATTTCCATCACTTTCAAAAGGATGGATGACAAAAAAATGCCTTTCCACTTTTAGCCAGATCCAGAGTTAGAGAGCCTTCAGCCCTACGAGCTGTGAGCTACATGGGAGATAGCACACCTCCAATGCACATCCAAACGACATTTCCTGCCAAGGTGGCTTGGAAGGTGATGTTATTATCCATGTCACTCACTATTCAGACATGGATTTCGACAGATGCTTTTGGAAGAAACTTGCAAGAATCTTACACCATCCGTTTTGGATTTATGTGGATTATATGAGATACTGAATTCTCAAAGAAAATATCATCATGTTTTGATCAAGATGTATGATGTATTTTCGATGAGATTGGAATGAAAATGACCATTCCATGTTTTACCTTCACCTCTTTTTGTGCAAATTGACTGGGAAACACCATTAAGTTAAATGAACTTCGAACAAAGAACGAAGAAAAAATAGAAAATAAATAAGAACTCTTTTTAAGAATCTGAATGTCAAAATAAACTCCAAATTAACACGAACTCTAAATAAACAACAAAAATGAAATTAAATCACCAAAACAAACGAAACAAGCCTAAATCTCGAATTGAATTCCAATTTGAATTCATCAATTCGAATCTTTCAATTCTTCTTTCGACTGAAATTCATTTGAAGCTCCTCTAAATCCTCTTTTGAGTTGATTTTTCCTCATTGAAGACTTCAACTTCAGTTTCAAACTTCGAAACTCCGAATATGAAATTCCCCAACCTCAGGCTATTCTCAAACCTTTTCGACTCTCTGCGATCTCTTTCCTCTTTTGAGAAGGTCGATTGAGTCTACTGACACAGAACCACAAAATTTTCGATTTGGTTATGATGGCATGGACTCATATCCTTCGCCAAACAATCAAAATTCGATCAACTCTCCTGGGATGTGAAATTCTTTCATGTCTCATTCCAATCTTCCACTAAACTGAAAGTTTCACAAAATCTTCCAAATCAAATCAAATAGAAACTTTCTGAGATTGATACCAAATTTCAATTCTCACTTTCGATACTGGTACCAAATTCCAGTTCTCTTCTTTCGAGGTCGGTACCAAATTTTGACTCTCTTTCTGAGATTGATACTAAATTTCAATTCTCTCTTTCGAGACTGGTACCAAAATCCAGTTCTCTCCTTTCGAGGTTGGTACCAAATTCTGACTCTCTTTCTGAGATTGATACCAAATTTCAATTCACTCTTTTGAGACTGGTACCAAATTCCAGTTCTCTCCTTTCAAGGTCGGTACCAAATTCGACCCTCTTTCCGAGATTGATACCAAATTTCAGTTCTCTCTTTCGAGACTCGGTACCAAATTCTAGTTCTCTTTTCGAGGTCGGTACCAAATTCCGACTCTCTCTTCGAGATTGATACCAAATTTCAATTCTCTTTCGAGATCGGTACCAAATTCCAGTTCTCTCCTTTCGAGGTCGGTACCAAATTCGACTCTCTTTCGAGATTGATACCAAATTTTAATTCTCTCTTTCGAGACTGGTACCAAATTCCAGTTCTCTCCTTTCGAGGTCGGTACCAAATTTCGACTCTCTTTCGAGATTGATACCAAATTTCAATTCTCTCTTTCGAGACTGGTACCAAATTCCAGTTCTCTCTTTTCGAGGTCGGTACTGAATTCTGACTCTCTTTCCGATATTGATACTAAATTTCAATTCTCTCTTTCGAGACTGGTACCAAATTCCAGTTCTCTTCTTTCGAGGTCGGTACCAAACTCCGACTCTCTCTTCCGAGATTGATACAAATTTTAATTCTCTCTTTCGAGACTGGTACCAAATTCTATTTCTCATTTTGAGATCAGTACCTAAATTATGATTCTCATCATTTTTTATCAATACTTAAACTCTGACTCTCACTTCGAGGCTGGTACCTAAATTCCAGTTCTCTTTGTAAATCTCGAGGTTGGAACCTAGGTTCCAATTCTCATTTCAAATTCAAAATTTTCTTGAATCAATTTTAAATTAAACTTCAATCAAAATTGAAACTCGGAACAAATTGAAATCCAAACTCAACATTAAAACTTGAAATATAAAATGAAACGATATCTAAATCAAATTTCTCCAGATCTTGTGATCTGGAATTCACCTCCTTTTCTTCTCCCCAGCGAGACTTCTGCAATCTTCAGTCTTGGAGATTTACCTGTTACTCCCCAGCGAAAATTTTTTGTTCTAAGTGTGCCACTTTGACATCTGTGTTGGTTTTGTTGATCTCTTCAGTCAATGCCAATACACGCGGTGTGCTTGGTTAGCACACCACACCTATTGGGGGTCCATTTGTTGACCTCATTTTTGATGAGGTCTTTTCTCTTCTCTCTCCTTAGTACTTAGGATCTAGCCATAGGGCTTCTCCTTGACTATCTTAGAGGACTAGAAATAGGACCTATCACTTAGAAATTCAAACCATTCTTGGCTCCCTTCAAACCCCACAAGTTTGATTGTAAACCTCTAAGCCACTTGGAGGGTTAAAATCAAATGTGGAGGTTTAAAGGATGAGTTTTCTATAGGACTCTTTAGCCTTAGGATTATCCTAGGTGGCCTAGTCTGGTGAGGGTTGAATTGCACACACTTCACTCCCACAGACACATTCCAAGCCCTGAAACTACCTTTAACCAATTTGACTCCCTGACTCATGTAGGTAACTCATATGGATGTACCTTAACCCCTAAGCCCCTAGTTAAGAGGGTTATGAACAACATATTGAGTGCCTAAGATGAGTCCTCTCATGGCTTTTATGAGCTTCATAACTCAACCAAAATGGTTTCATTTCACTCACACTTAATCAACCTTCATTTTTCCTAAATTTCAATTTTTGACCCCCGGAACCCTAAACCCACCAGGCCTACCAAATTCCCTTGAAATTGCCCAAAATATGCAAAATTGCCTAAATTACCCAAAATTCCTCAAAATCAATCCTAAATATTTCCCCCCACTCAAATTGATCTTCCATAACCAAATACACCAAATTTTCCAAAAATACCGCCAATACCTTCCAAATACCCAAAATACCCTTTTAACCCAAAAATCCAAAAATTCCAAAAAATTCTCAACAAATTCCAAAAAATCCCAAATATTCCCAATTTCATTTTATTCAACTACACCATAGGCCAATTTTGTCAATTAAGCTCACTTTTACCAAAACTCCCAATTTACCCCTTTTTTAACAAAAAATGGAACCAATGTCCCACCAAACCAACCCAATTGACCTCAATTTTGATCCAATTCAATTCTAAACTTCAATTCAATATCCCCAATATCAATTTAAACTAAATCCAAACCCAATTTGATCAACATGTGGATCTAATTTCAATTTGAAGCTTAAAGCCTAATTTTGGCCCATGACCTAAACTTAGCCCAAACCAACCCAACCTAACTCCAATTAACTCCAAATCTTTTCCTAAACCTTCCTAACATCCCCAAAAACAAAACACTAACATGATTTTCCCCAAATTTGATACCAAACTCCACCCAAACCTAACTCAAACCAAAAATCCCCAATTTGGCCTAAATCCATCATGAACCCAAATGAGCCCAAATCCCAAAATTAAAGCCCAACCAAAGTTGAAAACTCTTTTTCACACCCCCATAAACATTTTTCAACATTAATTTTACATCAAACCCAACATTAACCCAACCTTAGCCCAAGTTAGCCCAATTTGGCCCATTTCGACTCCATTACTAAAAAAATCCAAATTAAACCCAATTCAACTCAAAATCACCCCAAACTTGTTCCAAATTACTCATGGCACATTTCTAAACCAATCCCAACATTTATTTGACACAAACCCTCACCAATTTTCATCCATTAATTTATTTCAAAACCTAAAAGCCCACTTCCTTAAACCATTTTAAAAGCCCATCCAAAATGATTTCAAAAAGCCCAAGACTTATTCCAAAGCCCACAAGAAGTTTCCTCCATCATCCTTCTAATTGAAATCATCCCTAAGTCCTAAATCAATAATCAAATCATTCCAAATCAAGATTCATCCAAATTTCCACCAAAATGCCAAAATTCCTAAAATCTACTTCCATGAAATTGACTAAGCTTTACCCCAAGCCAAATGGAGCCATGGAGCCATGCATAAGCCACATACAAGCCATGAAGAGCCCCTTTACACCTCACCAAGCCATTAATGGCAAGAAGAGGGGGCTCTTTCTTAAACCTTCATTAAACATTTTTAACCTCATTTATGTTACACTATAACAAAAATTAGCCACATCACCTTGGATGGAGACTTCACCACCCTTTCCTAGCTGACCCAAGTGACTTTCTCTTCAACCCAAACCAGCCTTGGGGAGGTGCACCTAGCCTAAACCATGAATTGACCAAATTGAGCCCAAAATGACCCTTCCCCTTACCACTTAAATCAAAGTCCTTTACACATGTCAAGCCTCAATTGAACTCACCAACCTCAAGCCCTGACCACATTGAGTCAGATGGTGACCTGACCCTAGCCGGCCAGCCACCACAGCCGCCGGAAAACACCAAGTCGAGAGCCTTATTTGGCTTCAAAATATTGAAACCCACCGGCTGAGCTGTCCCAACCTAAATGGCCATTGTGGCTTTTCTTCCTTTGCATAGAGCAGCTAATCCCAAGCCCTAACTCCCCCTGGGAAGCCCTCCAGCCAGATCAATTTAAACTCACCACCCTCTCAGCCAAAAGAGGTGCTGAACAAAACCTTACCAAAACTCTGCCAAAATCACTCCAGACCCTTCTCCAAACATAGAGCACTTGATCCCCACTGAAATCCAGCCCTAAAACCCCCTCTGTGAGCTCAATTTCTGAGTTAAATTTTGAGCCCAAAAACAGGACACTTCACCACAGTGAGCCAATCCTCAAATTGATTGACCCTACACCTTCTCAGACTAAGAGTAGAAGTTCCCCAGCAAAAGCCCCCTCTCTAGGCCAGCCATTTCTTCTATCGGCCAAGCTTTGAAATCAGGCTTGATGGAAGTCTGGTCTAGACAATTCACCAGGGCTAGAGGCTTCATCCCTAGGCTCCTCCAGCTCCAACGAAGGTGCCAAGCCCCTCTGATTGAAGCTTCACTTCTCAGAGCCAACGTTTGGAACTGTTCCTTCCCGAGAGCTTCTTTTGATTCTCCATTTTGTTTGAGTCAATTTCAATGCACGTTAGACAGATGGATTTGTAGCTCTCATTTAGACGAACACATAGGATCAAATTTCATGTAAATTGGTTAAGAAATGAGGGAGATATTAGGGTTTTAGTGTGGAAAGCTCTCGGCACACACCAGTCGTAGACGATGACCAGGATCCGTTGGATCGCGCATGTATCGAATGGACGATCAAGATCCAGCCGGACGAGGAGATAGAGGGGGCGTGGTTGCTGACTCAGGTGGCGGCGTCGAATAGGAGTGCACCGCGTGGGGCTTCAGAGCTGCCGAGGTTGACGTGGCGCTGACTGGTTTAAATAGAAAAATAGAGTATTTATGAATTATTTAAATACCCAAAACTTCAAAAATCCATATCTTTGTGTAGAAAAATCACAAAAATAAAATAAAAATACTCTCTTTCTCAATGAATAGAGGAGAACAATGTGGAAAAAGAATCAAGTTATTTTGATGAGTATTTTGTTTTTAATTAATTATTTACTGATTTTAGTATTTTAATTCTACATGAATTTATACAATTCACCATGGCATGAGACCATAGGGCTTCTGTAGCCTCTGTTCTTGGGAACATTCCCTGAATTTTCCAAGGCTAGAGGCCATCTCTGTGGCAATATATTGATTTTTCAAATTTATGTGTATGTTTTGCCATTTTAATTCCATTAATTAGCATGTTGCTTAGAAAATTCTAAAAAAATTTAGGGAGGTATCTTATGACTAGAGGACCCTAGGAAAATTTTGGTTTGGTTTAATTCCTTATGAATAACCCTAATTGGTCTAAACACCCAAAACTGAATTTTAATTAATTAGGACTAATCACACATCAAAATTACTTGAAAATAATTCTCCACTGATCTTTAGAATCAAAGGAGTCTCATATAAAAATTTAAATTCAATTGAAGATGATTAGCTCCACTAAATGAATTATTTAAGTGTCATGATCATTATTAAATTTTAAAAATTCATAAAACCTAAAATATATTTCAAAAATTCAGGTTTTGGGACTTCTTTGATATCAGAGTAGTCTAAGAAAATTAAAATTTGTTTTTTTTTCAAAAAAAATTCATTTTTCACCATATTTTTAATATTTTAATAATTAAAAAATAATAAAAATCACAAAAATATTAAAAATCACAAAAATGTCACATTTGGTCTCTTGATCACTTAGGAACCATTCCTATAATTTTCTTAAGTCTCTAGGTTAAGATATTCGATTTTAAAGGCTTAAGGCAATTTTTAATATTAAAAAATAAATTTCCCCACATTTTCACTAAACTAATTCTAATAAATCAAAGAAAAATCATAAGAATATAAAATTTATTTCTCTAAACTTCTTGAGGTCAAAGGGACTTAAGAAAAATATAAAATTCATTTTTCAACTTTAATTTTATTTTATAATTAATTAACACTCCAAAACTAAAAATAATTATAATAAATAAAATATAATTTAAAAAATCACCAAAATTGGTCCAAGTGGTCCTCTGGTTAGTAGGAACATCCTATAATTTTCCTAAGGATAGGAACCTAACCTTGGTCATGTTGTTGAATTTTCATTGAAAACCCTCATTTTCCCACAAAAATAAATATATAAATTAAATTAGATTCAAAAAAATCACATTTTCTCCTCTAGTGTCTTAATTGACATATGAGTGAAGTGACATAAAAATTTTAAATGCATTTGAGCTCAATTTGATGAGTTATGAAATAAACAAGCCTGAAGGGGCATAAAGGCAAATAAAGACTTTAACCCTAATTAATATTTAGGTCTAATCAAAGGGAGGGTAAAATATCTAATCTTATTTTTTTTATTGGATGATTTAAACTTAAATAATTAAGAGGTACAAACCCATTAATAATCTTGAATATATTTAAAGTAAACATTAACTAATTAAGTAATTAAAATTTTGGAAGAATAATCAAAATTTGGATTATTAAAGTTGGGGATGTGACTTAGGAAGATACCAATTCTTTAATTTGAAATCCCTAAGTAAATCACGTTGATAATATTTAACTCTTAATTAAACTGAAGATGATAATTGGAATTAATAATTAAGTAATTAAAAAGAAAATAACCCTTAATTAAATTAAACTTTAAAATATTAAGTGATTTAATAACTTAATTAAATTAAATTGAGAACATTAAAATTAATTTATCATTTGAAAACAAACCTTAAACAAATTTAAAACATTAAAACTAATTTGAAATATTAAGATCATTAAAATATAAAGATTTAATAGAATTAAAATAACTTGAACACTATTCCAAACTTAAAAATATTAATCAAAGTTTTATAACTAATCCAAATCACTTTAAATCATCAATTTCCTAAATTAAGAATTGTTAAAAATCTTTAACAAATTAATTTTCCCCTAAAGGCTTTCATTATCATAACTCTTAAATGAAGCATTAAGTAAAATGTCACTTTACTCATCGGATAATCAAATGTCCAAGTTCACTGAGCAAGAAGCAAAACTTAACTAAATTCTTGGATGATTAATTCACCAGTACAATAAAATTCATTTGGACTCAAAATAATCTCAAAAGTATTGAAAAGATATTTAGGATTCATCCTAAGTACTTTCTCAATACGATGAGATGTTATGGAAGAACAATTGAACTTAATTGTTCTTTGATGAAGAAAATCATCCTTAATAAAACACAAGAACCTAGACGTCATAGGAATTGACTAGCTATAAGATTAGGACTCTGGTAAACAACCAAGACCTTCCCTTAGCTTCACCTAGGTATTATATTGCAAATATATAAATGCTCTAACATGTGTTTTAAGTGTAGCTTGGAATGACGGGAAGACCTTCCAGGTACGCTTTTATTTTATTGCAATTTACTTACCTGTACTGCACTTTACTTTTCTTGCATGTTAAACAAGAATGTCACCCTGCATGAAAACTGAAACCTTTAGGATAACCACAAAACTGAAACCCAAAACTAAATTAAAAGTCACAACAAGATAAAATTCACAGCCACAACATTCAAAATACAAAGCAACTCAAAATTTAATCACAAACAGAATAACAAATCTACAATTGCAACTAAATTAAAATGTCTCGTTGGATGATCGGGAATACCTCGGATGATGTAACTCACGTGTTGCTAACGGGATTTCCCATGGTCTAATTGGAAGTGTGGAACTCATTTAGTTGAGTTTAGTAAATTCATTTGGACTAAGTGAATCCGATAAAAATAACGGTGCCGGAATTATGGAACCATGGGATCTTAACCGGTGTTGTTATAATCAACTTTAAGATTCCCCTAATAAAACATTAAAAATATTTGGACTTTAAGACTTTTCTAAACTAAAACACTTCTCTCATCTCATGATTTTCACTTATTAAAACTAAACCTTTGCAACAACAAGGAGCTTGGAGCATAGTGGGTAGCACGACCATCCTCGTCAGTAAAAGTGGAATCTACATCAGCAAAACCTTTCATAGAATTAAATAACCAAGCCATAGGATTTCGAGGTAGTTTGCTTAGTGCAACATAAATCCTCAACTTCTCGTTAGGCATTTGCATAATCATGTCATGCAACCTAAGCCCTAACTGGTTTTAGGACTCCGAGGTAGTCGTTTGGTACGACATAAAACCTCACATCTTCGAGGCTATTTGTGTGATTGTGTCATACAAATATAAGTCCTAATTAATTAAAATTGGCAGGATTTAAACATTAAATATACTCTTAAGCTGAAGCTAAAAAATAGGATAGTTTGGGAAGTTGCCAAGATTCATCTTGGATCCTCAGCTTCTCCTACTTCTTTTCCTTTGGACTCCTGAAATAAACTATTTCAAATTTGAGCTAATCCCTATTGAAATTTCCAAAATCTAATCCTTTGAAAACCTTAAACTTTGAAATTCTTGAAAGTAGAACCACTGATCATTATCGAGAGTTTTCTTAAGTGATTCCCGTCATTTAAGATGTAATTAACTATAGGGGCTTGCCCTTATAGGTAACTTTAAGAACCCACGTAATATAAACCATGCTTAATTCCTCTATATTAAGCAGGGGAACTTGTCAGCTTATAAAATTAGTTCATAGACCAAACGGATGTCACAAATCTTCTAGTTTATTTAGACGAGCCCCATCATCAAGCAGTGTGTTTGTCCTTCGAGATAGATACACGGTTTGTGATGTGGTGCTCGTTTATATAAACTATTTAGGATGTGAGATCGGTTTGATTTCATATCTTAAAATTTTCAAACTTAAAATTATTTTCAAAATCAAATACTACTTTCTATATATATATATGTAAATTAAATTTAAAATCTAAAATTCACCGATAATTTCTGTAGGCAACCCCTTTTCAAAATACAACACTCAACCTAAAAATATGCTGGCAGTAGACTATGGATCAAAATGGATAAAAGCTATTGCATTACCTCAATGTGAATCTAAAAGTGTTACAAAATTTTTAAAAAAGAACGTATTTAGTAGATTTGGATTGCCAAAAGTAATCATAACTGATGGGGGAAGTCATTTTAAAAATGCAATTATGGAGAAATTAGTAAAGAAATATCATATCATCCATATAATTGCTACTGCTCATCATCCCTGGATTAGTGGTTTGGTTGAATTATCCAATCATGAAATTAAAAGAGTTTTGAAAAATATGTTAATAAAAAAAAGGGTTGGTCAATCAAACTGGATTTTGCTTGTGGGCTTATAAAACTGCATACAAGACTCTTATAGGAATGTTCCTATATAACCTAATTTTTGGGAAAGCTTGTCATTTACTAGTTGAACTTGAGCATAAAGTATATTGGGCTATTAAAGAGTTCAATTATAATTTAAAAGATGTTGGTGAAAAATGATTATTACAATCAAATGAGCTTGAAGAGATAAGGAATGAATCATCTGATAGTGCTAAGATTTATAAAGAAAAGATGAAGATGTGGCATAATCATAAGATTCTGAATAAAAGTATTGAGATAGGACAACAAGTTTTGCTATGTAATGCCAGATTAAGATTATTTATTGGAAAACTTCTAGGTGGATGGGCCCATTTATTATAATAATCATTTATCCCTATTGAGCTGTTGATATTAAAGATCCTAAAACTAAGAAAATATTCAAAGTAAATCTTCATAGAGTGAATCCTTATTTCTAAGTTGATCAACTTAAACTTGATGAAAATCTGATGTTGGGTCACCTAGAATAAGTACCGGGTATGTCGGGCTGACGACGTAAAACCAAGCACTTTGTGAGTGACAACCCATATTTATCGGTGTGCTTTGCTTTAAGTGTGTTTTGTCTATTTTATTTGGTTTGAAGTAATATTTATATGGTAGTTTTTTTCTTATATTATGATAGTGGAGATTAATGAGACCTTAACCTATATTTTGGATGATTTAAAATGTGAATTCAGACGTTTTGCAAACCTATACTAAAACGGGCACTGGCGACTAAGCGCTAGCAGTTGGCGCTTAGGCGTCGAAGTTACGAAAATGAAAAAATAAGGTTCTAGAAACCATTATCATTAGGAAGTTTCTTGGCACATTAATTAGTGGTTTGTAAACGTGGGAGGATGATTTTAGGCTTTCTAAATTCTATAAAAACGGACCAGATTAAAGGAAATTCATCCCATTCCAAATTTCTATCCTAAGAGTCTTATAGAAGAGTTTAATTGTTAAATATGGCTTCTTCAGAGGGTGGTGTTAAGATGAAGAAGGATGCAGACATGAAGAATTTCATTTGTGAGAGTGAGCAAGAGGTATATAACATATTTCTTGGCATTTGTATTCAAAGAATAACAGAGAACATTACAAAGATCGAGGCTGATGCTGCATCAATTGAAGCAAAGGTAAATGAAAATAATGCACATTTAGCACATATTCGATGGAAATTAAAAATGCAATTTATTCTTACCAATCATGTTGAAGAAGCGGATAAAGCGATGTTTTTGAAGAACAAGTGGATAGAAGACGATTTAATAAGAATATTTAACCCTCATCCATTCTATCAAATCTACATATCAAATGGTTCAGATGGAACTAATGGAGGTACTGGATATGTTCCACCTAATGGAGAATGGAATTAAGTTGTATAGTGTGTTAAGTGTTAGTTATTTATGTTTTGTATTAAATTAATCATGTTAAGTGATTTGTGTTTAATGTTAATGTATGTTGTGTATTATAATTGTGTTTGATGTTTTAAGATTATGTTTAGGGTTTAGTTTAAATATTTTATTGTGATTAGAAAAGATGAGATCTTATCCAAATATCTTGGATTAAAGACTTATAATTTGTACTTGTAATTCGTATGTGTTTTATTAAGTAAAAATATCGTGTTTGTGTAAAACTTTTGTTGAATCATTTTTAATCTATAGAAGTTTAATTCTAGAGATAAGAAGATTATAAGGTGATGATATACTTATTAAAACAATTTAAGGTTGATTAATGGAGCGAGAATGTGTATTTAACCAATAAATTGAAAATAGCGAGTTGGCGGCTAAACGCGGGACCCACACATACGCGCTAGAGCTTCGTGGCTAAGAGCTATACTTTCGTGCTTAGGCGTCGGTTCATGAAAATTGATTTTCAGGTTTTAAAAAACCAAAAATTGTAATTTTTTCTCACCATCATCTTCAATCTTCGGCGTTCGCGACATGGAAAGCTAGGGCATCACCTACAATTTGGATTCTTAAGTCGTTTCAAGTGAAAATTGTGAGATTTGATTTTCTTGAGGTAAGAACACTACTAATAAGTAGAAACTTTTTATTTTCAACATACAGTTTGAGTGCATTTTGGAGAAATCTTAAAATCACTATTCATGGTGAAAATTTGAGAAAAAGCTTTAGAAATTACTTGGATTTAGTAGTTTATTCCTTTAGGAGTTGAGTTTAGTGATTTTGAGTTGAATATGAAATTTGTAGTAAATTTTAAACAAATTTTAGAAATGGCACCAAAGAGGAGAAAAGTAGGAGCCACTTCGAATCTGTCAAGTTTGTTAGTTCTAATGCTCAAGAACGTTACGTTCAAGCCTTACGGTCACATAAGCTGATCCAGGAGCAATGATTTGATAAACCAGCTGGAGTTATTGAAAACATGATTGTAAGTCACCTTTAGGATATATTATGTTGTTTCACTTTCGTGGCTATTACTTTTGCTGTTCGAGAATTCTATGCAAAACACCTAGAATCAGAAAAGAACTTTATTTTTGTTTGAGGATAGCTCTTACATAATACTTTTGAGGTAATAAATGGTTTTTACCTATTGCCACCTAGTACATTTTGTTTCCATTCAAATTATAATCCTATTGAGGAAGAATTGTATGATATTATTTCTGCTTTTACTGATGGGAGGGGATTGTGGAAAATCACTAATGAGAGAAGAGCTAACTTCCCCGCATCAAATATGAATTCAACCTCTAAGGCCTGTCATTATTTTATGTCATCCAAGTTGCTTCCTACAAATCATCTCAGTGAGGTTTCTAAAGAAAGAGCTACATTAAACTACTGTATTAAGATGAGGAAGACGATTAATATTGGAAATATTATTTATGATTGTATCTAGAATTCTGCCAGGGCTACGCCCACTGAAGGTATGTGATTTGCTTCCCTTATACATTCATTGTGTCAGCAGGCTAGTGTTAGATTTGAGAATTGGGAATAAGTCCTTCAGCTTCTTAAGCCTATTATTAGTTTAAATGTGAAAACATATGCTGAGCATTAACTTTTTGGGTGGAGAGGAGGATTCTCTAATGCTTTCAGTGCATCTGCTTCTACTGCATCTACATCTCTTACTTCCACAACTCAGTCATCTTTAGGTCAGTTTTCTGATTCACAGACTGAGCTTTTAAATAAGATTAAAGATAATGTCAATTACACTGCGGATCAAGTGCAAGATATAGAGGGGAAAGTAGATCATATTGAGGAATATCTCCAAAGACATAGTGAATAATAGGGGAATTATCACAATTACATGGATAGATTGATCAGAGGTGACTTTAGTGCTATGCTACCCACTCATCCACACATAGCCCATATGTGCCTACCCGTACCTGGAACGAAGGGGACGAAGAAGAAGAGGAAGATGATGATTGAGATTTATATTTCATTTGAATTATATTATGTTATGTGATGTTTGTGTGGACTTTATTTTATTTTTTTTAATTTTGTTTTTTTTAATTTTGTTGTGTTCTTTATTTTAATTTGTGATTGTTAAGTTAACTATTCTATGTCTCTCTGACTGCTGTAATAGTTTCTGAGACACTTTAGTTTTTTTTTCTATAGTTGTGGATGTTGTATGTTTGTGATATGTGATGTGAATGTTTTTTGGTAGTAAATGTGTTAGTGAATTAATTTTGTATTTTATTTTTTTGTTCAGAACTTATTCCAGAAACAATTTATGAAGGTTTAAAAGGTTATTAAAATCCACTAAATAAATTTCATATTTAAAATTTTCAATTTACTATCATATATTTTTCTTATTAATGAATTATTATTTAGGTGTGTGTGAATTTGCTTTTATGTCCTCCACTACTTTAGAAATCTTTTGAACTTCTTTTATAAAATCAAAGGTTTAAAAATTTGATCTAGTTATTTTCATTTATTTTTGTAAACTCCTGTATGTTTAGGATATTAAAAAAATTTCTGCAAGTTTAATACTTATAGTTTTTTGTTCCTACTCATACTTGATATTATTCTTAAATGTTTCATTATAATGAAAATTTTAAAGTTTGGGGGGAATGAAAAACAATTTTCAAAAACATAAAATTTTATTTGTTCTCAAATGTAATAAAAAATTAATTTTAACCGAAAAATAATTATGTGTATGAAGTTATATTAGAGAAATAAAATTTTGAATATATAAATGAGTAAGAGAATTTTGTTAAAATTTATAGTATGGATGAAAAATTTTGAAGTTAAAAATTTCTTAGTAAAGAAATGATTAATATATTGTAACTATCTTTAGTAAAAAAAGTTGTATTTTTGAAAAAAATAGAAGGATTAAACTTTTATTTTTAATACTTAAATTTCATTTATTGAAAATAATTTTCAAAACTTTTATTATATTTCTAAGTAAAAGATATATATCTACCTTATGCCTTAGGAAAGGAAGGGTGGAATTCAAAATCATTCAAGGCGTATCCAGATACAATAATCCTTGCCTTATAAAAAAAAGAGGAAGAAAAAAAGAAAAAAGAATAGAAAAGAAAAGAAAAATGAAAAAGAGTATGTTAAAAGGAAGGAAAAGCTTGAGGTGGTTCCACACTTGATATTTTTAGAGTATAAGATTTGAGAAAAATCTTAAATCTTATGAACATAATATAGTTATTATAATTATTTTAGTACAGATTTTTAAGTAAAGGAAATAAAATATCTAAGCCCTATATTTTGAAAAATGTACAAGTATTTCTGAATAAGATAGAAACTAATATTTCTCATTAATCTTTACTTAAGCGATTTCTAAGCTTTGAATTGATCACAATTACTAATTTTTTCTTTTAAATTGGATTATTACATTTCTAGGAAAAAAAATTAAAAATTCTTAAAGAAACTCATCACATAATTTACTTGTGTGATTTTTATATGATTATAGTGTCACTTGAGGACAAGTAACATTTCAAGTTTGGGGGATTTTGATACACCTAAAATATATAGTGTTTTTATACACATTATACCTATTTTTTATTTTATTGCACATTAAGGGAATGTATTTTGTGTATTTTTCTTGTAGGTATGATTAAATGGATGATTGTGTTAAAAAGAGTGAAAAAGGATCAAATTTGAAGTAAGAATGAAGAAAATATAAAAATTTATATGTGGCGGCTAAGCGCCAGAACCCACACTTATGTGACAAGACTTCGTGGCTATGTGTCCAGACCTAGAGCTTACGTGCCAGAAGGCTCACGGTGAAGTACCGGAACCCTGCGCTTACGTGCAGGCAGTTATTAAATAGGAATTATTTAAATTTTGGCACCATTTTGAAGACGTTTTGAGGCATCTCTTGGCAAGAGAGTGGGTAACTTCTTATTGGCGCTAAATTCAGTTCAAAATACTCTTGAATGATGCATCTCTTCGAAGATATGTTGAATCTGGTCACAAGATGAAGAGATTCAAAGACACCTATTGGAAAATTATAAAACAATGACTTTAAGATCATAAAAATAGTTGTTGTTGGAGGGTGTGGTTTATGTTTAAGAGTGTGGTTTATGTTAGAGAGTTATTTTAGAAACAAACCACTCTAAGTCACCATTTTTACTTTACTTTATGAAGTTTGTATTAGGATTAGAATTGAGAACTAAAATTCTTAGAGTTGTGTGCCAACCACTAAGAGATATTGTAAGGGAAAGAGAACTTTTTAAAGGAACTTCAAGAGTTTGATGGAGAGGATTTTCAGATAATTCTTTTATATTTGTTTTTACATTTGTTCTTTAACTAAGACTTCTTTTGTTTTCACTGTGATTTCTACTTTTAAGCCAAGTTGTGATTTTATTTTATCCATGAATTTTGAGTAATTTTCTTTATCTTTTTTCTTAAAATGTTGAAGTAATAAAGTTATGGAAGTATGTCATGTGAAGTATAGGATTTTAATGTTGGAAGTTGTTGTGACGGTTTAAAACCTTGCACTTCATTTAATTCTTAATTTGGTCAATTAAGATGTTAAAATTTGTTGTGAGAACATGTAATAATGGGTATGGTATTGTCTTAGTCAACAATCAGAAATAATCACATGAGATTATATGGGTGAGAATGTAATCCATATGGTTGAGTGCAAATAAAATATACTTTGATGGGTGTAGACTTAAAGGACTATAGAGTGGCAAGCTAAAGTCCCCAATTTGATTTATAGTTTTATATTTTGATTTGAAATGTTAGCCACCAGGTGGAGGGAATAGAGGAAAGTTTAGAGTGAGAGCTAGTATCTTTCTTGCCTAACCTGCTGTCGGCATATTTTTAGGTTGTGTTTTATTTTGAAGAGGGGTCGCCTAACAGAAATCTGTCGGCGAATTTTTAATTTAATTAAAATAAATAATTTGAAAAGTAGTATTTGATTTTGAAAATAATTTCAAATTTGAAGGTTTTAAGATATGAGACTAAACCGATCTCACATCCCAAATAGTTTATATAAACGAGCACCGCACCACAAACCGTGTGTCTATCCCTAAGGATAGACACACCGCTTGACGGTGGGGCTCGATTAAATAAACTAAAAGATTTGTGACATCCGTTTGGTCTGCGAACCAATTTTATAAGCCGACAAAATTCCCTCGCTTAATATGAAAACATTAAACGGGGTTTATATTACTCAGGTTCTTCAAAATTCCCTATAAGGGCAAGCCCCTATAGTTAATTACATCTTAAGTGACGGGAATCACCTAAGAAAACTCTCGATAATAATCAATAATTCGCTCTCAAGAATTTCAAAGTTTAAGTTTTCAAGGGATTGAAGTTTTGAATTTTAATAGGGAATGGATCAAGTTTAGAACATTTTGTTTTGTGAATCCAAAGGAAGAAAAGTAGGAGAAATCACAGATTCGAAGTGAACTTCGGTAATTTCCCGACTATCCTATTGTTTGGCTTAGATTTAGGAAAATCCTAATGTTTATTTAAAAGTTTTGATTTTGTCAATTTTAATTAATTAGGACTTATATTTATATGATAGAATCATACAAATAGCCTTGAAGATGTGAGGGTTTATTGTCGTACCGGACGACTACCTCGGAATCCTAAGACCGGTTAGGGCTTAATTTGCAATGCAAGCGCCTAATGAAGAATTGAGGATTTATGTTGCACTAGGCAAACTACCTCGAAGTCCTATGGCTTGGTTATTTAATTCTAGGAAAGTCTTGCTGAAGTAGACTTAGGTTCAAGTTTTGCTGACGACGATGGCCGTCTTCGCCCACCATGCTCCTAGCTCCTTGTTGTTGCGGAGGTTTAGTTTTAGAAATCATAAATCGGGGGATGAGAAAAGTGTTTTGGTTTAGAGAAGTCTTAAATTTCCAAGTGTTTTTGTATTTTGATTAAAACAAATCTTAAAGTTGATTATAACGACACCGGTTAAGATCCCACGGTTCCATCCTTCCGACATCATTATTTTTATCGGATTCACTTAGTCCAGATGAATTTGCTAAACTCAACTGAATGAGTTCCACACTTTCATTTAGACCGTGGGAAATCACGTTAGCAACACGTAGGTTACATCATCCGAGGTATTCCCGATCATCCAACAGGACGTTTTAATTTAGTTGCAATTGTAGTTTTGTGTTCTGTTTGTGATTAAATTTTGAGTTGTTTTATATTTTGAAATGTTGTGGCGGTGAATTTTATCTTGCAATGACTTTTAACTTAATTTGGTTTCAGTTTTAGGGTCTATCCTAAAGGTGTGGGTTTTCATGCAACCTGTTGTTTTATCATGCAAGAAAAATAAAGTACATTTGTAAGAAAGTAAATTGCGGAAAGTAAATTGCAAGAAAGTAAATTGCAATAAAATAAAAGCGTACCTGGAGGATCTTCCCGTCATCCCAAGCTACACTTAAAACACAATTAGAATTTTTAAGCAAGTTCCTAGGTAAAGCTAAGGGAAGGGTTATGGTTTTCAACCAAATTCCTAATCCTATAGCTAGTCATCTCCTATGACGTCTAGGTTCTTTGTATTTTGGTTTGAGGACGATTTTCTTCATCAAAGAACGATTAAGTCCAATTTGTTCTTATAAATGTCTTATCATATTGAGGAAGTGCTTAAGAGGAATCTTAAACATCTTTTCAATATTTCTAAGATTGTTTTAAGTCCAAATGAATTTAATTATACAAATGAATTAATCGTCCAAGAATTTCAAGTTTTATTGTTATCTTGCTCAGTGAACTAGGACATTTGAATATCCTAAGAGTGAAGTAACATTTCATTTAATGTTCTGTTTAGGAGTTATAATAACCAAAGCCTTCGAGGGTAAATTGGTATTCAAATGGTTTGTGATTTAGTTTAATTTCCATTAATGAGTTTAAATTTGGAATAGTGTTCAAGATATTTTAGATTTATTTTGAATTCTTTATGTCTTAGGTGATGTTATATCTAATTCAACGTAATTTAATTTAATTTAATTTAATTGAGTTTTTAATTTATTTAATTCAATTTAATTCAATTTAGTTTGATTTGATGTTTAATTAATTTGATTTGATTTAATTAATTTGATTTGATTTAATTTTAATTTAATTATTTAATTTAATTTAATTTGATTTAATTTACTTAATTTAATTTAATTTAATTTAATTATTCAATTTAATTTAATTTATTTAATTTAATTTAATTATTTAATTTAATTTAATTTGATTTAATTTAATTTAATTTAATTTGATTGTTTAATTTAATTTAATTTATTTAATTTAATTTAGTTTAGTTTAATTTAATTGTTTAATTTAATTTAATTTAATTTAATTTAATTTAATTTGATTTAATTTAATTTAATTATTTAATTTAATTTGATTTAATTTAATTTAATTAATTTAATTTAATTTATTTAATTTAATTTTTTTTAATTTTAATTGAATTTTTTTTTAAAAGAGTTTAATAATTTAATTTTAGTTTAATGATTAAGTCTTTTAATGTTTTGAATTTTGAGTTATCATTTTAATTAAGAATTGAATATTAATGAGATGATTACTTTAGGGATTTTTAAATTAAAGAATAAATTTCTTCCTAATAATATCCCTATTTTAATAATTCCAATTTTATTATTCTTCCAAATTTAATCAATTATTTAATTAAGGTTTAATTATTTTAAAATTGTTTAATGGGTTTCTACCCTTTAATTATTTAAATTTCAATCATCCAAATTAGATTAGGATCAAATATTTTACTTATTAATTTTTTTAAACCTAAAGTTTTAATTAAGGATTAAAATTTTAATTACCACTTTACCCTTTAAGCTTAATAATTTCATAACTCACTAAATTGAACTCAAATGAACTTGAAATTTTTATGTGACTTCACTCATATGTCAATAAAGACATGAGAGGAGAAAATGTGATTTTTCTGTATTTAATTTATTTATATAATTATTTTTGGTAGAAAATAGAGATTTCCAAGGAAAATTTAATAACATGACCAAGGGAATATTACTGTCCTTAAGAAAATTAGGGGACATTCCTAATGACCAGAGAACCACTTGGACCAATTTTGGTGATTTTTTGAACTATATTATTTTTATTATAATTATTTTAAGTTTTGGAGTGTTAATTAATTTAAAAATAAAATAAATGTTGAAAAATGGATTTTATATTTTTCAAAAATCTCTCTGATATCAAGGAAACCAGAGAAGCAAATTTTGCAATTTTCTGATTTTTCTATGATTTATTATAATTATTTTAGTGAAAATGCTAGAAAATACATTTTTTTTAATTTTAAAATTACCCTAGGGCTTTAAAATTTAATATTTCACTAAATAGACCTAAGAAAAATATGGGGTTTGTTCCTAAGTGATTAAAATTCAAAATGTGACATTTTGGTGAATTTTATTATTTTGTGATTTTTATTAATTTTTAATTATTAAAATATTAAAATAATATTAAAAATCAACTTTTTTAAAAAATTGAAATTTTAATTTTCTTAAATTTCCCTAATATGAGAGAGGCTCCAAAACCAATTTGGTGAATTTTTAAAAAGTATTTTAAAAGTTATGAATTTTTAAAGTTTAAAATGACTAAGTGGCTTAATCGACCGATTAGTGGGGCTAACCAAGTCCAATTGACCTCAAATTTTTATGATGGGTTCCTCTGATCCTAAAGGTCAGTGGAGAATTGATTTCAAGTCAATTTGATTTATGGTTAGCTCTAATTAATTAGAGACCTATTTTGGGTGTTTAAGCGATTAGGGTTGTTTTAAATGAACCAACTCAAAACCTATTTTTCCTAAGGTTCTCCGAGTCATAAGGAACATCACCAAATTTTCCTAGAATTTATTTCACAACATGCTATTTATTGGAATTAAAATACTCAAAACAGCAACATGAATTTGAAAAATCAATAACTTTTCATAGGGATGGCCTCCGACTTTGGAAAATTCGGGGAATGTTCCCAAATTCAGAGGCTTCAAAAGCCCTATGGTCTCATGCCATGGTGAATTGTATACATGCATGGGGAATTAAAATTATGCAGAGAGTAAATAAATTATTAAAAATAAAATACTTGGTGAAATTAAATGATTTCTTTTCCACATTATTCTCCTATGTTCACTGAGCAAGAGGGTATTTTTATTTTATTTTTCTGATTTTTCTACACAGAGATATGAATTTTTGAAGTTTAGGGAATTAAATAAATAGAAAAATACCCTAATTTTCTATTTATCCACGCGGTGCCAACTCATCCTCGGCATCTCCGAAACACCGCGTGTCACGCTCCCATTCGACGCCGCCACCTGAGTCAGCAGCCCGGGCCCCGCGGTTCTCGTACCGTCTCCTGGTCCGACGCCATCTGAGCCGTTCGTCCGCGCGTGTATTGAATGGACGACATCCGTTCATCGTCCCCGAGCGTCCTCACCCGAGAGCCGTCCACACTAAATCCCTAAGATCTCACTCGATACTCAATGGATTTTTATGTTCTTATGCTCTATGGATTCGTCTTGAAGAGACGAACACATCTATATGGCTATCATGCATTGAAACTAAGGCATTTGAAATGGAGAAACTCCAGAAGCTCGGGATGAAGAATTAGCTCATACCTTTGCTCAGAGAAGTGTGGCTTCAATCTGAGAGTTGTTGCACCTTCGATTGGATCCTAGCAAGCTCCAGATGAAGTCTCCTGGTCTGGTGAATTGTCTGGATATGATTTCGACTCGAGCCCGATCACAAAGCTTGGAGGTCGGAGCAACCGGGTGGCTCCGGAGATGGGGCTTTTACTGGTGGACACCTTCCCTCGGTCCAGTGAAGGTGTAGAACCAATCAATTTGGGAATTGGCTCACTGTGGAGAAGTGTCCTGGTTTTGGGTGGAATTTCAACTCTGAAATTGAGCTCACAGAGGAGAAATGGCAGGGGGATCTCATTGGGAATCAAATGCTCTGTGTATGGGGAGGAGTCTGGAACAATTTTGGCTGAGTTTTGGCAAGGTTTGTGCTTAGCTCTTCTCATGGCCGAGAGGGGTGGAGTTTAAATAGGAGAGGGTGGAGGGCCTCCCAGGGGGAGTTGAGGCATGGGATCAGCTGCTCTGGTGAGGAGAAGAACAGCCATGGTGACCACTAGGCATGGGGCAGCTCAGCAAGTGAGAATTTCAATGTCGGCTCACATGCGAGCTCTCGGCCATGGTGTTTTCCGGCGGCACGGTGGCCGGCCGGCCAGGCATTGGTCACCATCTTGGTCAGGGAGGTCAGGGCTGGGGCTTAGTGCAATCAATTGGCATTGGCCATGTGTAAAGGGTTTGATTTAGATGGAATAGAGGCATGGCTAAATTTGAACCTAAATGGGTCAACCCACCCATTTGGGCTAGGTGCACCACCCAAGGCCCGGTTTTGGTCGAGGGAAAAGTGATTTGGCTCAAGCATAATCGGTAGGGTCAAGTCACCATCCAAGCACAATTAGGCATAAGCATGGTTAAGGGGAATCATGGGAGTGGTTAATCACCTTTAGGAATTAAGGAAAGAGTCTCCTCCTTTTGCCCAAAATGGCATGGTGACATGTAAAGAGGCTCTCATGGCTTCGCATATGGCTTCGTGCATGGCTCCATGGCTCCATTTGGCTTGGGAAAAGGTTGGGTCAATTTCATAAAAATGGGTTTTAAGAATTTTAGATATTTTGGGGTGATTTGGCATGTGGCTTGATTTGGAATTATTTGATTGATGATTTTGGAACTTAGGGACAATTTTGATTAAATGGATGATGAAAGAAAGTGTCATGTGGGCTTTGGATGAATTTGGGCTTTTGAATTTGAAGGGAGTGGGCTTTTGATTTTAGGATGGGCATTTGGGTAAAAATTTTGTGAAGAACTTTGTCAAATAAATGTCATAATTGGTTTAGGGATGTTTTATGAAGGGCTTGGAATCAATTTGATGTGATTTGGAGTTGAATTGGTTTGAATTTGGGTTTATTTGGTAAGTGAGCCTATGTAGGTCCAAGTGGGCCAAGTTGGGCTAATTTTGGGCTAGAGTCGAAATTGATGTAAAATCAATGTTGAGAAATGTTTATGGGGGTGTTTCAAAGAGGTTTTGACTTTGGTTGGGCTTTGATTTTGGGGTTTGGGCTCATTTGGGTTAGGTTTGGGTTTAGGTCAAAAATGGGCCTTTTAACCTCTGGGTTGAGTTTGAGTGGGGTTTGGGTCTAAATTTTGGGCAAATCATATTAGTATTTTGTTTGTGGGAATGTTAAGGAAGATTTAGAAAAGATTTGGGGTTAATTGGAATTGAGTTGGGTGAGTTTGGGTTAGGTTTAGTGTCATGGGTCCAAATTGGGCTTTAAGGCCAAAAGTAAGATTGGATCCAAATGTCAATCAAATTGGGCTTGGATTTGGTCTAGATTGGTGTTGGGAATGTTTAATTGAAGTTTAGAATTGAATTGGACCAAAATTGGGGTCAATTGGGTAGGTTTGGTTTGACATTGGGTTCACTTAGGGTTAAAATGGGTCAAATTGGGGGTTTTGACAAAAGTAGGGTAAATTGACAAAATTAGCCCATGGTGTAGTTGGACAAAATGAAATTGGGAATATTTTGGATTTTCTGGAATTTTCTGGGAATTTTCTGAATTTTTGGATTTTTGGGTCAAGGGGGGTATTTTGGGTATTTGGAGGGTATTGGGAGGTATTTTTGGAATTTTTGGTATTTTTGGGTATGGATGATCAGTTTAAGTGATATGGAAATGTTTGGGAATGATTTTGGAGAATTTTGGGTAATTTGGAAATTTTTGAGAAATTTGGGTAATTTTAAGGGTTTTGGGTAGGTTTAGTAGGTGTAGGGTCCCGGGGGTCAAAAATTGAAAATTTGGGAAATTGAATATTGGGTGAATGTAAGTGGAAAGAAGTCATTTTGGTTGAGCCATGAAGCCATATCAAGCCCATATGAGCCATGAAGGGACTCATTTGAGGCATTCACTATGTTGTTCCTAACCCTCTTAGCCAAGGGCTCAGGGGTTAAGGACCATCCATGTGAATCACCTACATGAGTCAGGAGGTCAAGTTAGGTATGGGTGTGGTTTTAGGAGGTATGTGGAAGTGTAGTGTGTGTGAGAGTCAGCCCCTCCACCAGACCAGGCCACCCAGGGCAGTCCTAAGGCCAAAGAGTCCTATAGGAACTCATCCTTTAAACTTCCACATTTGATTTCAACCCTCTAGGTGATTAGGGGTCTACAGTCAAGTTTGTGGAGTTTGCAGGAGTTAAGAAGTGGTTTGAATTTCTAAAAGGTGGGTCCCAATTCTAGTTCTCTAAGATAGTCAAAGGAAAAGCCTAAGGCTAGATCCTAAGTACTAAAGAGAAGAAGAGAAGACCTCATCAAAAATGAGGTCAACACCTGCCTTCAAGAATTTTAAAATAGTAGATTAACCTATGTTCTTTATAGCATCTCTAGTTAGGGTAAAGACTTAATTTCTCCTATTTTGCCCAACACATTTTAGATACTTCCACAAAAATAATTTCCATGCCTTGTTACTGATTCATACTAAGGAAAAAGATATTTCATTCACATTAGTTTTCATCTTATAAAAGTTTAGTTAAAGTAGTTGCTTACTTTCATTTCAAATTATAAAAATTGACAAAAAAACTGAGTTTTATTTCTTAGAATTTTATCTTTAATTTAAGTAAGATCTTTTCTAAAAAAATTGTTTTTTCTGTTTTTTGTGCTAAAAATAATTTCTTTATTTATCACTTTCCCTGTGGGTTTGATATCTCAGGGTTTAATAAAAAAACCCTATATTACTTGATAACGATACGTATACTTGTGTAGTATCCACATTATAATTTCATTAAAATAGAGTATCAATTCATAAAAATAACATAAGCATAAATATCGGTGGATCAATGACCTCTCCTCATCCTTATTCAAAAATTCATGAGGGAATGACACCTCATTATTCCCTTCATGTGGTGTCATAATGATTTTATTTGTCATTTTTCAAAGGAGTGACACATATCCCTCTTCATTCCATTTTTTATGCTTTGATCTTGTCAACCTTCATTATGTATTGGATAAAGGTGTAGATAGATTTTTCTCTCATTGGATGAAGATGGAGGTGAGTGATGATCTCACCACATCTTCATTCCATATTTTATGAAAGAATGACACATACCTCTTCCATTCATGACGATTTTTTGTCTTCTGTCAAAGATGATGTGTCATGTGTTATAATGGGTCTCATGGGTCATGGGTGACCTATGGGAAACCCTACATGTATTTAATTTGAGTTTGAAAATCATTTATAGGTTTTAAATGTTATATGTGTTGTCATTCATGTGATGTCATGTGTGATGTTATTCATGTGATGTCATGTACGATGTCATGTATGATGTCATATGTGATGTCATATGTCATGTCATGTGTGATGTCATATGTGATCTTAAATGTGATGTCATTTTTGTTGTCATTTATTTTATTTTAGGGTTATGTGATTATAATTTCATTTTGAATTAATTATGAAATTATATTACAAACCCATGGATTAGTGAAAAAAATGATTTTGGGTGTTAAACCATTTGACTAATTTTATCAATTTGGTCTAAAACTAAGTATTTTGACCAGAGTTGACCAAGGTTGATCAGAGTTGACCAAAGTTGACCAATGTTAACCAATTTGACCATAGTTGATCAATTTAACCAAATTTGATTGATTGGGTCAATTGGATGTTTGTATGGATCAAATGGTTATTGTGGTAACTGTAAGGTCATTTTGACCAAAGTTTGATCTGGTGTTCAATGTGGTTTCTTAGGATCCAAAATTGACAATTATGACCAAGTTTGACTAATTTAGGTCAAGGGTTGACCAAGTTTGACCAATTTAGGTCAAGGGTTGACCCATTTGACCAAAGTTGACCAGTTTGACAAATTTTGACTAATTCAGTCAATTGGCTGTCTGCATTCACCAAATGGTTATTATAGTAACTATTAGGTCATTTTTACCAAAGTTTGACCAATTAGGTCAAGGGTTGACCTGGTGGTCAATAAGGTGGTCATTGGGACCAAAATTGACCATTTTGACAAAGTTTTACCAATTTAGCTCAAGGGTTGACCAGATCAGGGTTTGTCATTGTTGGTCTGATCATTTTAGTTTGTCATGTTGGTTTGATCCAAAAAAGGGTATATTCAGGTCAATTCAATTTTTAGGGTTTTAAGAAATCCCTAGAGAGTTAAGGAGGTTAAAATTGGTAAACCTTCTCCTGGGATATATTTAATGACCATTGTTATCATCAGGTCTCTAAAGAGGTGTCTAAGGATCTTGAGCTAGTGATTAAGATATGTCTTGTTTGTGAGTGTCAAATCGGGTCTTTATAAAAGTAAGGTCAATAAAGATGCCTTAATAATCCCTCAAACATTCATCTAAATACATTGAAAATGGCCTCCAAAGACATTGGACGTTGTCAGCACCCTATCGTGCAAAATATTATGAACTCTCTGGAAAAATATGCCGTCGGCGCCTATTCTGGCGTATCGGTGCCAAAACTCATAATTCATTCTTTTTGCGTTTTTTGCTCCACTTTCCTAAATTCATCATACCTGTAATAAAACATGAAAAATATCTTCCTTTAAAGTGCAATATCACCAAAAATTAGTATAAAATATATATGAAAAATTCATCATATTTTTGGTGCATCAAAATCCTCCAAACTTAATTATTATTTATCCTCAAGTAATCCTTTTACTACATAAAAATATGACTCATAGTAGTAAACTTTACTTAAAGAATACTATTATTTTTTATTTAAATGAATAGATTAATAGGACTATTAGACAAATTATCAGTAACTTAGGTCCAAACTATAGGTGTAAAAATATTTAGTAATCAAGTCTAAGAGTTCTACTCTCTAATATTATTTCAAGAATAACAATAACTTGTCACATTAAGGGTACTTTAAAGGATCATACGAAAAAGATGCTTATTAGAACTCTACTTGTAAGGATGCTTATACTTAAATATGAATTCTGAAATGTAACTAACCTCTTCCCTTAAATTGATTCAAGTGAAGCTAATGCTTGATTGGACATCTCCTCAAGCTACTCCTCACACATATTTTCTTTTTCTTTCTTTTCTCTTTTCTTTTTGGGATTGCTTTCAATTCCCTTTTTTCTTTTTTTAATCTTTTTATTTTCTTGTGAAGATTGCTATATCTTGATAGCCTTTAATAATTTTAAACTTCACTCTGTTCACCCTAAAGTTGGAACTTGAAACATCTCTTTACTATATAGATACTTATTGGTTTTTAAATGATTCATCATAGAGTCTCATTCTTTTGTCCTCACATAGACCTCGACACTCTTAACATTTCAAAAATATAGTTTCTTTTACTTTAAATGGTCAACTATAGCATAATCCTCTTATACTAAATATCTTTACCCCATAAAATTAACCTTCATTACTAAAAACTTTCATTCAAATCTACTATGTTATTTAAATTAAATAAAAAATTTAGTTATCTAAAGTAAAGCTCAACTGATTTAAGTCATATTAAAATAATGTTGAAAATATATTTTAAGAAAAAATAAAATTTAGTTTTTTTCTCATCCAAACTTCATTTTTTCAGTGTATATCAAATTAATAAAAGAGAGAGAAAAACAAAAAACAAACTAACCTTTGTGTCGAGCTTTTGATTCTTTTGAAGCATGCAAGTATTAAAAAAAAAATTAACTACAGACATAAAATAGTTAGAAGCATTGTTCAAATATATATCAGAGATTTGAAGGGTGAAGAAATTTGAAAACCCAACTTTAAGCACTTAATACATACGTACATCCATTACAATTTCAATACAAATGATAAACAAACTAACATAAGTTTCAACACAACTTAACTAAATGAAAAGAGTACAATCACTACACACATCAACTACATAAAAGCAAACAACAACTCAAAATTCTACACAACAATAACAAACTAAAGAATAATACACTACCAATCATCTTCTCTTTATTCTTCTACTCCTTCCTCTTCAGGCTGGTATGGAATATAACATGGCAAGTAGGTAATATCACACCAGATTCTCTCCTCATGAATCTCATATGAGCATCATGATAAGCTATATCATATTCCACTCTTCTCCTCTGATAATCATCATTAATGATATTTCTTGTTTCTAGTCCATCAATCCTGCTATGAAGCCCTGTAATATCACCCTGTTGTATCATCAGTCGCTCCATAACATCAGAAATTGTAGGTGTTTTGGAGGTAAAATGTATATCATGACTAGTAGAGGGAACCTCACTACTCTTACTTCTAGATCTCCATCCTAAATGAGATTCATAAGTGCGAATATTGGCTTTACTAATAGGCTTTAAAGGATGGACCAACTCTTCACTACTATCAACCTCAACTTTTGATTATACATATAATGTGTAAATTAGGGCAGGATGTCCTAATCCTCCAGTGGTTTCCATTTTAGCTATAGTCTGCATACTATTATGAATAACTTTACCAATGTCAATTATTCTCATGTTTTGGTTAAAAAAATTCAGAATAGCTCTATCTCTTGAAACTTCACTATGATGATAAGTAGGTACTATTCTAGCAGAAATAAAATAATGCCATGCTTTAAATGCAACATTTAGAGTGGAAGCAGAAAAATTTATCTTTTGCCTTTGCTTTGTTATGCACTCCCCTTTTCCTTTAGTAAGAAAAGCAATTACCGCATTTAAGATAACATCCACAATACCAAAAGATTTATACTCACAGATTGGATTATCACTTAGTTGGTAGAAAACATTGATTCATGCAGGGTGAATTCTACCATTTGTCCTCAAACCATCACATATTCTTCTTTAGTTCACCACAAGTTAGCATTAAACTCACAGACTACTTCTGCAACTACATCGGCAAAAAAATAACAAAATGTTTCCCAGTTCCAATCAGCAATTACTTGCTCCACTACTCGGCTCGAATTTTTAAATCCTCGATTTTATATACACTTTTTACTTCCGAGTATAGAGTTGAAATAATATTATGCTTTGATATACAGATGTATCTTTTCATCAAAATCCACCTTTCTCTTTCCCTTAAACAACCTTGGAGCCATTTAAAAATTTCTTGATAATGTGCAAATAAGTCCCAAAAAATTCCAAATTTGCAATTTAATACACTCCATAGTCAAGTCTAATAGGTAAGATTATTTCATCATGGATAATCTTAAAGATTTCTTCACAAATCCCAAATTTTTTGATTTCCATAATGTAGCAGATTTCTGTGGTAAAAATAAAAAATTTTTAGTTTAAAGTAGACCTCTTACTCAGTGAAAATGAGATCCAACCTCATAAAGCCTTTAAATCGCCTCAAATCCAAATCCTAGCAAGCCCTAGGAGTTGATATCAACCTTGGCTAGAGGTTGAAGGTGGTCAAATGCGGTCAAAGGCTCAAAATCATGACTTTAAAATGTGCAGGTTGAGTTTTGCGTTTTGGGCGTTGATCCCCGACGAATATATGTGCTTACATTTTAGATATGTAAATTATGATTTTATAATATAGGATACTAAGCAAGTATACGTATCATTTATCAAGTAATATGGGACTTTCTAATTAAAACCTGAGATATTGAACCCACAGGGAAACGAAAAAACTTTTTAAAGAAATAAGAAATTTAAATTTATACTTTCTAAATTACTTTTGATAATATTTTTTTATTTGTAAATTTTGAAAATTGTTTTTGGTATTTTTGATATAAAGCTAAGCAGGAAATGAAAATTATTAGAACTTTAAAAGACAATATAAAACACCAGGAAATAAAATATCTTATTCTTTCTTTTATAAAACAGTAATAATTATGAAAGTATTGTTGTGGAAGTATTTAAATGTGTTGTGAAAAATAGAAGCAAATTTATTCTTTACCCTAGTTCTATAAAGAATATTGGTTAATTTGAAATTTTAAAATTTTGAACATGATTAGGTAGGGAAGATACCAGCTCTCACTCTAGAGTTCCCTCGATTCCCTCCACCTGGGGCTAACTTCCCATAACAAAATTTAAAATATCAAGCCAACTTAGGGAACTTTAGTCTATCACTCTAAAGACCTCTAATTTTACTCCTCATTAAAAACATATCTTCCATTATATTTGCATTCAATAATATGGACTACAATTCTCACCCATATAATTGAATGTGATTTTTACCAATTGTTGTTTGAGACAATACCGCATTGGATTTTACATGTTCTCACAAAAAATTTTAACATCTTAACTGGCCAAATTAAGAAGTAAATTAAGTTCATGGAATTAAATCTTCACAACTTATTCCAACTTTAAACACTTATACATTCCGCAATAATCCTACATAATTTAATTACTTCTTCCTTTAAGAATGAAAAAGATAAAGAAAACAACTCAGATCTCATAGAGAAAACACAAGCACACATTGATTCAAAAATAGAAATCATAAAGACAACACAACAAGAAAAATAAATATAAAAAAAAGTAAACACTTATTTAAAAATCCTCTCCATAAGACTCCAGAAGTTCCTTTGAAACTTGACTTTCCACAGAACAACACTAAAGAGGTTGGCGCCCAACTCTGACTTTAGTCTTTAATAGGAACTAGATAAATGGATGAAAGAATATTGGTGGAAAGAAAGTTTTACACCAACCCTTTCTCCTGTAAAACTAAACTAACTAACTTGAAAAGGCTATAAATAATAAAAGACTGAAAGTAAAACTAGAAAAGACTCTCTGAAATTAGAAGTTGACACACTAAACTAGAAGAGTAGACCAACACACACACTTAAACTAATTCCAAGTCTTCATGATATAATTTTCCAAAAGGTGCCTTGGTGTTTCATCAAATTATGTCCTGATTCAATGTATCCATCAAAAGATGCATCCCTTCATTTAAATTTGCCGCCCATGGGAAATTAAGGAAGTCACCACCAAAAGTTGCTTCAAACACCCCTTGAAATTGGCTCCAGAAATGAAGAAAATTCGATTTTTAACTCTGGCGGCTAAGCACCGACCAGGCAGCACTTAGCCACCAAAGTCCAATTTTTCATTTTTTTCCATTTTTTTTGCTCCAAATTTGATCCAATTTTGCTCCTTTCATCATACCTGCAAGAAAAACACAAAATACCTTCCATTAAAGTGCAATATCATAAAAAATATGTATAAAAATGTGCATAAAAACACTATATATTTTGGGTGTATCAAAATCCCACAAACTTAAAATGTTACTTGTCTTCAAGTGACTCATAATCACATAGAAAATTTTAGCATTCAAATTATGTTATGAGTTTCTTAGGAAGGTAACAAAATTTTGTTCTAGAAATGGAATAGTCCAATTTAGAAACAATTTCAGTAATTAAGACCAACATAAAGTTTAGAAAGTTCTTAGGTAAAGGATAATGTAAAATATAGGTTTCTATCTAATTCAGAAATATTTGTAGATTCTTCAAAATATATGATTCACACACTTATTTTTCTCACTTAAAAATCTTTATTTGAAAATAATTTTATTTACTATATTATAACCTTAAGCTTTAGAATTTCTAAGAACTTATATCTTATACTTTAAGTATGGAACCAATTTTTGATTAGGCCCTTAAATCCTCAAGCTTCTCCTCCCTTTTTACATACTATTTTTCACTTTTTTCTCTTTTTCTTTTTTTAAATTTTCTTTTAATTTCTTCTTTTTTTATAAGGTAAGGATTACTATATCTAGATAGGCCCTTAATGATTTTGAATTCCACCCTTTCATTTAAAAGAAAGGTTTGATAAACATCTTTCACTTAAAAATCATAATAATAGTATTTGAAAATTACTCCTCAATAAAAGAAATTTAAGCTTTGATGAATAAAAGTCAAATCTTTTATTTATCCAAAAATACAACATTTCTTACTAAAGATAGTTGAACTATATTTAACACTTCTTTACTAAGAAAGTTTTAACTTTAAATTTTTCATTATTACTATAAATTTTAACTAAATTCTCTTATTCATTTATATATTCAAAAATTTGTTCCCCTAATATAACTTCATATACATAAGTGTTTTCAATAAAAAATCAAATTAATTTTAAGTATTATTGAGAACAAATAAAATTTTAGGTTTTTGAAAAATTTTCTGTTTTTTAAAATCCCCCCCCCCTAAACTTTAATTTTTAGTTAGGATAAAACATATAAGCATAAGAAATGATACATGGGTGAGAATTAAAACTAACATAACATGCTTGCAAGAATCTTATTGTCCTAAGTATGCAAGTATAACAAATTAAAAACATGAGTAAAAAGAAATTAAATTCAAATTTTCAGTTTTTCATTAAATAGAAATTTCAAAATTTCAAAGGACTTCTACAATAGTGGAGGTTTTCAAAGCAAATACACACCAACTAAAAATAACTGAAATCACACCAATACTAGATAACAAATGGTAGTAGTAGATTTTAAAAAGTTTTAAACTTGCAGTTTTTAAATAATAGTTTTTAATAGTGTTCCATATTCTCCTAAAAGTTTTGTAATTAAAGTACACACTATAAAAACTCTGACATAACATACACATTAAAACAATTACTACTACACATATATCACACAAAACAACATATAAAATATCAATATAACAAAAGACATATCTGAATATGCATAAAAAATAGTCCAACTACAATCAGCATATTACCAGAGTTCACACCACAAACACAATATCAAAATAAAACACAAGACATAACATACATCAGTACATCAACATAAACTCAGTAACACATAAAAAAAATGAATCTACTAATCATCCTCCTCATCATCATCATCTTGCTCGTTCCAATCTCTGGATGGCATGTAAGATATATAGAATGGATGAGGAGGCATATCAGCACTCATATCACCTCTAATCAATCTATCCAAATAATGCTGATAATTCTCCTCATATTCATCATGTTTTACAATATATCTTTCCATATTATCCATCTTACTATACATGTCTCTAATATGTTCACGAGTAAGACTCACCTTCTTCGAAATCTTTCTTAACAAACAGTCTGTGAATCACTAGATGATGAAGCTCTCGAAGTAGTAGCACGGGAAGAAGCAGCAGAAGCAATAGAAGCCCTACCAAATCCTCCTCTCCAGCCAAACTCTGAATGTACAGTGTAAGCTCCAACGTTTACACTAGTAATTGGTTTTAATGGTAGAAGAACCTCTTCCCAAGTTTCAAATTACACTCCAGACCGCTCACATAATGAATGAATCAAGGAAGGAAATCCCATACCTGCAGTAGTGGTAGATCTGGCACAATTCAAAATATTATCATAAATGATTGCTTTAATATTTATAGGCTTTTCTTGCTGAATGCAATAGTTCAACACAGCTCTCTCCCTTGTAATTTCACTAGTATGGCTTGAAGGCAATAGCTTAGATGAGATAAAGTAATGTCATGCTTTAGAAGTGGCATTTATCTTCGAGGCCTGAAAATTGATTCTTTTATCTTTAGTGATCTTCCATAATCCTCTTCCATCAATTAGAAATGCCATTATCTCATCTAACTCTCGCTCAGTAAGATGATAGTCAGAATAAAAAAACATATCAGGAGGTAGTCGATAAAAAGTATTGATTACCGCAAATGTAAAATGTACTTTTTGCCTTCTCACCATCACCAAGTTCTCTTCTGCTGCAGGTAAGTTCACACAAAACTCTCTGACCACAGAAACAATAGCAACAACGGACAAGCAATAGTAATTCTTCCAATTCCTTCTAGAAAGCATCTCCTCAATAACTTCTCATGGCTTACTAAACACACACTCAGGAATCAATTTATGTGACAGTAGTGCGTCGACGTATCGCTCCTCAGCCCTTGCACGAACAAACTTGTCAGAATCAAATATTATCTTTTCTCTCACAAGCTTTGACTTTAGAGCCATTCATGAATTCCAAAATCAAACTAAATATGCTAAATTAACTTCCAAAAGTAATTTCCACTAAATACAAGAAATTTCTCATCCTTTTCCTCAAATATTCACCATGAATAGTGATTTTAGGATTTTCTAAAATGTACTCAAAATACATGGTGAAAATAAAAAAAATTTACTTAGGAATAGTGCTTTTACCTTAAGGAATCCAAATCTAACAAATTTTGTTGAGATCAGCTTTCAAATTATCCAATATATTGATGCCCTAGGCTCCTTTTCTTGAAAATTAGAGGTTGAAGATGATAGGGGTAGTTAAAAATGGCAATTTTCAGATTTTTAACCGTTGAAAATCAATTTTCACAAACCGGCGCCTAAGCGCGAGGTCTTCGGTGCTTAGCCGTGAAATCTGGCCCTTAAGCGCCGGCACTCTGGCCAGTGCCCAGAGTTTAACAATTAAGAAAATGCACTAAACCCTTTAGTTAATCACCCTTAATCTTCTTAAAATAATTGTCTCTTCATCATAAATCTCCAATACTCCATTTTCAAATTTTAATATCCATCGATTCCGATCATGTTTCACACAAAAACTAACCTATATTCATTAAAATTAAACCACACTTAATACAAACTAAAAATTTCTATCCAACACATTGGATGAAATTTGCTAAATACCAAAGGACTCAAAAATCATAAAGATAGGTTTACATCACTAAGATGTAACAATCACATATTAAAGTGCAACATATCACAAACATAAAACATTAAACACTTAAAACATCAAACACATTAAAAAACATACGTAAAATAAGCCACAAGATCAAATTAACATTTAATTCCACTCTTCTGTAGGCAAAATATGTCCAAAACCACTATTATTTCCATTTGACCCTTTTGGAATATAAATTTGATAGAACGAGCGATGATTGAACACTCTTACATCATCTTCTTCTAACTACTTGTTCTTCAAGAACATCGCCTTATCTGCTTCTTCCACGTGACTTGTATGACTGAATTGTATCTTTAGTTGCCATTCCATATGCTCCAAATGTGCATTAGTTTCATTAATCTTTGCTTCAATTGAAGTCACTCGGGCTGATCTTTGTAATATTTTATGCAATTCCTTGAATACTAATGGCTAGAAATTCATTGAATAACTCTTTAACACTGTCATTAATAAACTTACTCTTGTTAGAATCCTCTCTCCTCTTGATCTCATTCTCCCAGGAAGACATGATGCTCTCAAAACACTCTTCTTAAGATTCAGGAATGAAAATAGAACTTGGGGCAAGTGTGTCTCTTAATCCAGGGCCATTTTATGGACTTTAGAAGTGCATAAATAGCCTTTATACGTTTTATAACTCCAAAATAATTTCAAAAACTACTTCTCCATGATCTAGGCTTCTAGAACCTCATTTATCACAAGTTTCATAACTCCGGCGCCTAAGCGCCAACTAGGCGACGCATAGCCGCCAGTGCTCAATTTAGCACAGGTCTGACAAATGTCTAAAATTTCATTCTGACTCCTCTAAGTCATAAAATAAGGTCAAATAAAAACTACTAAAAATAAAAACTCTAAATAACTACAACCAAAACATAAAAACAAACCAAATAAAGAACACAAAGCAAACATAAAGTAAAGCACATCGATAACTATTGGTTGCCTCCCACAAAGCGCTTGGTTTAACGTTATCAGCCTGACATACCCAGAACTCATTCTGAGTGACCCAACTTCAGGTTTTCATTAGATTTAAGTTGATCTACTGAAAAATAAGGTTTAAGTCTATGACCATTAACTTTAAATATTTTTCCAGTCATAGAATCTTGAATATCCATAGCTCTATAGGAATAAACTTTTATCACAATAAATGGACCCATCCACCTGGACTTATGTTTTCCGTAAAAAAAATTCTTAATCTGGCATTATACAGCAAAACATTCTTTCCTGACACAAGATTTTTAGTAAGAATCTTCCGATCTTGCCATAACTTTATCTTTTCATTATAATTCTTAGCTTTTTCATAAGATTCATTCCTTATCTCTTCAGGCTCCTTTAATTGCAATAATATCTTCTCAGCAGCATCTTTCAAATTATAATTGAACTCTTTAATAGCCCAATATGCTTCATGCTCAAGTTCAATAGGTAAATGACAAGTTTTTTTAAAAATCAGCCTATATGGGGACATTCCTATAGGGGTTCTGTAGGCAGTCATATAGGCCTACAAAGCATAATCCAGTTTGATTGACCAATCCTTTTTATTTGGATTAATAGTTTTTTTAATATTCTTTTAATTTCATGATTAGATAATTCAACCAAACCACTTATCTAAGGATGATAAGCAGTAGCAATGCGATGATTTATATGATATTTCTTTGCTAACTTCTTAATAATCACATTTTTAAAATGACTTCCCCCATCAGTTATGAATGCTCTTGGTATTCCAAATCTGCAAAATATATTATTTCTTCAAAACTTTGCAAAATTTTGAGTATCACATCAAGTAAAGCAATAGTTTTAATCCATTTGGAAACATACTCTACTGCTATCAAAATATAAACATTTCTGAAAGATGGTGTAAATGGACCAATGAAATCTAATCCCCAAATATCCAATATTTCAACTTCGAACATATAATTGAGGGGAATCTCATTTCTTCTTAAAATATTGCCTACACGCTGACATCTGTCACAATTTTTAATATACGCATTCACATCCTTAAAAATTGTAGGACAATAAAATCCAGATTGTAAAATTTTATACGTAGTTCTTTCAACTCCAAAATGTCCCTCATAATCAAAATCATAACATTTTTGAATAATTTTATAAGTCTCTTCCAAAGGTATACATCTTTGAATTATAATATCCTTTCCTTGTTTATATATAAATGGGTCATCTCAAAAATAAGTCTTAGCATCAAACAGAAATTTTTTCTTTTCCTGGTATGTCAAACCATAAGGTATAATATTACTGACAATAAAGTTTACTATGTCGGCATACCACGTAACACGCCACTCATTAACAGTCAATAATTTTTTATCAGGAAAATGTTTATTAATTTCTTCAGCATCACAGAGAGATCTTTAATTTTCAAGCCCGGATAAATGATCAGCAATTTGATTATCGGAACCCTTCCTATCTACTATCTCAAAATCAAATTCTTGCAAAAGAAGAATCCATCTAATCAATCTCAGCTTCGCATCCTTCTTCTTCATTAAATATTTGATAGCAGAATGATCAGTATGCACCACACATTTAGTTCCAATTAAATATGATCAAAATTTATCAAAGGCAAATACTATAGCTAATAACTCTTTCTCAGTAGTGGTATAATTAATTTGAGCTTCATTAAGAGTTTTACTAGCATAATAAATAACTTTGAAAATTTTATCATATATTCGACCCAAAACAACACCAATAGCATAATAACTAGCATCAGACATTAATTCAAAAGGTTTTTCTTAATTTGGTGAAATTATAACAGGTGCAGTGATTAATTTTTCTTTTAATGTTTCAAATGATTTTAGGCAATCATCATCAAAATAAAAAATTGCATCCTTTTCCAGTAAATGACATAAAGGTTTTGTAATCTTTAAAAAGTCTTTGATGTAACGCCTATACAATCCAGAATTTCCTAGAAAACATCTAATTCCCCTTACATTGGTCGGGCAAGGTAAATTAGAGATAACTTAAATTTTTGCAGGATCTACCTCCAAACCTCTTTCTGAATTCCGATGTCCCAATACAGTTCCTCATGCTACCATAAATTGGCATTTTTCCGAGTTAAGGACTAAATTACTTTCTTCACAGCAATTTAGAATTTTAGACAAATGTTCTAAACATGATTCAAATAAAATTCCAAACACTAAAAAGTCATCCATAAAAACTTGAATCCCTTTTTCAATTAAATCACACAAAATAGCCATCATACATCTCTGAAATGTAGCAGGGGCATTACATAAACCAAAGGGCATTCTTCTAAAAGCAAACGTACCATAAGGACTGGCAAACATAGTTTTCTCTTGATCCTTAATAGAAATTTGAATTTGGTGGTAACCAGTATATCCATCCAAAAAATAAAAGTATTTATGCCCAACTAGTCTATCCAGCATCTGATCCAGAAATGGGAGTGGAAAATGATCTTTCCTTGTGGAAAGATTTAATTTTCCATTATCAATGCATATTCGCCACCCTGTAACTTGTCTTGTTGGAATCATTTCATTCTTTTTATTAGCCATCATAGTTACTCCTCCTTTCTTAGGAACACAGTGAATAGGAATAACCTACGCACTATCTGAAATAGGGTAGATAATTCTAGCATCTAACCACTTCAAAATTTCTTTCTTCACAACATCTTTCATGATAGGATTTAATCTCCTTTGAGGATCAGCCTGAGTTTTGTAATTATCTTCCATAAGAACTCTGTGCATACAAATTGAAGGACTGATTCCTTTAATATTAGCAATTTTCCATCCAAAGGCTTTCTTGTACCTCTTCAAAATTTTAAGCAAACTATCTTCTTCTTTTTCAGTCAATTGAGATGAAATTATAAGAGGCAGGGTTGAGGATTTACCCAAAAAAGATACTTCAAATTATCAGGAAGCATTTTTAACTCAAGTTCAAGTGGTTTTTCAATTGATGGACCATAATATTCATCTCTTTCAGTCATATCCAGCAATTCAAAATTTTCATGAACATAATTTAATTCTTCCTCTTGAAAATCTTCAAAATGATGTAACTCATCTTCTTTCTTATGTTCCAATTCTTCTATTTCAAATTTTTCTTCATAAGTTTACTTGAAATGACATTCACTCAAATATCTGATAACATTCATCCTATAACATTCATCATCTTTACCTCTTGTAGGATATTTCATTGATTTCAAAATAGTAACAGTTTGATCATTAACAATAATCGTTAATTACCCTTTTTACACATCTATTATTGCTCTTCCTGTGTCTAGGAAAGGTCTTTCCAAAAATGATGGGTATATCTTTATCTTCCTTCATATCAAGCACAATGAAATTAATAGGAAAGAAATATTGTTCCACTTTAACCAAAACATCTTTTATAACTCCTTTTGGATATGTGATCGAACGATCTGTTAATTACAGAGTTACAGTAGTTGGGGTTATTTCACCTAATCCCAGCCTTTTAAATATTGATAGAGGCATAAGGTTAATGCTTGCACCCAAATCACATAAAGCTTTTCCATAGAACCTATCTCCGATTGCACATGGAATTGTGAAACTACCAGGATCTTTAAGCATTTCAGGAAGTTTCTTCTCAATTATTGTACTACACTCCTCACTAAGTGTAATTGTCTCATTATCTTCAAACTTTTTCTTTTTGTTGAGAACATCCTTCATAAATTTCATATAGCTCTGCATTTGTTCTAAGGCTTCAGCAAATGGAATATTAATGGTAAGTTTCTTAAATATCTCCAAGAATTTTAAAATTGATTATGCAACTTTTGTTGACAAAGTCTCTGAGGAAATGCAGGTGGTGGCTTTTCCAAATTAGCCTTAGGTGGAGAAAATGGTCTTTCCAAACCTTTTGGAGCGTCCTCTTTTGGTTCTTCAATCTCTTCTTTCTCTACTTCAGTTTCTTTTTGAACTATACCTTCCAACTCTCTTCCACTTCTCAGTTGAATTGCTTTTACATGCTCTTTACTCTTTTCTCTTGGATTCACTTCAGTATTACTTGGAAACATTCCTTGGGATCTATTACATAATGAATTTTCAATTTTCCTCAATTGATTTTTAATATTTCTGATGGTTGCTCCTTGAATTTGTAATTGATTTCCCATATGTGACACCACTTCTTCAATAGACAACTTCTTCTCTTTTAATTGTAAAGCATTATTAAAACCTAGAGCATTGGTTAGTTTATAATTATTATTTCATTGGTTGTTCCAGTTCCCCAATGGGTTTACTTGGTGGTTCCCCCATTGTTGATTAATACCACCTTGATTATTGGTATTCTAGTTAAATTTTGGATGATTCTTCCAACCTGGGTTATAATAATTGGAATATGGATTATTTTGCTTGCTTATAACATTTGAAGTTTCTGGTGAAGAATAAGAATCAACCATTTTTCCTAATGAATTTTCTTCAATGACACAATTTAACTGAGAGAAATTCATCCCAAATTGGTTCATCTTCCTTGAAATTGCAGCAACTTGATTTGCTAACATTGCAAAAGCATCATTTTCATGAACACTGGCTACCTTTTTAGGATTTAACCTTTCAGAAGGCCATCGAAAATTATTAGTACTCATTTCTTCAATTAAAGCATAAGCATCAGAAAACTGTTTAGACATGAATGATCTTCCAGCAGTAGCATCAATAATTGATCTAAGGGAGTCAACTAATCCATTTTAAAATGTTTGAATTATTAACCAATATGGTATCGAACGATGTGGATATTTCCTGAGGGGATCTTTAAATCCTTCCCATGCTTCATATATTGATTCACCTTCAAACTGGAAAAAAGTTGTAAAATCATTTCTAACATTACAGTCTTCGATGGTGGAAAATATTTACCAAGGAAATTTTGTGCTAAATCACCCGAAGTTCTGATAGATCTAGGTGCTAACGAATTTAACCATGTCTTAGCTTTATCCCTTAGTGAGAAAGAAAAAGTTTGAGTCTAATAACATCATCTGAAACACCATCATATTTAAAATTAGCACACAACTCTAGAAAATTTGCAAGATGCAAATTAGGATCTTTAGTTGTTGCTCCCCCAAACTGATTATTAGACGTAATTTGGATAGTAATAGGTTTAAGCTCGAAGAAATTAGCAGCTACAGTAGGGTGTTGAATACTACCATGAAGCTCATCCACTGTAGGGATAGCATAATCTCTTAAAGGTCTGAATTCTTGATGGATGCCAACATTTTGATTTTGATGATTTTCCATTTCTTGAATATTTTTATCTTTTTCAGAATTTTTAATTTTTTTTATTTTTTTATAGTTCTTACGAATTCAGAATCATAAGGAACAAGTCCCTCAGAACCTGATCTATGTATAAACCAATAAAATAAAACAAAACGCAACACACTAACAAAAATAAAAAAGTTAAAATTTAAATTTTTCTTAATTTTTTTTAAAATGCAGATTTAATTAATCTCCCTGGCAATGGCGCCAAAAACTTGATCCCTGATGAATATATGTGCTTACGTTTTAGACATGAAAATTAAGATTTTATAATATGGGATACTACACAAGTATACATATCATTTATCAAGTAATATAGTACTTTCTGATTAAGCCCCGAGATATCGAACACACAGAGAAATGTAAAAACATTTTAAAGAAATAAGAAAGTTATATTTTTACTTTTAAAATTAATTTTGATAGTATGTCTTGATTTGTAAAGTTTAAAAATTGTTTTTAGAATTTTTGATATAAAGCTAAGCAGGAAATGAAAATTATCAGAACTTTAAAACACGATATAAAACACTAGAAAATAAAATTTCTTTTTCTTCCTCTTATAATGCAGTAATAATTATGAAAGTATTGTTGTGTAAGTATTTAAATGTGTTGTGACAAACAAGAACAAATTTATTTTTTACCCTTACTTGGTTCTATAAAGAAAATTGGTTAATTTAAAATTTTAAAATTTTGAACATAGTTAGCCTGGGAAGATACCAGCTCTCACTTTAGAGTTCCCTCGATTCCCTCCACCTGGGGGCTAACTTCTCACAACAAAATTTAAAATATCAAACCGAACTAGGGGGCTTTAGCCTGTCAATCTAAAGATATCTAACTTTACTCCTCATTAAAAACATATCTCCTAATATATTTGTATTCAATTATATGGACTACAATTCTTACGCATATAATTGTATGTGATTTTTACCAATTGTTGTTAGAGACAATACCGCATTAGATCTTAACAAGTTTTAACATCTTAACTGGCCAAATCAAGAAGTAAATTAAGTTCATGGAATTAAATCTTCACAACTTATTCCCACTTTAAACACTTATACATTTCACAACAATCCTACATAATTTAATTACTTCTTCATTTAAGAATGAAAAAGATAAAGAAAAATACTCAGATCTCATGGAGAAAACACAAGCACATATTGATTTGAAAATAGATATCATAAAAAAAGACAACAAGAAAAAATAAATATAAAAAAAAAGTAAACACTTATCTGAAAATCCTCTCTACAAGACTTTGGATGTTCCTTTGAAACTTGACTTTCCACAGGACAACACTATAGAGGTTGGCGCCCAACTCTGTTGACTCTAACTTTGACTTTAGACTTAAATAAGAACTAGATAAATGGATGAAAGAAAATTGGTGGAAATAAAGTTTCACACCAACCCTTTCTCCTCTAAAACTATACTAACTAACTATAAAAGACTTTAAACAATAAAAGACTGAAAGTAAAACTAGAAAAGAGTCTCTGAAATTAGAAGATGACACACAAAACTAGAAGAGTAGACCAACACACACACTTAAACTAATTCCAAGTCTTCATGATATAATTTTCCAAAAGGTGCCTTGGTGTCTCTTCAAATTATGTCTCGATTCAATGTATCCACCAAAAGATGCATCCCTTCATTCAAATTTGCCGCCCACGGGAAGTTAAGGAAGTCACCACCAAAAGTTGCTTCAAACACCCTTTGAAATTAGAGCAAAAAATGAAGAAAGTTTAACTTTTAACTGTGGCGGCTACCGCCAATGTACAATTTTTCATTTTTCCATTTTTTTGCTCCAAATTTGATCCAATTTTGCTCCTTTCATCATAATCACTCATTTTCATCAAACCTGTAAGAAAAACACAGAATAGCTTTCATTAAAGTGCAATATCATCAAAAGTAGGTATAAATATGTGTATAAAAACACTATATTTTTGGTGTATCAAGCGCCATTGGCGCCCATTCTGGCGCCCTTGCCGGTAGACTGATTTTTAGAGTTCCAAAAAAATTTTGCTATTTCGATCGTTTCAACTTTACGACATCTAATTAGCCTTTTAAGCATCTAATTTCATAATTAAGTGATGAACTAATACAAATATTAAAAAACAACACAAAACATCACTTTTATATATAAAATCTACAATTACAAGCTTACACAAATAAATCACTCCATCACATCAATAATTCAGCATCACAATCAAACCAAATCACTCTAACGTTGAAAATATAACATAAACTTAAATCTCAAGAATAATAAGTTTGAAATCACACCATAATTAAGCCAAATACAAAACAGACTTAAGCATATAAAGTCCAAATACTAAATAATAGATAAAATAGAGAATCACTACTCCTCATCAATGTCAGTGCTATCTTCTCTGATATCTCCCATGAGTTGGTAGTGCATAAACAAATTGTAGAAGGGTCGATATGAGAATTCATCACTCGAATCCTCTTCAATCCAAGCATTTTTCTTTAATAGATGAATCAATCCTTCTTCTATACACCCAATATGATTGAATTGTTCCTTCATCCTCCAATCCATATGATCCAATAATTCAGATAAATTATTAATTGCATCCATAAGATTTGGTACCTCTTTTTCTAGTTTCTTGATCTTCTTCAAATTCAACTACGAACTTTCTGGAAAATGAGGTTTAATATGTTGTAAACTCTGAAATAGTTAGTCTATAGTTATGCTCAGATCATTTTCATCCCCAGTTGCTGGACAACCATAAATATTAGTTAGGTTCATGGGCTTCCAAGGGAGAGGCGGTTTTTCCCAAATTTCATATGGCACTTGTGACTAGCTACAGAGAGGAAATATAGTGGAAGGATATTCCAAATTGTAATATGATCCATGTAAAAGCAAACTTAAAAAAAATTCACAATTATGGTTCAAATATCATTAGACCGTCCAGTTTGAATAATATAGTTCAATAATGCACTTTTCATTGTTACTTTACTAATTTTCATGTTCAGGGGTTTTTTGAAGATATAAAAAAATTTCATTGCTTTGACACATGATTCAAGAAGATAGTAGAAAAATTAACCTTCCCGTTGTCTCTTATCCCCCAATCTTCGCCTTCATCCATCATATATCAATATATTCCATTCATGTTATCTCTCGTAGAGACAAAATTAGTGTAAAAATAGATTGGCACATTATTTATCATGTAAAGTTCATTAATCATTAAAGGATAGAATAATAGTTACCTACCTCGCACGTAGACAACTCCTAGGTTGTTTCCATGATGATTTGCATAAAAATCCTTCACCACAAGAATGACTACTACAACAGTAGTATAACAAAACACTTCCCATTGCCTCAACATATAATTTCTTCTACTTGAGTACTAGGAAAATTTCATTCATACCTTGATTTACAAAGCCTCGTTTCTTAATAAGCCTTCTCTTTATAAGAACATTGTTGCAAAGTCACTGCGCCTCGAAACTGATGGACTTTCTCCTATTGAAAACTCTAAATCTTGGAGATTCAAGGAAGTTGGAAGCCATGGAATGCAAATTTGGAAAATACCTTTTCATTTTTTTGGAGTTAATGGGTTTTAAAATGTGTTTTGGGAGTTATAGGGGTGAAACTCTCGCTCAAAACTGCTAAAATCTGTCATTTGAAACTCTAAAAACTACGATTCGTCTGTCAGCACCGTCAGCACTAGATAAGGCACCATCGGCTCACATGCTCTAAAAATTAGCATTATTCTCTGGAAAAAACTCACCGTCAGCACCCATTCTGGCTTTGTCAGTGCTAGAGTACTGTTTTGCTCCAATAACATTTTCGTCCAAATAAACCATGAATCTTCGATAATAATTATCACCATTTAGGATATTTATGAGTGAGTTGGACTCAAATATACGACTATCTAATAATACTATCAATAATAACCAAATCAAACAAACTAAACAACAAAGATAACTATTGGTTTGCCTTCATAAAGCGTTTGATTTAATATCGTCAGCTTGACAAACATTGGTATTATTCAGGATGATTTAACATTAAAACCTCTTTAAAATTTAGACGTGAACCCTCAAAATATGGTTTTAATCAATGCCCATTATCTTTTAAATTTTTTTCGGTTTTAGGTTCTTCAATATCAATAGCTCCAAATTGATAAACTTTGATAACAGTGAAAGGCCTTATCCACTTAAACTTTTGTTTCTCAAGAAATAATTTCAATATTGTATTACATAACAAAACTTCTTATCCAGGTTCAAATCTCTTTCTTATAATCTTCTGATTATGCCATATTTTAATTTTCTCCATATAAATTCTATCATTTAATAAGATTCACTTTATGTTCCAATTTCATTAATAAATGACAAGTTTTTTCCAAAAATCAGTCTATAAGGAGATGTTCCTATATGAGTTTTATAAGCAGTCCTATATGCTTATAATGCAGTATATAATCTCCCAGACAAATCTAATTTATAGGGATTTATAGAGTTTTCCAAAATTCATTTAATTTTGGGAATAAATACTTCAGCTAAACCACTTATCCGGGGATAATAAGTAGTTGAGATTCTATGCATAATATTATATTTTCGGTCAATCTCTGAATCAGATTATTTCTAAAATGAGATCCACCATCAATAATGATAACTCTCAGCATTTCATATCTTGTAAACATATTTTTCATTAAAATTTTTGAAACACTTTGAGCATCACATTTGGGTAAAGTTATTGCTTCAATCTATTTTGATACATAATACACTACAATCAATATATATATATATATATATATATATATATATATATATATATATATATATATATATATATATATATATCGGGGGAAGGAGCTACTCTTGGCTCCCTACATGTTGATTTATAAGTGTGAAGTTACAAAAAGAGATCCCACAGGGAAGAAATAACCCACTACAACTCCACATCAAAATAAGAAAGGAGACTAAGTAAGTGAAAATAAAATAGAAAGTAAATGGCCTCTCCCAAAATCAGCCCAGAAGAAAACCCAAAAAGAAAAAAAACAACCAAATAAAAGAACAGTAAATGCACCAACAATAACTATAAACAGCTTTTAGCAGATGCTGGGAGAGTAACAAAAGCTGGGACATTACTCCAAAATTCTGAAATGGGGAGCTTGGAAAGAGTCAGCCTGGATGAGATGATGAAGCTGGGGAGGTAGAGTAGAAGATACCATTATCTCTTGGGAAGATAAGGCTCTTTTAGCAATCCAATTAGCAGGTCTGTTACCTTCTCTGAAAATAAAATTAAACTGAACAGTAAGCTGGGGTAGCAAAGATCTGATTTTATAAACCCAAGTGGAATGGTGCCAAGGAGGGGGAAGGTCATTCTGAAAGTACTGTAATAAGGTAGAAGAGTCTCCCTCCACAATGATAGATGAACACTGAAAGAGTGTAGCAATGTGAAGAGCCCAAAAAACATCAGCCAATTCAGCTTCCAATGGATCAGCTGTAGAAGTAGGAGCCTGGAAGAAAAGCAAACCTTTCCCAGTATGGTCCCTGAAAATGCCTCCAATGCCAGCAAACTGATTAGTGAAGGCAGCATCAGTATTTACTTTAATAAAAAGGAGGGCTGGGTGCTTTCCAAAAGATCTTAATGACTTTATGAAGAATAGGTCTATTGGCAGACAAGGATGGCTGTAGGATGTTTGGAAAATTTTTAACAGAAATCAATTTTGAGATAAAAGATAGGCAGTGGGTAACTACCCTATCGCCTTTATTAAGCACCCCATCATACTTAACCCCATTTCGTGCATCCAAATGAACCAAGCCACAATACAAGGGATCTCCCCGCCTTTAGCTTTCGCCGAGAATTCCAGAAGCAAGAAAATCTTGCCAATTTAATGTAGTCGGTTAATGTGCAATTTGCTGATCAGACCAGACCAAACCTCCTGAGAGAAGGAGCATTTAAAAAAGAGATGCTTCAGAGTTTCAGAATGTACAACACAGAGGAGGCATTTGGAAGGGCCTCTCAAACCTTTGAGTTTTGGAATATCATCAGTTGGGAGAAGCCCATGGAAGATTCTCCAAGTGAGGAAGGACATGGAGGGAGTAAGATATTTGTTCCATATAGTATTGCCCCAGCTGACCTGACTCCAAGAGTTGATACTAGAATAAATATGTTTGGTAATGCTACTACTTTTACCATTTATCCATCTGAGTTTATCAAGTTGATTCCTATGAAAAGGGATTTGAGCCACTTGATCCACAACAGAGTTAGCCAGTAAAAGTTTCAGTTTAGGAATTGACCAATTCATGTTGTCCCAACAGCTGGAAATAGGGAAGTAATCTTTGTTAATATTGGGGAGGGGAACCAAAATCTCCCTTTGACACCAATTATCCCGCGAAAACAGGATGTCACCCTTGCCCAACTCCCAGTATATGAGAGATTCAGTAGTTTCTTTGTTAATGAGCATATGTTTCCAGATTCTAGATATACCTGTTTTGATTTGAGAGGATAAGGGATGAGTGTTTCTGCAATATTTTCCTTTCATGAATTGAGCCCAAAGAGAATTCTGCTCCCTGAAATGGATCCATAGCTTACAAAAATTAACTTGATGTAAATGTTTTAAGCCTTTAAAACCTAAACCACCAGCAACTTTAGGCAAGGCTACCCTTTGCCAGCTAGCCCAATGAAATTGTTTTCTTTGACCGGACCAAAGAAATCGTTAAAGATTCTCTCAATCCGAATCCCGGAACTTTTCTTCAAGCAAGCCATTTGTAAAATATAAGAAGGGAAAGAGGTTAACATGCTATTCAGAAGTGTAATTCTGCCACCAGATGAGAGGAAGGAATTGGACCAACTTAAGAGCTGAGTGTTCAGCTTGCCAATGATCTCCTCAAAATGAGTTTGTTTAGTTCTGCCTTTAATAAGAAGAACCCCCAAGTACTTTATGGGAAGGCTGGTTTTGACAAAACCAGTGAATTCAGTAGTCCAGTGGATAATGTTACGATGGATGTTGTTGGGGAATAGCAATTCACATTTGTTTTTGTTGAAATGAAGGCCAGAAATCTGTTGAAACTTGTTGAGGCAGTTCATCACCTTATAGACGACAGCTTTAGAAGCTCTGGAAAATATCATTTAGTCATCAGCATATAAAAGGTGAGAGATGTTAATATCTGACCTATGGTGAAATTGAGCATAAGGGTGGTTATAGACTTGAGTATCCAGCAGCCTAGAAAGATAGTCCATAACAATGATAAAAATGGTGGGAGAGAGTGGATCTCCTTGTTTAAGCCCTCTAGTAGCTCTGAAATCACCCCAGCATTTCCCATTAATGAGGATTGAGTGGTTATTATTCTGAAGCCATCTCTTTATGAGTAAACAGAAAGCATAAGAAAATCCTCTAGCATTAAGCACCTGAAGAATGAAGTTCCAATCAATAGTATCATAAGCCTTTTTAATGTCTAGTTTGTAAATCAAGTTACCACCCCTACAAGATCCGTCCAAATCCAACAAAAGTTCTTGAGCAAGGAGGGCATTATCAAGCAATAGATCCGCCTTTAACAAAAGCTGATTGGTTGGGGCTGATAATATGAGCAAGATGAGGTTGCAATCTGCCTACCATGGTTTTACTGATCACCTTACTGATAACAGTGGTTAGGCTAATTGGTCTATAGTGGTTCCAGGACTTGGGGGCACTGATCTTAGGCACAAGAACAATAGTAGATGCATGGAAATATTGGGGAATATCCCTTCTAGAAAAGAAGCTTTGAATAGCAGTGGTAACCTCAGCTTTGCAAGTGTTCCAGGTTTTTTTATAGAAGTCAGCACTGTACCCATCTGGTCCTGCTGTTTTAGAGCTGTCAATAGAGTTAATTGCCACCCAAATTTCCTCATGTGAGGGAATATCAGCTAATTGGAGAGACTGAGTGTAATTATATTCTTTGTTAAACAGGCTATCATCAATAGGAGATCTGCTGCCAGGCTTATAAGTAAGAAGTTCCTGATAATACTTGACAACATCATTGGCAATAGAAGCTTCCTCATTCAGTAGAAGACCTTGATCATTTAATATGGAATGAATAGCATTACATTTCCTTTTGAATTTTATCCATGCATGAAAAAATTTAGTGTTCCTATCTCCATCTTTGAATTTAGAAGTAGCAGCTTTTTGTCTAAGGAATAGGTCCTGCCAATCAATAAGAGTAAGTAAGTGTTCTTGAGCAGTGACCATCTGACAGTATTTAGTTTCATCAGTAAGGGCAGCAACTTCCAAAGAAGAAAGATCCTTCTCAGCCTGTACAATATTTTGAGTGATTTCACCAATAGTCTCCCAACTCCAGTGAGAGAGAGGACATCAACCAATTTCAGTTGAAGATTCTGAAGTCTGATAAAAGGGTTGGAATGTGGACAACCAGTCCACTGCTTAGAGATAATTGATTGAAATTGAGGGTGGGAAGACCAGAAATTCAGAAATCTGAAAGGGGGGGAACTGGTTAAGTTGGGGGGAGTAGTAATGGAAATAAGTAATGGTCTGTGGTCAGACCCAGCAAAATTAAGATGGGAAATGGTTGTATGAAGAAAAGTTTGGTGCCAAGAGTTGTTTGCCAGGAATCTATCTAATCTCTCCCAAATTTTACCCCTCCTCCAAGTAAAAGGGTTCCCTTGAAACCCTAAATCAAAAAGATTAGCTCTCCGGATGTTATCATTAAACTCGGTGAGTTTGTTGAGATTAGGAGGTCTCGCCACCGCATTTTTCCGTAACAGAAGAAATATTATTGAAGTCTCCACCCACAATCCAAATTCGTGATTCTCCTCGAGCCGAGAAGATGGATTTCCTCGCCGCAGTTCTCTTCTTGCAGTTTTAGTGCAACCAGCATATACAAAAGTAGTAGCAAAAGTAATTCCATTAACTGTACAGTGTAAATGAACTAATTGAGGATGGTCCACAATAACTTTGCAATGAAGTTCCTGTCTGCTGAGAACCCAAATTTTGTTTGAGGAGTTAGTAAAAATGGAACAGCCAGCAAACCTGGAAAAGAGTTTGGATTTGTTTTTGTGTACCATTGGTTCCAGGAGCACAATACCCCAAAGTTGGTGTTTCTTAAAAAGATGCAATAGCCTTTTAAGAGATGAGGGGTGGGCCACACCCCTAATGTTCCAACATAAAAAGTTAAACATCTGAAGGTTTAGGCTGGGGTGGGGAGTGAGCTGGAGCAGATCTAGATCTAGATCTAGTTCTGCCACTTCTATTATCAGGGGGGTGGTGATACTGTCCCCACCTAGGGTCAGTTTCTAAAGTTCAGACAACACCTTTTTCTTCTTTTTTGTCTTTTGTTCCTGCCAGGCAGCTTCAATATTGTTCTGGGATGTTGTTATTATATTTGTGGAGGGTATAATGTCCCGTTCAATGCTATCTTGACTGTGTAAGTCTTTTGTAGCTTTAACTGGGAGTTCAGGGGGTAATGTAGGGGTATCTTCTTGAGCAGGGTTTATTAGATCCTCTGGAATATTCTCTGGGTTAACTTCTCTGTGCAAACTGGAGTCATCAACCAAAGAGTCTAGAGCAATAGGTTCTTCTATGGAATTTCCTTTAACAGTATCTTTGGTCTGTTGCACTATAGGTTGGGATTTGACTAGCTTTTTGAAAGGGGGTTTTAATCTGTAACAATTCTCCATTAAATGACTAAACATTCTACAGTGTTTACAAAACACTGGTTTGGTTTCCATTTGGACTTCTTGCCAAAATCCCTCACCACTGTCTGAGATGATAATCCACAATTTATCTAACTCAGGGAGAGAGACATCTCTCTCAATCAGCACTCTAGCTCCATGAATGTTCCCCAAATCAGAAGTGGAGGGGTCAACTTTTAGGGGAGTACCTAATGCTCTACTAATTTGAAATAGAGCATTAGTGTGATACAGTTCAATAGGCAGATTAGGAAATTTAAACCACATAGGTTTAAGTGGAGGTTCTTTTGCTGGATCAAAACCAGGGTACCATTTGATAAATTTAATTTGGGTGTTAGCTATTTGCATAATCTGCATTCCAATTAATCTTGCATAGTCTTCTTCTCAGGATAATCTGATAAGGAGATGCCTGCCATCCATCACTCCAATTTTCCATTGTCCCACAAAGGGGATATGCTCAAAACAATTCCTGACTAATTCCATCTTAGGATGGCCATATTGAAATTGACCCACAATGGAGAATTTAATTGCTTCAGCAAGTGATTCCATTTCCTTAGTAGTGAAAATAATTGCTGGTCTGCCCTCCTTAGAGCCAAGAGGTCTAATAAAAGGGCAATCAGATTTCCCAACTGCTGCATCATGTAAATTTTGGGGGAAGAGTAATTTTTCTGCAGCTTTAGTAGAAGGCAGGCCTTTACTTAATGCAGATGCATAAGAGGTGGAGATGTTGACCCCAGCCATGACAGCAGAATATCAGAGCTAAAGTAACATCAGAGAACACAAAAAAGAAGAAGAACACTGGGAGGAAGTGACTGCAAGCAACTGAACCCAACCAATGGAACAGTAACAATTCAAAATCTTTGCCCGAGAAAGATCAGAAACACTTGAAAGAGCCTTACCAGCCACCTACCACCACCAGAAAAGGCTAACTTGAAAACCAAACATCACCCCCAGCCTTAGAGAATCTGCCAAAGAGCCCAGCCGCCACCCAGGGAAGCCATCACCAGCCAAACCCTAGCAGAGCAAAGGAGCCAGCCGCCATCTTGTATATATATACAATCTATATATATATATATATATATATATATTAAGCAAAACAAGGAATATTATTCCATTAAGAAGAAAGTTTACATCTAATGTAAGGCAAAGATAGTTGATACCCCTTAATCAAAACATCAAGCTCAAAAGAAGTAGATTTACTTAACAAAGAAATAGAAGACATAGCTCCTTTCCTAGCTAACCAATCAACACATCTATTTCCTTCTCTAGGGATATGACTCCACAACACCTTCAAATTTGCACATAAAGTAGAAATCTGTTTAAAAATATGAATAATAAACCATGGTGGAGGATGAAGTCCTTTAAACAGATCAATCAGCCATTTAGAATGCACTTCCACATGTATAAATTTCCATATTAAGTTAGAAGCAATTTTTAAAGACCACAACACAGCTTGTATTTCAGCATGCAGAGCATTTTTTGCCACAATAGGAGAATAGAAATTCAGCAAACAATCTCCTTTGAAGTCCCTGAAAATACCTCCTATTCCTGCTGCATTATCCTTATAACTTGCATCTGTATTAATCTTGATCCAAGTAAAACAGGTTTATGCCAATATACTTTAGAAATCAGAATAGCTCTTGGACTAACAGTCTGCTCACCCCTCCTTTGATGATAAATTTTGAAGTTCAACAGCTTTTTTAGTTTACCAATATAAGCCATACAGTTAACACTTATACGACTATGAGATATCATAACTTCTTCATATCTGATTTGGTTCCTAGCCATCCAAATAAAACATAGTATAACCCCAGGAAGAAAATCAGCATGCACAACCTTCCAATCCTTCCAAAAGTCCACCAAATTAGACCAATCAACATGAATTTGAAGATTTAAAGATTCAATTACTGTATGCCAAATCTTTAGAGTCACCTGGCATTTAAAGAAAACATGAGAAAATGATTCTTCATTAATACCACAGAAACTGCATTTGGAAGGTCCTCTTATCCCTTTTAACTTTAGAATATCATCCAATGGCAAAAATTGATGAAAACATCTCCAGTAAAAAAAATGACATAGAAGGAGTCAAATACTTAATCCAAATAGAATTCCCCTTATCCACCTTAGACCTGTAGAAAAAATTATTATAAGCATATTTGGAGAAAGAAGAATAATAAGAATTCTTAGTAATAATTCTGTCAGCTTGATGACTATCAATAGGAACCTGGATAATCTCCTTAGTGAAATCTCTACCCACTAGATTAACTAAGATGTCTTCATCCCATTGGTTGCCATTCCTCCAACACTGATTAACAGTTAATGGAGTACTGTCCAAATAACTGTCAGCAATTCTACCATCAGAGAGCCAATTATCTAACCAGAAATCCATCTTGCCTTCTCCTAGATCCCATACTAAGCAGTCTTCAACATCTTCTCTTACTTTGAGTAAATCAATCCAAGTTTTAGAATCACCAGGCTTCCTCTTAGTCAACAAAGGATGAGAATGTTTGCAATATTTCAGCTTCATATACTTTGCCCAAATAGTAGTTTGTGATCTAAAATTCACCCAAAGTTTACAATAGAAAATCTTGTGTAGATGATGAAAAGATTTGAAACCCATACCTCCAGCAGAAATGGGGGTACACAATTTTTCCCATTTCATCCAATGTATATTTTTGTTTTTGCCTTCCCAAAGAAATCTGTTAAATATCCTTTCCAAAATCAGCTGAGTGCTTTTCTTCATTCTCAACATTTGCAATAAATACATGGGGAAAGATGCTAGGATACTTTTGACAAGAGTAATTCTCCCACCTGTAGAAAGAAAAGAATTTGTCCAAACTGAAATTTGCTTGGACACCTTGGAGATAATCTCATCATATTGAATCTGAGGTTTCCTGCTTTTAACCAAATAAACTCCTAAATATTTAATAGGAAGTATAGCAGCTTTAAAATTAGTTATATCCTTCACCCAGTTTCTGGTAGAAGAGGCCACCTACTTGCTGAAATTGATTTTGCATTTACTGGGATTAAAATACAAACCTGAAAGATTCTGGAATACATCAAGAAACATAGAAATTTTCTTAACAGTGAGCTTGGTAGCATTAGAGAAAATTATCACATCATCAGCATACATAAGATGGCCCATATTATAATTTGCTTTGTTAGAAAACCATAAATATTCATGTGAGTTATAAGCCTTGATAATGAGTTTAGATAGATAATCCATAGCCAAAATGAAGATTGTTGGAGACAAAGGATCTCCTTGCTTGATTCCCCTAGAAGCTTGAAAGAACCCTTCAGAATTCCCATTGATCAAAATGGTATAATAATTAGCCTGCAGCCATCTATAAATCAGTTTGGAAAAATTAGAATGAAAACCTTTTGCCTTCAAAACATTCATAATGAACTCCCAGCTGATAGAATCATAAGCTTTTGATAGATCAAGTTTATAAATCAGATTACCAGCTCTACACTGTCTATCCAGATCCAACATAAGTTCTTGTGTAAGTAGAACATTATCAGTAATATTTCTACCTTTGATAAAGGCTGATTGGTAAGGAGATACAATTTGAGGAAGTATCTTTTGTAATCTGAACACAATAATCTTGCTAATAAGTTTTGAAATAACTGTTGTAAGAGCAATTGGTCGAAATTTATCCCAGCTGCATTTTACATCATCTTTCGGAATTAGATCAATAGTGGAGACAACAAAATATTTTTGCATGTCTTCTCCCCTAAAAAAACTTTGTACAGCTTGTATAACTTCTGTTTTCACAATATTCCAGGCTTTAATATAGAAAGTTGTTGTAAACCCATCAGCTCCAGCAGCCTTATCCCCATCAATGGAACATAAAGTTTGCCAAATTTCATCTTCAAAAGGAATATAGGAAAGATCCAAAGCCTCAGTGATGTTTACATCATCAGAAAACAAAGAGCTATCAAACAATTCATAATTGAAAACATGAGGTCTATTCATAAAGTTCTTAAAATGATTAACAACACTTAAAGCAATAAGTGCCAAATCAAATATCCAAACTCCATCATCAGACTTGATTTTTAGAATTGCATTAGAATTCCTTCTGTGTTTAATACATGCATGATAAAAACTAGTATTTCTATCCCCTTCAATAAACTTCTTTACAGCAGCTTTTTGTTTGAAAAATAATTGTTCCCATTGAATTGCTTTCATCAACTTAAGGTTAGCTTGGATCAGATTACTTTCAGAGATTATTCCATGAGCTTCATCACTTTCAGCCTTTAATACTTCCAGTTCAGCATCTTTAACTTTTTGTGAAAGATTCCCAAAACAATTCCAATTCCAGTTTTTGAGATGCCTTGCCACAGATTTTTGAATAAACCATAATCTATTCCATGGAGATAACCCAAAATCAGGTTTCCAAACAGAATGTAGAAATGGCATAAACTCTTCATGTTCCAACCATACATTATAAAATATGAAATTTACTTTTGATTTGATAGCAGATAAAGCAACATAAATAATTAATGGTCTATGATCAGATGAAGTATAAGGAAGATGTGTAACTTTAGAATAATAGAACTCTGCCATCCAATTAGAATTGGCTAAGAATCTATCCAGTCTTTCATGCAGCCTTCCTCGTTTCCAAGTGTCTAGAGGACCCTGGAAAGAAACTTCCACAAGATGAGCAGCATTAATATTATCTAAAAAAGAAGTCATCTTTTCAACATCAAAAGACTTTCCACCCCACTTCTCATTAGGATAAGCAATACTATTAAAATCTCCACCAACCAACCATGCACCTTTTATGGTTGACTTTAAAGAAATTAACTGCTGCCACAAATCCTCTTTAGCCTTATTTGAACAACCAGAATAAACAAAGGTTGCAGTGGTCTCAAGATAATCCCAAGACAATAACACATGAAGGAACTGTTGATCATTAATCAAAACTTGACAAGAAACATCCTTTTTATAGAAAATCCAGATTTTACTATTGATATTAGAAATAATATCAAATTGAGAAAAACTTCTCACCAACTTAGGAGAAATCCTCTTAGTAAGAGGCTCCAGAATAGCATAGCAACATAATATGATATTCCAACACATTAAATGAATCATATATTTGGAGGTTTGAAGCTCCTAGAAGATCTCCCACCATTAATTTCATGTCCACTGCCTTGATTATTATCCAAAAGATTTTTCAATTCCTGTTGTCCTTTATATTTTCTTCTACCCCTTTGAATCTCCCAATTCTCTTCCTTATCTTTTCTGATATGTTGCAATACTTCCAGGTCAATTTCATTATTCAGATTTTCAGTAACAGCAGGATAGAACATCACCTCAGGTTCATTAGTAACAATATTTTCCGCAGGGATAACAATAACAGTAGTCTGATCAGCATCAACCTGATCAGGAATCACTGGAACAGGTTGAGATATTACTTCATTTATGACCTCCTTAGCTCCACCTACATCCACTTGTTCATCAGCTCAAAGAATAACTTGTTGCAGAACTGGTACATCATCAGAAGCTGCAACATCTGCCAGATTAATAGTAATATTATGTAACTGCCTCCCAGAAAGACCACCATTCTCCTTTAGGACATCATTAAAAACTTCTTTAACACCTGGGCCAACACTCTTCTTTACAATTCTTAAATCTGGATGGAGTCTATAACACCAATCTCTTTCTACCAGAATTCTAGCAGAAGAGGGTCTGGACAGATTAAAAGTTGAAATATCAAGCTTCAAAGGTCTACAAATTATTGAACCAATTGAAAACAACACTTGATGATTGATAAAAGGTAGTTTGAGCCCTTGTACTTTATACCAAATAGGTATGATAGGTGGTTCATGTGCAGGATCAAAATCTAAGGACCATTTCAAAATTTTCATCATAACTCCTTCAATCAAGATAGATTTCTTAGAAAAAAATTCTGCATAATCTTCTTCTTTAGTAAGATGAATCATGATATGCCTTCCATCAAATAAACCAATCTTCCAATTTCCCACCAATTTGAAATTATCAAACACCCTCCTAATAATTTCCATCCTAGGATGGCCCAACTGAAATTTACCAATTAAGGTAAATTTATAACTTTCAGATAACATATCAATTTCATCATTATAAAAAACAAGAGCATTCTTTCCTGACTTCTTGGTACCTTTCTTGATAAAATTACACTCAGCTTTTCTTGCCAAAGATTCATGATAAATCTGTGAGAAAATAAGTTTATCCCACAAGGAACACCCTTCAAAAGATCGACCAACCACATCAGCAAAACTCTCCTTACCCACCAAAGGGGCAGCAAAAGAAGGATTCCCAGCCATAGTTCACCCAATAAATAAAATTAGGAAATCAATATAAAGCCTCCAAGAACCATCAAAAAATGTCAAACCCAAAACAAGAAGCCAGAAGCCAATGAATCAAACAGTAATTTGATTTAAAATAGAAAACCAGTGAAGAGAAAACCAGAAGAAAATAACAAAAACTCAGCACAAACCTTCCAGAAACAAACAAGAACTCCCAATTCCAATCCTTCAATGAGCTACTAATTGCAAGAAACAATTATAATACCATAAACCTTCAATCCAAGAACAACGATCATCCAGAATTCAAAAATCGCCAACAACATATATATATATATCCCATAAAATCTAATCCCCAAACATCAATTATTTCAACTTCCACTGTAAAATTTAGGGGCATTCCATTTCTTCTAGAAATATTACCTACTCCCTGACATCGATCACATGTTTTAATATCTCTATTAACGTCACTAAAATGAGTAGGCTAATAGAATCCATATTATAAAATCTTATGTGCAGTTTTTTTTTTCAGTTCCAAAAAATGTCGCCCAAATTCAAAATCACGGCATCTCAGAATAATTGGTTCAATTTCTTCATAAGGCACACATCTCCTAATAACTAGATCTTTGCCTTGTTTATATAAATATGGGTCATCCCAAAAATAAAATTTGGCATTATACATAAATTTTTTCTGTTGTTGTTTAAGTAATTCAGGTGGTAAAATATCACTTACACAATATAATTCACAATATCAGCATACCACGGTAAGTTCCATTCCTTAATATTATAAAGTTGTTCATCAAGAAAAGTTGTTGTAATTTCATTTTCAAAATCAGATAATTCATATTATTCCATCCGAGATAAATGATCAGCTATTTGATTGTCAGAGCCTTTTTTATCCACTATCATGAAGTCAAATTCTTGTATTAGAAGTACCCATCTAATTAATCTTGGTTTATCATCCTTCTTTTGCATTAAGTTTTTAATAGTTGAATGGTCCATATGCACTATACATATTGTCCCAATTAAGTACGACATAAATTTTTCAAAATCATATGCAATCAATAATAACTCTCTTTCAAGAGCTTCATTAAGACTTTTACTAGCATAATATATCATTTGAAAACTTTGTCATATATTTGCCCTAAAACAGCTCCAATCGCATAATCACTAGTATCGCACATTAACTCAAATGGTTTCTCCCAATTAGGTGAAACTATTATAGGGGCAGTGATTAATTTTTCTTTCAATAATTCAAAGGCATTTAAACATTCTTCATTAAAATCAAATTTCTTATCTTTTTCTAAAAGTTTGCACAGAGTCTTAGTAATTTTTTAAAAATCTTTAAAATAATGCCTGCAGAAACAAGTATGTCCTAAAAAACTTCTCACCCCTCTTACAATAGTTGGAGGTGATAGTTTTGTGATGATTTGAATCTTTTGTAGGGCTTGCTTCTATGCTATATTCAGAAATTTTATGCATAAGCACATTTCCTCCTTCAACCACAAATTGACATTTCTCTTAATTTAGAAATAAATTTGTTTTTTCGCATAACGCAAAAAATTTTTCTAAATTATTTAAACAAGTGACCAAATGAAGTTCCAAATATGGAAAAATTGTCCATAAAAACTTCTATTCCATTATCAATCATATGACTAAAAGTTGAAATCATACATCTTTAAAATATTGCATGTGCATTACATAATCCAAATGTCATTCATCGAAAAACAAATGTTCCATAAGGACTAGTAAATGTGGTATTTTCTTGATCCTCGAGAGAAATTGATATTTGATGATAGCTGGTATAACCATCTAAAAAGCAAAAATATTTATGCCTAACAAGCCTATCAAACATTTAGTCTATAAATGGTAAAGGAAAGTGATCTTTTCTAGTGACGGAATTTAATTTTCTATAATCAATATAGATTCACCAACCAGTGATTTGTCTCGTGGTTATTAATTTATTTCTTTCATTCTCCTTAACCATCGCTCCTTCTTTCTTAGGAACACAATGAATAGGACTTACCCATACACTATCTAAAATAAAATATATAATTCCAACATCCAGCCATTTTAAACTTTCTTTCTTTACTACTTCCTTCATCAATGGATTTAATCTTCTTTACAGATCAGCCTTAGGTTTATGTTGTTCATCCAATAGAATTTTATGCATACAAATCGAAGGACTGATTCCTTTAATATTACCTAACGTCCAACCAAAAGTCCTTTTGTATCTTTTTAATGTATCTAGTAATTTCTGCTCTTGTAAATCATTTAAATATGAAGATACAGTAATTGCTAATATAGTCAATTCTCCTAAGAGCACATACTTAAAATGGTTAAGAAGTATTTTCATCTCAAGTTCAGGAGGTTTTATGATAAATGGAATTAGACATTCATTATGATTTTCTGTAAAATCCAACATCTCTAATCTTTCCTGAACATAGTCCAGTTCTTCAATATCTATCTCAACATATTTATCTTCCATTTCACCTTCATCCTTACAGTTCAAATCTTATTATTCCTTTTTCTTTCAAACTTTTCCTTAAAATTCTCATCTTTTAAGTAGTCACAAATTTCCATTAGAAAGCTATCGGCATTTGGAGCCATGTCTGATATTTTCTCGGTGTCGATGTTGATGTCACTATTTTGGAGTCGCCACTCTGTTTATCTATAATATTGCCCTAAAATTCAATAAATCTTATTTCTTTAGATTCCGTAAAAGGATTCTTAGATAATAAGAAATTTGAAGAAATTAAAGACTAATAAGATAGAAAACTTTAGAAAAAGAGATGCCGGTGATAATCCCTATAAAAGAAAATTCTAGAATCTCCTAGCCTAGAAGTTCTATATAAGGATAATGAAGTTTTGGTAACCAGAGATTCTAGATAAAATATCTATCCTGAGTTCTATAAATTTCCTATAGAAGCAAGCTCATATAGTTAATTACATCTTCAACAATTATAATTTTCTAAGAAAACTTCTGATTAGTGTTAATCACTTGTTTTCTAAAAAGTTTCAAGGAAAGAAACGTCAATGTTCAATCCTAAGGGTAATATGTCGTACTTCCCTAAAAGTTTGATTTTGTTAATTTTTATTTTTTTTGTTTTTCATTTTTATTTATTTTGTCAACATCATTATTTTATTGTCTTGTAATTTATTATTTGTTTTGGTAGCTATCCTAAAAATTTTGATTTTGTTCCGTCTTGGTTTTGTAATTTTAATGTTGTTTGTTTTGTTTTGTTTTTTCAATGTCGTTATGTTTTGATGTCATTATGATTTTATTTTATTTTGTTGTCATTTGTCCGGTCTTCAAAATGTCATCCAACAAAACAGAGTCAGTACACCCTATAACATGCAAAGAAAATTTAAAACAAAATTATTGTCGCGTTTCATCTTAATCGTCTTGCAAAATAGAGTTAGCACACCTTATAATATTCAAAGAAAATCCAACACATATTATTAACATGTAAGAAAAAGAGTTTTAGTTGTATGTAGATTAAACTTAAGTTATATTTCGATTAATTTTAATGTCGATTAGGCTTAAAATCTAACAAAAAGTTAGATTTTAATATTTTAGAGTTAATTTCTTTTGAATCTAAAAATGTTAAGTCTAATGTTGATTAGACTTAAAGTCTAAAAAGTTTCGATTTTAATATTTTAGATGCGATGTTGTTTGAAAATTTCACGTTTACTATCGATTAAACTAAAAATCTAACAAGAAGTTAGATTTTATTATTTTAGATTCGATGTTATTGGAGTTTAAAAGTTTTAAATTGATTTGATGTCTAATAATTAGCTTCAATGTCATTTGATTCTAATATTTATGGTTTAATTATTTGGTTAAATTAAGTTCAATATAGGTCAAACCTAATGTTGATGTAAAATTGGGTTCAATTTGAGTCGAACCTAAAATTTATGTTAGGTTCAAGTTAGGTTCAACCTATGATTTAGGTTTGACTTAAGTTCAATTTATTTTGAACTTAATTTTGTTTTGTCTTGGTTTTAATTTGGATTTAACTTAATTTTATGTCAAGTTAAGTCATAAGCTTAAGTTTGACTTAATTCCAATGTGGGTTTAACTTAAGTTAGGTTAGGGTCGACTTAGATTTATGTCATGTTGAATCTGAGTTAGGTTTGATTTAATTCTAATATGGGTTGGACTTAAGTTAGGTTTATGTTAACATAGATTCATGTCATGTTAAACCTAAGTTAGGTTTGACATAAGTCCAATATGGGTTGGACTTAAGTTAGGTTTGAGTTAACTTAGATTCATGTCATGTTGAACCTAGGTTAGGTTTAACTTAAGTCCAATATGGGATGGACTTAAGTTAGGTTTAGCTTAACATTGATTCATGTCATGTTGAACCTAAGATAGGTTTGACTTAGGTGCAATATGGGTTGGACTTAAGTTAGGTTTTGGTTAACTTAGATTCATGTCATGTTGATCATCAGTTAGGTTTTACTTAAGTCCAAAATGGGTTGGACTTAATTTAGGTTTTAATTAACTTAGATTCATGTCAGGTTGAACCTAAGTTAGGTTAGAATTAAGTCCAATATGGGTTTGACTTAAGTTAGGTTTGGTTTAACTTCGATTCATCTCATGTTGAACCTTGGTTAGATTTGACTTTAAGTCCAATATAGGTTGGACTTAAGTTAGGTTTAGGTTAACTTAGATTCATGTCATATTTAACCTAAGTTAGATTTGACTTAAGTCTAATATGGGTTGGACTTAAGTTAGGTTTATGTTAACTTAGATTCATGTAATTTTGAACCTAAGTTAGGTTTGACTTAAGTCCAATATGGTTTGGACTTAAGTTAGGTTTAGGTTAATTTAGATTCATGTCATATTGAACATAAGTTATGTTTAACTTATGTCCAATATCGGTTGGACTTAAGTTAAGTTTGGGTCTAGATATAGTTAAGCTTTAGTTGATTAAGGTTTAATAGTTTAATTAAGTGTAATGTGTTAGACTTAAGTAGGGTTTAAGTTTGATTAAACCTTTGTTGGTTAAGGTTTAATCATTTAATTAAGTCAAATGTGTTAAACTTAATTAAGTTTTAAGTTTGAATAAATCTTATTTGCTTAAGGTTTAATAACTTAATTAAGTCTAATGTGTTAGACTTAATTAAGCTTAAGTTTGATTAAACCTTAGTTGGTTTAGGTTTGATAGTTTAATTAAGTCTAATGTGTTACACCAAATTAGGGTTTATGTTTGATTAAACCTTAGTTGGTTAAGGCTTAATTGTTTAATTAAGTCAAATGTGTTTGACTTAATTAGGGTTTAATTTTAAATAAACCATAGTTGGTTAAGATTTAAAAGTTTAATTAAGTCTATTGTGTTTGACTTAATAAAGGATTTAATTTGATTAAAGCTTATTTGGTTAAGGTTTAATAGTTTAGTTAAGTCAAATGTGTTAGACTTAATAAAGGGTTTAATTTGATTAAATCATATTTTGTTAAGTTTTAGTAGTTTAATTAAGTCTAATGTGTTAGACTTAATTAGGTTTTAGTTTGAATAAACCTTAGTTGGTTAAGGTTTTATAGTTTAATTAAGTCTAATGCGTTAGACTTAATTAGGGTTGAAGTTTGATAAAAACTTAGTTGGTTATGGTTTAATAGTTTGTCGGCGTATTTTTTTAGGGTTTTTAATTTAAATATATAAATAATTTAGAAAGTAGCATTTGATTTTGAAAATAATTTTAAATTTGAATAATTATAAGACTTGAAATTAAACAGATCTCACATCCCAAATAGTTTATATAAACGAGCACCGCACCACAAACCGTGTATTTATCCCGAAGAATAGACACATTGCTTGATGATGGGACTCGATTAAATAAACTAGAAGATTTGTGACATCTGTTTGGTTTGCGAACCAATTTTATAAGCTGACAAATTCCCTATTTAATATAAATGAATTAAGCAGGGTTTATATTACTTGGGTTCTTAAGGTTCCCTATAAGGGTAGCCCCTATAGTTAATTACATCTTAAATGATGGGAATCATTTAAGAAAACTCTCGATAATGATCAGTGGTTTATGCTTTCAAGAAATTTTCAAAGTTTGAGGTTTTCACGATTGGACATTGGAAAGTCAAAAGGGAATGGATCAAATTAGGAACAGTTAGTTTCAGAATCCAAAGGAAGAGAAGTAGTGGATGTCACGGATCTGAAGTGAACTTCGGTGACTTCCCAACTATCCAACTATTTGACTTTGATTTTGAGAAGAATTTATTGATGTTTCATCCTGCCAGTTTTAGTTAATTAGGACTTATATTCATATGACACAATCATACAAATAGCCTCGAAGATGTGAGGGTTTATATCGTACCAAACGACTACCTCTGAATCCTAAGACCGGTTAGGACTTAATTTACATAAAATGATTATGCAAATGCCTAACGAAATGGTTGAGGATTTATGTTGCACTAGACAAACTACCTCGAAGTTCTATGGCTTGGTTATTTAATTCTAAGGAATGTTTTGCTGAAGTAGACACAAGTTTTGCTGAAGAAGATGGCCGTGCTGCCCACTATGCTCCAAGCCGCTTGTTGCTGCAGAGGTTTGGTTTTAGAAGATGAAAACCAAGAGATGAGAGAAGTGTTATGGTTTAGAAATCTGTCCAAATGTCTTTTAGTGTTTTAATTAAAACAAATCTTAAAGTTGTTTAAACAGAACCGATTAAGATCCCACGGTTCCGTCATCCCGTCACTGTTATTTTCATCGAATTCACTTAGTCCAGATGAATTTGCTAAACTCAACTAAATGAGTTCCACACATTCATTTTGACCATGGAAATCCCGTTAGCAACACGTGGGTTACATCATCCGAGGTATTCCCGATCATTCAACGAGACGTTTTAATTTAGTTAAATTTGTGGTTTTGTTGTTCTGTTTGTGATTAAATTTTGAGTTGTTTTATATTTTGAAAAGTTGTGGGGGTGAATTTTATCTTGTAGTGACTTTTAATTTAGTTTTGGTTCCGATTTTGTGGCTATCCTAAAAGGTTGCAGTTTTCATGCAACAATCTTGTTTAATCATGCAATAAAAGTAAAGCGCAGTGCAATAAAGTAAATTGCAATAACATAAAAGCGTACCTGGAGAGTCTTAACATCATTCCAAGCTACACTTTAAAGCACATGTTAAGGCGTTTAAATATTTCAACAAGTACCTAAGTAAAGACTAAAGGAAGGGTTACCAGAATCCTAATCTTATAGCTAGTCATTTCCTATGACGTCTAGGTTCTTGATTTTTAATTAAGGATGATTTTCTTCATCAAAGAACAATTAAGTTCAATTGTTCTTTAAAACATCTCACCGTATCGAGGAAGTGCTTAGAACAAATTTTAAACATCTTTTCAATACTTCTGAGGTTATTTTGAGTCCAAATGAACTTCATTGTACTGGTGAATTGATCATCCAAGGGTTTAGTTAAGCTTTGTTCCTTTGCTCAGTGAACTAGGATGTTTGATTATCCTATGAGTGAGGTGACATTTCACTTAACGCTTCATTTATAAGTTATAATAATTTAAAGCTTTCAGGGGCAAGTTGATTTGCTAAAGATTTTTAATGATTTTTATTTTAATCTGATTTAATTATGAAATTTTAATCAATGATTTTAAGTTTTGAATGGTGTTTGATTCATTTAAGTTAAACCTTTTATAAATGATATCAAAATCTTATGTTAATTTAATTTTTTAGATTAACTTAGGTCAAAAGTGGTGTTCAAATTATTTATTAAATTTTTGGTGATTTAATTTGGATTAATTATATTAATTAATTTAATTTTTTTTTTGCATTATGTTTTAAGGTAAGTTATGTTAAAATTATTTAAAATTCGCAAATTTTGATTTAAGTTTGTTTTGAAATGATTTTTTAATTAGTTTCAAATATTTTTAATTTACTTTTTAATTATTTAACATTTTAGGTTTTAATCGATTGTTAGATTATTTAATGATGTAGGTTTTAATCAAATTAAGAATTATTTACTTTTAAATAATTTAATTAAGAGTTAAATATTATTAAGTGATTTATTAAGGGATTTTTAAATTAAGGAATTAATATCCTCTTAAGTTATATCTCTATTTTAATAATCCAATTTTAATTAATCTTCCAAAATTTGAATTATTTAATTAATTAAGGTTTCATTTTTTTATTAAAGTGATTAATGGGTTCCTACCCTTCAATTTCCCAAAGTTTCAATCATCTAAGAGAAGATTAAAATCAGATATTTTACCCCCATGTTGATTAATCCTAAAGTTTTAATTAGGGGTTAAAATCTTTTATTACCTTTATGCCCCTTTAAGCTTATTTATTTTATAACTCATTAAATTAAGCTTAAATGAACTCAAAATTTTTATGCCACTTCACTCACATGTCAATTAAGATATTAGAGGAGAAAATGTGATTTTTCTGAATTTAATTTATATATATAATTATTTTTTAATGGAAAATAGGGATTTTCAAAGAAAATTCATCAACATGACCAAGGTAAAGTTTCTATCCTTAAGAAAATTATGACACATTCCTAATGACCAGAGGACCACTTGTACCAATTTTGGTGATTTTTTTAAATTATATTTTATTTATTAGAATTATTTTAAGTTTTTGAGTGTTAATTAATTATAAAATAAAATAAAAGTTGAAAAATGGATCTTATATTTTTAAAAAATCCCTTTGACCTCAAGAAAGTCAGAGAAATAAATTTTATATTTTTATGATTTTTCTTTGATTTATTAGAATTAATTTAGTGGAAAGGCTAAAAAAAACATTTTTTAGTTCAAAAAAATTGTTTTAGGGCTTTGAAATTAAATATCTTAACCTAGAGACTTAGGAAAAATATTTGATTGGTTCCTAAGTGATTAGGGGACCAAATATCACATTTTTATGATTTTTATTATTTTTTAATTATTAAATATATCAAAACATGCTTAAAAATGAAAATTTTTAAAAAATTCCAATTTTATTTTTCTTAGACTCCTCTGATATCGGAGAAGTCCCAGTATCAATTTGGTGAATTTTTGAAATGTATTTTTGGAGTTATGAATTTTTAAAATTTAATTTTGATTATGTGGTTTAATTGATCCATTTAGTGGGGTTAAACATTTCCAATTGACTTCAAATTTTTATGTGAGGTTCCCCTGATCCTAGAGATCAGTGGAGAATTGATTTCAAGTTATTTTAATGTGTGATTAACTCTAATTAATTAAAGTTCAATTTTGAGTGATTAGGCCAATTAGGATTATTTTTAATGAATTGACTCAAACCATAATTATCCTAGGGTCCTTTGGTCCTAAGGGACTTCACCAAATTTTTCTGGAATTTTCTGAACAACCTGCTAATTTTTGGAATTAAAATGTCAAAAACAGTGACATAAACTTGAAAAATACAAAACTTACCACAGGGATGGCCTCTGACCTTGAAAAATTCAGAGAATGTTCCCAAGATCAGAGGCTTCAAAAGCCCTATGGTCTCATGCCATGGTAAAATGTATACATGCATGGAGAATTAAAATACTCAAAATAGTATTAAATTAATTAAAAATAAAATACTCAACAAAACAGATCAATTCTTTTCACATTATTCTCCTCTGTTAACTGAGCAAGAGGGTATTTTTCTTTTATTTTTATGATTTTTATATGCAAAGATATCAATTTTTGAAGTTTCAGGTATTTAAATAAATAAGAAAAATCGGATTTTCCTACTTAAACCAGTCCGTGCCGCGTCAACCTTGGCAGCTTCGAAGCTCTACGTGTCGCGCTCCCATTCGACGCCACCACCTGAGTCAGCTGCCACGCGGCTCGCGGTCCCGCTCTGTCATCTGGTCCTACTTGATCTCCGCCGTTCAACCGATACACAATCGATCAGACGGCTCCTGGTCATCTTCTACGACTAGTGCATCCCGTGAGCCGTCGACCTTCTAACCCTAATATCTCCCTCAATTCTCAATGGATTTTTGAGTTCTTATGCTCTATGGATTCGTCTTGAGAAGACGAACACATCCATATGGTAAACAGGCATTGAAATTGACTTAAATAAAATGAAGAATCACTGGAAGCTCGGGAGGAAGAAGAGGGTAATACCTTGGCTCTGAGAAGTGAAGCTTCTATCAGAGAGGCTCGGCACATTCATTGGAGTCCAAGGAGGCTAGGGATGAAGCCTGGAGCTGTGGTGAAATGTCTAGGCTTGACTTCCACCAGGCCCTATCACAAAGCTTGGAGGCTGGAACAACTGGGTGGTCTGGAGAGGGGGCTTTCACTGGGGAACTCCTTCTCTACCTCCGGTGAAGGTGTGGGAAGAGTTAATTTGGATTTGGTGAAGTTTCGGAGAGTGTCCTGTTTCTAGCTCGATTTTCAGCAAAGAAATTGGGCTCGGCTGGGGGGATTCAGGGCAGGGAGAACAGTGGGGTTCTTCTTCTCTAGGCTGGGAGAAGCTCTGGGAGTGATTTGGTGAGGTTTTGTTGAGAAAAATTTCAACACCCTTCAGCACCTCTCTCATGGCCGAGAAGAGGTGTTTAAATGGCCAGGGCCATTGGGCTGAGCTAGGGCTCAATTGGTGGGTGGATTCCACTACTTAGGTGGAGGGCAGTGGAGCTCCAAAGTTTGATTTAGCTGAGGTGGCCAATTGGGTGAGTTTGGGTTTGTTTCACTTGGTGGTGGCTCTCGGTTTTGACCCCCTCCGGCGGCTAGGTCGGCCAGCAAGGACAAGGGAGCTGGCCATGGGTCAGGTCAACGAAGGAGTAGGGTTTAATGGTGATAAACCAGGCAAGGGGGGATTTGGGGTGAGGCAAAAGGTGGATTTGTCCATTTAAGGGAAGAGATCCCTTAAAATGGGGAACCATTGGTCCATGGCTCACTTTTCTTGGGCTAGGTGGATCTAGGGTGGTTCCTAGGGCTCACTTGAGTGGTCAGTGGATAGGTTGGTTTAGCCACATTTCGTTCAATTTGGTTTGATTTGGTCATGGGTTCAAATTGGCTCATTTGGGTTTGGGTTGGGCTAACATGAGTTAGGTCTTGATTTGGGTCCAAATGTCTTGAGAAATTTTGAAGAGGTGATTGCCATGAAGAAGTTTCATGAAGACATGGGGAGGTTTTGAGTTCAATTGGAAGGTCAATTTGGTGGATTTTGGTATTTTGGTTAATTTGGGGAGGGTTGAATCAATGTGGGTCCAAGTTGGGTTAAGGTAGAGTTTAGACCCAATTGAATGTTTCAAATGGTCTAGGGGAATGTATTGAAGAGTTCCCAACATCAATTGGGAAGAAATTTTAGGGTTTGGCTAATCAATTTGGTAGGTTTAAGATATGGGTTCACTTTAGGCTAAAATGTGGGTATTTGGTTTTCAAATAGATTTAGGTTAAGCTTAGGCTTAAATTGGGGCAATTGAAAGTTGCATAGGTGTCATGGGAATGTTATGGAAAGTTTAGGACTGAAATTTGGGGAAGAAAAGTTGGTATTAGGTTAATTGGGGGTTTTGGATTAATTAGGTAGAATTGGGGATTTTGGATTTCAAATGGAATTGAACTCAAATGTGAATTAAATTGGGCTTGGATTTGGTTTATTTTGATAGTAATGATGTTGAATTAATTTTTAGAATTGAAATTGGGCAAAATTGAGGTCAAATGGGTTGGTTTAGTGTGACATTGGGTCCATTTAGGTAAAAAATGGGTCAATTTGGGGATTTTGATAAAAGTGGGTATTTTGGCAAAATTGGGCTATGGTGTAGTTGAACAAAATGAAATTGGGAATATTTGGGATTTTTTGGAATTTTCTAGGAATTTTGTGCCAAAAGGGTATTTTAGGGTATAAAGAGGTTATTTGGAGGGTATTGGGGTATTTTGGTTAATTTAAAAGGTTGGGGTTGTTTCAAAATGATTTTTAGGATTTTTGGGAATTTTGGGTAATTTTTGGAAGTTTTGGAAAATTTGGGGCAATTAGGTAATTTTAGGTAGGTTTGAAGGACCCAATGTCACAACTAGGCATTTGGCAAAAGTTGAATTTTGATCATGATGAAGCTTAAAGTGAGCCATGGACCAAAAAATGTCCACCCTGAATATCTCATGGGTTGTTTCCAACTCTCTTAGCCAAAGAGCTAGGGGTTTGGACTTAGCCACATGAGTGTTCCAATGAACCAGGGGGAGAAATGGGTAAGGATGGTGTGTGTGAGAGTGTAGTGTGTGTAAGCCAGACCTCACCAGGATCAGACCACCCAGGGTAGTCCTAAGGCTTGAATAACCTTATAGGAGCTCACTATTGGTTCCCCATATGGTCGTCTTAACCTTCTAAGGTGATTTAGCGGTTTGCAACCACTTAAGTGGGATCCCAAGAAGAGTTAAGAAGTAGCTGAATTGCTAAAGGGTGGGTCCCAATTCTAGTCTTCTAGGAAAGTCAAGGAGAAAACCTTATGGCTAGATCCTAGGAAGTACTGAGATAAAAAGACCTCACCAAAAATGAGGTCAAAAATGGACCCCCAATAGGTGTGGTGTGCTGACGGAGCACACCGCGCGTATTGGCGTTGACCGAAGAGATCAACAAAGCCAACACTGAAGACTAAGTGATACACTTAGAACAAAGCACAGAAAAATTCCACTGGGGAGTGTCCAGTTAATCTCCAAGACTGAAGATTCTTGAACTCTCGCTAGGGAAGAAGGAGGTGAATTCCAAATCACAAGACTTGGAGAGATTAGATTTTGGATTCGTTTTATTTTTATTTCAAGTTTCAATTTCGAGTTTCAAATTGATTTGAGTTTCAATTTTAGTTAAAGTTCAGTTTAAGATTGACTTTAAGGTGAACCTCACTGAGATTCAAAATTTGGAATGAGAATCAGAACCTAGGTTCTAACCTCGAAATTTGAAAGAGAACTAGAATTTAGGCTCTAGTCTCGACGAAGAGAGTTGGAATTTAGGCTCCAACCTCGGAAAGAAGATCAGAATTTAGGTACTGATCGAATGGAATGAGGACCGGAATTTAAGTACCATCCTCAGAGAGAGAATAAGAATTTAGGTACTGATCTCGAAGGAGTGAGAATTGAAATTTAGGTATCAATCTCAAAAAGAGAGTCGGAATTTATGTACCGACCTCACAAAAGATGAGAATCAGAATTTAGGTACTGATCTCGAAGAGAGAGTCAGAATTTAGGTACGGACTTCACAAAGGATGAGAATAAGAATTTAGGTACTGATCTCGAAGAGAGAGTCAGAATTTAGGTACCGACCTCACAAAGGATGAGAATCAGAATTTAGGTACTGATCTCGAAGAGAGAGTTGGAATTTAGGTACCGACCTCAAAAAGAGAGAATTGGAATTTAGGTACCAGTCTCGAAAGAGAATCAAAATTTAGGTATCGATCTCGGAAAGAGAGTCGGAATTTAGGTACCGACCTCAAAAGGAGAGAATTGAAATTTAAGTATCAATCTCGAAAAGAGAGTCGAAATTTAGGTACCAACCTCAAAAGGAGAGAACTGGAATTTTGGTACCAGTCTCGAAAGAGAATTGAAATTTAGGTATCGATCTCGGAAAGAGAGTCGGAATTTAGGTACCGACCTCAAAAGGGGAGAACTGGCATTTAGGTACCAGTCTCGAAATAGAATCGAAATTTAGGTATCGATCTCGGAAAGAGAGTTGGAATTTAGGTATCGACCTCAAAATTTCAGGAGTGCGAAAAAGTTTCTCGGAAGAGTGCGGGATTAGGGACACCGAGATCAGGATGCCTTAGCGGTCTTATACCTGAGTCGGAGGATTATAGTGCGGAGAAGTTTCTCGGATAGGATGTGAGATTAGGGACACCGAGATCAAGATGCCTTAGCGGTCTTATACCCGAGTCGGAGGATTAGAGTGCGGAAAAGTTTCTCGGATAGGATGCGAGATTGGGGGGAATTCATAAGAGAGAGTAGAAATTTAAGTATCGATCTCGAAAAGAGAACTAGAAGTTAGGTACCAGTCTCAGAAGGATGGGAACTGGAATTTAGGTACCAATTCCAAAAGTTGGTATTGATTTGGTTTTGAAGATTCTGTAGAAATTTTAGTTTAGTGGAAGATTAGAATGAGACATGAAAGTGTTTCACATCCCAAGAGAGTTGATTGAAGATTGATTGTTTAGCGAAGGATATGAATCCATGCCATCAGAACCAAATCAAAAATTTCATGGTTCTGTGTCAGTAGACTCAGTCGGCCTCTCAAGAAAGAGGAAGAAAATCGCAGAGAGTCGAAAAGGTTTTGAGAACGTACCGGAAGCTGGGGATATCGGATTCGGGAAATTTGTTTTCATTATTCATTGCTTTTAGTGATTTGATTTTGTTTTAGTTTCATTTTCAATTGAAATTTCACTTTGATTCGGATTTTAATTGATTTACTTGGTTCACATCTTGAAGTCTTAAGTTGATCTGTTTTGAGTTTTGGTTTATGTTTTATTCAGACTTTGAATTCAAATTTTATTTTGTTGTTATTATTTCATTCAAATCGTTCTTTGTTGAACTTTCTTTTTATACCGAGTTAAACTCAGATCTGGTGGCGTTTGCAGTGAATTGCACAAAACTAAAGGTAAGACCCAAAGTTTATTTCCATTAAAATGTCGAAGATACATCAGGTGATTCCATCAAAACATTTCTGATGACATCTTTCTGAAAACAAACTTTGACAAAAGTTCATATATATCTGAACACAGACTGCATTGATATCTCCGTGTACTCTGACAAAATTGTCTGTTCGATTCATCCATGTCTGAAAAGTAAACTATATAGGTAATAACATCACCTTCTAAGCCACTTTCCGAAGGAGAATCCCACATAAGTGTATTTTAGAGGTGTGCTACTACTATGTAGCCTACAACTCGAAGGGCAGCAAATTCTCTAGTTCTGGATCTGGCTAGAAGTACATCGGAATTTTACTCTCATCCATCATTCTGAAAGTGATGGAGATTCGTTTGTAGGGAACTCCCGGTATGCAGTGCTTCACTACATCTGCACCATTTCCTTGTAGTACTAGAACAGAGCCTACCGGTAGAGGTATCTCCACCGGCCCTCAGAATTCTCTAAGGCCAATTATCCAGAGTTCTGTCCCGAACATAATGTTGCATTGGTTGATGAAGGAAACTGTACAAAAGGGCCATACAAAATCATGATGATCTGTGTGAGGTGGAATGCAGTCTCCTTCTGCATAGATGTTGATAATACAGCTGTTTGGTAGCAATTAGAGGGTAGGACTCGCCAAGCCACCATCCTTTTTATCATTTTCTTAATTAAAACTGGCATTGGATCCACTTCATCGTAGCGGAGTATCCCTAGAAGATTCCCTTTCCTGTCATCAGCGAAGTTGTAACAACATCCAAATTGGATTGTAATCCTCCTTTTGCCTCATTTCCATTTCTTTGGCTCGGAGTAGGTCCTGCTACGTAATCGTTCTGCACGACCTTGTTTCTTCAGCTCATTGACGTAGTCTACAATTTCACTCTGCTCGTAGTGAGAGAAAACATCTGTATGTAACTCTAGTCCTTCCAGGATGTTGACATATCTGCCTCTAATTCTCTGAAAGTATTCAAAATTCTGCTTCCACAATCTCTGAATCATCTCTAAATCGTGCTCTAAAATTATCTGCAGCTGTCGGGGTCTAGTGATGTATTGTGGGATATATGGCTCCACACCGTCACGCTCTGCTAGGATCATCACTATCTCAGGTGTAGGCTCTGTAGTAACCTTCTCCAGAACAACCTCTGCTATGGTGCTCCTTAGGACTGGCCTCCTTGGGGTATCTGCCATGGCCGTCGGGGTTTCTTCTATGTTCTGCTCTTCTATTAATTTCTTTAGCATCTTGGCGATACGGCGATTCTTGTTTCTTCTCTAAGTTGGGGTCAGGGTGGCTTTCCTCTCTCCCTGAATCTCGGTAGGAGCAGCACTAACAAGCTTTCCTCGTGCGGACGTTATAACTTATTTCATCTAGTTTTCCTCGATCATATTGATCTTCCTCTTCTCGTTCGCATCTTGGGGAGCCTTCTTGTTGAGCCTCATCACTGTCTTCCCACGGAACTGTTCGGGATCCACAGCAGTCCAAGCAGTTTCCTCATATTCCAACTCTAGCTGTACAAGGTCCGAGCCAACCTCTATCACAACATCAGCTTTTAGCTCTTCTTTGTTAAGTGCAAGACTTACGCCATCCTTAAAGTTCAGGAACAGCAGCCCGTTCGACATTTCGCTGAAAAGAAAACAAGGAAAGGATCAGGGGCTGTACTCAGGATGAGAACAATAAGAAAACGAGAACAATAAGAAAACTTACTTATTAATGACAAATTATTATTTAATTATTTCAAATTTTATAAGAGTAAGGGAAGATAGGAAAAGATCAGGAGTGAGCAGGGCTCGAAAGGAAGAGTCAAAATTTTATTATTATTTCAATTGCATATGTTTTCCTTTAATACATTCTTTTTCTTATGATTTTTTATCATTCATTTTCTTTCGGGTTCGGACCCAGTTATAACTGATTACTCTACACATGCTTCTAGGAATGAAATTTCATTCTTCGAAACATCAGGTTGCGTAATACTTCTTCAAATATCGTCCATTGATCGGAAGCATAAATCGTTCTCCACGGCAATTCACAAGCTGGTAAGAACCTCTTGAGTAGACTGTCTCAACCACAAACGACCCCTCCCAAGTTGGTTTAAATTTACCTCCTATCTTGCGGTGTGCAAGAATAGGCCTCCTGAGAACTAGGAATAAGTCACCGACTTTAAATGTCCTTGGGCGGACCAGTTTGTCATGGGCCTGGATCATCTTAGCTTGATACAGTTCTAGATTCTGTTGTGCTGCAAGTTGTTTTTCTTCCAAGTTTTCCAATTCTTCCAGCCATAGTATGGCATTTTCTTCTGTAGTGATCTTGTTCGCAACTGCAATTCTGAGTGATGGGAGCTGAACTTCCAAGGGTAGAACTACCTCAGACCCATACACTAAAGCGTAGGGCGTATACTGAGTAGGGGTCCTGAAAGTTGTTTTGTAGGCCCATAAGGCTTCTAACAACTTCTCGTGCCAATTTCTTTTGTTGTCATCCAAGGTTTTCTTTAGAATTTGGACGAGAGTTTTATTAAAAGCCTCGGCCAAGCCATTACCTCTTGGGCAGTAGATTGTTGAATAACGCCAGTCGATCCCATGCCTTCTGACAAAATTGTTGATCTTTGTGCTTCTGAACGTGGACCCATTATCTGAAATGATTCTGCGCGGTACCCCAAAACGGTAAACAACCCGATTCTTGAAGAATTGTAGCACGTGATGTGCCTTCACTTCTCTGAGCGATACTACTTCTGCCCACTTGGAAAAGTAATCTGTAGCTGCAAGAATGAAACGATGTCCTCTTGAAGAAGGCGGTTCTATCGGACCCACTATATCTGTGCCCCAACATTTAAATGGCCACGACGCGATTGTCGGATGTAGCACATTTGGAGGTTGATGTAGAACCACTCCATGCACTTGGCACTGGTGACAACTCTTGGCGACCTTCATGCAGTCGATCATCATTGAGGGCCAGTAGTACCTTAGTCTCTTAATCTTCATTTTCATCTTCGTAACCGATCGATGAGCACCACAAAGTCCTGAGTGCACTTCTTTAACAATTTCACGAGCCTCGGACCCGCTCAGGCACCTTAGCCACATCTGGTCAAAAGACCTTCTGTATAACGTATTGTTTATTAATGTGTAAGACAAAGTTCTTTTCTTGATTTGATGGGCTAATGACTTATCTTCTGGTAGGTTTCTTGTTTGCAGGTAATCTACTAATGGCTGACGCAAGTCTTCTGCATTTTCTGTTACTGCTACAATTATTTCTTCTTCTTCTTCTAGCTTATGTATTGTGTCCATGTCAAGCTGTGAGAGAACCTGTCATCCCTGAACTGACACTTCAACTGATTCATCTTGTAAGCAGAAAAACTCTTTTCCGAGGCGGGCTAACGCATCTGCAAGAGCATTTTCTTTTCTGGAAATCTTGTAGATGGTTACGTTTGGAATTTTCTCCAATAGTTTCATGTCATACTGAAAGTACTGCTCGAGTCTCAGTTTCATAAATCTGTATTGTCCAGCAATCTGCTGAGTAATCAACTGCGAATCTCCGTAGATGTTGATATCTGTTATCCTCATCTGAATGGTTAATTCCAATCCTATTATGAGGGCTTCATATTCTGCTTCGTTATTTGTACACGGTTCTGTTAGGTGATAGGAGTATCTTAACATCCCCTGCTCCGGTGTTATAATGATTAGTCTAATTCCTGCCTTACCGGGCACTATCATTTGTGATTCTCTGTCTTTCTATGCTGAAGATACTCCATCGAAGTACAGTTCCCAATGTTGATCAACGGGGTCTTCTAAGCTCATTATCTGTTCGTCTGGCTAGTCATCATTGAGAGGCGATTCTGCCGGCAAAGGATGTGCTGCGAGGAAGTCTGCTAAGATTGCCCTTTTACGGCAGGAAGAGGAACGAAAGTTATATCGAATTGCAATAGTATCATCGACCACCTAGCAAGTCTGCAAGAAAGCATCAGGCGAGTCATCAAATGTTGCAATGGATTGAACCTCGAAATAGGGTTGACCTTATGAGAAAGCATGTAATGCCTGAGTTTCTAAGCGGCGAAGATCATCGCTAAACAATGCTTCTCAATCAGAGGTTACTTTACTTCCGTCGGAATCAGATGACGACTTAAGTAGTAGAGTGAATTTTCTTTTCCCTCGTCATTGACCTAGGCTAACAGGGCTCCAAGGGAGTCATCTAAAGCTGCGGTATAAAGTATTAACAGTCTACCCGAGACTGGGGCTGCTAAGACAGGAGGTGTCATTAGATATTGCTTAATGTCCTCGAAGGCCCGCTGGTATTTTTCTTTCCAAACGAATTTGGTGTCCTTTTTAACTAATGCAAAAAGGGCTGACACCTACCTGACAAGTTCGAAATAAAGCGTCGAAGATATGCCAATTTTCCTTGAAAGGATTGTAGTTGTTTCAAGGTTTTGGGAGGCGGCATTTCTAAGATAGCTTTAATCTTCTTCGAATCAATTTCAATTCCGTGATGTTGGACAACGAATCCTAAGAATTTCCCAGAGGTGACACCGAAGATGCATTTTAAGGGATTCATCTTAAGATTAAATTTTCTTAATAACCCGAGAAAATTCTCAAATCATACAAATGATCTTCCTTCAGTTTGTTTTTGATGACCACATCATCCACGTAGCACTCGACTGGGTTGTGAATGAGATCATCAAAAATCCTCGTCATTGCTCTTTGGGAAGTTGCTCCTGCCTTCTTCAATCTGAAAGGCATTACCGCAGAGATATTCCGATTGGCGTTCTGAAGGCCGTGAGCTTTTCATCTTCCGGTGCCATCTTTATCTAATTGTATCCTGATGATCCATCCATGAAAGAGAAGACTTCATGTGTTGAAGCGATGTCGATCATCAATTCTGGAATTGGTAGTGGGAATTCGTCTTTTGGGCATGCTTTATTTAATTCTCTGAAATCCACGCAGATTCTGATCTGTTCATTCTTCTTTCTGACCGGTACCACATTGGCTAACCAAGTAGGGTATTTTTCTTCACGGACAAATTTAGCGTCTATTAGGTTCTTAACTTCAGCTATAACATGTTGTTCAATCTCTAGACACATTCTTCTGGGAGCTTGTCTAACTGGAATGACAGCGGGATCCACTCCTAGTCTATGAACTGCAACCTCTAGAGCTAATCCTGGCATCTCGTCATAATTCCAAGCAAAACAGTCCTTGAATTCCATTAATAGCTTGATCATTTCTTCGGAGTCTTCTTTATTGAGTAAGGAGCTAACAAAGGTCGGCCTAGGCTCTTTGCTATTACCTAAGTTAACTTCCATTACCTCGTTTATTGTAGATTTAATCTCTTCTTCAAATTCTGGCGGAGCGTCTCCGATTGGTAGATCTTCGAGATCATCTGAGGTTTCCAAGCAGTCTTTTTTAGACTCGCAAGTGACAACCGAGGAAAATCCTGTATCATCAACTGATCCTACTGTGTCGAATCCAAGGCCATGTTTTGAATTGGGAGGCCTACTGGCATTGTTCCACAACTTTTCGAAGCGCTGTGATTGATCTTTTGACCATTGCTTGGGTAAGACACCACGTTGAATTAAATTTTGAACACAGGGAGAATACCACCCGAACGACAATTCCATTAATTCAGAAGAAGTAACATCTTCAAATTGTACATCTTTTTCAGTTTTGGTAGAAGAAGCACCACGGTAGAACTTGATTTGTTTAGTACCACCACCATGTATTTCCTTGACCACCATACCCTCGATCTTATTAGAATAGTTCGGGGTCAGGGTCATAGTATGCACATAGTGGTTAATCTTCTCGTACATTGCTTTGTATTCTTCATTCTTTTCATCTTCGAGAGAGATCTTGAATTGTGGTTTCTTTTGATTTATTGTCGCTGCTTCTTTCTTGATTTCTTCTTCTTCTTCAGAGCAATTCTCCCAATCAACATTGATGACCGATTTCTTCTGTTCAACTATTCCACCGTTTCTTCCTCGACCTCATCCCCGGCCTCGACCTCGGGTGTGAGTTCTGGAGAAACCTTCACCATCTCGCTGTAAGGGAGTGGTGAGCAACCGTTGAACAAGAATTTCAGGTTCTTTGTCGTCTCGTGCTTCTTTTGCTTTGTTTGGTATGACATTTCTGGAGAAGATAGTTTTCTTTCGTGGTGATAGTAAGCTGCATCTTCGTGGATTCTGATTTCATGCACGGAGAATGGTAGCAAATCACCTTTGATACATTGTTCTTGTCCTCTTTCATAGTACTTTATACACTGGTGTAGAGACGACGGTGCCATCCAGTTCTCATGGATCCATGGCCGGCCCAGTAGAGCGTTGAATGATGTCTTAGAATCAATTATATGGAACTTTGTGGTTGTCTTGGCTAATTTACCGATCTTCATTAACAGTGTTATCTATTCAAGAGCTCTTTCTCCTTTTTGGTTGAAGCCTCTCAGCATCATCTTGTCCGCCTCGAGATCACAGGCATCAATCTCTAAATAGGCTAGCGTTCGAAGGTTCATTATATTAATTGATGCTCCCGGATCGACTAGCACCCTGGAGAGTGTAAACTTTCCAATACTGACCGAATTGTACAACGGTCGGTTGTGATCTGCTGTTCCAAGTAGTAAATCATCGTCCGTGAAGGTAACACCGCGCTGTCCTTTCAATGAGCAAACCTTGTCGAAGGAATTACCAGCCATTTTAGCTAATCAAATTTTTGGATCAAGCAAGGACTTGACCAGAGATTCTCTCATCTCCTTTGACAGGATCAGAGCATCGTAGATGCTCAGTTTGGCCGGTAGCTTCCTAAGATGGGCTAGCACATTATATTCCACTTTGTTACCAGGCTGTTCAATTTCTTCCTGAACGGGCAATTCTTCTGCTGGGGTTGGCTCTTCCTGAGCAACCACCTGCTTTCCTTTGTCCTTTGGACCCAATCTTAGAGATAGGACCTTTCCGCTTCTTAGATTGACTTATGTAATTTCATCTGGGTCTACCGGTGTCTCCTCTTGGATCGGAGCGATTGGCTCTTCTAAAGTTGCCTCGGCATCTGATAGTTCTAACTCTATCATGATCGGAGCTCCTCATAATTCACAAATAGACTCGTCACTTATTGAACTTTCATGGCCATCCTTATGAACGTCTTCCTCTTCATCGTGGTTATCTAGGTTTTGTATGATTTGAGAATCATTATTCGTGTCGAAATCGAGATCTGAATTAGGTTGGTTGTCGTTAGTTATGTAATCGTTAGAAACAGTCAAAACATAGCCGACACTAAAACTCTTATCATTATAAGATCCCGCTGGAGCGAGCAAATAATCATACAGAGTCAGAGGTTCGATGGATTTCTCCCTGAAATCAGAAACAACCATCCTAGGATAAGCAGCCCCTAGTCTAGTCTTCGGAGCGTCGGTCTTCTTTTCTTCTATGATCTTCTCCTCCTTCTGGGTCGATCCTTCAATCGCAAGTGATAGTGCCAGCTTAATAGGTTTCAAACTCTGAGTTGAAGCATGCACCGAAGCGGTTTGGATGTAATCTAAAATTCTCTTTGATGACATCGTCCAGACAGTACTCCATCAATCATTGATCGTGTACGGGTCGATCGGAACAATATGCTTTACTGAGATAACATTGACGAAACCTCCTTTTTGGGGTTCCTTCATGTATTCCTTTGGGATCGTTATGTTCCCTTGTCGAAAGTTGTTCTCGAGCCAATTATTGAAAGTGAAGCAGTCTTTGATTTTATGTCCGATCATCCGATGGTAGGGACAGTAGTTCGGATGATCCTTCTTGTCGACTTCTTCAGGCTTCCTGGGCTCTGGTAACTGAAAGTCAGGCGTCTTCATCAAACTGTGAAACATATTAGCTACTGCCTAAGTCTTGAAGGGTATTCTTTGTTCAACAGTTCCTTCAGAGGACGGAGCAGACGAGACGGTTGTTGATCGTACCGCGTCGACTGATAACTCGGTCGAGGCTGATAATTTTGTTGAGGCAGATAATTCTGTTGAGGGTGTTGATAAGTCTGTTGCGGTTGCTCTGGCCATATTTGCATTGGCTGCTTGCCTTTGTCCACTGCTGCGACGGTCCCAGATTTCTCCTCGAATGCTTCTGCAGGCTTCTACTTATCGGTCTTATCGGTGAAACTTAACTGTTTTTCTTCCTCTTGCAAGCTCCCGACCTTGCTAAGCAACTTTTTGAAAGTCTTAATGGTGAATCCCTTAAGGAGAAGTGCTATCGGGCCATGGATACTGTTAAGCAAGATACCGATCGCATGCTGTTCCTGGAGCTGTGGTTCATACTTCATGCTGAGGTTCTTGACTGATCCATTCTACAATTCTGCATACAAGTCGAAGGCGATCCCTGATAAACTGCTGACGAACTGTCAGAAAAGTAACGCGTCGCTCCCACCGGCATTGCAGCAACTGGCACAAAAATGTGCGACATGCTGCTGGAGGTTTCCTGTTCCATCGAAAGTCTTAAACAGAGGTGTTACAAAGCCCTTCGAGCATTGGACTACATCAAATTCTTTAGGGTAAGATCTACCCATCTGAATAGATGTTCCATTCTTGGACTGAGCTAAGGCTTCTCGCACCTGCTGTTCTACCATGCTCTTAATATCCTTTTCGGGAATCATGTTATGTGCAGAATCTTTCTTCAGCTGATCATCTATGTTAACAGATGTAATCTCTTTTCCTCCATCTGTAATATGGATGACCTTCGGGGGTATTTCTTTCTGAGGCCGGGCTTGACTCTGGAAAGGGGCTAAGGCGGCATCCATCTTTTCCATCCTTTTCGCCATCTGGGAAATCATATTATCTTTTTTTCGAAGCTGTGCTCTCATTAACTCTAGCTCATCTCTTTCTAAAGCTGGCAGAAGTCCCTACGAAGCTGACAATTCTCGTGTCTCAACCATGTTGACCTCATCATACTCTTCATCCATGAATTATGATGAATCCACTTTGTCCCTCAATTCTTCTCCTCTTTCTCTTGCTAGACGTCGAATGTCCATTCTTAGTTGCCCTATGGCATCCTCAAGTGGCCTTTTCTGAGCGATCTCATGCTCGTCGGGAGATGACTGTTGAACCTCTCTTTCAGGAGTTTCCTTTACTGTGACACTTTCTTCAGATCTGGGATCTTCAGTGAGACTTCTCTTTCCAGAACGTTGTGTTTGTATTGGTTTGGCAATAATAGGTCGCCACACCATCCTTCTTATAGCGGAAGGCTTAGGACCGGCTGATCTGTCGGCGGTGCGTAAGTAGGTGGTGTCCACCCTAATATGGAGACCCGATACAACAACAGGTAAGCCTTCCTCGCTACCTTGTACCTTTTTCTTTGGTCTTTCAGGAACAATAGAAGGCTCTTCTCGCGAACCAAGGTGAGACTTAACTAGCACTCATCCCATTCTTCTCAGAATCTCCGATACAGGACATCCTTCTTTTCTAGCTAATTTATCGACTACCGCACGCAATCGGGTGAGCGGTGTAGCCCTGCTCTTCTTCTTCTTATTGTCACTATAATATGCAGGACAGGGTAACACAGTGATGATCTTTCTGGCATCTACTTCATTAGATGCAACAGAGAGAAGGTGGAATCTATTTCCTTCCAACAGTGGTGAGTATTCTGGCAGTTCTTCCTCTTTCTCTTCGGGAATTTCTTCAAGACAGGCGGCTTCAGCTCCTCTGACCTTCCTGATCTTAGCAAACTTCCTATTTTTATTCCTCCTCTGTGTTCGGGTTAAGGGCCTATACTTCGAACCAGACCCTGTCTCGAAAATAGATGGTATCGCAGCGAAGTCTGAACCCTCCACAGTGACAGGCTCATAACTGACTTGCACCTCCTTTCCCTTCAGTTTGGCAGGGTCCGGGGTAGGTGCAATAATGACCAGAATGGTGGGGGTAGAGATGACAGTTCCGGGGGTAGCAGTCAACTTTCTGTGAACAACAGTGTTCCTCTCAACTGGGGCCCTCGCAGGGGAGGGAATTCTTGAGTTGACTTCAGGTTAAACTCAATCATAGGTTCTTCAGTTTCAGGCACTTTGTTCATCAGTGCGAAAATAGTAACATCGGCAAACTTAACGTCCGTATTTTCAAACCCTTGTCCGAAGCGGATGATTGCATCGCTAGGCAGCTCATCCTGGTAGACAGCTAAGTCAAGTCCGTTGGTGAAAGAGAAGATCAGCTTCGGGGCAGGCATCTTCTGCAAGGCAAGTTTCGACTATCAGTCCTGAATTATGCTTCCTTCGTCAGGACGAAAAGAAAGAAATCGAAAAGAGTCCAAACACAATTTATTTAAGTTTTATTTATTTATGATTAAAAAGAGATTTTGTTTGTTAGGAGGTTAGTTTATTCATTAAAAAAAATGAGAGAAGATTAGAGAGGGTAAAGGACCTAATCCAGAACTCAGAAAGGAAGGGAAAATCTCATAGGATTTCCCAACCCGAAGGACCGCTCCAAAACTAACACCTATTGGGGGTCTACCTCGCCTCTCGAGAGAGGTATCAAAGGAAGATTCTAGAACCTCTCTGTTTAGGGGTGTCTAAACAGTGGCTCCAAAATCCAAAAGGAGTTGACTATACCGTTCAAGATAGAAATGAGCGAGGTATGCCAACAGAAGAATGGTAGTCTGATCCACTAGGGGCATGGACTTACTGCCAATTTATGAAAATAAAACCATCCGATCAAAATGGTGAGAGGAACTAGTCCCCAGCGGAGTCACCAGAAACATGTCGGTGTATTTTTTAAGGGGTTTTAATTTAATTATATAAATAATTTAGAAAGTAGCATTTGATTTTGAAAATAATTTTAAATTTGAATAATTATAAGATGTGAAATTAAACCGATCTCACATCCCAAACAGTTTATATAAACGAGCACCGCACCACAAACAGTGTATTTATCTCGAAGAATAGACACATTGCTTGATGATGGGACTCGATTAAATAAACTAGAAGATTTGTGACATCCGTTTGGTTTGCGAACCAATTTTATAAGCCGACAAGTTCCCCTGCTTAATATAAAGGAATTAAGCAGGGTTTATATTACCTGGGTTCTTAAAGTTCCCTATAAGGGCAAGCCCCTATAGTTAATTACATCTTAAATGACATGAATCATTTAAGAAAACTCTCGATAATGATCAGTGGTTTATGCTTTCAAGAAATTTTCAAAGTTTGAGGTTTTGACATTGGACCTTGCAAAGTCAAAAGGGAATGGATCAAATTAGGAACAGTTATTTTTGGAATCCAAAGGAAGAGAAGTAGTGGATGTCACGGATCTGAAGCGAACTTCGGTGACTTCCCAACTATCCTACTATTTAGCTTTGATTTTAAGAAAAATTTATTTGATGTTTCATCCTGCCAGTTTTAGTTAATTAGGACTTGTATTCGTATGACATAATCATACAAATAGCCTCGAAGATGTGATGGTTTATATCGTACCAAACGACTACCTCTGAATCCTAAGACCAATTAGGACTTAATTTGCATAACATGATTATGCAAATGCCTAACGAAAATGTTGAGGATTTATGTTACACTAGGCAAACTACCTCGAAGTCCTATGACTAGATTATTTAATTCTAGGGAATGTTTTGCTGAAGTAGACACAAATTTTGCTGACGAAGATGGTGGTGCTGCCCACTATGCTCCAAGCTCCTTGTTGCTGCAGAGGTTTGGTTTTAGAAGATGAAAATCAAGAGATGAGAGAGTTTTATGGCTTAGAAATCTTAAAGTTCAAATGTCTTTTAGTGTTTTAATTAAAACAAATCTTAAAGTTGTTTAAACAGAACTGATTAAGATCCCACGGTTCAGTCATCTCGACACCGTTATTTTCATCCAATTCACTTAGTCCAGATGAATTTGTTAAACTCAACTGAATGAGTTCCACACTTTCATTTAGACCGTGGGAAATCCCGTTAGCAACACGTGGGTTACATCATCCGAGGTATTCCCGATCATTCAATGAGACGTTTTAATTTAGTTGCAATTGTAGTTTTGTTATTCTGTTTGTGATTAAATTTTGAGTTGTTTTATATTTTGGAATGTTGTGGCGTTGAATTTTATCTTGCAATGACTTTTAATTTAGTTTTAGTTTCAATTTAGGGACTATCCTAAATTTTGAGTTGTTTTATATTTTGAAATGTTGTGGGGGTGGATTTTATGTTGTAGTGACTTTTAATTTAGTTTTGGTTTCGATTTTGTGGCTATCCTAAAAGGTTTCAGTTTTCATGCAACAATCTTGTTTAATCATGCAATAAAAGTAAAGCACAGTGCAATAAAGTAAATTGCAATAACATAAAAGCGTACCTGGAGAGTCTTCCCATCATTCCAAGCTACACTTTAAAACACATGTTAAGGCATTTAAATATTTCAACAAGGGTTACCAGAATCCTAATCCTATAGCTAGTCATTTCGTATGACGTCTAGGTTCTTAATTTTTAGTTAAGGATGATTTTCTTCATCAAAGAAAAATTTAGTTCAATTGTTCTTTAAAACATCTCACTGTATCGAGGAAGTGCTTAGAACGAATTATAAACATCTTTTCAATACTTCTGAGGTTATTTTGAGTCCAAATGAACTTCATTGTACCGGTGAATTGATCATCCAAGGGTTTAGTTAAGCTTTGTTCCTTTGCTCAGTTAACTAGGATGTTTGATTATCCTATGAGTGAGGTGACATTTCACTTAACGCTTCATTTATTAGTTATAATAATTTAAAGCTTTCAGGGGCAAGTTGATTTGTTAAAGATTTTTAATGATTTTTATTTTAATGTGATTTAATTATGAAATTTTAATCAATGATTTTAAGTTTAGAATGGTGTTTGATTCATTTAAGTTAAACCTTTTATAAATGATATCAAAATCATATGTTAATTTAATTTTTTAGATTAACTTAGGTCAAAAGAGGTGTTCAAATTATTTATTAAATTTTTGCTGATTTAATTTGGATTAATTATATTAATTAATTTAATTTTTTTTACATTATGTTTTAAGGTAAGTTATCTTAAAAATATTTAAAATTTGCAAATTTTGATTTAAGTTTGTTTTGAAATGATTTTTTAATTAGTTTCAAATATTTTTAATTTACTTTTTAATTATTTAACATTTTAGGTTTTAATCGATTGTTAGATTATTTAATGATGTAGGTTTTAATCAAATTAAGAATTATTTACTTTTAAATCATTTAATTAGTAATTCCACTTATTCTCTTAAGTTTAAGAGTTAAATATTATTAAGTGATTTATTTAGGGATTTTTAAATTGAGGAATTAATATCCACTTAAGTTATATCCCTATTTTAATAATCCAATTTTAATTAATCTTCCAAAATTTGAATTATTTAATTAATTAAGGTTCCATTTTTTTATTAAAATGATTAATCGGTTCCTACCCTTCAATTTCCCAAAGTTTCAATCATCTAAGAGAAGATTAAAATCATATATTTTACTCCCATGTTGATTAAACCTAAAGTTTTAATTAGGGGGTTAAAATCTTTTATTACCTTTATGCCTCTTTAAGCTTATTTATTTTATAACTCATTAAATTAAGCTTAAATAACTCAAATTTTTTATGCCACTTCACTCACATGTCAATTAAGACATTAGAGGAGAAAAATGTGATTTTTCTGAATTTAATTTATTTATATAATTATTTTTTAATGGAAAATAGGGATTTTCAAAGAAAATTCATCAACATGACCAAGGTATAGTTTCTATCCTTAAGAAAATTATGGGATATTCCTAATGACCAGAGGACCACTTGGACCAATTTTTGTGATTTTTTTGAATTATATTTTATTTATTAGAATTATTTTAAGTTTTGGAGTGTTAATTAATTATAAAATAAAATAAAAGTTGAAAAATGGATTTTATATTTTTCAAAAATCTCTCTGACCTCAAGAAAGTCAGAGAAACAAATTTTTATATTTTTATGATTTTTTCCTTGATTTATTAGAATTAATTTAGTGGAAAGGCTAAAAAACCATTTTTTAATTCAAAAAAAATTATTTTAAGGCTTTGAAATTAAATATCTTAACCTAGAGACTTAGGAAAAATATTTGATTGGTTCCTAAGTGATTAGGGGACCAAATATGATATTTTTATGATTTTATTATCTTTATGATTTTTATTATTTTTTAATTATTAAATATATCAAAATATGCTTAAAAATAAAAATTTTTTGAAAATTCCAATTTTATTTTTCTTAGACTCCTCTGATATCAGAGAAGCCCCAAAATCAATTTAGTGAATTTTTGAAATGTATTTTTGGAGTTAAAAATTTTTAAATTTTAATTTTGATTATGTGGCTTAAATGATCCATTTAGTGAGGTTAAACATTTCCAATTGACTTCAAATTTTTATATGAGGTTCCCTTGATCCTAGAGATCAGTGGAGAATTGATTTCAAGTTATTTTAATGTGTGATTAACTCTAATTAATTAAAGTTCAATTTTGAGTGACTAGGCCAATTAGGATTATTTTTAATGAATTGACTCAAACCATAATTATCCTAGGGTCCTCTGGTCCTAAGGGACTTCACCAAATTTTTGTGGAATTTTCTGAACAACATGCTAATATTTGGAATTAAAATGTCAAAAACAGTGACATAAACTTGAAAAATACATAACTTACCACAGGGATGGCCTCTCACCTTGAAAAATTCAGAGAATGTTCCCAAGATTAGAGGCTTCAAAAGCCCTATGGTCTCATGCCATGGTAAAATGTATACATGCATGGAGAATTAAAATGCTCAAAATAGTATTAAATTAATTAAAAATAAAATATTCAACAAAACATATCAATTACTGTTTCACATTATTCTCCTCTGTTCACTGAGCAAGAGGGTATTTTTCTTTTATTTTTATAATTTTTCTGTGCAAAGATATCAATTTTTGAAGTTTCAGGTATTTAAATAAATAAGAAAAATCAGATTTTCCTACTTAAACCAGTCAGCACCGCGTCAACCTCGGCAGCTCTGAAGCTCTACGTGTCGCGCTCCCATTCGACGCCGCCACCTGAGTCATCTGCCACGCGGCCCGCGGTCTCGCTCCATCTTCTGGTCCGACTTGATCTCCGCCGTTTAACCGATACACAATCGATCGGAAGGCTCCTGGTCATCGTCTACGACTGGTGCGTCCCGTGAGCTGTCGACCTTCTAACCCTAATATCTCCCTCAACTCTCAACAGATTTTCGAGTTCTTATGCTCTATGGATTCGTCTTGAGAAGATGAACACATCCATATGGTAAAAATGCATTGAAATTAACTTAAATAAAATGAAGAATCACTGGAAGCTCGGGAGGAAGAAGAGGGAACTACCTTGGCTCTGAGAAGTGAAGCTTCTATCAGAGAGGCTCGACACATTCGTTGGAGTCCAAGGAGGCTAGGGATGAAGCCTGGAGCTGTGGTGAAATGTCTAGGCTTGACTTCCACCAGGCCCGATCACAAAGCTTGGAGGCTGGAACAACTGGGTGGTCTGGAGAGGGGGCTTTCACTGGGGAACTCCTTCTCTACCTCTGGTGAAGGTGTGGGAAGAGTTAATTTGGATTTGGTGAAGTTTCAGAGAGTGTCCTATTTCTGGCCTGATTTTCAGCTGAGAAATTGAGCTCAGCTGGGGGGATTCAGGGCAGGAGAACAGTGGGGTTCTTCTTCTCTAGGCTGGGAGAAGCTCTGGGAGTGGTTTTGTTGAGAAAAATTTCAACACCCTTCAGCACCTCTCTCATGGCCGAGAAGAGGTGTTTAAATTGCCAGGGCCATTGGGCTGAGCTAGGGCTCAATTGGTGGGTGGATTTCACTGCTTAGGTGCAGGGCAGTGGAGCTCCAAAGTTTGATTTGGCTGAGGTGGCCATTTGCGTGAGTTTGGGTTTGTTTCACTTGGTGGTGGCTCTCGGTTTTGACCCCTTCCGGCAGCTAGGCTGGCCGGCAAGGACAAGGGATCTGGCCATGGGTCAGGTAAACTAAGGAGTAGGGTTTAATGGTGATAAACCAGGCAAGGCGGGGATTTGGGGTGAGGCAAAAGGTGGATTTATCCATTTAAGGGAAGAGATCCCATAAAATGGGGAACACTTGGTCCATGGCTCACTTAGCTTGGGCTAGGTAGATCTAGGGTGGTTCATAGGGCTCACTTAGTGGCTGTGGATAGGTTGGTTTAGCCACATTTGGTTCAATTTGGTTTGGTTTGGTCATGGGTTCAAATTGGCTCATTTGGGTTTGGGTTGGGCTAACTTGAGTTAGGTCTTGATTTGGGTCCAAATGTCTTGAGAAATTTTGAAGAGGTGATTGCCATGAAGAAGTTTCATGAAGACATGGGGAGGTTTTGAGTTCAATTGGAAGGTCAATTTGGTGGATTTTGGTATTTTGGTTAATTTGGGGAGGGTTGAATCAAGTTGGGTCCATGTTGGGTTAAGGTGGGGTTTAGACCCAATTGAAAGTTTCAAATGTTCTAGGGGAATGTATTGAAGAGTTCCTAAGATCAATTGGGAAGAAATTTTAGGGTTTGGCTAATCAATTTGGTAGGCTTAGGGCGTGGGTTCACTTTAGGCTAAAATGGGGGTATTTGGTTTTCAAATAGATTTAGGTTAAGCTTAGGCATAAATTGGGGCAATTAAAAGTTTCATAGGTGTCATGGGAATGTTATAGAAAGTTTAGGACTGAAATTTGGGGAAAAGAAAAGTTAGTATTAGGTTAATTGGGGGTTTTGGATTAATTAGGCCAAATTGGGGATTTTGGATTTCAAATGGAATTGAACTCAAATGTGAATCAAATTGGGCTTGGATTTGGTTTAGATTGATAGTAATGATGTTGAATTAAAGTTTGGAATTGAAATTGGGCAAAATTGAGCTCAAATGGGTTGGTTTCGTGAGACATTGGGTCCATTTAGGTTAAAAATGGGTCAATTTGAGTATTTTGATAAAAGTGGGTTATTTTGGCAAAATTGCTCTATGGTGTAGTTGAACAAAATGAAATTGGGAATATTTGGGACTTTTTGGAATTTTCTGGGAATCTTGTGCCAAAAGGGTATTTTAGGGTATAAAGATGTTATTTGGAGGGTATTGGGGTATTTTGGTAAATTTAAAAGATGGAGGTTGTTTCAAAATGATTTTTAGGATTTTTGGGAATTTTGGGTAATTTTTGGAAGTTTTGGAAAATTTGGGGCAATTAGGTAATTTTAGGTAGGTTTGAAGGACCCAATGTCATAACTAGGCATTTGGCAAAAGTTGAATTTTGATCATGATGAAGCTTAAAGTGAGCCATGGACCAAGAAATGTCCACCCTGAACATCTCATGGGTTGTTTCCAACCCTCTTAGCCAAAGAGCTAGGGGTTTGGACTTAGCCACATGAGTGTTCCAATGAACCAGGGGGAGAAATGGTTAAGGATGGTGTTTGTGAGAGTGTAGTGTGTGTAAGCCAGACCTCACCAGGATCAGACCACCCAGGGTAGTCCTAAGGCTTGAACAACCTTATAGGAGCTCACTATTGGTTCCCCATATGGTGGTCTTAACCTTCTAAGGTAATTTAGAGGTTTGCAACCATCCAAGTGGAATCTCAAGAGGAGTCAAGAAGTAGCTGAATTGCTAAAGTGTGGGTCCCAATTCTAGTCTTCTTGGAAAGTCAAGGAGAAAACCTTATGGCTAGATCCTAAGAAGTACTAAGGAGAGAAAAGACCTCACCAAAAATGAGGTCAACATAGTTTATTTAAGCCAAATATATTAGACTTAATAAGGGTTTAAGTTTGATTAAACCTTACTTGGTTAAGGTTTAATAGTTTTCTTAAGTATAACATGTTAGACTTAATTACAGTTTAAGTTTGATTAAAACTTAGTTGGTTAAGGTTTAATAGGTTAATTAAGCTTAATGTGTTATACTTAGTTAGGGTTTAAGTTTGATTAAACCTTAGTTTTTTAAGGTTTAATAGTTTAATTAAGTCTAATGTGTTAGAATTAGTTAGGGTTTAAGTTTGATTAAACCTTAGTTGGTTAAGGTTTAATAGTTTAATTAAGTCTAATGTGTTGGACCTAATCAGGGTTTAAGTTTGATTAAACCTTAGTTGGTTAAGGTTTAATAGTTTAATTAAGTCTAATGTGATAGACTTAATTAAGTTTTAAGTTTGATTAAACCTTAGTTGGTTAAGGTTAATATCTTAATTAAGTATAATGTGTTAGACTTAATTTCGGTTCAAGTTTGATTAAACCTTAGTTTGTTAAGGTTTAATAGTTTAATTAAGTCTAATGTGTTAGACTTAATTAAGGTTCAATTTTGATTAAACCTTAGTTTGTTAAGGTTTAATAGTATAATTAAGTCAAATGTGTTAGACTTAATTAGGGTTCAAATTTGATTAAACCTTATTTGGTTAAGGTTTCATTGTTTAATTTAGTCTAATTTGTTATACTTAATTAGGGTTTAAGTTTGATTAAACCTTAGTTCTTTAAGGTTTAATAGTTTAATTAATTCTAATGTGTTGGACTTAATTAGGGTTTAAGTTTGATTAAACCTTAGTTCTTTAAGGTTTAATAGTTTAATTAATTCTAATGTGTTGGACTTAATTAGGATTTAATAGTTACTTAAACCTAATATAAGTAAGATTTAAGTTGATTAATTAGGTTTAATATGGGTTAAACCTAAATAGTGTTTGTATTTATATTAAACCTAATGTAATTAAGGTCTAATGGGTTTATTAAGCTTAATATGTACTAAATTTAATTAAACTTTAATTTTGAATTATACTTAATGTAATTAAGTTTTATAAAGTTATTTAAGTTTAATATGTCCTCAAAATTTATTAAAGTTCAATTTTGAATTTAACTTAATGTAATTAAGGTATAATTAAGTTAATTAAGTTTAATATGTCCTTAAACTTAATTAAAGTTATATTTTGAATTAAACCTAATGTTATTAAAGTTTAATTAAGTTAATTAAGTTTAGTATATCCTTAAACTTAATTAAAGCTTGATTTTGAGTTAATTATGTTTAATATGTCCTTAAACTTAATTAAAATTAGATTTTGGATTAAACATAATATAATTAAGGTTTAATAAGTTAATTAAGTTTTAATTAGGTCAAATTTGATTTTTTCTAAACTTTTTCTTGAGTTTATTTTGAGTTAGACTTAATTTTAACTTAGTCTATTGTTGAATGGGCTAAGTTGAGTAAATATAGGATTTTTAGGGTTTTAAGTTATTAACTTGTAATAAATTTTAACCCTAATCTCGAAAATGTCATTTAAAATTATTTAATGTCTTAAGAGTTGTCATTTTAAGGTTATTGTCTATCACTTTAAATTTCCTAACCATTTTCTAATTTTTATTTTCCTTAAATTTCATTTTTATAATTATTATTTAAAAAATAATTACAATGTGTTGAAATTAGGAAATGATGTCTAGGAGGATTTTCCTAGACTAGGAAAAATCAGGGGATATTCTTAAGGGCCCAGAGATAATTCTCCTAAGTTTTCATATTATTCTGTTTTATAATTAGTTTTTAATAATTAAAACTCCAGAGAGCATTTAATTATTTAAAAATTAAATTCAGAGAATAAAATTAGGAGTTTAGTATCGTAATTTTTTCCTTTTTACGCTGAGTTCAGGGGTATTTTTGTCATATTTTTAGGATTTTTCTATGTCAAGATATATAATTTTGATTGTTTTAAGGTTTAGCTAGATTTAATTAAATCCAGATAATCCTTAAGCTGCCATGTGCCCTCAGATGGGTCAAAACACGGTGGATCCTCTGTGGGGATCTGAACAACGGAGACGGTGGGTTTTAATCACAGCCGTCCGTTTTGAAAACACAGAAATGGACGTCATATGTTCATCCTGTTCATTCCCTTCAATATCGCAGACCATCCAGGATCTAGGAACAAGATCTCTCTCCTTTCTTGATGAAATCAAGTGAAATTTGTTTCGATATGATCGTTTTGAGATGACAAACCCATCCATATGGTTAAGTATGTGTTTTGAAATGTTTTGTTTCACAAAGTGTGAAAACTTATCGCCATTAAAGTGGAAAATTCATACCTTGGCCGCAGTCATTTTGAGCTTGATTTGATTTTCTTGAAAGCTTCGTGTGGTCCTGGGAAGGCTTTCCCTCAACTCAAATTGAGTTTAATTTGAGTCCTTGTATGATTTTGATCAAAAGGGGCTCAGTTTGAATGGGCTTGATCACTCAATGGCATAGATGCTATGGGGATGGCCAATTTCAATTGGGTTTCTCATCACAGCGACCCTAAATAGATTTAAGGAGGCCAATTTGAAGATTTGAAGAGTCTGGTTTCACACTCCTAAAATGTCCTATTTTAGGTCCTTTAGGGTTAGCTAAATTGAGGAGATTAGGTGGATTTCATTGCTTGATTTCATGAAGGATCAATTACCTAGGTTCTAGGGAACATTTTTGATGTTCAGGGCTAAGGGAATTAGGCATTTTAAAGGCATTTCCCAATCTTTGTCTCTCTTAGCTGAGGGGATAAGAGAATTGCAAATTCCAAGGATTCCCATCATGTGCTTAACCATAGTGAAGGTTAAATTTTGTCTTTTGGTCTTTTCCCATTGGTTGGTTAAGTAGGTGTATGGATTGGTTTAAAGGATGTAGATCAAACTTACACACATGAGTCTCCATTAGTCATTCAATGTTTGTGAGGAGAGGATGACACATAGGCTTCACATTCATCCATTTTCATTATTTGGTCTAACCATGGTAAATGGCTGACTTAAGCCATGTTTTCTTTCTATTGGATGAGAGAGAGGCGCATGGTGACTCAATAAAAGCTACGATCATCCATTTTCCATGTCAATTACGTTTTGATGAGAGGATGACATGTAATCCTTTCATTTCCCTATTTTTATAATTTTGTCATGATGAAGTATTATGTGAGCTAACCATTCTCTAAAGGTTAGGTTAAGTGGTGCTTCATCCTTATTGGTTTGTCCATGGAACACTTAAAATGACAAGCCACTTCATCTCACGTAAGGGAATGATTCATAGTTTGAGTTGGAGAGATGGTGATTTATAATTAAAGTGTATTCATGTCTTTTAACCATAGTAAAGGTATTATGTCATGATTCACTTAACAGTTTGATTTATTTTTAATGGGTCTCATGGGTTATGTGTAACACATGTGAGGTCATCATGGTGTCATTAATGAGCTTAAAAATTTGAAAACCATTTATTAAGTCAAAAATGGTGTAAATTGTTCAAATTTTATTTTCATTGCTTTTAATTGTATTTCAATTTTTAATTAATTATGTAATTAATCAAAAATATTGGAAATTATATTATTAGACAATAAATTAATCACAATAATTTTAGGATTAATTATTTGATTAATTTTTATCATTTTGGTTCAAAATTAGGTATTTTGACCAAATTTGATAAATGTTGACTAGGGTTGACCAATGTTGACCCTAGTATACTTATGTTGACCTAGCTTGACCCATTATGGCTCAAAGGTGAGCAATTTTGATTTTGCGTAACCTTATCATGGTTTGATTGGTTATTAGGTCCAAAGAATTTGTCATTTAGGGTTTAATTTTGTCAACTTGACCAATTTTAAAGATTAGGTCAATCCAAGGGTCAATGTAGTGACTTTTGGATTTTGTATTGATCTTCTTGACCAATGTTGAGTTGATTAGGTCAAAAATTGACCAATGATGTCAATGTGGTAATCTTTTAGATCTTAGGTTGGTCAATCTAACCAATTTGGTCTGTTTAGGTTAAGGTTTAACCTATGATGTCAATGTGATGGTTTTTAGGTCATGGGTTGACTAGTTAGATTAAGATTTGACCAATGTGGTAGTCATTAGGTCAAAAATTAACCAGTTTGACCAAAGTTGACTTTTTAGGTCAAAGGTTGATCTATTGAGTCAATGGGTTGGTCATTGGGTCAAGGATTGACTATTTTTGACCAAAATTGACTTTTTGGTCAAATGTTAGCCAATTGGGTCAATGGGTTGGTCATTGGGTCAAGGATTGACCATTTTGACCAAAATTAACTTTTTGGTAAAAAGTTGACCTATCGGTTCAATGTGTTGGTCATTGGGTTAAGGATTGATCATTTTGACCAAAGTTGACCTTTAGATCAAAGGTGACTTATTAGGTCAATAGGGTGGTCATTGGGTCAGAAATTGAGCATTTTGACCAAAGTTGACTTTTTAGGTCAAAGATGACCTATTGGGTCAATGGGGAGGTCATTGGGTAAAAAATTGACCATTTTGACCAAAGTTGACTTTTTAGGTGAAAGGTGACCAGTTTGGTTGATAATTGATCAAATTAGGGTTTGTAATTACTGATTTGATCATTTTAAGATGTCATTAAAATTTAGGTTTAAAAGGATTTATAGGGTTTTACCCTAAACATTAGGGTTTAATGTCCAATAATGAGATCTTGGTAGTCAACATTGGTATATCTCCTATCTCAAGCTGTCTTTGAAATGATCCTCACAAAAGTAAGGTCAACAAATGGGCCCCCAATATGTGAGGAATACTGCACAAGTATGCCGCACATATTTGAGTTGACCAAAATGGTCTAGATGTCATAATATCCATTGTCGGTTTATTAGTAATATTATTGTCAAAGAAATTTTATATTGAAGAGAAGGTGGATGTCATATTCCATTAAAAAAAGACTTATACCGTTTCTTGAAGATAATGTTTATTTGTTGATTTTGGGATTATATCCTTTCTCAAAGAAAAAGTTAAAGGAATACTATATTTTCGTGTCAGGAAGGGTTTTACTTCCAATAACTGGAGAGAGAGAATGTGTCATATCATCTCTTAAAAGTGTCAAATGTCGATATGTCAATTTTGAGAATGAACACTATGCGACTTATATCTTTTCTCAAAGGAAAAGCTAATGGAATGTCTTATTTCTGTGTCAGTAATGGATTTGTATTCAATAACTGGAGAGAGAAAATGGATGTAATATTTCTTTTCTCAAAAATGCCAAATGTCGATATGTCGATTTTGAAAAGGAATGTTATGCGATTTATATCCTTTCTCAATGGAAAATCTTAATGAATGCCATGTTTTCGTGTCCGTAGGAGACTTCTATCCAATAACTGGAGAGAGATAATGGATGTCATATTTCATTTCTTAAAAATTTCAAATGTCGATGTATTGATTTTGAGAAGGAATGCTATGCGACTTATATCCTTTCTCTAAGGAAAAGCTAAAGGAATGTCATGTTTTCGTGTCAGGAAGGAACTTAAATCCAATAACTAGAGAGAGAAAATGGATGTCATATATCATTTCTCAAAAATGTCAAATGTCGATATATCAATTTTTAGAAGGAATGTTATACAAATTATATCCTTTCTCAAAGATAAAGTTAGAGGAATGCTATGTTTCCGTGTCAGGAATGGACTTATATCGAATAACTGAAAGTTATGTGTGAAAAACACATAAAGAAAAGCATATCCACTGGGGATTTAAACTTTGGAGATGAAAAGATAAATCTCATGTTATTTATCACAAGTTGTTCTTCATGTCATTTTTATTTAAAATGTTCATTTTGGCATTTTTTGGACTGTCGATTTTGTTATTGTCAACTAGGGAATATTTTTCAACATTTTCTTCAATCATCAAGGATAATGTACATTGAGAATAAAAGTCAACAGTACATATGTCACATAGCACACATGCCACAAACTACTCATATTTATCACATTAGGAATTATCATATTGTCCTTTAGTTTTTATTGCAACCTCAGATACTATTAGACCAACCTTAAATATCTAACAGTCTAAAACATTGTTTGTCAAATATGCCTTAGGTGTTTGGACTTTCATGGGGTCATGGTAATTCTAAAGATTTCAACCCTCAAGCTCTGGAATGGCCTGATATCCGATGGATCTATTTCTGGGCGGATTTGTTGTAAAGTGATGGAGATGCGATTTCTACTAATGCTCGGTATGCAATGTTTTGCCACATCAGCACCGTTCCCTTGCAATAGAAGAACTGATTCTCGATTCAAAGGGATTTGGTATGTCCCATGAAATCCTCCTGGTTCGAGAATCTGTATCTCTCTCCCAAAGAGGATAAAACACCTATTCATTAAGGATAATGTGCAAAACGGCCTTTCCAATTTGTGACTGTTGATATGAGGTGGGATATAGTCCTTTATCATAAATATTGATAATGCAACTATCCGAGATGCAGCTTGCTGGCATTATCCCCCATGTGACAAGTCACCTAATGATCTAGATGATCATTGTAGGCATCAGATCCACATGTTTGTGTCTTAGAATCCCCAGAGTGTTTCCATCCTTGTCCTTAGTAGCATAGTTATAGCAGCATCCATACGGGATTGTCAACCATCCTTTGCCACGTATCCACTTGTTTGGCTCAGAATAGGATCTCTTCTTAAGGTGCCCAGCTTGGCCCAAATCTCGAGCTTCCATCATGTGCTCAACAATACCTGCTTTATCATCTTCATCAAATACTTTAGTGAACAATTTAATGTCTTCTACTATTTTGATAGTTTGTTCATTAATATGTTTAAATTGCTCAAAATAGTGTCGTCTGATGTTTCAAATTCATTGTACTTCTTCTTCAGAAATATCTCTTTTATCAGTATGTCTTTCTGACACTATCAAGTCCAGAGTCAGGGGGTTAAAAGTGCTCCTCTCAATTGGGTCTTCTCCTCGAGCTCCAAAATTTTAATTATGGGAATCCCTCGGATGAGGTAACCTATGGTTGCTAACAAGATTTCCCCAGTTTAGATGAGCACAACAACTTTTCTAGATTAAGTAAATACAAAAGAAAATATTGGTGCAAAATGAGGGAACTGTGGGATCCTAACCGAGACCAATTAAATAAAAATTCCCTAAATCAAACCAAAACCCAAAAAAAACATAACACAACCACAATAACAAAAATTAAAACATTAAAACACACTCGGTAAAACCTTTTAGGGCTTTGTTCAATAAGAACAAATCCTCTTCTTAGATTTAAACAACAAGCCATAAGAATTTGAGGTTGTTTGCCTAGTGTGACTTAAATCCTCAACTTAACTTTTAGGGCATTGTTCAACCATGTTGTGCAACATAAGCCATAACTCATCTTAGGATTCTATGGTCGTTGTTTGGTTTTACATAAATTATCCTATCTTCCAAACTATTTGTATAATCAGTATCATGCAAATGTAAACCCTAGATAATAAAATTGATAGGATGGAACAATAAATAATTTCCATTCAAAACTGAAACCAAACCATAGGATAGTTTGGGAAGTCACCGAGGTTCTCCTCAGGATTCATGACATCCCTTTTTTTCCTTTGAATTACATAATAAATTTTCAAACTTGATCCTTTCCCATTTGAATCTCTTATGTTTGACCTTGAAAATCCTAAAATTTAAAATTCATGAAGACAATACCTCTGTTATAAATCAAGAGTTTTTCTAGGTGACTTCGGTTATCTAGGATGTAATTAACTTTAGGGGTTTGCTCTTATAGGAATCTTTAAGTACCCAGCTTAATATAAATCCTTTCTAATCTTTTATATTAGATAGGGGAACTTTTAGGCCAACATAAAAGTTCCATAGATTAAAAGGGATGTCATAATTTATGTAGTTTATTTAATCGATCCTCATTATCAAGTAATGTGTCTATTCTTTGGGGTAAGTCCATGGCTTGCGATGTAGTGCTCGTTTGTTTAAACTATCGATCATATAGGATCAGTTCAGTCTCATATTTTGAAAATTAAAACCTTACTTTACAAAATTAATCATGTATTATATTAAATATTTTTAAAGTGTGTGACAGGATTCTCATTCTGTCAACCAACAACTTCTAATTTGGTGACTGACAAACACTTAGTAGGATGAAACAACATGGGGTAACTCATGAGGATTCATCATAGAACTGTCTGGCTTTAGGGTTAGCCTTGAGCAGTGTGGCCTTGGTCAGTCTTGTGCACACACACTTGATCCCCTTTCTTTCACTCACAGCTTAAAACTCCAAACCAAACAACCTTTGCCTGTTTCCCCACTCTTTTGGAAACTCATGTGAGTGGTCCCCCAAAACCATAGCCCTAGGCTAGGGTTTGGCTAGGATGAACACATGGAGGATTTAAAAATGTGATCTCCCTTGGTCTGATGGTTTAGAAAGGGTAATTTTATGATTAGTATTCTCAATCAATCCTAACTTTGTAGAAATCAACAATTTGAACCTTTTACCCTAAATTTTTCCAAAATTACCAAAGCACCCCTAAAGCACCAATTTTCTTAAAATTGTCCAAATTCTAAACTCTCTTTAAAAGTCATATCAAATCATTCCAAACCACTTAATCTACCCAAAATACAATATTTTTGTCATAATTACCAAATCCCCCCTTGCCCTAAGTTTGCCATAAATACAAAAATGCTCCTCATGCCTCAAAAATCACCAAAATCTTTAAATTCACTCCAAATGTCCCCAAAATTAACTTGAACTACCCAATGTCTCCAATTGTGACCAGATACACCAAAATTGGCTGAAATTCCTATGATGTCCCTAAGTGTCTAAATTCCCCAAATTTCCATTAAATTGATTTCAAACTCTTCCAATTTTAAATCCAAATCGGATTTCATCTTGTTAACCCAATTTGAACCAAATCTTAGCCCAATTGAACCCAATTCCAAGCCCTAAATCCAAGTCCAAATGAATTCTCCAATTTGACTTCACCTCCAAATTTCATCAAATTTAACTCCATAAACAATCCAATTTTACTATTTTCAAATTCTACGTTGTTTATGATAATTTACTACACCAAATTGAACCCACTCATGATCCAAATTCAAGCTCAGGCCTAAGCTATGCCCAAGTTCAAACCAGATCTGTAATTTTGAGCCTAAGAACCAAATTAACCTAACCCAATATAATTAGCCCATGCTTAATCCTTTCCTGCCTTGGTTAGCCTCCTAGGATGCTAATTAAATCATCTTAGCCCACATTAGTTGAGCTATAGACCAAGATCCTCCAAATTGTGGAACTTCTTCCTATATTTGGCTAAGTGAATCTCCTGATAAAACCTCCAACTTGATCACCATTAAACCTTTCCTGACCTCCCTTAAACCAGCCAGTCACCTTCCCTAGACTGAGCAACCAGCCTAGTTGCCAGAATACCTAAATTTGAGATGGCCCTCACCGTGGCTTCAACTCAATTGCACCCATCCAATGTGGCTGACCCCCATTGGTCACTTGCGCCGTTCAGCCCTCCATTTAAGCAACTTTTTCCACCCCCTGGCTTGCCTAGTTGACCACCATAGCCATGTCTTTTTAAACATCTCCCCCTCACGACCAAACATAAATAACATCCAATTCCTAGGGAAAACTGAGCCAAAGTCACTCTAGAGCTTCTTCAGACCTCCCTGAGTTTAAACCCACTTTTTTTTAGCCACCAATCTCCATTGTCCAATCCCAATCTCATCTTTAAAATCTAGGGTATTTTTTTGTCATACCATAAACCTCCACCAATCTCCAAACTAAACTACTCCTAATCTTCCCCAGACCTCGTGAGGAAGTTCCCCATCAAAATCCCCATTTCTAGAGCCCTTTGCACCAGAATTCCACATAGGCACATCACTCTTAGGTAAAACTCCTACACAACTTCAACACCTGCTAATGCCAGTGCCTTGAAGAAATATACCAGCTCATGAAGAAGCTTCAGAATAATTCCAATCAAGGCTACACCTCATGGACAATGGTATGGACCATTTTCCCCAAATTTGAGCTCGATTTGAGCCTTTGTGAAGAAAAGTTTAATTTCATGATTGATAAACATAATAGATAGGTTGGTCTCACTTAGATGAAGGTGCAAACTTTAATTGATTTGGTTGAGTATCGAGTGGGATCTTAGGGTTTTAGCATAGAAGGTTCTCGGGTTACACTAGTTAGGGACAATGATCAGGAGCCATTGGATCGCACGTGTATCAGTTGGATGCTCCAGATCAAGTCGAATAAGAGGATGGTACATGACCTACAGACTAAGTCACCATTGATGCGAACGGAAACATTAAATGGAAGCATGCCACTCAGAGTTTCAGTGCCTTTATAAGTTCACATGGCACCGACGTGGATAACTAGTAAAATGGGCTTCTCTAATTTAATTAAATAGTGAAATTTTGAAAATTCATAACTTAGTGTAGAAAATTCATAAAAATAAAATAAACATATAAACTAAAAATGTGAACCAAAAATCAAAATTATTTATTTTGTATTTTTAATTAATTAAATACTCTAGATCTTGTATTGATTATGAATAATTAAATAATAATCATAAAAATGAGAAATTTGGAGGATTCATTCCTCACATGCTTTGGATGTTCTCTGATTTCTCCAAAGTCAGAGAGCATCCTTAACATGGAAAACCCTAATTTTCAAGGAAAATCACCATTATTTAGTTAAAATAATTTTAAAAAATAAATATAAATAAAAACATTATGAGAATGAGTTCAATAGGTTCACATTGGTTAGAGGAACTTAAGAAAATTAAAAATTGAATTTTAAAAGTTTTAAACCCATTTTATATTTTAAAAATAAGAAAAATACCAAAAATTAAAAAAAACAAAAATAAAATTTAAATAATTAGCAAATTGGACCAAATTCAAGCTTACGACTTCATGAGACTCCTATAAAAATCTAAAGAACATTAAAATTATTTTTGATATAAAAAACAAATTTTTTTAATTAAATATGCGTTCTTCCTTAAAGTAATTATATAAATTAAAATGAAAATGAGAAAAATGTAAAATAATTTTATCTATGTTCCTTTAAGTTAAAGAGATTTATAAAAAATATAAAAGTAAATTTTAATAATAAATATATGTTTTTATATTAATTTATTCCTTTAAAAGTGTCATTTAATAAAAATAAAATTAAAATATAATTCAAAAAAATCCAATAAAATTGTTCCTAGGGTCCTTTGACCTAATTAAATCTCCAATAATTTTCTTAAGCGCAAAAAGTTTATTTTACTTAGTTATTTTAATTATCTTCAAAAATCTCAATTTTTAAGTTAAAATAATTATGAATGCTAAAATATATATATATATATATATATATATATATATATATATATATATATATATATATATATATATATATATATATATATATATATATATATATATATACACACGCAACGATGGCGGCTAAGGTTTCTGCTCTGATAGGGTTCCGACCATGGCCTCCCTCTCCATGGTGGTGACTGCCAGGTTGGTCTTCAGCTTTGGTAAGTGGTCCTTTTACTGCCTCCTGGACTTTCTTCTCCCTCTCTCTTTTGGTTGCCTTCTGTTCTGGTTCCTCCCTAAAGTCCATTTTTTGAATTGGCTTTTTGGCGGGTTACTGTTCCATTGGGATTTAATGGAAAATAATCCTCCTTTGGGAGGGAAAGTGTCTTATGATGTTGCTGTGGCTTCCTCCCATTCTTTTGGCAAAGGAGTCTTTCCCTAGAGCTTTCATGATGCTGCTAATGGCTTGGCTAGTTCGGCCAGCCAGTTTATTAAGCCTATTAGTAAGAAAAATGGAAAACCAGCTATTTTCTTCACTGAGGAGGAAATCAATACTTTGGCTGATAGGTTTAAGTTCAGTTTGGTTGGAAAGTTTGAATTTGGCCATCCTAAAATGGAGATCATCAGACTAGTCTTTGAAAACCTGAAACATTTGGGCTCTTAGAAAGTTGGTCTTTTTGATGGAAGGCATGTCATTATTCAGTTAAGCCTGGAAGAGGATTATGCTAGAGTGTTTTCAATGAAAGCTATTACTATTGATGGAAAAATTATGAACCTGCTGAAATGGTCACCTGAGTTTGACCCTTCTCTTGAACCACCCATTGCCCCCATCTGGTTAAACCTGCCAGAACTTCAGCTACAGTTTTATGAGAAGCATACCCTCAACAATATTAGACTGGCTCAAGGCAAACCCTGCTAGTTGATGATCCAACCACTGTGGTTACTAGAACATCTGGTGCTAGAATTTTAATTGAAAAAGATGTTACTCTTCCAGAAGTTAAAGAAATGTGGCTGGGGACTGCACATAATGGTTATTGGCAACCAATTGTTATGGAAAGAAAGCCTTACTATTGTGTACATTGCAAGATGTTTTGTCACTCAATGGATAGATGCTACAGATTGAAGCCAGAACTAAGAAGGAAATCTACAGCTGCTGAGGCCCCTTCATATCCTGTCATTGTTTCAGAACCAGTAATTCCCCATAATCCACTGTCTTCTGCCGTCCAGTTTTTCCATCAACTCTTCAACAATGGTCCTCCAATATGTTAGTTGAACCAAATTAAGATACTACCCACTTTGAATGCAAACTTTGATAGCTCTACTCTTTCAGTCCTTCCAGAGGAAGATGAAATCAAAAAAGCAATTTTTCCTTGGATCCAACAAAAACTGCTAGCCCAGATGGTTACACTGCTGGATTCTATCAGTTCTCTTGGGAATTTATCAAGCAGGACCTCTCCTTGGCTGTTCAAAGCTTCTTCCTTGGCACTGATTTACCAAAATACTTCACAACAACTACAATAATACTTATTCCTAAAGAAAATACCAAATTCACATGGAAGGACTTCAGTCCAATCAGTCTAACTACTGTAATTGCTAAAATAATCAACAAAATTATTGTCTCCAGATTACAGCCATTACTGAATACATTAATTTCAATCAACCAGTCTGCATTTGTACAAGGGAGAAGTATTATAGATAATGTTCTATTGGCACAAGAATTATTGGTGGAGATTGACAGATCTTGTAGAGGGACCAATCTCATCATTAAATTGGATATTGCTAAAGCCTATGATACCATCAATTGGGATTTCATACTTCAGACTCTGAAAGCCAGGAATTTCCCTAATGACTTCTGCTCTTTAATTAAGAGATGGCTTTATAGTTCTCCTTACAACATTCTAATCAATGGGGAATGTCAATGTTTTTTTACTGCCTCCAGAGGAGTAAAGCAAGGCGATCCCCTTTCCCCTTATATTTTCATCCTAACCTTTGATTATTTGTCAAGGCTGATTAACCATGCCCAGCAGCAGTTACCATATCTGAGATTCTTGCATAGATCTAATTGCATTGTTTCTCACCTTGCATATGCAGATAATGTTATATTGTTTACTAATGGGAGCAAATCAGCTTTCAGGAAGATCATGGCTATGCTGGACTACTTCCAACAGACTTAAGGTCTCTCCTTTAACAAATCCAAAAGTCATTTCCTCCCTAGCAACAAACTACCCCCAGTTCAGATTAAATGGATCAAATACATCACTATTTTTTCTATTTCAGCCTATCCACTCAAGTATTTAGGCTTCCCTTTGATCAAAGGTAAGAGGAAACAATTCCATTATGATGAGGTGGTGAAGAAAGTGACTGCCAATATCCAATGGTGGGCCTCTTCCTTTTTGTCTAATGGGGGTAGGTTGACCCTCCTTAAATCTGTACTCTCTACATACCCCTTGTATATCCTACAAATGATTAAATTAACGAAGTGCACTCAAAGATTGTTGGAAGTCTCATTTAACAAGTTTTTATGGGCTGGTCAGCACAAACAACATCACTGGACTTCTTGGAATAAGATCTGCACCCCTCTTGTCAGTGGTGGTCTTGGTTTCAAAAATTTAACACACATGAGCCATATCTTTTATTATAAACAACGGGTGAGATTCAAACAATAACGTCCTTTGTGGGCATGGTTTATGAATGGTAAATATTGTCCCCAATCTCATCCTTCTCAGGTAATATCTAAGTTGGGGGACTCCAGAAATTGAAAGGCCCTTCTTCAAGTCAAAGATGCTGCTAATAATTTATTCATTTGGGATATAGGTGAAGGCCAAATTAACTTCTAGGTTGATAAATGGTTGGGGAATCATTCCTTGAGTGATTACCAGCCCATCAATTCTAATATTAAAACTGTTTCTGACTGCTGGGTAGATGGAATGTGGGATCCTTCCAAGCTGAGTGAAGTTAACTCTCCTGAAATTATTAAAAGTAGAATGTATCTCCCCATTAATCCTTAAATTTCTGATACCCTTATTACCAAAAATGGCTCCCAACAAAGTCTGTCTAAGTTTATTTATTAATCTCATTACCACTAGCAATCTACTAATTGGGGTAATAGCCTTTGGCAAGCTAATATTTCTCCTTCTATGGCCTTCTTCTGCTGGAGATTATTCAAAAGTTTTCTTCCTACTGATGATATTCTAAAACTTAAAGGAATCAGAGGACCAAGCAGATGCCAGCTCTGCCATTCAGCTGAGGAAAGCCTAGTTCATCTACTTCTGCATTGTGAGACATCCAGATGTGTTTGGTCTGCTGTGTTAGTAGGAGAACATCTGCAGGATCTACTAACTAGTTCGCCCGACATCAACTCTTGCTGGGATACTTGGCAACACCAAACCAAAAAGTATATTCCTCTCATTATCTTCTAGTTCGTATGGGTAGCCAGAAATGCTGCCATATATCAAAACCTGCCAGCCAGTCCTCATAAGATATTAATCCATTGACTGTCCTTTATTAAGAAGCTGAATGATTCTTCTGCTATCTCTTCTAAGAGGGAGGCTACACCTACTATCCAGCTGGTTCTCTGGAGAGCCCATTCTCAACCTTGGCTGAAATTAAACACTGATGGGAGTTGTTCAATCGGGAGGGCAGGTTTGGGGGTAATCTGCATAAACTCCAAGGGGCAATGTTTATGGTATTTTGTTGCTCTTATTGATGCTTTAAATGCACTAGAAGCTGAAACTGTGGCATTTTTTTGCGGTTAAATCTGGCCTTAGCACAAAACCTAAACAATCTCCATGTGGAAGTGGATTGTTTACAACTAATTCAGATAATTCTCTTGCAGACCTCCCCACCATGGTACCTTACCCTCTGGCTAAAGAAAATTCTTCATCTTGCTTCATCTATTAATGTCATATGGTCTCATATCCCTAGAGAAGGCAACAAACCAGCACACCACCTTGCCTATGAGGCCTCTTCATCACAACTAATTACTTGTCACACAATTCCTTCTTCTTTCTTGTCTTTTTTGCTAAATGGGGATTGTTTGGACATACCCCATATTATATGTAATATTTCCTCTAGTTAATGCATCTACCTTTTTGCTATATATATATATATATATATATATATATATATATATATATATATATATATATTGATAAGGGAGCTAAATCAGTTCCAATCTATTAAAACCATGCTTAAAAACAAACTGAGGGGGATATGATCCCAAAACAAAAAAAATCCCCACCCACAAGATAACTCTCACAAAGAATAGAAAAAAAGACCTTACAAGTGAAACCCTTCTCAGCAAAAAAAAAAAAAAACAGCTCGACATTTTACAAAAAATGAGAAGGAGGATCATAAGCAAAACAAAACAAGGCTCAGGGTGCACCACAGCAGGTCCATACTTCATCAAAACTCAACTCTAATATGAGGAGTAGAAAGATTGTCTCCACTTATGAGGAAGGCTAACCTGGTAGGGGGGGTATTGGAAACAACCACAGAGTTTGAAGATGAGCCAACATTTGCTAACCAGTCAGAAGGTTGGTTTCCTTCCCTGTAAATGAAATGAAACCTGGCATGGAGTTGGGGGAGCATAAATTGGATCTTTTGAACCCACTGCTGGTGGTGCCAGGGAAGGGAGCTAGGAGCCCCAAGATGATTGAATTGTTGAATGAACAGCTGGGAGTCCCCTTCCACCTCAATGTGTTTCCATTTAAGTCTCTAGGCAAAATGGAGGGCCCAGTACACAGCAATGAGTTCAGCCTCCAAAGCATCAGCAGCAACAACAGGAGCATGAAAATACAACAGACAATTCCCTACTTCATTTCTTGTAGAGGCCACCAATACCAACATTCCCTTCTCAGAAGCTTCCATCACAAGCCAGGACACCAGACCAATTCTGGGAAGGGGTCTTGTGTGGGTAGTAAAAATAGAGCAAATGTTGGGAAATTTGGTGTACCTGATCAGTTTATGGATATATGAGAGGCAGTTCTTGGTGACATCAAGCTCACTGGGTAAGGTGTCTTCAAAGGTAGCCTTGTTCCTAGCCATCCATATAAACCAGGCAGAAATGAAGGGAATTGCACCTAGACCTTGAGTGTCCCAGCTAGCCCAGCAGGAGGAGATGCAGTCCCAACTCAGGTTCAGAATACTGATATTGAAAAATTTCAACAAAGTTGCTCCAAACCAGCTGGGAGAAGTTGGACCTGAAGAACAAGTGAGGGGCAGATTCCTTATCCATCCAGCAAAACCTACAGTAGGAAGGGCCCCTAAGCCCTTTAAGTTTTACAATGTCATCAGTGGGGAGGAGCTTAAGTAGAATTCTCTAAGAGAAAAAGCTCATTGAGGGGGATAGGAATTTGTTCCAGGGAATCTCACCCCAAGGGACCGACTCCCAGTGGTACAGTTTGGCATAGATGGCCTTAGAGAGGCTTTGGTGAGCACTAGAGATCCATACAATAGAATCCTTTTTATGTCTGTCAAACTGTAAAGTAGAAACCTGCTTTGTAGATGAGCCATGCAAGACAGCATGGAGAGTAGGGAGAGACCAACTGTTCCCAGTCCAACAATCAGTAACCTTTAAATTCAGATTGGGGGTGGCAGTGCCATGGAGGAGCCAATTAGACGGACACCAGTGGTCAAGCCAGAAAGGTAAATCTCCTTTGCCCAGTTTCCAAATGTACATATGTTCAGCCTGGTGCCTAACTTTTAGCATAGCACCCCAGAGGTTGGAATTACCAAGCTTCCTAGAAACCTGAGAGGGATGTAAGTGCCTGCAATATTTGCCTGTGATGAATTTGGCACAGAAAGAGTCTTGAGATCTGAATTTAATCCAAAGTTTGTAGAGGTTAACCTAGATAATCTGACTTAGACTCTTAAACCCCAGCCCACCAGCCCAGGTGGGTTTGGCCACCTTATGCTAAGAAGCCCAGTGAATTTGCTTTCTCTGACCAGGCCAAAGGAAATGATTAAATTCTCTTTCAAACAAGATTTGGGTACTCTTATTCATAGTTGTGATTTGCATCACATAAGAAGGCAAGGAAGTAATAATACTCCTAATGATGGTGGTTCTTCCTCCATTAGACAAGTAGGTGTGAGTCCAGTTAGCCAAGTAAGAGCTGATCTTGTTAAGAATTTCATCAAAGTGTCTTTGCTTGGTTCTGCCCATACTGAGATGTACCCCTAAATATTTCAGAGGTAGTTGAGTGCTGGAGAAACTAGTATAGTACATGATCCAGTGCTTCACCTCTGTTGGAATTTTTTGGGGAAACAGAAGTGGGCTTTTGGTAGGATTAAAGACCATTCTAGAGTATGATTGGAATGATTGTAGGAATTTAATAATGTGCTTCACAACATTCTTGGAAGCATTAAAGAAGATCATGACATCATCTGCATAAATTATGTGAGAAACAATGATGTTGGATTTATGATGATACCTGGTAGAGCTGTGGGAAATAATGGTATGATTAAGAATTCTTGAGAAATAATCCATAGCTAGAATAAACAGTGTGGGGGATAAGGGGTCTCCTTGTTTAAGACCCCTGGTGGTAGAAAAGTAACCCCAGCTGGTGCCATTTAAAAGGATGGAATGGGCATTAGTAGTAAGCCATCTTTTGATTAATGTACAGAAGTTGTTTTGAAAACCCCTGACAGAAAGGGTCTCTAATAGAAAGTCCCAATTAAGTGTATCATAAGCCTTTTTGATGTCCAATTTGTAAATAAGGTTACCACTCCTGCACTATCTATTCAAGACCAACAACATTTCTCGGGGCAATAGGTTATTATCATTAATGGAACGATCCTTAACAAAAGCTATTTGGTTAGGGCTATAAGCTTGTCCAATAGGGGTTGGAGTCTATTGACAATGCTTTGCTAATATTTTTGATGATGACAGAAGAAAGGCAGATAGGTCTGAACTGTTCCCAGGTCTCATGCACACTATCTTTAGGGATAAGAACAAAGTTGGAGGAGTGGAAGAATTGAGGGATATCTCCCCCTTGGAAGAAATTGGTAATAGCCTCAATAAAATCAGTTTTAATGACATCCCAAGCTTTTTTATAGAAATCAGAAGTGAAGCCATCAGGACCTGCTGTTTTAGAGTTGTCAATAGAGGAGATTGCTTGCCAGATTTTAGTTTCAGATGGAGGGTTATTGAGGTCCAACCCATTCAGGTACTGGTAGTGCTCCTGAAAATAATATAGAATGATATGTGTCCTTTCCACATTAGGTTGCTGCATCAAGTTCCTGATGTACTGAGTGGCACTTCATCCAATTTCCAAATGGTGAGAGGTCCATTACCCATTATCCTTTCTAATGTTGTGAATATAGTTGCATTTCCTCCTGTATTGAAGATAGGCATGAAAATAGGCTGTGTTCCTATCACCTCCAGTTAAATGATTAATGGAAGCCTTCTACTTGAGGAACATTTCCTGGATTTCTATAGACTGCATTAGTTTGGCTTCAGCAGCAATCAAAAGGGGGGTAAGATCATTATTATCCTGAAATTTCTCTTTAATTGCCATAACATCCTTTTCAGCCTCCTCAATAGTAGAAAACACATTTCTAAATTGATGTCATCCCCAATTTTTTAATTTTTTGCTGATTTTCAGGTGAAGAGTACACAGCTTAATCCAGGGATCCTGGTGACTTACTCCTCTCCAGTGACTTACTCCTCTCTCAGGATATATATCACTCAACCATATATTGATGGGGTTTGGTTGGGTACTGCAAATAATGGGTACTGGCAACCCATTGTTATGGAGTATCAGCCATTATACTGTAAGCACTGTCATCTCTTTGGACACACAATGGAACAATGCTTCAAACTCCATCCTGAACTAAGACCTTATAATGTGATTAATAAAGGCACAAAGAAGAATGAGCAAGCATCTATACCTCAAGCAACTCCATTAAGTCCTGTCTCTGCTGTCATACAGGAACTGAACACTGAACATGTAGAAGTTATGGCCACTGATATTGCTGGGCAATATCCTGCTGCCAACAATGTTGATAAGGAAGGGGAGGTAGCAAATCTTCCTGATCTGGTTGATCAGGTAGGCTGTCTTGCTATTGGGCAGTACGCTGGTCTCCCTAATGTGATTAGGGATCCTGCTGTTAACCCCAATAATGCTGATATATATTCTTCTGCTGAAGCAGTCATACTGGCTAGTTCTGATGTTGGTGCTACTTTTATTACTCCTTTAGAACCCATCACTGGGGACTCAGCCCAAATTGTTCTTGACAACTTAGCCAATACAGCAGAAGGAGCTTGGTCACAACAAAAAAGTAGAAGGAGGAGAAAAGACACTATGGAACTGCAAGATTTATCAAAGTCCAATATCATTAGTATGGATAATTCAGTTGCCATACCCCCTAGGATTACTAGGGCTGGTAAGGCTATACACCATGATTAATCTTCTTTGTTGGAATGTTAGGGGTGTTGCAAGTCCTGGCACCCTTAATAGAATCTTACATTTAAATAGGACTCATAAACTATGGATTATTGCCTTACTTGAACCTATGGTGCACACCAATATCTCTAAAATTACTAAAAGGTTTCCAGGATTTCACTTTCAGTCTAACTGTAATAATAAAATCTGGGTTTTCACTTGGAAGGAGTTGAATTGCTCTATTATGATTAATAATTATCAGTTCCTACATCTACATTTTGGGTTGGATCAATTTCATAGTAGTTCCACTTTTGTTTATGCTGGATGTACTCAGACGGATAGGGTTTCTCTTTGGAAGGAGCTGTGCCAGATTAGTGTTTGCAATCTTTCCAATTGGATTGTGAGTGAGGATTTCAACTGCATTAGAGATCCAAGTGAGAAAAAAGGGGGTAGAACACCTGATCTCCAATCTATGTTGCAGTTCTCTCAAAATATAACTACAGCTGGGTTATTTGATATTTGCTTCATTGGTTCTCCTTTCACATGGCCGAGAGGCAAAACTTTTAGAGAGAATTGATAGAGTGTTAACAAATGATTCATGGCTTAATATGTTTCCCATTACTCAAGTACAACATTTACATAGATCAACCTCTGACCATTCTCCTCTTTTAATCCAGATTTCATTTAGCTCTTATAAGGGGTGCTCACCTTTCAGATTTTTTAATGTGTGGTGTGATCACACTAGTTTCTTAGATGAGGTGAAAAGAGCCTGGAATGTGCTTGATTACCCAACTTGTAACCCCCTGGTAAAACTGTGGAGTCTGCATAAAAATGTGGCTTATAAGTTAAGACTGTGGAATAAGCACCAATTTGGTAATGTATTTCAACAGGTTAGGGATGCTGATACCAAAGTCCATTTGCTGAAAGCTAATAATGACATGGGAGGGACTCAGAATCATGATATCTGGACTGCTCAAACTCAACTTCTACAAGCTTTGGATAGGGAAGAACTTTTTCTCCAACAGAAAGCTGTTGTTATCAAATATCTCTTTGGCAACAGGAATTCAAAGTACTTCCATGCAATAATTAAACATAGGAGGAAAATTAATGCCATATTAAAAATAAAGGATGCTGCTGGTAATTGGATTACTGATCAAACAACTGTTTCTCAAAGTGCTGTCCAGTATTTTCAAAATATGCTTGCTGCTCAACCAACATCAACCAATTCCTTCTTTGCTGAGGTTTTTTCAGAAAACCATGATTATGTTAATCAGCTCAACTTGACTTTACTTCCAGAAGAACAGGAAATTTTGCAGGCTTTAAAAAATATTGATGGGAATAGGACTGCTGGTCCTGATGGCTTCACTTCTACCTTTTATCTAAAAGCTTGGGAAATAGTGAGAACTGATCTCATTCAAGCTGTACAAGCCTTTTTCCTTGGGACTGATCTTCCAAAATATTTTGCTGCAGCTAGTATTGCTCTTATTCCTAAGGTTAATCAAAATCACATTGGGCATATTTCAGACCTATTCGTCTCACAACTACTTTTTGTAAAATCATAAGCAAGATTCTTGTGGGGAGACTACAACCACATCTCAATCAATTGATTAGCTCTAACCAGTCTGCTTTGTGCAGGGAAGAACCATTACTGATAATTGTCTGCTGGCTCAGGAATTGTTACTGGACATTGATAAAAGATGTAGGGGGCATAATTTAATTCTTAAATTGGATCTCAAAAAGGTTTATGATACCATCAGTTGGCAATTTATTGATCTTGTACTTAAGGCACAAGGTTTCCATCCTTCTTTCTGTACATTAATCCAGAGGTGGCTATCAAGTGCTTACTATAGTGTCCTTGTCAATGGTAGCAGTTGTGGTTTCTTCAAAGCGAGCGGGGGTTTGAAACAAGGAGATCCACTCTCTCCCACCATATTCATTTTGGCATTCGACTACTTCTCCAGGATTCGAATGCCGCTCATAATCATTACCCCTATCTCTACTTTAAACATAGCTCTTCCCAAATTATCAGTCACTTGGCATATGCTGATGATGTTATCCTCTTCACTAATGGTAGTAAGCTTGCCGTCAGAAAAACATTACAAATAACTGATCATCTAGCCATGGTAGCAGGTCTTGAACTTAACCAAAGGAAGTGTCAGTTTTTAGTTGGTAAAGGGTTTAAATATCAACAGTGGGTGAATGATTTTACTGGCTTCTCTGCTGCAGATCTTCCTTTAGAATATTTAGGGGTGCAGTTAACCAAAGGAAGGAGAAAATAAACCCATTATGATGAAGTAGTACAGAAGATTACTGCAGCCTTAAACTGTTGGACAACTACCTTTTTGTTGTCGACATATTTTTTAGGTTGTGTGTTTTGTATTTTTGAAAAGAGGTCGCCTACAGAAATTGTGCGGCAAATTTTAAGATTTTAAATTTAGTTTAAATATATATATAATTTAGAAAGTAGTATTTGATTTTGAAAATAATTTTAAATTTGAAAATTTTAAGATATGAAATCAAATTGATCTCACATCCCGAATAGTTTACATAAATGAGCGCCACATCACAAGTTATGTATCAATCCCGAAGAATAGACACACTACTTGATGATGGGGCTCGATTAAATAAACTATAAGATTTTGTTACATCCGTTTGGTCTGCGAACAAATTGTATAAGCCGACAAATTCCCCTGCTTAATATAAATGAATTAAGCAGGGTTTATATTACCTGGGTTCTTTAAAATTCCTTATAAGGACAAGCCCCTATAGTTAATTACATCTTAAGTGACGGGAATCACCTAAGAAAACTCTCGATAATAATCGATAATTCGCTCTCAAGAATTTCAAAGTTTAAGGTTTTCAAAGGATTGAATTTTGGAATTTCAATAGGGAATGGATCAAATTTGGAGCATTTTGTTTTGGGAATTCAAAGGAAGAAAGGTAGGAGAAATCACAGATTCGAAGCGAACTTCGGTAATTCCCCGACTATCCTATTGTTTGGCTTGGATTTAGGAAAGTCCTAATATTTATTTAATGTTTTGATCTTGCCAATTTTAATTAATTAGGACTTATATTTGTATGTTAGAATCACACAAATAGCCTCGAAGATGTGAGGGTTTATATCGTATCGGATGACTACCTCGGAGTCCTAAGACCGGTTAGGGCTTAATTTGCTATGCAAATGCCTAACGAAGAGTTGAGGATTTATGTTGCACTAGGCAAACTACCTCGAAATCCTATGGCTTGGTTATTTAATTCTAAGAAAGTTTTGCTGAAGTAGGCTCAGGTTTTGCTGATGACGATGGTCGTGCTGCCCACCATGCTCCGAGCTCCTTGTTGTTGCAGAGGTTTAGTTATAGAAGTCATAAATCAGAAGATGAGAAAAGTGTTTTGGTTTAGAGAAAATCTTAATTTCCAAGTGTCTTTTTTTTATATTTTATTTAAAACAAATCTTAAAGTTGATTATAACGACACCGATTAAAATCCCACAGTTCCATCCTTCCGGCATCGTTATTTTTATCGGATTCACTTAGTCCAGATGAATTTGCTAAACTCAACTGAATGAGTTCCACACTTTCATTTAGACCGTGGGAAATCCCGTTAGCAACACGTAGGTTACATCATCCGAGGTATTCCCGATCATCCAACAGGACATTTTAATTTAGTTATAATTGTAGTTTTGTGTTCTGTTTGTGATTAAATTTTGAGTTGTTTTATATTTTGAAATGTTGTGGCGGTGAATTTTATCTTGTAATGACTTTTAACTTAGTTTTGGTTTCAGTTTTAGGGATTATCCTAAAGGTGTGGGTTTTCATGCAACAGTTGTTTATCATGCAATAAAAGTAAGTGCGATGCGATTAAATAAATTGCAATAAGGTAAATTGCAATAAAATAAAAGCTTACCTGGAGGGTCTTCCCGTCATCCCAAGCTGCACTTAAAACACAATTAGAATATTTAAGCAAGTTCCTAGGTAAAGCTAAGGGAAGGGTTATGGTTTTCTACCAAATTCCTAATCCTATAGCTAGTCATTTCCTATGACGTCTAGGTCTTTGTGTTTTGGTTTGAGGACGATTTTCTTCATCAAAGAATAATTAAGTTCAATTGTTCTTATGAGTATACTATCATTTTGAGTAAGTGCTTAAGAAGAATCTTAAACATCTTTTCAATATTGATAGGATTGTTTTAAGTCCAAATGAATTTAATCATACAAATGAATTAATCGTCCGGGAATTCAAGTTTTGTTATCTTACTCAGTGAACTAGGACATTTGAATATCCTATAAGTGAAGTAGCATTTCATTTAACATTCTGTTTAGAAGTTATGATAACCAAAGCTCTCGAGGGCAAATTGGTGTTCAAATGGTTTATGATTTAGTTTAACTTCAGTTAAGGGGTTTAAGTTTGGAATAGTGTTCAAGTTGTTTTATATTTAATTTCTTTATGTCTTAGGTGGTGTTATTTAATTCAATTTAATTTAGCTTTAATTTAATTTAATTTGGTTTAGTTTTAATTTTAATTTAATTTTGTTTTTTAATTTTAATTTTAATTTTATTTGATTTTAATTTAATTTAATTTAATTTAATTTAATTTAATTTAATTTAATTTAATTTAATTTAATTTAATTTAATTTAATTTAATTTAATATGTTTTAATTTAATTTAATTTAATTTATTTATTTATTTTTTTGATTTAATTTAATTTAATTGATTTGATTTAATTTAATTTAATTTATTTAATTTGTTTGATTTAATTTAATTTAATCTTTAATTTAATTTTATTTTTAATTTTAGTTTAATTGAAAATTTAAGAAGAGTTTAATAATTTAACTTTTTAATTTAATTTTAATGATTAAGTCCTTTAACATTTTAAAACTTAAATTTGTATTATTATTTTAATTAGGAATTAAATATTATTGAGATGATTAATTTAGGGATTTTTAAATTAAAGAATAAATCTCTTCTTAATAATATCCCTATTTTAATAATTCTAATTTTATTATTCTTCCAAATTTAATCAATTATTTAATTAAGGTTTATTTTAATTATTTTAAATTGTTTAGTAGGTTTCTACCCTTTAATTATTTAAATTTCAATTATCCAAATCAGATTAAGATCAAATATTTTACTTGTTAATTTTTATTAAACTTGAAGTTTTAATTAAGGGTTAAAATTTTAATTACCATTTTGCCCTTCAAGCTTAATAATTTTATAACTCACTAAATTGAGCTTAAATGAACTTGAAATTTTTATGTGACTTCACTCATATGCCAATAAAGACATGAGAGGATAAAATGTGATTTTTCTGTATTTAATTTATTTATGTAATTATTTTTGGTGGAAAATAGGAATTTCCAAGGAAAATTTAATAATATAACCAAGGGAAAGTTTCTGTCTTTAAGAAAATTATGGGACATTCCTAATGACCAGAGGACCACTTAGACCAATTTTGGTGATTTTTTGAGTTATATTATTTTTATTATAATTATTTTAAGTTTTGGAGTATTAATTAATTTAAAAATAAAATAAAGGTTGAAAAATAAATTTTATAATTTTCAAAAATCTCTCTGATATCAAGGAAATTAGAGAATCATTTTTTACAATTTTCTGATTTTTCTTTGATTTATTATAATTATTTTAGTGAAAATGCTAGAAAATACATTTTTTTTAATTTTAAAATTACCTTAGGGCTTTAAAATTTAATATCTCATTAAATAGACCTAAGAAAAATATGGGGTTTGTTCCTAAGTGATTAAAATTCAAAATGTGACATTTTGGTGAATTTTATTATTTTTGTGTTTTTTATTATTTTTTAATTATTAAAATATTAAAATAACACCAAAAAATCAACTTTGTTAGAAATTTGAAATTTTAATTTTCTTAAATTCCTCTGATATCAGAGAGGCTCCAAAACCAATTTGGTGAATTTTTGAAAAGTATTTTGAAAGTTATGAATTTTTAAAATTCAAATTGACTAAATGGCTTAATCAACCCATATAGTAGGGCTAACCAAGACCAATTGACTTCAAATTTTTATGGTGGGTTCGTCTGATCTTAAAGATCAGTGGAGAATTGATTTCAAGCCAATTTGATATATGGTTAGCTATAATTAATTAAGAACCTATTTTGGGTGTTTAAGCCAATTAGGGTTATTTTAAATGAATTAATTCAAAACCTATTTTTCCTAGGGTCCTCTAGTCATAAGAAACATCACCAAATTTTCCTAGAATTTATTTCACAACATGCTAATTAATGGATTTAAAATACTCAAAACAGTAACATGAATTTAAAAAATCAATAACTTCTCATAGGGATGGCCTACGACTTTGGAAAATTCGGGGAATGTTCCCAAATTCGGAGGCTTCAAAAGCCCTATGGTCTCATGCCATGGTGAATTTCCTATATGCATGGAGAATTAAAACAATGCAGAGGGTAAATAAATCATTAAAAATAAAATACTTGGTGAAATTATTCTCCTCTGTTCACTAAGCAAGAGGGTATTTTTATTTTATTTTTCTGATTTTTCTACACAAAGTTATGAATTTTTGAAGTTTAGGGAATTAAATAAATCAGAAAATACCCTAATTTTCTATTTATCCACGCGGCGCCGCGTCAACCTCGGCGGCTCAAAACGCCGCGTGGCGCTCTCCGATTCGACGCCGCCATCCGACTCGGCACTCCGGGGCCCCGCTGTGTCGTTCCATCTCCTGATCCGGTGCGATCCTGGCCGTCCGTCCGCGCGTGTATTAAATGAACGGCATCCGTTCATCGTCCCCAAGTGTCCTCACCCGAGAGCCGTCCACACTAAATCCCTAATATCTTACTCAATACTCAATAGATTTTCGTGTTCTTATGCTCTATGGATTCGTCTTAAAGAGACGAATACTTCTATATGGTGATCATGCATTGAAATTAAAGCATTTGAAATGGAGAATCTCCAGAAGCTCGGGATGAAGAATTAGCTCATACCTTTGCTCAGAGAAGTGTGGCTTCAATCTGAGGGTTGTGTCACCTTCGATTGGATCCCAGCAAGCTCCAGATGAAGTCCCTTGGCCTGGTGAATTGCCTAGGTAGGATTTCAACCACAGCCGATCACAAAGCTTGGAGGCTGGAGCAACTGGGTGGCCTGGAGATGGGGCTTTCAGTGGGGAACTTCTCCTCTTGGTCCAGTGAAGGTGTAGGACCAGTCAATTTGAGGATTAGCTCACTGTGGCAAAGTGTCCTGGTTTTGGGTGAAATTTCAGTTGAGAAATTGGATTCTGTTGGTGGGGATTAGGGCAAATTGACACTGGGGATCAACTGCTCTAAGGATGGAGAAGGGTTTGGAACAATTTTGGCAGAGTTTCGGCAAGGTTTGTGCAACTCTCCTCTCATGGCCGTGAGGGGGTCGGGTTTAAATAGAGGTGGCTGGAGGGCCTCACAGGGATGGCCGAGGGTTGGGATCGGCTGCTCTGGGCATGGGAAGAACGGCCATGGTGGCCATTGGGCATGGGGCAGCTCAGCAAGGTGGAATTCCAAAGTTGGCTCACATGTGAGCTCTCGGGTGTGGTGTTTTCCGGCGACCTGGTGGCTGGCCGGCCAGGCACTTGTCACCATCTTGTTCAGGTGGGTCAGGGCTGGGGTTTAGTATAGGCAATTGGCAAATGCCATGTGTAAAAGGCTTGGATTAGAATGGTATGGGAGAGGGCTCATTTTGGCTCAAATTGGTCAACCCCTCCATTTGGGCTAGGTGCACCACCCAAGGCTTGGTTTAGGCTGAATAGAAAGTGATTTAGGTCGGCTTAATCGGTGGGGAATGGTCACCATCCAAGTACAATTAAGCTTAAGCAAGGTTTAGGGAAATCATGGGAGTGGTTAATCACCTTTAGGAATTAAGGAAAGAGTCTCCTCCTTTTGCCCAAAATGGCATGGTGACATGTAAAGAGGCTCTCATGGCTTCCATGTGGCTCATGCATGGCTTCATGGCTCATCTTTGGCTTGGGAAAAGTTAAGTCAATTTCATGGAAATGGATTTAAGAAAAATTTTGGTATTTTGATGGAAATTTGTATGGGGCTTAATTTGGAATGGCTTCATGATGAATTTTCAAACTTAGGGATTGATTTTAATCAAGGGTATGATGAGAAGAATTTGTCATATGGGCTTTAGCATGAAATTTGGGCTTTTAGGAAGGTTTCATGTAAGTGGGCTTTTGGTTTAAAAATAGATTTATGGATGGGAATTTTGTAGAAGTTTGAGCCAAATAATTGTTGGGTTTAGCTCATGGATATGTCATGAGTGATTTGAAGCAAATTGGGAGTGATTTGGGTTTGAATTGGGTTGAATTTGGGCTTCTTTGGTGAATGGGCCAATATAGGTCAAATTGGGCTAACTTGGGCCAATGTTGGGCTAGGGTTGAAATTGATGTAAAATAAATGTTGGGAAATGTTTATGGGAGTGTTTCAAAGAGGTTTTAGCCTTGGTTGGGTTTTGATTTTGGGGTTTGGGCTTATTTGGGTTAAGTTTGGGTTTAGGTTAAAATTGGGCCTTTTATCTTTGGGTTGAATTTGAGTGGGGTTTGGGTCTAAATTTTGGGCAAATCATGTTAGTGTTTTGCTTGTGGGAATGTTAAGGAAGATTTAGAAAAGATTTGGGGTTAATTGGAGTTGAATTGGGTGAGTTTGGGTTAGGTTTGGGTCATGGGTCCAAATTGGGCTTTAAGGCCAAAAGTGAAATTGGATCCAAATGTCAATCAAATTGGACTTGGATTTGGTCTAAATTATTGTTGGGAATGTTGAATTGAAGTTTAGAATTGAATTGGACCAGAATTTGGGTCAATTGGGTAGGTTTGGTTTGACATTGGGTTCACTTAGGGTTAAAATGGGTCAAATTGAGGGTTTTGACAAACGTAGGGTAAATTGACAAAATTGGCCCATGGTGTAGTTGAACAAAATAAAATTGGGAATATTTGGAATTTTCTGGGAATTTTCTGAATTTTTGGATTTTTGGGTCAAGGGGGGTATTTTGGGTATTTGGAGGGTATTGGGAGGTATTTTTGGAATTCTTGGTATTTTTGGGTATGGATGATCAATTTGAGTGATATGGAAATGTTCGGGATTGGTTTTGAGGAATTTTGGGTGATTTAGAAATTTTGCAAAAATTTGGGTAATTTCAAGGGTTTTGGGTAGGCTAAACGGGTGTAGGGTCCCGGGGGTCAAAAATTGACAATTTGGGAAATTGAAGATTGGATGAATGTAAATGTAATGAAATCATTTTGGTTGAGCCATGAAGCCATATCAAGCCTACATGAGCCATGAAGGGACTCATTTGAGGCATCCAATATGTTGTTCCTAACCCTCTTAGCCAAGGGCTTAGGGGTTAAGGACCATCCATGTGAATCACCTACATGAGTCAGGAGGTCAAGTTGAGTATGGGTGTGGTTTTAGGAGGTGTGTGAAAGTGTAGTGTATAAATGTAGTGTGTGTGTAACTCAGCCCCTTCACCAGAACAGGCCACCCAGGGCAGTCCTAAGGCCAAAGAGTCCTATAGGAACTCATCCTTTAAACTTCCACATTTGATTTCAACCCTCTAGGTGATTAGGGGTCTACGGTCGAGTTTGTGGAGTTTGCGAGGAGTTAAGAAGTGGTTTGAATTTCTAAGTGGTGGGTCCCAATTCTAGTCCTCTAAGATAGTCAAAGGAAAAGCCTAAGGCTAGATCCTAAGTACTAAAAAGAAGAAGAGAAGACCTCATCAAAAATGAGGTCAACATTTGTCTAATGGAGGTAGGTTAATTTTACTGAAGAGCATTTTATCAACATTTCCTCTTTATAATTTACAAATTGTTAGAATGAAAAAGAGTACTCAGAAAATGATTGAAACCATTTTTTAATAAATTTCTATGGGAAGGTCAGGCTAAACAATATCATTGTGTAGTATGGAACAATGTTTGTAAACCAACAAAGGCTGGGGGATTGGGCATAAGGAGCTTCCAACAGATGAGCCACCTTTTTTACTGTAAATAGTGGATCAAATTCAGAAGGCAAGATACCATGTGGGCAAAATTTTTAAATGACAAGTATTGCTGGAAGTCACACCCAAATGCTGTTTTGCCAAGGCTGGGGATTCAAAGCACTGGAAACATTTGTTGAAGGTTAGAGAAATTGCTAACCAGTTCTTTAGCTGGGAGGTTGGCAAGGGGGAAGTGAATTTCTATTATGATAACTGGATTGGTGATGGCACTTTAAACTTCACTGCAGAGTTTAATCATCAACTCACTGTATCTGATTTCTGGGTGGATGATCATTGGAATGCCTACATGCTTAGAGTTGTTTTGGATGAGGACGGTGTACAGTAGATTATCCACATTCCGATTGATTCAACTAAACTTGACAGAATTCTACTGAAACAGTCTAATAAACACTCCTTCAACAGCAAGATCCATAGTTCTTTGCATGTCTGGCCTGATACTAATTGGGGAGAAAAAATCTGGACTAGGCTTATATCTCCCTCAATGTCTTACTTCTGCTGGAGATTGTTTCATAATTATCTTCCATTAGATGACATTTTGAAGCTAAAGGGTTTAAGAACTGCATCTAGATGTTGGTTATGCCATTCTCAGGAAGAATCAGTTTCTCATCTTTTTCTCAAATGTACAGTCACAAAACAGGTATGGAATACAGTGTTACTGCAATTCAAATTAAACCATCTCAATTACAACTGGCTTAACTTTGGGGCTTGCTGGGAGGACTGGAAAGAGGAGAAAGGGTTTCACATCCCTTTTGTTATCTGTTGGTTTGTATGGATGGCCAGGAATCAGGCAAAATATGACAATAAAACCTGTACTATCAATCAGATTGTGGCAAATTGCTGTAGTTTTTTAAGTAAACACTCACTGATGGACTCCCCTCCTAGAAGAAAACCTATTTTGTTGAAATGGTCTCTCCCTTCCCAACCATGGATAAAAATTAATATTGATGGCAGCTTCACTACTTCAGCTGCAGGAATTGGAGCTGTTTGCAGAAATTCCTTGGGACAGTTATTGTGGTTCTTTCAAGCACCTATTATTTCTTCATCAGCTCTTGAATCTGAACTTCAGGCTGCACACTGGGCTTTGATTACTGCTAAAGCATTGAACTATCATTTTGTATGGATTGAATCTGACTCACAACAATTGACTAACATACTGCAAGGCCTCTCCTCTCCTCCATGGAACTTGGTATATCTTTGCAGAACTCTTCTCTCTACCATTGGTTCCCTCACACTTAAATGGACCCATATCTTCAGAGAGGGTAATCAAACTACTAACTGGTTGGCAAAACATGCTACAGCTACTAATACCATAGTTTTTTCTGTTACACCTTTTGAGCCTCTAAGGCTTTTACTTTTTGGGGACTTGATTGATACTCCCTATATAACATGTATGTAACCTTTGTTTGAATGAAAATTTCCTTTTATTGAGAAATATATATATATATATATATATATATGTCATCACCATGGTGGCGGCTGAGATGAGAGAGGCTCTGTTAGGGTTTGCATGGATGCTCTGGAGGCTATGCCCTGGCTGATCCTGGTAGGTGGTGGCTTTGGTTTTGCTTGGGTGTTGGTTTTGCTGCCTTTTGTTTGGTTTTGGCTTTCCCGGGCTCAAGCTTTTTTGAATTTCTTGGGTGGTTACTGTTCCATTATTCAAGGTTCTTTCTCAATTTGTTTGTGCTTCTCTGTGCCTTGCTGTTTGTTGGCACTTTGGTCTTCCTTTGGTTTTTCACTGCTGGTTTTCCTGGGTGGTGGCTCTCTCTTTGTTATTCTTTCCTGGTGGTTTTGTTTGGTTTTGGCTGTTGTCCTGGTTCTATTTTGAGCTGGTACTGTAGCTGGTTTTCAATGGCAAGGCCTTTCCCCATTGATTTCAACACCAATGCTATATGGGCTAAAGCCACTTATGCTGGTGTGATGGGGAAGGGATAAGATCCTCACAAACCTTCTGACCATTTGGTCTTCCCTCAAGCTATGCATGATACTACTGCTGGGAAGGGGAACTACCCCTTCATAAATCCTTTTGGAAACAAGGAAGGCCAGCCTGTTGTCCTCTTCTCCAAGTAGGATATGAAGTGTTTAAATGAGGTTGTAAAGTTTTATCAGATTGGAAAATTTCAAATGGGCCATCCCAAGATGGACTATGTCAAAAAATTCTTTGAAGATTTAAACTTAATTGGAAGTTGGAAATTTGGTTTGTTGGATGGGAGCCATTTTCTCATTAGAATCTCTAATGTGGAAGATTATGCAAAATATTTGCCAAGCAATCTATCATGATAGCTGGCACATATATGAAAGTGCTGAAATGGACACCAGAATTTGATCCATTAAAGGAACCACCAATAATTCCTATGTGATTCAAACTCCCCGATTTACCTATCCAATTCTATCATCACAATGCTCTCTACAATATCAGCCAAGCCTTAGGCACTCCATTAAAAACTGATACTCATACCTATGATATTGCAAGACCAGCTGCTGCTAGAGTCTTGGTGGAAAGGGACATAACCCTCCCAGATTTGAAGAAGGTATGGATTAGAACTCATGAGGATGTATATGAAGAGAGCTTCTGACAAGAAGTTGAAGTAGAATTTAATCCTCAATATTGCTAACATTGCAGAATGTTTGGCCATATTCAGGAGAATTGTTATAGACTACACCCCCCCACCAGAAGGAGGAATGCTGGACCCAATAGGAAGAATGTTGTTACTCAAGGCACACCCCCTATCTCTCCTGAGGTAGAACATGAAGTTCCTAACACTGAGGAAGCCCCCAGAGAAGTTACCAAAATGGAACCCCTTGGAGCTATTGTTGTTAGGCTAGATGATAATGTTGTCTGTCTGGGTGTAGTACAGGAAGATCGGGTGGCAAATACTGGGGTCTCTGACCCCATAGCAGTATCCAGCTCATTGGGTCAAGATAAAAGAACTCATGATTCAGATTATAGACAGAAATTCTTAGGGGAAAGAATTAATGAAATGGCAGACGGCATGCCGACTGAATGGCATACACAGAAAAACAACAAAAGAAAAAAAAGGAAAAACTGGAATACAAGGCTAATTAGAATCTCAGCCTTCAGGAGATCCTCCAGACAACCCTTCATCTGCCCCACACCCCAGAACTAGGGGGAAGGGAAAAATTTCCTATCAATTATAAACTTCATGTGTTAGAACATCAGGGGGTTGCTCACCCATCCTCCCTTAGCAGAATCAAACAACTTGTTAATTTGCATAAGCTATGGTGTTTTGCTCTTTTGGAACCCATGGTTAAAAAGAACACTAATCATATTATTAAAGCCTTTCCTAATTTCTATTGTTTTGTTAATCTTAATAATAAGATCTGGGTTTTTACAAGGAAAGAACTGCAGTGGTCAGTCATTCTGGACCATCATCAGTTTATTCACATACAATTCTCAATTGGGGAGCAGCTGGGTTTTGATACATTCATCTATGCTAGCTGTGTTCTTGCCCAACAGAAACTTCTTTGGCATGACCTTGTGGGTACTGCCCAAACTGTAAACTCTTTTTGAGTGTGGGGGGGGGGAGAGATTTTAATTGTCTCTATTCTTCTTCTGAAAAGAAAGGTGGCACTTCCCCCTCTTTGTCTTCCATGACCAATTTCAACCAATTTATAGCTGATACTGGTCTTTTTGACCTGGGATTCAATGGTCCTTCCTTCACATGGAGAAGAGTTAAAACTTGGGAAAGGCTTGACAAAATGTTGGTGAACTCACTTTGGTTCCAAATTTTCCCCTATACTAATGTGACTCACTTATCAATGGCGGGTTTTGACCATAGACCACTGTTAGTTTCTATTCAAAATTTTGATGGGAATGGTAGGGGACAATTCAGATTTCAAAACATGTGGATCATGCATCCTGATTTTATGTCAAAACTGGAGAAAGTTTGGAAGCCAATTCAGGGAAGTACACCTTGGGGTAACTTATGGATTCTTCAAAAACTGGTAGCTAGGCATCTAAAGAGTTGGAACTGGTCCACGTTTGGCAATATCCATGCAAACACTCAATATGCTAAAATAATAGTGGCTAATATTGAAGCTGGTTTTCTTAATGGGGATAACTCTGAAGAAAATTTGCATTTAGCCAATGAACAGCTACTATCACCGGTAAGATATCAAGAAGAATTCTTCAAACAAAAAGCTGCTTCTGCTAAATTCATTGAAGGGGATAGAAATACTAGATACTACCATGCTTATATCTGATCCTATCTATTACCACAGCTGTTGGGAACAAAATCACTGATGTTGATGATATTCCAGAAGATGCTGTAAATTATTTCAGTCAAATTTTCACACAGGAGACCAACTGTTCTCCCCTAATTCAGTTACTGTTATTTCAGGATAACTTTCATTATGTGCAGGAACTATGCTTAACTCATATAACTGTGAATATGAAATTAAAAATGCATTGGATTCCATTGATGGGGCTAAATCAGCTGGACATGATGGCTTTTCTTTCTCATTTTATAAAGCAAGCTGGTCTATTACTGGCAAGGATGTGGTACAGGGAGTTCAAGCTTTCTTTCAAGGCATGGATCCTCATAAGTACTTTTATGCTTCCACCATTATACTGCTTCCCAAAAAGAAAAATAGACAAACTTGGAATGATTTTAGGCCCATTATTTTAACTTCTGTTATATCTAAGGTTCTCAAGAAAATCATAGTCAATAGACTTCAACCCCATCTAGCTTATCTCATTAAAGCAAATCAGGCAGCATTTGTGAAAGGGAGATCCATCTCTGACAACATTTTTTTGGCACAAGAATTGCTACTAGATTTAGATAGGAAATGTAGAGGGTATAATGTGATTTTCAAGATGTATATTAAAAAAGCCTATGACACAATGAGCTGGGATTTTATCTTAAATATTCTATCTGCCAGGTTTTTATTTTGATTTTGTTTAGCTTATCAGCAGGTGGTTAAAATGCAATGCTCACTCTGTTATGTTAAATGGTAAGTGACATTGTTTATTTAGTCCTAATAGAGTTATCAAACAAGGGGATCCTCTTTCACCTACCATTTTCATTCGTGCATTTGATTATCTATCAAGATTGATGGATAAGCTTTTTGTTCAGTCACCTCATCTAGCATACCACCACAAGTCTAATATTACTATCAGCCACCTGTCATATGCAGATGATAAAATTATCTTTTTTATGGCTTCCAAAGCTACTGTAAAGGCTGTCCATCACACTCTACAACACTTCAAGTCTGTATCTGGGCTAGAACTGAACCTGCAGAAATGCCAATTCTTTCCAAGCAGTAAAGTCAGCCTTCAATTGAAGATGTGGATTTCAGATTTTACTGTATTCCACTCAGCCCAACTCCCCATTAATTATCTTGGTGTCTAACTGATTAAAAGAAGATCAAAACAAACAGAATTCCAGGATGTAATTGACAAGATAAAATCTTAGATCTAATGCTGGTCTAATTCTTTCCTCTCTAATGGTGGAAGGATAACTCTTTTGAAAAGCATTCTCACTGTACTTCCATCTTATGCATTACAGATGTTTGTCATGAAAAAGAGCACTCAATAGCTGATTGGTAGAATGTTTAATAGATTCCTTTAAGCTGGAAAACACAAGCATATTCATTGGCTCCCTTGGTATCAACTATGCAAACCACTTCAGACAGGTTGTCTGGGATTTAGGAGCTTTGATCAATTAAGTTTCATAAATTTGTGTAAACTATGGATCAGGTTTAGAGCTCAGGACAGCCTTTGGTCTCACTTTCTATATTTAAGTACTGTAGGAATGAGCACCCAACTGTGGCTCAACCTAAATTGGGTGACTCCAGGCTTTCGAAAAAACTTCTAAAAACCAAAGATAAGGCTGAGAAGTTGTTCATTTGGGAGCTTGGTGATGGCCAAATTAACTTCTGGCTTGACCAATGGGTGTGGGGGGGGAGAAGCTCTCATTCACACAAGCTGGTAACCACTCAAATTGCTGTGTTAATGAGTTCTTGATTGAAAATCAGTGGAACTGCAGGCTCCTTAATACAATTCTCAATTCCAAACAGATGCAATAGGTTCTTATTACTGATTTCCAGCCTGGGCAGAAAGATAAATTAATCAACAGAAACAAGAGATCCCAAAAGCTATCTTCTTTTGTCTATCACAAGTTTTTCTCCTTGGATTAGATTCAATGGGGACAAGAACTCTGGGCAGGCTACTGACCCCATCCATGTCTTTTTTTTTGGGGAGTAAGGCACTTGCTCCTTCCCACAGATGACATACTCAAGCTAAAAGGTTTGAAAGGGCCTTCATGCTGCCAACTTTGTCAGAATGATGAGGAGTCTTTGACAAACTTATTTATCAACTGCCCCTTTTCACAGAAAGTTTGGAAGGAGTTAATCAACAGTCTCAACATGGACACTCTGAATTTGAGCTGGTGGAATCTAACTGATTGCTTGGTGGAGTGGGATAAAGTGGATCTCCTGGTGGTGCCTTGCTTGGTGGCATGGTTTATCTGGATGTGTAGGAACAATGCCAAGTTTGAAAGGAGACGTCCTTCTTCATCTCATGTGGCTACCCACTGTTTGGATTATATTCATAAACTAATCAAATTTCATAATTTCATGGATATATGCTTAGTAAGACACTCACGCACAACATCTTTGATCAGACCACAGGTGATTGTTTGGTCCCCCCCCTCTTTTCCCTTGGTCAAAGTTAATACAAATGACAGCTTTTACAAGATGCAAGCAGAATTTGGTGGAATTTTCGGAGATAGTATTGGGAAGTGCTTGCTTTTCTATCATTCACTAGCAGTTGCAATTGATTCTTTGGAGGCTGAGATGATTGCAATATTTTGGGCAATCGCATTGCATACAAGTGCAAGGTGAGATGCCTGCAGGTGGAATCAGACTCCTCTTGCTGCATCAAATTCCTTCCAATTTCTGAGATTGCTCCTTGGCACATAAGAAGGTGGATCCAACTTTAAGGACAACATGTTAGTGGAATTCTCATATTTACCTAAGGAAGGCAATGCTCCTGCACATTGGCTTGCATCACAAGGGTGCTTTAATGAAGTTGTAAATGTTAATGTAATCCCCCCCTTGCTTTCTTGATACATGGAGACAATTTAGGTCTTCCACATGTAAGGGTCTAAGTGTAACTTTCCATATCTTTTAATATATTGCTTGCCGATTACAAAAGTTTTTGAATATATATATATATATATATATATATATATATATATATATATTTTACCAAAAAACCAAAAATATTATTTAAGAAACTGTCTTACATCTAACATGTGGGATTGCAATTAAATCCCCATGTAAAAGAGAACTAAATAAAGGAAAGGAAGAGTAATTGGCACTATAAATAACATCATGAGAAGAAGAAGCCTTGGTTGCTAGCCAATTAGCAGAGTTGATTTCCCTCCCCGTAAGTATGACTCCATAGAATTGTGATAGATGAGGAGAGAAGGTTAATTTTGTTCAGCCAAATCTGAAGAAACCAAGGCACATCAACTTGAGACAATATGATTTGCAATAAATACAGAGAATCCATTTCCAAGTGAATAAAATGATGATGTTGCATAATAGCAATTTTTAAACCCCAAAAGGCAGCAATTGCTTCAGCTTCCAAAGCATTAAATGCAATAATAGGTGCTGAGAAAAACCATATACAATGTCCTTTATAATTTCTGCATAGGCCTCCAATACCAGCTGAAGAAGTTTTGAAGCTTCCATCAATATTAATTTTAAGCCAGGGATTCTTAGGTGGTCTCCATATAACAAGCATAACTTTGTTTTTGATGCCTTGAGTTGAAGAAAGAACAGAATTCTGAATCTTACTAAGAAAAGTAATACAATTTCTGATGACAAGATCAAAAGAGAACACCTTATTATTGAAAATTAAATCATTCCTGGCTAGCCATAAAAACCAAAAAATCACAAAAGGGATGAAATAATAAGGAGAAGTTTTCCAATTTGCCCAGCAAGCCTTAATAGAATTCCAAGGAGATAACCGAGTTTGCAATCCCATAACGACTAACACACCTTTCCATACCTCTTGTGCCCGGTTGCAATGTAAAAAGATATGCCCAATGGTCTCTTCATCACAATGACACAAATGACACCTGGATGGACCTCTAAGTCCTTTAAGTTTAAGAATATCATCGAGTTAGCGGCATCTCTTTAAACAATTTCCAACAAAAAAAGGACATAGAAGGTGTGATGTAATTATTCCAAAGTTTAGCACTCCAGTTATTTTTTTGCCAATTAAAACAGGTTTGATAAATGAATTTAGATAAACTATGATTATGAGGCTTTTTGACAATCGATCTATCTTTTTTTCCAATATGAAAAGGAGTACTTAAGATCATATTATGAAAATCTGCGAGGACATATTCTTGAAATTTATGCAAATTCCAAATACCATCACTCCAACAATCAAGCAATGTGTCGAATAGGAAAATTAGGATTAAAATGTGCTTCAAAGGACTCATTAAACAACCAATTATCAAACCAGAAGCTAATTTGACCATTACCTATTTCCCATATGAACATCTTTTCAGCATGGAATCTAACTTTAAGTAGCTCCTTCCAGTTTTTAGAATCTCCAGGTTTAAGGCTGACTTGAGAAGGATGATTGTTAAGACAATATTTAGCATGCATAAATCTTGCCCACAATGACTTTTGTGCTCTGAAGTTAATCCATTGCTTGCAGTAGAATGTAAAGCCGAGATGCTTGAAAGCTTTTAAAACCTAAGCCACCACAATCAAGAGGCTTACATAACTTCTCCCAATTGGTCCAATGCATTTGCTTATGTTGTCCTTCCCAAACAAATTTATTAAACATAATAGAAAGCATTTTCTCGTGTACTCTTCTTCATTTTTATCATCTGCATTATATAAAGAGGAAATGCAGTTAACACACTCCTTAAAAGTGTTATTCTTCCACCATTGGATAGAAAAGAGTTGGACCAACAATTAAGTCGAGAAGATATTTTAGCAATGATATCATCATAGTGAGAAAGTTTCCTTCTTCCTTTGATTAGAGGGAAACCCAAATACTTTAGAGGATATTGAGTTTCTCTATAGTTAGTGAAATCTGAAATCCACTTTTTCATTTGGGCAGTAATTCTAGAACTTGTAAGAAATTGGCATTTAGCTTTGTTAAAAACCATTCCAGAAATTTCTTCAAAATCAGACAAAACTTTCATGAGACATTTAATAGATTGTTTACCTCCATTAGAGAAAACTATTACATCATCAGCATAGGCTAAATGGCTGACTAAATGAGTAGATCTATGTTGATATTGAGTGTACTGATGAGTAAACTGCATATGATTCAGCATTCGTGAAAGATAATCAAAAACAAGGATGAAAATATAAGGTGACAGTGGATCTCCCTGTCTAATGCCCCTTCCAGATTTAAAGAATCCATGGCTAAAACCATTTATAAGCACACTATAATAATTATTGTTTAACCATCTATAAATGAGATTACAGAAGTTAGAGCTGAATCCTCTATCTGCAAGAACATTAAGAATAAAAGTCCAACTGATGGAATCAAAAGCCTTAGCAATATCCAATTTAAAAACAATATTTGATCCTCTGCAGTATTTACCAATGTCATTTATCAGTTCTTGTGCTAAAAGAACATTATCACATATGTATCTTCCCTTTATAAAAGCACCTTGATTTTCAGAAATGAGATTCTCCAATAAAGGCTGTAACCGTGCAACTAAAACTTTACTTATGATTTTGGAGAAGGTGGAAGATAGAGCTAATGGGTCCGAAATCCTGCCGAGTTGGACTTTCTTTTATCCTTAGGGATTAAAACAATAGTATTGGAAGCAAAATACTTAGGGAGATCATTTCCCGGAAAATAACTTTGTATTGCCAAGACCACATCGGATTTGATAATCAACCAATTTTTTTTATAAAAGTCACTGTAAATCCATCCGGCCCAAATTGTCTTACTTCCATCAATTGTTTTAAGAGCCTCAAAAACTTCATTAGCATCAGGAGGTTGAACCAAATAATCCATATTAATATTACTGAAATCAGATCTTATAAGATTAGGAGAATAAGCAGCAGAGTTCACAGGCTGATAAGAGAATTGTTTGGAAAAATAAGCACATAGCATCATTAGCAATATCCATAGAGTTAAATAACCATGTATTATCAGTAGATTTGATCTTCAATATCACATTAACGGATCTTTTAAACTTAATGGCAGCATGAAAAAATTTTGAGTTTCGTCTCCATGCTTAAACCAATTGACAGCTGCTTTTTGCTGAAGGAAGAGTTCTTCATTCATAATAGCTGAGTTTAATCTACTATATGCTTCATTTAGATTATAATCAGAATCTAAACCATCCTCAACCAGCTTTTCTAAATCAGTTACCTTAGCTTCGACTTCGGTAACTTTCTGATGCACATTTCCAAAAACAGCTCTATTCCAATGTTTCAGCTTACTAGCAATCCTTTTGTGTAATTGCCAAAGCTTAGAAAGAGGATCAGAATAAAATATTTGCAAAGGAGCTTTCCAATTATCAGCAATTAATTGATTATAATCCGGATGAGAAGACAATACATTAAGGTATCTAAAAACTAAATTCTTAACAGTTGGAGAAAGAGCACATGTAATCAGTAAAGGAGAGTGATCATAGTTTAGCCTTGCAAGGTGTTTAACTTTAGTAATAGGGAACATGTTCAACCAAAGTTGATTAACCAGAACTCTGTCAATTCTTTCATAAATATTACCTCTCCTCCATGTAAAAGGAGATCCTTCAAATCCAATATCAAAAAGGTTAGTTGAAGTAATATTATTAGTGAAGTTCAGCATTGCATTTAGATTAGGATTTCTCCCACCCTTTTTCTCACTAGGATGTGCAATGGAATTGAAATCTCCACCAACAATCCAGCCATTAGTCATTGAACTACTAATATGATGTAAAATATTCCATAAATCAATTCTATCAGCATTCAGAGTAGCAGCATATATAAAGGAAGCAAAGCCATTGAACTGATCCAATTCGAAATGAAAATGCAACAACTGATAGTGATTAAACAAGATATTAATTTTCAGCTCTTTTCTATAGAAGTAACCAAATTTTATTGGAACAATTAGCTAGAAAAGTATAACCAGGAAATTTTTTTGTGAATCTATCAAAGTTAGATTTCACCAAAGGCTCTAGAATGACAATAATCCAAAAATGGTGAATCCTGTTTAAATTTAGAAGTCTATTAAGGGAGCCGGGATCGGCCACCCCCTAATATTCCGAAGCATAAGAATTTAATCATTAATAATATTTTTTCCTCCTCTAGTCATCCTAGAAGAAGAATTTGTCTGTCTGCGGAGATTATGAATAATGTTGCTTTCGAGAGAGATTCTTTAACTCCGATGATTTCTTCTTTCTTGCTTTTTGAATCATCCAATCATTACTAATTTCATTACTAATGGTCATCATACTCAGCGATATTTCGGTAACTAACCGAGTTGGTTGTTGAAATACGGGATAATTAGTAGGCTTAGGATGAACCTCGATAGATTGATAATGAGTAAGAGGATCTTCTTGCAGAGATTCATTAGTAATTGGAGCTTCGTAATTGTGAGACCATGATCGGCGAAGAAATAGATGATTTGACAGTATGTCCAATAATTTCTCCAATCACATTAACAGTAATTCCAGAAACCTGTACAGGTTCAGCAACAATAGGCTCATCAATAGATTCAATAATAAACTCAGTAGCAGAATTGATTGTTTGATCAACAATAGGCTCATCAACAGATTCAACAGTAGATTCCTTAGCAATAATAGAAATTGGATCAGCAGGTTTCAAGAACGGGTTTAGCAACGTGTTCGGCATCGAAGCAATAATAACGAGCTCAACAACAGGATTAATTATTTGAACATCGAGCTCCTTAATAGTTAATTGTGACTCTTCTCCGGGAGAAACAAATGATAGTTGATTTAACGTAATTAATAGTCAGTTGCAATTCCTTCTCGACCACAATAACGGTCGATTTGATAATTTAGGATCTTTAATCCTATTTGTCTTCAAGTGAGGATGCAGCTCTAAAACAATTACCATTGGAATGTCCAAACATTTTACAATGGTGACGAGTAATATGGCTTATTCTCCATTATGACATTTTGCCAATATCCATTATGAGGTGTACCAATCCAAATTTCTTCAACATCAGCAAGAGATACATCTCTTTCTACAAGAATCCTTGCCACGAAGGCCTAGTGAGTTGAAAGGTAGGCATATCCGAGCTTCAATGGTCTTCCTAAGGCGCTCCACATAGCATATAAAATTTGATGATTAAATAGATGAAGCTTCGATTAGGTAATTTATACCAAATAGGAATGACGATGTGGTTCTTGATGGGGATCAAAAGAAGGAGACCATTTTAGAAGTTTCATAGGAATTCTATCAATCAAAACGAATTTTTTGGAGAATAAGTTAGCATAATCCACTTCTTTAGAAAGTTGGATCATAATATGCCTTCCATCAAAGAGTCCAACCTTCCAAGAACCCAATAATCTAAAATTCTCAAAGCACTTTCGTATGACTTCCATTTTAGGATGACCAAGTTGAAATTTACCAATTAAAGTAAATTTATGAACATCCACAAGTGAAGAGATTTCATGATGCGAAAGAATTAAGGCGAGCTTACCTCCCTTCTTCTCAATTTTTTTAATAAATTGGCAATCACCCTTACCATTAGCAAGCATCATGATAAAACCGTGGAAAAACCAGTTTATCGGAGGAAGTCGAAGAATCAAGACCGATCACTTCAGCAAAAGTCTTTGCCGGGGAATGAATTTGATCGGCCATAAAAATCCAGATGAAATCAAGAAGCCTCGTAAATGAAAAATTCAAAAAAGAACAAAACCGGGAAGGCGAAAAATGGATGAATCAATAAGAAATGCAATGACAGAATGAAAACTAAAAGAAATAGTCTTCAATATATCAAAACATCAAGGAAACAGATGAGAACTGAGAAGGAAATCAAGAATCGCACCAAGAATGCTCCACAAAATCCGGCTCCATCTTCTTATTTATATATATATATATATATATATATATATATATATATATATATATATATGCATATGCTCGAGAACAATCAAGCTATTGGCAGAAGTGCTACCAGCTACTTTCAAAAGCTCCTTTCCTTTCCTTCCAGGATTAGAGAACTCCTAAACCCTTTATGTTTCCAGGGAAACTACCATTACACCAACTCTCTTTCACTTACACACCCCCCCAATGAGCATGAGGTTTGGCAGGCTGTTAACTCCATTGATAACTCTAAATCGAACTTGGACCGGATGGGTTCACCGCTCGACTTCTACAAGAAAGCCTCGGCTCCGTCATCGCCCCGATATTATTGCGGCCATTGCTAGTTTCTTCTTGGGAAGGGACCCCCCACAATTTTTCAGCTCATCCACTATTGTCCCGATCCCTAAGAACACACCTGCAGATCCAACCGGGACCACTTCGCACCCATAAGCCTCACATCGATTATAAACAAGGTCATTAGCAAGATTATAGTGGTAAGGCTCCAACCCCATCTCGGTAAAATCATTTGTATGAACCAATCTCGCTTTTGTGAAAGGGAGGACAATTTCGGATAATGTGTTATTGGCCCAGAGATGCTCTATGATCTCAATAAAAAATGTAGGGGGAAATCTAATTTATAAATTGGACATTAGAAAAGCCTATGATTCCATCAGCTGGGAGTTCATCAATGAGGTTCTCTCAGCTAGGGGCTTTTCTGAAGTTTTCTGTTGCATGGTTCAAAGATGGCTTAGAAACAATTCCCACTCTATCCTCATAAATGGCACTAGCTGGAACACTTTCACTGCAACCGGGGGCTTAAACAAGGGGACCCCTATCCCCAACCCTATTTATTCTAGCTATGGATTACTTTTCCCATATGCTTGAATAATCTCCAAACCACTCACAAGCATACCGGATATCACCATAAATCTAACATAATGGTTTCCCACCTCATATATGCTCGATGATGTGATATTTTTTTCTAATGCCTCCAAGGGAGCCGTTAAACACACCTTCAAGTGCATCCAACATTTTCAACGAGCAATCGGGACTCATTTTCAACCCTTCTAAATGTCGATTCTTTTTCCCATGAAGATCTCACCCGACATAAAAAATTGGATTCTCACCTACACTCGCTTTTTCTAGCACACGGCTACCTATCAAGCATTTGGGAGTACAACTTAATATAGGAAGAGTCAAACGGACCCACTTTCGATGAAATCCAAGCATAAGATCAGCACTTACCTTTCTAACTGGACTCACATTTATCTTTCAAATGGTGGAAGATTGACACTGCTTAAGAGCATCCTAACCACTCTACCCTCCTATGTTATGCAGGTGACCACTATGAAAAAGAGTACTCAGAACCAGTTTGAAAGAGCATTTAACCATTTTCTCTGGGCGAGGAACAAATCAAACTCACTCGGGCTTCTTGGCAAAGGATGGCCAAACCCACTCTGGGCAGGTGGTCCGGGCTTCAAAGGGATCCAGCAGATTATCACCGTTAATCTTTGCCACTGTGGATCAAATTCGGAACTCAAGACTCTTTGTGGGCACACTACCTTCTTGGAAAGTATTGCGGTACACACTCACCCTTCCCGTAGTCCCCTCCAAGACCGGTGACTCCAAACTTTGGAGAGCTCTTATAAAGAACGAACCCCGGTCGAACAATGAAGTACCTTTGGAACCCGGGTCGGGGAAATCTCGGCTTTTGGCTTGATCATTGGTGCCCTCCAGATTGGCTACAACCTCTCACTCCACCCACCAACCTTAATCTGAAAGTTGCTGATTGCTGGAATGGGGATAGTCGGTCCTTGCCATTTCTCCACAACATCCTGGAAGCTCCTTCTGCCCAGAAAGTTGCCACTATTCCTTTCAATCGGATCCAATCTGGATTCTCCCTGTTAGGAAGGCCCTTCACAACCAAAGCTTCTCAAAGGCTATTTACACTCAACTCTATCAGTGGGAAGCTATTCCTTGGAGTGATCCGATGCGGAACAAGTACCTCTCCCCCTCTATGAACCTCTTCGACTGGAGACTTTTCAAAATCTTCTCCCCATCGACAACATCCTTAAGTTAAAGGGACTTAGGGGCCCTTCTTGCTGTAGTTTGTGTCATATGGAGGAAGAAACTATCAATCATCTTTTCTTTGAATGCAAGTTTTCTAAGGAGGTCCGAACTCGACTAATCCCTCAATTTAAATCGAATACCCTCCATTTGCACCGGCATCATCTTCTCACCTGCTAGATCGAATGGCATCGGCGAGGAACCGGAGCTTTACCCCTACTCATTGCATGGTTCATTTGGATGGCAAGAAACAAGGCTATCTTTGAGGGAGCCGCCACTCGGTGCTAGATCTCGTTGCCGAACCGCATATCTTATCTCCATAAACTTATTAGCCACAAGAAGTTTCCAAATATTTTTAAAGCTAGCCAACCCTTGAACAACCAGGCTCCCTAAAATTCTCACCGTCACTCGGTCTCCTCCACCCGAACAACTATGTTAAAGCAAACATCGATGGTCGCTACACCACCGATGTCTGCAGTGTGGGTGGTCTCTTCGAGAACCACAAGGGGGCCTCGCCCGTCGATCTTCCATGCCCCCATTACTGCTGTCGATGCTCTTGAAACCAAACTTATAGCCGCCTACTTGGGCTCGAAATTAGCTTTGATCTTCAATTGGAGGAATCTAATCATTGAGGGGGATTCTCGGGAGATGATTAATTTGATTGATACCGGAACTTTAACCACTTGGACCCACTCACTTTGGATCCAAAAAATTCTTTCCCTCACTAGTAAACTAAAGGCCACCTTCACTTTTATTTTCGGAGAGGGAAATAAGCCTACTGACCGGCTTGCAAGAACTCGGATCCCTTTCCACTAGAGTGACCCTCTCAACTATTCCCCCGCTCATCTCGGAATGTCGGAGGCCGGTGATCTCTTATCCGTTCCCCACTTAAGGATTGACAATGGCCACTCTTTGTTATAACGAGCATTGATCGTGATGGTTTTGGTTGTTGGGGCATGTTGCTCATTGGGTTTTTTTTGTTGGCTATATTTGCTCCATGAGGTCTCATGTTTCTTTGCTATCCCACTGGGCACACTATCTGTGGTTGAAGGTTCTCATGATCTCCTTACTGTGAGGGTTAGTTTCAGTAATTTATAGATTTCCTTGTATCTAATAGAGTTGTTTTTATTTTAAGCTGATTCTGTTTTGTGATTGGGGATCCCCATGGGGCTTCAAAATGTATTTTATTACTTGTTTGGTGGGGACCCCTCTACTTCAACTTTTGTAACCCCCTTTTTATTTACTAATCAACATGCGGGGAGCCTATGTTGGCTCCTTTTCTCTAAATATATATATATATATATATATATATATATATATATATATATGTCTGATCCAAATTTTGTTGGAAGGGGCACGTTCGTTGAAGTGATAGTAAGAAAGGAGGGAGGTACCACCATTGGAGACAAGTTAGTTTTTCCCCAGCTTTTTCATGATGCAATGGAGGGTATGGTAGAGTGTGAATTTATTAGAAAGTGTACCAAAAAGGCTGGCAAGCTTGCTCTTATCTTTACTAAGGAGGAGATGTCGAAGTTATCCGAACCATACGGATTCACACTCGGTGGGAAAATTTCGGTTTGGACATCCCAAACTCGACATTCTTAGGAAAGTCGTTAATGACTTTAAATTGGTGGGCGAACTTGGAAGATTGGGGTCTTTGACGATCGCCATATCATGTTACAACTAGCTTTGGAAGAGGACTATGCTCAAATTTTCTCAAAAAAGGTAATCATGATAGATGGGAAGCCTATGAAACTACTGAAATGGACTTTAGATTTTGATCCAACAAAAGAACCTCCAATTTTTACTCGTTTGGTTCAGACTTACCCAACCTGAAACTTCCTTTCAACAATCATAGGATCATCTATGACATTGCTCGACTCGATGGGCGTGAACCATTAAAACTTGATATACCATCGGCTAATGTTACAAGAATTTCAAATGCAAGATTTTTAGTGGAAAGGGATATAACTCAACCATACATTGATGGGGTTTGGCTTGGTACGACCAACAATGGGTACTAGCAACCTATTGTAATGGAATACCAACCTTTATATTGTAAACACCTGTCATCTTTTTGGCCATACAATGGAGCAAGTGCTTCAAACTACATCCCGAACTCGGACCATATAATGTCGAGAAGAAAGGCACAAAAAATATGGAGAACACTTCCACTACTCAAGTAATACACAATCACCACACTCCAGTTCTTTCTTTTAATCCTCGCTCGAGTTAAAACTACAGATCGTATCCGAACTCGGGAAGGATGGGAATGCAATCGGTTTTGACCTCTCACTCATTCGGGAGATATGCTGATCAAGCTATTGAAATAAGAGACCCCTCTGATAAAAGTCCTTCACTCCAGATTAATGCTGAGGAACCCCATATTACTTTTGTACAGGAACTACTTGACAGTTCAGCTGCAGGTGGTACCTTTGCTACTCCCATAGAGCCTACAATAAATACAGTGTTACTTCCCCTTCGAACCTATAACAGGTGAGTCAGCCCAAATTATACTCTGGATTGAATACCGAAGCGAAGGAGCATGGTCTATGCAAAAGAGTAGGAGAAGGAGGAAAGATCTTATGGAACTACAAAATTTATCACAAGATAACATCATTGGTATGGATCAGTCTTCAGCAACTCCCCCAAAGCTTACTAGGGCTGGTAAGGCACTCCATCATGATTAATCTTCTCTCGCTGGAATGTTAGGGGTGTTGCGAGTCCCGGCACCCTCAACAGTCGCTACATTTGAACAGGACTTATAAACTATGGATATTTGCTCTCTTAGAACCTTTGGTTCACACTAATATTACTAAAATTACAAAAAGATTCCCGGGTTTTCACTTCCAATCAAACTCGTAATAATAAGATTTGGGTTTTTACCGTAAAAGAATTGCATTGTACTACTCTTATAGATAACTATCAACTGTTACACATTCAATTTGGGTTAGATCAATTCCATGGCTGTGCCACTTTCTTATATGCTGGCTGTTCTTCCACTGACAGATCTAATCTTTGGGCTGAAATTTGCAGCATCAGTGCTTCTAATCCCTCTAATTGGTTAGTGGGTGGGGACTTTAATTGTATTAGAGACCCTAGTGAAAAAAAGGGAGGCAGAACCCCGCATCTCCAAACTATGATGCAATTTTCTCACAATATAACCTCTGCCAGGCTTTTTGATTTGGGATTCATTGGATCCCCCTTCACTTGGCAGAGGCAAACTAATGGAGAGACTTGGATAGAGTGCTTAGTAAATGATTCCCGGTTGAACACTTTTCCCATCACCCAAGTACTTCATCCGCATAGAGCTACTTCGATTATTCTCCATTATTGATTCGGATCTCCTTCAACGACTCATACAGGACACTCCCCTTCGATTCCTAAACATCCGGTGTGATCATCCCACCTTTCCGGAAGAGGACAAGAACTCTTGGAAAGTACCTGATTGTCATAATATCAATCCAATTATCAGACTTTGGAGACTGCATAAGAATCTGACAATTCATTTCAGGTATTGGAATAAGCACACATTTGGCAATGTGTTCCAACAAGTCAGGGATACTGAAACAAAATTCCAACTATTGGAGGCTCAACAGGATTTGGGAGAGATTCAGGAGCAGGAATTGTTGATTGCTCATTCTCAACTTGCACAAGCTTTAGATAGAGAAGAGAGTTTTCTGCAACAAAAAGCTGCTACCACAAGGTATCTTTTTGGGGATAGAAACACTAAGTATTTCCTTGCTATGATTAAACACAGGAGGAAAGTAAATGCTATTCTCAGAATAAAGGATTCAACTGGTAATTGGGTTACAGACCCCACTCACATCGCTAATAGTGCTATTCAGCACTTTCAGCTACTATTTGCTTCACAACCCAACACCCCCAGTGTCTATTTGAAGAAGTTTTCTCTGAAAATTATAACTATGCCAATCAGCTTAATCTGACTTTTATTCCTGATGCCTTGGAAATTCAGAATGCTTTAAAGAATATTGATGGTAACAGGACAGCTGGTCCTGATGGCTTCACTTCCAATTTTTACCTCAAAGCTTGGGATATTGTGGGACAAGACATCATTAAGGCTGTTCAATCTTACTTCTTAGGGACTGATTTACCTAAATACTTTGCTTGCTACTAGTATTGTGCTGATCCCCAAGGATAATCATAAAACCAAATTGGCTGATTTCGTACCTATCACCTAACCTCCACTTTCTCTAAACTAATCAGCAAAATTATTGTTGGAAGATTACAACCACATCTCAATCATTTAATTAGCCCTAACCAATCTGCCTTTGTACAAGGTAGATCCATTGTTGACAATTGCTTGCTGGCACAAGAGTTATTACTTGATCTTGATAAAAGGTGTAGGGGACAGATTTTAATCTTAAAATTGGATCTTAAAAAAGCTTATGATACAATTAGCTGGCAGTTTATTGATATGGTACTTAAAGCTCATGGTTTTAATCCTTCCTTCTGTCATTTAATACAGAGATGGTTAGCTAATGCTTATTATAGTATTCTTCTAAATGGTAATGATACTGTGGTTTTTTCAAGCAGAAGGGGATTAAAGCAAGGGGATCCACTTTCCCCTACTATATTCATTTTAGCTTTTGACTATTTCTCTAAAATTCTAAATGCTGCACATCTCCATTACCCTTATCTCAACTTCAAAAATGGATCCTCTCAATGCATCAGCCATTTGGCCTATGCTGATGATATTATCATCTTCACCAATGGGTATAAACAGGATTTAAGGAAAACATTGCTATTAACTAATCACTTAGCCATGGTTGCTGGGCTGGAGCTTAATCACAAGAAATGTCAATTTTTAGCTGGTAAAGGCTTTAAACATCTACAGTGGATGAAGGAAGTAATCGGCTTCTCTCGTAGCCGATCTCCCTCCGAAGTATCTAGGAATTCGCTTAATGAAAGGAAGGAGAAAACAATCACGTATGATGGTGTGGTACGTAAAATTACCTCAACTTTAAATTATTGGACCAATACATTCTTGTCTAATGGGGGTAGGCTAACCTTGCTAAAAAGCATCCTTGCAACTTTTCCTCTTTATAATTTGCAAATGATAAGGATGAAGAGAAGCACCCAGAAGATGATTGAAACACTTTTCAACAAATTCCTTTGGGAGGGCCAATACAAGCAACCCCATCGGACTGTGTGGAATAAAGTTTGCAAACCTATCAAGGCTGGTGGGCTGGGATTCAAATGCTTTCAACAAATGAGCCAACTGTTTTACTGCAAACAATGGATTAAGTTCAGTAAACAAGACACCATGTGGGCTACTTATTTAAAGAACAAGTACTGCTGGAAGTCCCATCCTAATGCTGTCTTGCCCAAAATGGGGGATTCCAAACACTAGAAACAATTGCTGAAAATTAGAGACACTGCTAATCAGTTTTTTTGCTGGGATGTTGGCAAGGGGAAAATTAATTTCCAATATGATAACTGGACTTGGGTAACCCTTTAACCTTCACTGCTGCTTTTGACACACAATTAACGAGCCTCGCATTTCGGATCGAAGATCAATGGAATACTAACTTACTTAGAGAGGTGATGGATGAGGAGAGTGTGCGACAGATACTTCATATACCAATTGATTCAACCAAAGCAGATAGGATTGTTTTGAAACAAACTACCAATCAATCCTTAAACAAGATGATTTACAGACTCCCTTAATTATTGGCTCGACACTAGCTTGAGGAAAGAAAATCTGGACAATCAGTGCTATCTCCATCAATGTCTTATTTTTGCTGGCGACTTTTTCATAAACACCTCCCTTTGGATGACATTCTGAAGCTAAAAGGGTTAAGAACTGCCTCTAGATGCTGGTTATGCAAATCTCATGAAGAATATGTCTCCCACCTTTTCTTAAGCTGTGAAGTCTCTAATCAGGTTTGGAAGGCTGTACTAATGCATTTCAATTTATTTCATCTCAAGTATAACCGGGTCACTCGTGGAGGCTTGCTTGGGAGGATTGGAAAAATGAAAAATGGTTTCAGTGTTCCTATGGTTATCTTTTGGTTCATATGGATGGCTAGAAATAGAGTAAAGTTTGATAATAAACTTGCTTATATCAATCAAATTGTGGCTAGTCGTTGTAGCTTCTTGAGTAAGCACTCATTGTTAGAAGTCCCACCTAAATGCAAACCTGTTTTGCCGAAATGGTTCCCTCCTTCCTTGCCATGGATAAAAATCAATATCGATGGTAGCTATACCCCTTCATCTCGCTGGTATTGGAGCTCGTGTGTAGGAATTCTTTGGGTCAAGTTTTGTGGTGCTTCATGATACCCATTATTTCGTTTTAGCTCCGGATTCCGAGATGCAAGTCGCTTATCGGGCATTGCTAATCGTTAAAGCTCTTAATTACAAGTTTATCCGGATTGAATCCGATTCCAAGACATTAGTTAACATTTCACAAGGTCTTTCATCTCCTCCCCGGCGCTTGGTTTACTTGTTCGGAAAAATTCTCCATATCTCCAGCAACTTAACTTTAAAATGGTCTCATATATATGTAGAAGGTAACCAACCAGCTAATTGGTTGGCCAAAAATGCTACATCCACTAGTACTATTTCTTTTTCTGCCACACCTTTTGGGCCTCTTGAGCCTTTACTTTTTGGTGATCTCAATGATCTCCCCTACATTAGATGTATGTAACTCTCTTATTTAAATGAAATTTCCTTTTTTGTGGTAATATATATATATATATATATATATATATATATATATATATATATATATATATATATATATATCCATTTCCTACTGTTCAAAATCCATGCCAGATTTTAATTCATTTTTAGGGAAGGAAATAAACCTGCTGACTGATTAGCTAGTCTTGGCTATGTCAACTCTTATGTGACTGTATCCACTACCCCACCTCCCAAGCTTAAAGTTCTAATTGGGGGAGACACCTTTGCTGCCCCCCATCTCAGAATTCTGACCAGAGGACTCTTTGGGACATAGATTCTTTTTAGGGTGATGTTTAGTCTTGTTTTGGTATGCTTGTATGTATGAGATACTTTCATTGTTACTCTATTTTGGGTGTCTGTGCCATTGATTGTGCTTGGAACTATTGTGGCCTTGCTCTGAGGAAAACTGAACCTCTTAGGAACCTTTTGCTTTATCCTAGTTTAGCTGGGGTTCTCTTTTCCCTCCTCTCCTTATGTAATCGATTCTCAATTAACATGTATATATATATATATATATATTTTTTTTAAAAGGAAAGGCAAGGATGCCCCTACATGTTGAAAAAACAAAAAAAAAGGTACAAAAATAGGTAGGAGGGCTTGCAGAACTAACAAAAAACAAAAGCTAATGGCAGCCCCTACCAAGACAAAACCACCGGGAGAGGGTAACACAATAGTAAAACAAGGTCAAACAGAGTACAAGTGACAAGTCGAACAAAAAGAGGAGCCGAGACAAGACCAAGCAACAAGGCAAACTTAGTTATTCAGCTCCGAGATGAGGGATAGTCAGCAGATCTCCAAGCAATTAGTCGTTCGAGCATTGGAGAAGGAGTGGTGGAAAGAGCAAAATTGAAGGTGAGAATTCACATGTTAGCAATCCAATCAGCTGGCTTGTTCCCCTCCCTGAAAATGAACTGAAATTGAACTTGCACCTTAGTAGTGAGAATTTTGATCTTATGAGCCCGTAAATTAGTCTGTCCAATTGAGGGCATGCTCGTTATGTGTAGCATATGTTGAAACAAGAGTTATCGGATCCATGGAGTCACATTCCGGAATGAGGGGAGACCGGTTAAGGTGGACGACCACCTTTAATGCCCAATAGACGACTTGAAGCTCGACATCTAATGCATCACCAAGCAACAATAGGGGCCATAAAATAAAGTAATCAATTACCCTTATGATTTCGAAAATACCTCCAATGCCACCCCGAGCAAGTTTGTAGCGACCATCGGTGTTGACCTTGATCCGAGCTTTGGGCATGGGGAAACCAAGTTACTTTAGTGATCCCGAGGGAGTGCGCTTTAGGAGAGGAGTTTTGGGAGCAAATGTTGGGGAAGTTCTTAAGTTTGATTAGCTTAAGCACATAGGCTAAACAATGGCTAGTGACAGTTTTAGCATCTTGTGGGATGTTATCTAAAGTAATCTTGTTTCTAGCCATCTAAATGAACCATGCAATGAGTAAAGGGATAGCAGTAATCCCAGCTTTCTGCCAATCTTGCCAGCAAGTAACCAGATGATTCCACTTTAACTGAATAGTATTTAAATTAGTGGCTTGGAGGAACCGAGTCCAAACCCGTCGGGAGAAACTCGCAAGCATAGAATAGGTGGTTGATTGATTCTTCCTCCAAATGACATAACCTGCAGCAAGAAGGGCCTCTCAATCCCTTGAGTTTAAGGATATCATCAGTGGGAAGGAGATTCCTGAACAGTCTCCAACGAGAATAATGCCATAGATGGGGATAAGAACTTGTTCCAGGCAGATCTCACCCCGTGGTACACTCTCCCGAAGTGTACAAGTTTATCATAAATCTCCTTGGAGAAACTTTGGCTTTTGTTAGTTCTACAAATAGTGTCATGCTTGGATCCGTCAAATGGTATGGTGTTAACCTTGTTAGTCGAGGAAACAAAGGAGAATGGAGTGGAGGAAAGGGATAGACCAGGTGGTCCTCCTCCCAGACAATCGCAACCAAGAGATTAAATTCTCTAGTAGGAGTGTGTGGTTGGAGCCGATCATGGGGGCACCACTGGTCCAACCAAAAGTTGATCTTTCCTTTGCCTAGCCGCCATAAATATAGGTTCTCGCCTTCCCGCTTAATTTTCAACATGGCTTTCCAAATTCTAGAATCACCCATTCTAGCAAGTAGCCAATGAGGGGTGAATGTGTCTCGGTATTTACCATTAAGATATAAAGCCCAAAGAGAGGTTTGAGCCCCGAAATTAATCCAAAGTTTGCAATGGTTAATTTTGAGAAGATGGCTTAGACACTCGAAGCCTAATCCCCCAGCCTACGGTGGTTTAGCCAGTTTCCTCCAAGCAGCCCAATGAATCTTCTTGCTCGTACTGCAGCCCATAAAAAATGGTTGAAAGTCAGTTTCCAACTCGGGTCCGGGTGCTCTTTTTCATAGTAGTCATTTGCATGAGGTAATTTGGTAAAGTAGTTAGAATGCTTTTAAGCAAGGTAATCCTCCCTCCAAGTAGATAGGTATAGGTGAGTCCAGTTAGATAAGTAGTTACAAATCCTTTGTTGGACCTCATCAAAATGGTTTTGCTTGCTTCGCCGATGCTTAGATGGACCCCAAGGTACTTGATAGGAAGGTTGGTGCTCGGAGAACCTCGTGTGATTTAGAATCCGAGTGTTTTGCTTCCCGGGACACCCTTTTGGAAAAAAGGATCCGACATTTAGCTTTATTAAACTTTAGCCCGTATTGATTTTGAAACATTTGGATGCAGTTTTGAATATATTTAACAGCCTTCTTGGATGCATTGGAGAAAATCATGAGGTCATCTCGCATAAATCAGATGAGAAATAATGATATTTGAACTCGTGGTGAAAATTTACTGGGGGTGATGCTTGTATACTTGGTCGATCATAGAAGAAAAATAATCCATTGCAATAATAAAGAGAGTTGGGGAGAGGGGGTCCCCTTGCTTCAGACCCCTGGTAGCAGTGAAGGGTCCCCAGACTGAACCATTAATCAGAATGGAATGGGAGTTATTGTGAAACCATCTATGGATCAGGTTGCAAAAGTCGGGGTTGAAACCTTTGGTCGCTAAGACATCCAAAATGAAGTCCCAATTGATTGTGTCATAAGCCTTTTGGATATCAAGCTTGTAGATTAAGTTTCCCCCCTGCATTTCTTATTGATGTCTAATAACATCTCATGAGCTAACAGAACATTATCAGAAATAGACCTACCTTTAATGAAGGCAGTCTGATTTAGGTTAATGATCTTATTTAGGTGAGGTTGAATCCTTAGGACCGGGATTTTGCCGAGCACTTTACCGATCACGAAGTCGGGTTTATAGGCTCGAATCGATCCTGGTGTTCAATTCATTGTGTTTAGGAATCAGCACAATGGTTGAAGAATTAAAATAATAAATCATATCTTTGCCAAGGAAGAAACTAGTAATGGCATTGGTGATTTCAGATTTGATAATGGGCCAAGCTTTCTTGTAAAAATCTGCAGTAAAGCCATCCGGCCTCGCAGATTATTGCTGTCAATACTCTTAATAGCCTCCCGCATTTCGACCTCGGTAGGGGGCTCGGCTAAGGGCGATGCATTAATAAACCGGTAGTGTTCATCAAGAATGTTGGTGGAAATATTATCTCTATCAGGGTTGTTAGAAGAAAGAAGTTGCTGAAAGTGTCTGAGAGCAGTTCTGCCAATGGCCATAGTGTCAGTTAGCCAATTTCCCTCATCATCCTTAATGCTATGAATGATGTTACAACTCCTTTTGTATTTGATATAAGCATGGAAGTATTTTGTATTTCGTCCCCTCTCGAGAAATGTTTTGTTGAAGCTTTTTGTTTCAAGTACATATCTTGTATGTCAATGGCATTGGATAAATGAGCCTCGAGCGACCACTAAAAGATCAGAATTTGCACCTCTTAAGACTTGTTGTTCCATTCTAATTACCTCCTTTTCAGCATCCATCACAGTGGAGAAGACATCCCCAAATTCAGACCAACCCCAATGCTTTAGAGCCTTGCTGGTCTTCAGATGTAACAACCCCAGTTTAGTCCAAGGATCAGGATGAACCTCCCCCGCCATCGTTGGTAAATCGGATTAAGAAACTTGGGGTGGGTGGACCAAAAGTTTTGGTATCCGAAAGGGGGTGGAGAATCACGTGGGGGCAGCAGAGATGGTGAGTAAAAGTGGTCTATGATCAGAACAAAGGAAAGGGAGATGGGTAATGGAAGTGAGGAGGAAATTGGAGTGCCAAGCTTCATTAACCAGGAACCTATCTAGCCTTTCCCAGATTTGGCCTCTCTTCCAGGTAAAAGGATGTCCCTTATAGCCTAGGTCAAAGAGGCCGTAAAGGTGAATGTTATCCTTAAAAGAGTTGAGGCGGCTAGGGATGGGAGGCCTACCCCTGCATTTTTCAACTGGGGTGGCAATGGAGTTAAAATCACCCCCCACCAACCAGGGATGATCAATAGAGCTGCTGAATGAGATAAGATGGTTCCACAAGTCAATTTTATCTTGTTTCTTGCAACCAACATAGATGAAGGTGGCACAAATTTTGTGTTTAGCAAATTGGAGAGATAGGTGAAGAAATTGGTAGTTGTCCATGAGAAGAGACCAAGTGACCTCAGATCTGCAAAGAAGCCAGATCTTATTATTTATATTGGAGTGTAAGGTAAAGCTTGGGAATTTTTTTAGAATTTTAGATGGGTTTTGATGAACCAAGGGTTCCAAAATAACAATACACCAAGGGGTGTGTTTTTTGTTTAGGTTGATAAGTCTTTTTAGGGATCGGGGCGTGCAATCCCCCTAATGTTCCAACAAAGTAGTTTTATCATGAGAATTAGGGAGGGGGGAAGAGGATCCGTGGGAGCTAGATCTAGTTCTTCCCCTAGTAAGAGGGGGGTAGGGGAAAAATCCCCGAAGGTCGAGTTTGAGGGTATTGAGGTTTTTGTAATTCGCATCTATTCTTTTTCTTTTTTTGGGAAAATAAATCTCCCATTCTTCCTCCATAGAATCATTAGTGGTCTTAAGCTTATTAGGGGAGGGGGAGAAAAGTGGATGTGGGATTGTGGGAAGGGCCTATGTGTGGGGTGATTTTTGGTGGTGGAAAACCGGGGCAGACAGTATGGTTGGGGGATGTGGGGAAGCCCAATGGGGTGGCATTGGGAACAATAGGAGGGGAGGGGGATCTGCAGTGCCCATGGGACCCTTGTGTGGAAGGGGTAGGAGATTAGTGGTAGCCACATTAATCTGGGAGCTGGAATCGACTCCGAGCCGAGCAAGAGATCTCCCGATAGTGTGAATGCAGCTTAAAACATTTGTCAGTGGTATGACCAAACATTCTGCAATGTGTGCAATAGTAGGGTCTTTGTTGCATGATGACCTCCTGCCAGTGTCCCTCTTCAGCAGAACCCACCCAGATTTTGTGAACTTCAGGGAGGGTTATATCCCTCTCAATTTGTATCCTTGCATATTCAGGTTTAGTCCTATGTAGAGATGTTGGGTCCAATCTTAGAGGGGTCCCAATGGCCCTCCCAATCTGAAAAGGAGCTGCTTGATTAAAATATCTGTAAGGAAGGGCAGGGAGTTTAAACCAAATAGGGACTATGGGGGGCTCTTTACTAGGATCAAAATCAGGGGTCCATTTCAGAAGCTTCATTTCCATTCCTGCTATGGTGACAACTTGTTTGGCAAATAATTTGGCATAGTCTTCCTCCGAACTCGGGCTTATAAGAAGGTGTCTCCCATCTAATAATCCAAGCTTCCAAGTACTGCTGAAATTAAGTGATTCAAAGAAGTTTTTGACCAGCTCCATCTTGGGATGGCCTAAAGCAAATTTTCCTATCAAAGTAAGTTTCACTTCGTCATTAAGTGATTCTAGCTCCTGGGGGGTGAAGAAAACAGCAGGGAAACCATCTTTAACACCAAGTGGTTTGATGAAAGGACAGGTTCCCTTCCCAGCAGCAGCATCATGCATGGATTGAGGGAAAACCAAAGAGGCAGAATCAAAGGTAGCAGAGCCGCGACCAACAGCCCCAGCATAAGAATTTTTAACCCAGTCCAGATTAGTTTGGATGTCAATAGGGGTTGTCATGGGAAGCAAACTCACCTAGCCAGCAGCAGCCACTTGGCCACCAGCCAGCAGGCCGCCGCCGGCAGGGTCATGCCTAGAACCCTAGCAGAGCAGGAAAGTCCTCAGCCGCCATTTTCCTCAATTAACATGTATATATATAAATATATATATGTATATATAAATATGTATATATATATAATATATATAAAAAAATGGTGGTGGCGACTATAGGAGCTCTGTTAGGGTTTCAATGGAGCTAATACACAGAGGTGGTGGCGGCGCTGCTTTGCTAGTGAGGAGGAAGGTAGCTGGGTGCAAGAAGAAGGCTTTCCTTTTGTGGTCTTTCTCTCGGTTTTGGAAGGGAAATTAGTTTTCTCCCTTCCCGGGTGATTGTTTATTTGAATTTTTCTTGTGATTTACTGTTTCATTGGTGATGGCTACAACACTTACTAGTGCTGATCCAAATTTTGTTGGAAGGGGCACGTTTGCTGAAGTGATAGTAAGAAAGGAAGGAGGTACCACCATTGGAGACTAGTTAGTTTTTCCCCAACTTTTTCATGATGTAATGGAGGGTAAGGTAGAGTGTGAATTTATTAGAAAGTGTACCAAAAAGGCTAGCAAGCTTGCTCTTATCTTTACTGAGGAGGAGATGTCAAAGTTATCTGAACCATACAGATTCACACTCGGTGGGAAAATTTCAGCTTGGACATCCCAAACTCGACATTCTTAGGAAAGTCTGTTAATGACTTTAAATTGGTGGGCAGCTGGAAGATTGGGGTCTTTGACGAGTCGCCATATTATGTTACAGACTAGCTTTGGAAGAGGACTATGCTCAAATTTTCTCAAAAAAGGTAATCATGATAGATGGGAAGCCTATGAAACTACCGAAATGGACTTTAGATTTTGATCCAACAAAAGAACCTCCAATTGTTCCTGTTTGGTTCAGCTTACCCAACTCCGAAACTTCCTTTCAACAATCATAGGATCATCTATGACATTGCCGACTCTATGGGCGTACCATTAAAACTTGATATACGATCGGCTAATGTTACAAGAATTTCAAATGCAAGATTTTTAGTGGAAAGGGATATAACTCAACCATACATTGATAGGGTTTGGCTTGGTACAGCCAACAATGGGTACTGGCAACCTATTGTAATGGAATGCCAACCTTTATATTGTAAACACTGTCATCTTTTTGGCCATACAATGGAGCAAGTGCTTCAAACTACATCCCGAACTCGGACCATATAATGTCGAGAAGAAAGGCACAAAAAATTTGGAGAACACTTCCACTACTCAAGTAATACACAATCACCACACTCCAGTTCTTTCTTTTAATCCTGCTCAGGTTAAAACTACAGCTGTATCTGAACCTGGGAAGGATGGGACTGCAACTGGTTTTGACCTCTCAGCTGCTGGGAGATATGCTGATCAAGCTATTGAAATAAGAGACCCCTCTGATAAAAGTCCTTCACTCCAGATTAATGCTGAAGAACCCCCTATTACTTTTGTACAGGAACTACCTGACAGTTCAGCTGCAGGTGGTACCTTTGCTACTCCCATAGAGCCTACAATAAATACAGTGTTACTTCCCCCTTCTGAACCTATAACAGGTGAGTCAGCCCAAATTATACTCTCTGGATTGAATACTGAAGCAGAAGGAGCATGGTCTATGCAAAAGAGTAGGAGAAGGAGGAAAGATCTTATGGAACTACAAAATTTATCACAAGATAATATCATTGGTATGGATCGGTCTTCACCACTCCCTGAGGCTTACTAGGGCCGGTAAGGTACTCCATCATGATTAATCTTCTCTACTGGAATGTTAGGGGTGTTGCAGGTCCTGACACCCTCAACAGGCTGCTACATTTGAACAGGACTTATAAACTATGGATATTTGCTCTCTTAGAACCTTTGGTTCACACTAATATTACTAAAAATACAAAAAGATTCCTGTGTTTTCACTTCCAATCAAACTCGTAATAATAAGATTTGGGTTTTTACCGTAAAAGAATTGCATCGTACTACTCTTATTGATAACTATCAACCGTTACACATTCAATTTGGGTTAGATCAATTCCATGGCCGTGCCACTTTCTTATATGCCGGCTATTCTTCCAATCGACGGATCTAATCTTTGGGCTGAAATTTGCAGCATCAGTGCTTCTAATCCCTCTAATTGGTTAGTGGGTGGGGACTTTAATTGTATTAGAGACCCTAGTGAAAAAAAGGGAGGCAAAACCCCAGATCTCCAAACTATGATGCAATTCTCTCACAATATAACCTCTAATGGGCTTTTTGATTTGGGATTCATTGGATCCCCCTTCACTTGGCAGAGAGGCAAACTAATGGAGAGACTGGATAGAGTGCTAGTAAATGAGTCCTGGTTGAACACTTTTCCCATCACCCAAGTACTTCATCTGCATAGAGCTACTTCTGATCATTCTCCATTATTGATTCAGATCTCCTTCAGGACTCAAACAGGACACTCCCCCTTCAGATTCCTTAACATCTGGTGTGATCATCCCACCTTTCTGGAAGAGGTCAAGAACTCTTGGAAAGTACCTGATTGTCATAATATCAATCCAATTATCAGACTTTGGAGACTGCATAAGAATCTGACATTTCATTTCAGGTATTGGAATAAGCACACATTTGGCAATGTGTTCCAACAAGTCGTGGATGCCGAAACAAAAGTCCAACTATTGGAGGCTCAACGAGATTTGGGAGAGATTCGGGAGCGAGAATTGTTGATCGCTTCATTCTCAACTTGCACAAGCTTTAGATAGAGAAGAGAGTTTTCTGCAACAAAAAGCTGCTACCACAAGGTATCTTTTTAGGGATAGAAACACTAAGTATTTCCATGCTATGATCAAACACAGGAGGAAAATAAATGCTATTCTCAGAATAAAGGATTCAACCGGTAATCGGGTTACATACCCCACTCACATCTCTAATAAGTGCTATTCAAAGCACTTTCAGCTACTATTTGCTTCACAACCCAACACCCCCGATGTCTATTTGAAGAAGTTTTCTCGAAAATTATAACTATGCCAATCAGCTTTAATCTGACTTTTATTCCCGATGCCTTGGAAATTCGTAATGCTTTAAAGAATATTGATGGTAATGATGACGATCGGTCCCGATGGCTTCACTTCCAATTTTTACCTCAAAGCTTGGGATATCGTGGGACAAGACATCATTAAGGCTGTTCAATCTTACTTCTTAGGACTGATTTACCTAAATACTTTGCTGCTACTAGTATTGTGCCGATCCCCAAGGATAATCATAAAACCAAATGGCTGATTTCGTACCTATCACCTAACCTCCACTTTCTCTAAACTAATCAAGAAAATTATTGTTGGAAGATTACAACCACATCTCAATCATTTAATTAGCCCTAACCAATCCGCCTTTGTACAAGGTAGATCCATTGTTGACAATTGCTTGCCGGCACAAGAGTTATTACTTCGATCTTGATAAAAGGTGTAGGGGACAGAATTTAATCTTAAAATTGGATCTTAAAAAAGCTTATGATACAATTAGCTGGCAGTTTATTGATATGGTACTTAAAGCTCATGGTTTTAATCCTTCCTTCTGTCATTTAATACAGAGATGATTAGCTAATGCTTATTATAGTATTCTTCTAAATGGTAACAAATTGTGGTTTTTTTCAAGCAGAAGGGGATTAAAGCAAGGGGATCCACTTTCCCCTACTATATTCATTTTAGCTTTTGACTATTTCTCTAAAATTCTAAATGCTGCACATCTCCTTTACCCTTATCTCAACTTCAAAAATGGATCCTCTCAATGCATTAGCCATTTGGCCTATGCTGATGATATTATCATCTTCACCAATGGGTGTAAATAGGCTTTAAGGAAAACATTGCTATTAACTAATCACTTAGCAATGGTTGTCTGGCCGGAGCTTAATCATAAGAAATGTCAATTTTTAGCTGGTAAAGGCTTTAAACATCTACAGTGGATGAAGGAAGTAATTGGCTTCTCTGCAGCTGATCTCCCTCTGAAGTATCTAGGAATTCAGTTAATGAAAGGAAGGAGAAAACAATCGAGTATGATGGTGTGGTACGTAAAATTACCTCAACTTTAAATTGTTGGACCAATACATTCTTGTCTAATGGGGTAGGCTAACCTTGCTAAAAAGCATCCTCGCAACTTTTCCTCTTTATAATTTGCAAATGATAAGGATGAAGAGAAGCACCCGTAAGATGATTGAAACACTTTTCAACAAATTCCTTTGGGAGGGCCAATACAAGCAACCCCATCGGACCGTGTGGAATAAAGTTTGCAAACCTATCAAGGCCGGTGAGTCGGGATTCAAATGCTTTCAACAAATGAGCCAACTCGTTTTACTCGCAAACAATGGATTAAGTTCAAGCAAACAAGACACCATGTGGGCTACTTATTTAAAGAACAAGTACTCGCCGGAAGTCCCATCCTAATGCCGTCTTCGCCCAAAATGGGGATTCCAAACACTAGAAACAATTGCTGAAAATTAGAGACACTGCTAATCAGCTTTTTTGCCGGGATGTTGGCAAGGGGAAAATTAATTTCCAATATGATAACTCGGACTATGGGTAACCCTTTAACCTTCACTCGCCGCTTTGACACACAATTAACGAGTCTCGTATTTCGGATTGAAGATCAATGGAATACTAACTTACTTAGAGAGGTGATGGATGAGGAGAGTGTGCAGCAGATACTTCATATACCAATTGATTCAACCAAAGCAGATAGGATTGTTTTGAAACAAACTACCAATCAATCCTTAAACAAGATGATTTACAGCTCCCTTAATTATTGGCCTGACACTAGTTGGGGAAAGAAAATCTGGACAATCAGGCTATCTCCATCAATGTCTTATTTTTGCCGGCGACTTTTTCATAAATACCTCCCTTTGGATGACATTCCGAAGCTAAAAGGGTTAAGAACCGCCTCTAGATGCCGGTTATGCAAATCTCATGAAGAATCTGTCTCCCACCTTTTCTTAAGTCGTGAAGTCTCTAATCAGGTTTGGAAGGCCGTACTAATGCATTTCAATTTATTTCATCTCAAATATAACTCGAGTCACTGTGGAGGCTTTCCGGGAGGATTGGAAAAATGAAAAATGGTTTCGTGTTCCTATGGTTATCTTTTGGTTCATATGGATGGCTAGAAATAGAGTAAAGTTTGATAATAAACTTGCTTATATCAATCAAATTGTGGCTAGTCGTTGTAGCTTCTTGAGTAAGCACTCGTTGTTAGAAGTCCCACCTAAATGCAAACCTGTTTTGCTGAAATGGTTCCCTCCTTCCTTGCCGTGGATAAAAATCAATATTGATGGTAGCTATACCCCTTCATCTACTGGTATTGGAGCTGTGTGTAGGAATTCTTTGGGTCAATTTTTGTGGTGCTTCATGATTCCCATTATTTCTGTTTCAGCTCTGGATTCTGAGATGTAAGCTACTTATTGGGCATTGCAAACTGTTAAAGCTCTTAATTACAAGTTTATCTGGATTGAATCTGATTCCAAGGCATTAGTTAACATTTCACAAGGTCTTTCATCTCCTCCCCGGCAGTTGGTTTACTTGTTCGAAAAATTCTCCATATCTCCAGACAACTTAACTTTAAAATGGTCTCATATATATGAGAAGGTAACCAACTAGCCTAATTGGTCGGCCAAAAATGCTACATCCATTAGTACTATTTCTTTTTCTCGCCACACCTTTTGGGCCTCTTGAGCCTTTACTTTTTGGTGATCTCAATGATCTCCCCTACATTAGATGTATGTAACTCTCTTATTTAAATGAAATTTCCTTTTTTGTGGTAATATATATATATATATATGTATATATATATATATATATATATATATATATATATATATATATATATATGTATATATATATATATACACATATACATATATATACATATATATATATATACATATGAATTTTGAATTTTCTTGAATTTTCTTGTTCTTTATCCGGTTCTCTTTTCATGGCCGATTCTTCTTCTATTTCTATTCCCGGCAAGTCTTCTTTTGTGGATGTGGTAAATGCTGCTGCAGACATGCCAGATAAATTGGTTTTTCCTAATTGCTATCATGAAACTGTTGCTGGTAGAGGTAATTGCCCTTTTATTAAACAAGTAAGCAAGAAGGGAGGTAAGCCTGCCTTAATCTTCACAGTATTTCGAGCTTGCTTCATTGGTTGAAGTTCATAAATTTACTCTTGTGGGGAAGTTTCAATATGGGCATCCTAAGATGGAAAGAATAAGGAAATGTTTTCAAGATTTGAAATTGTCTCGGTTCATGGAATGTCAGGCTGTTTGATGGAAGACATATTATGATTAAGCTTTCTAAAGATGAGGACTATGCAAATTTGTTCTCTAAAAGTTCTTGATGATGGATGGAAAATATATGAAAATTCTAAAATGGTCTCCTGATTTTGATTCTAATCAAGAAGCTCCTATTATTCCTGTTTGGTTTAGAATTCCTAATATTAAATTACAATATTTCAATCATCAAGTGATCTATGCAATTGGTACTGCTTTGGGGAAGCCTCTAAAATTGGATATCTCTACTTTTAATTTGTCTAGACCTTCTTTAGCAAGGATTCTAGTTGAAAGAGACATTACTCTTCCTGATGTTGAGGAAATTTGGCTTGGATCTCCACATAATGGTTATTGGCAACCACTACTTATAGAACAAAGGCCTGCATAATGTTGTAATTGCAAGATGTTTGGTCATTGTAAAGACTACTGTTATAGGATTCATCCTAATCTTAGGCCAACAAATGCTAAATTGGTTATTTCTACCGCCGATAACTCCATACCCGATTTAGTGCCTACCGTAATGCCTCGCCGTTCCCGATGTAGTGCCTCGCTGTACCCGAGGTAGTGCCCGCCGTAATGCCTGCTATTGTGCCTGCTATAGAAGTTGGGAGGATGGTTTCTACTGATTCTGGCATTCTTCCTTCAATTCCTTCTGAGGTTCCTGAAATTACTTTATCTTTATCTAATCCTGCACCTATTTCTGATGATTCTAATTCAATCATGGTTCAAATTAAACAAGGAGTTACTTTTACTGATAATGAGCCTGTTACAAACAATTCTGCCATGGAAGTGATGGATCCCGTTGGTAATTCCGACTTATATTTACGAATGTTATTCGACTCAGTAATCGTTTCTAATGTACCGGATGTTCCATCTATTATTCATTCTGAAACTTCTTCTGATTTAATCATTCTTGATAAAGAAGGCACTGTTATAGAACATGTTGGAAGTGATTTAAACTTTTCAAATAATATACAGTATAATTCAGTTTCAACTATCCCCAAACCTGTTGATTATCCCATTTTTCAAAATGTTACTCAAGATGGGTTAACTTCTTCCTTGGTTAATCTTGATGCTGCTGCTAATGATCTTAAGGATGATTGGTTGATCAAGAAGTCTAAAAAGAAAAAGAAATCTGCTGATTTATTGTCTTTATCTGAAGCTAACATTATTCCTTCTTCCTCTTCTAGGCTTACTAGAAGTGGAAAGCTTGCCCTTCATGATTAAGTTCATATGCTGGAATATTAGGGGAGTGGCCAATCCTGGCTCCCTTAATAGAATTCCGAGTCTAAACGAGGATTCATAAGTTTTGGGTGATTGTGCTTTTGGAACCTTTGGTGAAATCCAATTTTGATAAATACATCGAAAATTTCCTGGATTTTCTTTTTTATCAAATTGTTCTAATAAGATCTCGGTCGCTCTATAGAAAGGAATTATTGGTGAATGTTCTTCCGGATCATTCCCGCATTTTACATTTTCATTTTCGGTTAGATCATTTTCGTGGTTTTGCATCCTTTGTGTATGCTGCTTCTCTTCCTAATGACAGATTGGAGCTTTGGAATAAAATTCATGAGATTAGTTTAACAATGTCAGAAAGTTGGATGGTGGGTGGAGATTTCAATTGCATTGCTCATCCTAGTGAGAAGAAAGGAGGCAGAAATCCCAATTTAATAGAGATGCTAAAATTTACTAATGATATTCATTCTGCCAAGCTTGTTGATATTGGCTTTAAAGGTTCTCCTTTTACTTGGAAGAGAGGATCTTTATATGAAAGACTTGATAGAATATTAGTTAATACATCTTGGATTAACATGTTCCCTATTTCCAAAGTTAAACATTTGGCTAGAATGGGTTCTGATCATTCTCCTTTGCTTGTCTGCTGTGCTCCTTTTTCTGTGGTGAAATCTAATTCATTCAGGTATCTAAATGTTTGGTCCGATCACCCTAATTTCAGTAAAGTAATCGAGAGGAATTGGTGTGCTCCTATCACCGGTTTTCCAAATCCTATTATCAAATTATGGCTTTTACATAAAAGACTAGCTAAGGAACTTAAAGTATGGAACTGGAATGTATTTGGTAATATTCATCAAAAGGTCTCGTTCAACTTGAAGTTTTTGTGTCTCGTTGTGGAAAAAGATGTTGAAGCTGGGAGAGCTTCGAACAACAATTATCTGTCGCATATGCCAATTTAAATTTCGCTATTCATCAAGAAGAGTGATTTCTACAGCAGAAAGCTCGCCGCAAATTGGTTCCATCATGGAGACGAAATTCTAAATTTTTTCATGCTCTTATTAAATATAAAAGATCGACCAACACTATCCTCCAAATTAAGACAATTGACAACGGATATCCGTTAAATACTAAGGATATTGCCGAGAATGTTGTTTCTTATTTCACCGAGTTGTTTGTCGCCCGGACCACTAAATCTAATATGTTTTCTCGCCTCCATATTTTCTTCTTCCGGATTCATTAATCAATCATTGGATTTAGCTGCTCGCTCCTAATGAACATGAGATTTCTATTGCCATTAACTCTATGGAAAGTGATAAGGCCGTCAGGGACCGGATGGGTTCACACCTGATTTTTATAAAAAATTTTGGCTTATTATCAAATCCGATATTACCGTCGCCGTACAAAGTTACTTCCATGGTAATCAATCGTCTAAATATTTTGCTTCTTCAACTATTATTCTGATTCCTAAGAATACAATGAACGCTTCTTGGTCCGATTTTAGACCTATTAGCTTAACTTCAACTTTTTCTAAGATCATAAGTAAGATTCGGTGGCCGGATTACAACCATTGTCGGAAGATTTAATTTCGTAAAATCAAACTCGCTTTCTTAAAAGGGAGAAGTATTAGTGATAATGTGCTTTTGGCTCAAGAACTTTTAACCGATCCGGATAGAAAGTGTAGAGGCTCCAACATTATTTTTAAATTGGATTTGGCCAAAGCTTTTGATACAATAAGTTGGAAATTCATTATTGATGTATTGGAGGCAAGGGGATTCAAAGCTGATTTTTGTAATTTGATTGGTTATGATCAATGGGAAGTGTCATGGTTTTTTCTCTTCTGGTAGAGGTATTAAACAAGGTGATCCATTGTCACCTTACATTTTCATTCTAACTTTTGATTATCTATCCAAGATGTTAAATCAAATTCAGCAGTCTCATCCATATACTCAATTTCAACGATAGATCTTCACAACTAATTTCACATCTTGCCTATGCTGATGATGTCATTGTGTTCTCTAATGGAAGTAAGCAATCCATTAAATGTTTAATGAAAACTTTGGCTATGTTTGAAAGCGTTTCTGGTATGCTCTTCAACAAACCTAAATGTCAATTCCTAGCAGGATCTAAAATCAAGCATATCTATTAAAAATTGGATTGCTCGATTTCACCTGCTTTAAAGAGGCTCATTTTCCTTTGCTCGTATTTGGGGTTTCCACCGATTAAGGGAAGAAGGAAGTTATGCCATTTTAATGATATTGTTGCTAAGATATCTTCACAACTTAACTCGCTGGTCTAACAAGTTTTTATCTAATGGGGGAAGAATAACTCTTCTTAAAAGTGTTCTAACATCTTTTCCCCTTTACATCCTTCAAATGATCGAATGAAGAAGAGTACTAGAAATTAATTTCTGTTATGTTCAACAAATTCTTATGGGAAGGTAATCACAAACAAATGCACTGGACAAATTGGGATAAATTGTGCAAGCCTGTTGATTGTGGTGGTCTTGGGTTTAAAAGCTTTCAACATCTAAGCTATTCCTTCTATTGTAAACAAGTGGCTCAAGTTCGTAGCTAATGATTCTCTTTGGTCTAAATTTATGCATGGTAAATATCGTTATAATACTCATCCTACTCAAGTTCAATATAAAGTGGGTGATTCTAGAACTTGGAAGGAGTTGCTTAAAATTAGAATGAAGGCTGAAGATCTCTTTACTTGGGATATTGGAAATGGCCAAATTAATTTTTGGTTTGATAAGTGGTTGTATGATGAATCCTTAACAAATCATTATAATTCCTCTTCTAATATTAAGATTGTTGCCGTTTGTCGGAAAGCGCATAAATGGAATTCGAAATGCTTCAACATCATCTTAATCCTGAAATTATTAACAGGATTTTATCAATTCCTATTCAGTTCATCGGAAAGGATAGATTAATACCTAAGAATTCATCTACTCGTACTTTTTCTAAATTTTTTTATCACTCTTGCTTCAATCGGCATAAAAATGATTGGGGTACTAAATTATGGAATAAATTTATCACTCCATCTATGTCCTTCTTTTGTTGGAAATTATTTAAGAAGCTTCTCCCAACTGATGATATTTTGAAGCTTAAAGGTATTAGAGGTCCTTCTATTTGTCCTTTTTGTCATCTTGATGAGGAATCTTTATTCCATATTTTCCTTAATTGCAATAGAATTCAACACATCTGGAAGGAGATTCTATCCAGCATTAGAACGTAATGGAAAATTTTTTGTGTGGTCTTCTATCGAGGCTCGTTGGCAGGATTGGAAAGATGGTTCTTACTACTACACTCCCTCGATTATCTTCTCGGTTCATCTAGTTGGCTCGAAATGATGTTAAACATCTTAATATCTCTTTCTCTTCTCAATCTATTATTCGGAATTGCTGATCTTATCTTAACAAACTGCAGAATTTTATTACTCCTTCTCAGACTCATAAGAAAAGGCAAATTGTTTTAGTACAATGGAAGGCTCCTATGCATCCTTGGTTGAAAATTAATACGTATGTCAGCCTTAAAGCTAATTCTGCCGGTATTGGAGGACTTTGCAGGATTTTAGAGGACAATGTCTTTGGTTCTTTGCTGCCCTCGTCATGGCTTGTTCCGCACTAGAATCCGAAATAATTGTCGTTTTTGGGGATTGAAAATTCGTCGAAAAAATGAACTTAAATTTTCTTCATTTTCAACTCGATTCATTGCTTCTCTTACTGATTTTGACACGTAAATCTGCTATACCATGGTTCCTTCATATATGGATTAAAAAGATCAAGGTTATTACCGCTTCCAAGCATATTATTTGGTCTCACATCTACAGAGAAGGGAATCAGCCTCGCAAATTGGCTTGCTTCTACCGCATCTTCTTCCTTTAATATAGTTCGTAGTTCCGATGTCTCATCCTTTCCTTTTTTTAGTTCTCTATTACATGGGGATTTAATTATGATCCCTCATGTTAGATGTATCAACTCTTCTATTTAATATATTATTGCTTCAAAAAAAAAAAATATATATATATATATATACACATATATATATATATATACATATATATATATATATACATATATATATATATATATACATATATATATAAGAATCCTCAAACCATCTTTTCTTTGAATGTTCTTTCTCTCAACGTGTATGGTCTTATTGCATCAGATTTTTCAAGTTGAACCTCATTTGTTTCTCCCGGTTGAGCCTTATCGATCGCCGGGGAGATTGGAAGAAAGCTAAATTGGGGGAAGTCCCATTCATTATTACTTGGTTTGTATGGATGAGCAGAAACCAAACTACCTTTGAGGAAAACTCCCCTTGTGCTAAAAAAGTAGCTAGGAACAGTCTATCTTACATTACCAAATTAATCAATTGGAATGATTATTCCAATTTCTGCTATCTCCCCCTTGTTGCTGGGAGGGCACAACCGGCCATCACCCTTGTGAAATGGGAAAACCCACTCTACCGCTTTATTAAGGCAAACACTGATGGCAGCTTCTCCCCTCAGGGAGCTGGGGTGGGGTGAGTTTTCAGAAACCACAGGGGTAAGTGTGTGTTGTTCTTTCAAATCCTTATTTTTGTTGTGGATGCACTTGAGGCTGAATTCATTGCACCCTACTGGGCTTTCAAGGTTGCTGCATATTTCCAGTGGTTTTCTCTTATTGTTGAGGTGGACTCGTCTAATATGTTGCAATCTATAGTTGAAGCTGACTCCCTCCCTTGGCATCTCCAATAGTGGAAAGATAAAATTACTGCTTATAGAAGAAGTTGCGACTACCAATTTCAGTTCATATACAGAGAAGGTAACAAACCAGCAAACTGGTTAGCTAAGGAAGCTATGTATTCTTGCATCAGCAGAATTTCTAACTCACCTCCCCCTCCCCTCTACTTCTTGCTTGCTGGTGATCAGATGCCTTTCCCCCATCTCAGAATTAACAGGCATCCGCATGGCTCCGGTCTTTTAGCTTATGGAGCCTGAGCAAGATTGGTAATTGCACACAGATTGGTCTGTTGTGTCACTGTTTTATTTGTTTACTGGCTTTTGTGTTTGTTGTATTGTTGTCTATCAAGCGTGTTTGAGTCAACTGATGTTTATTTCCTTTTGGTGATGTTAAATGTTTGGAGTCTCTGTGAACCCTAAGCAATTCCTTCTATAACTTTTACTATCAAGTAACATGTAGGGAGCACTTGTAAAAAAATATATATATACATACATACATATATATATATATATATATTTTAAGGAGCAACACAGGCTCCATGCATGTTGATTAGTAAATAAAAAGGGGGGTTACAAAAGTTGAAGTAGAGGGGGACCCCACCAAACAAGAAACAAAATACAATTTGAAGCCCTTTGGGGTTCCCCACTCACAAAACAAAATCAACTGAAATTATAAAGGAAAAACTGCTAGTTACAAGTAAATCTATAAATTACTGAAAAAACACCTCAATTTAAGGAAATCATGAGAACCTTCAACCACTGATAGTGTGCCCAGGGGGATAGCAATGAAGCATGAGACCTCATGGAGCAAATTCAGCCAACAGAAAAGAGCCCAATGAGACACAGTTCCATCAAGCAATACCATCACTAGTCAATGTTGTTTCAGCAAAGAGTGGCCATTGTCAATCCTTAAGTGGGGAACAGATAAGAGATCACCTGCCACCAGTATTCTGAGTTGAACAGGGGGAATAGTTGAGAGGGTCTCTCTAGAGGAAAGAGATCCAGCTCTTGCAAGCCGACCAGCTCGGCTTATTTCCCTCTCGAAAATAAAAGTGATGGTGGCCTTAAGTTGACTAGTGAGGGAATGAATTTTTTGGATCCAAAGTGAGTGGGTCCAAGTGGTTAAAGTTCCAAGCATCAATCAAATTTATCATCTCCTGAGAATCCCCCTCAATGATTAGATTCCTCCAATTGAAGATCAAAGCTAATTTCGAGCCCAAGAGACAGCCTATTAGTTCGGCTTTCAAGAGCATCGAAGCAGTAATGGGGGCATGAAAGAACAAGCAAGTGCGACCCCCATATGGTTCCTAAAGAGACCACCCATACCGCAGCATCGGTGATGTAGCCGCCATCGTTGTTTACTTTAACATAGCTTGCTGGGTGGAGGAGACCAGGTGACAGTGAGAATTCTAGGAAGCTGGTTATTCAGGGGTTGTATAGCTTTACAAATATTTGGGAACTTCTTGTGGTGAATGAGTTTGTGGAGATAGGATGTGCAGTTTCTGGCTACAGTAATGGAACCAGTGGAAACTCCCTTAAAGATAGCCTTGTTTCTTGCCATCCAGTTGAACCATGCAATGAGAAAGGGTAAAGCTCCAGTTCCCTGATGATGTCATTCAGTCCAACAGGTGAGAAGATGATGCCAGTGCAATTGGAGAGTGTTCAATTTGAGTTGAGGGATTAGCTGTTTCCAAACTTCCTGTGAAAATTTGCATTTAAAGAACAGATGGTTGATAGTTTCTTCCTCCATATGACACAAACTACAACAAGAAGGGCCCCTCAGTCCCTTTAGCTTAAGGATGTTGTCAGTGGGGAGAAAATTTTTGAAAAGTCTCCAGCTGAAGAGGTTCATTGAGGGGGAGAGATACTTGTTCCAGATCAGGTCACTCCAAGGAACAACTTCCCACTGATAGAGTCGAGTGTAAATAGCCTTCGAGAAGCTTTGGCTCGAAGGGCTTTCCTTACAGGAGAGTCCAGATTGGATCCGTTGAAATGCACAAGTAGCAACTTTTCGGGTCGAAGGAGCTTCCGAGATGGTGTGAAGAAGTGGCAAGGACCACCGTCACCATTCCAAAGAATCGAGAACTTTCGGATTAAGGTTGGTGGGTGTTGTGAGAGGTTGTAGCCAATCCGGGCGGCACCAATGATCAAGCCAAAATTGAGATTGCCCTGACCCAGGTTCCATAGGTACTACTGTTCAGCCAGGGTTCTGTTCTTTATTAGAGCTCTCCAAAGTTTAGAGTCACCATTCTTGGAGGAAACCTGGGAGGGGTGAGTGTGTCTACAATACTTCCCAAGAAGGTAGTGTGCCCACAATGAGTCATGAGCTCTGAATTTGATCCACAGCCGGCAAAGATTTACTCTGAGAATCTGCTGGATCCCTTTGAAGCCCGTGCCACCTGCCCAGGTAGGTTTGGCCATCCTTTGCCAAGAAGCCCAGTGAGTTTGATTTCGTTCCCCGCTCATGTGAAAATGGTTAAAAGCTCTTTCAAACTGGTTCTGAGTACTCTTTTTCATTGTGGTCATTTGCATCACATAGGAGGGTAGGGTGGTTAGGATACTTTTAAACAATGTCAGTCTTCTACCATTTGAAAGGTAGATGTGAGTCCAGTTTGAAAGGTAATTGCCGATCTTATGCTGGATTTCAACAAAGTGGGTCTGCTTGACTCTTCCTATATTAAGCTGTACTCCCAAGTGTTTGATAGGTAGCTGAGTGCTAGAAAAAGCAGTGTAGGTGAGAATCTAATATTTTATTTCTGGAGGGATCTTATGGGGAAAAAGAATCTGACATTTGGAGGGGTTAAAGATGAGTCCAAATTTCTTCTAAAATTGTTGGATGCACTTGAAGGTGTGTTTAACAACTCCCTTGGAGGCATTAGAGAATATTATCACATCATCAGCATATATGAGCGGGGAGACAAGTATGTTAGATTTATGGTGATATCTGGTATTCTTGTGAGTGGTTTGGAGATTATTCAGCATAAGGGAAAAGTAATCCATAGCTAGAATAAAAAGGGTTGGGGATAGGGGGTCCCCTTGTTTAAGCCCCCTGGATGCAGTGAAAGAGTTCCAACTAGTGTCATTTATGAGGATAGAATGGGAATTGTTTCTAAGCCATCTTTGTACCATGCAGCAGAAATCTTCAGAAAAGCCCCTAGCTGAGAGAACCTCATTGATGAAAGCCCAGCTGATAGAATCATAGGCTTTTCTAATGTCCAATTTATATATTAGATTTCCCCCCTACATTTCTTATTGAGATCATAGAGCATCTCTTGGGCCAATAACACATTATCTGAAATTGTCCTCCCCTTCACAAAAGCAGATTAGTTCATACAAATGATTTTTCTGAGGTGGGGTTGGAGCCTAGCCACTATAATCTTGCTAATGACCTTGTTAATAACTGATGTGAGACTTATGGATCTGAAGTGGTCCCAATTGGACTCGAAGTGTGTTCTTAGGGATCGAGACAATAGTGGATGAGCTGAAAAAGAGTGAGGGGTCCTTTCCCAAGAAGAAACAAGTAATGGCTGCAGTAATATCAGGACTGATGACAGGCCAGGCTTTCTTGTAAAAGTCAGCTGTGAACCCATCTCGTCCAGCTAACTTTGAGCTATCAATGGATTTAACAGCCTGCCAAGTCTCTTGCTCATTGGGGGGGTGTGTGAGAGAAAGAGATATGGTGTAAAAGTAGTTTCCCTGGAAACATAATGGGTTGAGGAGATCTCTGATCCTGGAGGGAGAGGAAAGGAGCCTTTGAAAGTAGCTGGTAGTACTTCTGCCAATAGCTTGATTGTTCCTGAGCCAAGTGCCATCCTCTTCCTGGATACCGTGAATGGTGTTGCAATGTCTTCCGTATTCGATAAAGGCATGGTAGAACTTTGTGTTTCTGTCCCCCTCGCTGAATATATGCATAGAAGACTTCTGTCTGAGAAATTGATCTTGGATGTCAATGGAGTTAGAGACATTTACCTGGGCAGCAGTCAGTAGGTGGTAAGGAACAACTCCCATCTGAACCTTCTACTCCAAGTCAAGTACTTTCTTCTCAGCTTCAACAACAGTAGTGTGAACATTTCCAAACTCTCTCCAACTCCACTTCTTTAGCTCTTTACTGATTTTCTGATGGAGGTGTTCAAGCTTGAGCCGTGGATCATTATTAGGAGCACCATTGGTGATGAGGGGTAAGAACTCGGGGGTGTGAAGATCGAAATTTTGGAATCCGAAAGGAGAACTGGTGTGAAGTAGGGGAGGGCGTAAATAGTTAAAAGGAGAGGTCCGTGGTCGAATAGACAAGGGGGAGGTGGGTGACAACAAGTGTGAAGAAATCGAGATTGCCAAAGTTCATTGGATAAGAATTTATCCAAGCCTCTCCCAAGTGTGGCTCCTTCTCCAGGTGTAAGGAGGGCCTTTGAAGCCCAAATCAAAAAGTCTGGCATTGTGGATATTGTCCCTAAATTGGTTCATTTTGCTTAGGATAGGTGTTCTGCCTCCCAGCTTCTCAGCAGCACTAATAATACAATTGACATCACCCCCTACAATCCAGGGGACGGTAATGGAGTGATTGATTTGGTGCAGCTGTTCCCACAGAATAATTCTGTCATGCTTACTGCATCCTGCATAGATAAAGGTAGCTAGGACATTTTTACCAGCAAAATTCAATGAGAGGTGAACAAACTGAGGGTTATCTTTGAGAATGGTCCAACCCAGCTCTCTCCTACACAATACCCATATTTTGTTGTTGATGTTTGTGTGAAGGGAAAAGCCAGGCAGTTTTTTGAGGATTTTGTTAGAGTTAAGCTGAGTCATAGGTTCTAGTAAAGCTATACACCAAGGGGTGTGTTTTTTGTTGAGGTGAGTGAGTCTTTTGAGAGAGTGTGGGCTAGCCACACCTCTAATGTTCCAACATAATAGGTTGATCATTGGGGGTTAAAGAGGGGGAAGTGGTTTTGTGGGATCTTGACCTTGTTCTACCTCTTATGAGTGGAGGGGAGTCCTCTCCGCACATGGGGGCTGAGGGGATAGCCAGTTTCTCAAGTTCAGACTTATTTTTCTTCTTATTATTATTTGAATGAATTACCCATTTTTCTTCCATGGAATCTAATGCAACAACAGAATGAATCCAAGCAGTGGGGGGTAGGGGTGGGGGGGGGGCTGGGTGTGAATGGAGGAGGTGGAAGATTTTGGAAGGGTGGGGGATGGGTTTGTGGGGGGGGTCAATGCTGGAAGGGGGGCTAGTTCAGGAAGGGTAACCCTGGGTGGATTCACCTCAGAAGGCTGAGCTAGGGGGTTAGTGGATACTGCTGGACCACTTTTGGTCAGAATGGTGGATTTTCTTGGAGGAGGATGGAGCCTCGAAGCACCTATCCGCTCGTGTGGCCAAACATTTTACAAGTGGGAGCAGTGATATGGATTTTGTTGCATGATTACCTCCCCGCCAATGCCCATCGGCATTAGATCCCACCCATATTCTCTTTACCTCAGTGGAGGGATATATCAACTTCTATTCGGATCCCGGCAAATTCCGGTTTTTCTCGTGGAGTGTAGCCGCATCCAATCTCGAGTTGGGTGCCAATTGCCCTTCCAATTTGGAAAAGGTCAGTCTCGATTAAAGTATTTATACGGCAAATCGGGAGCTTCGAACCATATGGGGATGATAGGGGGTTCTTTGTCGGGATCAAAATTGGGGGTCCATTTTAAGATTTTCATATCCATGCCAACGATGCGTGACTCCGTCGCTTTGCAAATATCTTCGCATAGTCTTCATCCGAGGTGAGAATAATGAGTAGATGTCTTCCATCTAGTAATCCAAGCCTCCATTCTCCCGTTAGATCGAGTGACTCAAAAAGCTTCTTACCATTTCCATTTTGGTGTGCCCCAAAGTAAATTTCCCAATTGGAGTTAGCCTCACTTCCTCATTTAGCATTTCTAGTTCTTCATCGAGAAGTATACCGCTAGGCATCCCTCCTTTTCTTCAATAGGCTCGATGAAAGGGCAATGTCCCTTACCCGATGCAAGCATCATGCAGCTTGGGGAACACAAGTTCACTCGAATCCTCGAAAGTGGGGCCTTTTCCCACAACCCCAAAGATAGGTTTCCTCGGCCCGCCTAAATTGGTTTGGAGCTCAATCGGGCAAGCCATAAATGCGGATAATGCACCTACACCACCAGTCAAGAAAGCTAAGATCTAAGTGCGTAGTGAGCAGTAAAGTAGTGGTATGAGCCAGAACCTCTTCTCAAACACGATATAGTCCTGTGTAAAACCCACCTCAGCAGGACACAACAACTAAACCCAATCAATGGAACAGTGAATTTTTGAATGGAAATCACCCGGGAAAGGTAGCTGCTCCCAGAAAAAGTGGCAGAAACCATCTCAGCCTTGCCAAGCCTTGCACACTGTAGACACCACTTACCAGAGAGAACACCAGAGCCACCAAGGAAGGCGCCGCCGCCGGCACCATCTCAAAACCCTAGCAGAGCTCCAGCACCAACAACAGCCGACATATGAGTAGGAGAAGGAGAAAAGATCTTATGGAACTACAAAATTTATCACAAGATAACATCATTGGTATGGATCAGTCTTCAGCCACTCCCCCTAGGCTTACTAGGGCTGGTAAGGCACTCCATCATGATTAATCTTCTCTCGCTAGAATGTTAGGGGTGTTGCAGGTCCCGGCACCCTCAACGAGTCGCTACATTTGAATAGGACTTATAAACTATGGATATTTCGCTCTCTTAGAACCTTTGGTTCACACTAATATTACTAAAATTACAAAAAGATTCCCGTGTTTTCACTTCCAATCAAACTCGTAATAATAAGATTCGGGTTTTTACCGTAAAAGAATTGCATCGTACTACTCTTATCGATAACTATCAACTCGTTACACATTCAATTGGGGTTAGATCAATTCCATGGCCGTGCCACTTTCTTATATGTCAGTCGTTCTTCCACTCGACAAATCTAATCTGGATCGAAATTTGCAGACATCGTTGCTTCTAATCCCTCTAATTGGTTAGTGGGTGGGGACTTTAATCGTATTAGAGACCCTAGTGAAAAAAGGGAGGCAAGTAACCCCGCATCTCCAAACTATGATGCAATTCTCTCACAATATAACCTCTCGCCGGGCTTTTGATTTGGGATTCATCTGATCCCCCTTCACTTGGGCGAGAGGCAAACTAATGGAGAGACCGGATAGAGTGCTAGTAAATGATTCCCGGTCGAACACTTTTCCCATCACCCAAGTACTTCATCCGCATAGAGCTACTTCGATCATTCTCCATTATCGATTCAGCATCTCCTTCACCACTCATACAGGACACTCCCCCTTCAGATTCCTAAACATCTGGTGTGATCATCCCACCTTTCTGGAAGAGGTCAAGAACTCTTGGAAAGTACTGTCGGCATATTTTTAGGTTGTGTGTTTTGAAAAAGGGGGTCGCCTAACAGAAATTGTGCGGCTAATTTTTAATTTAATTTAAATAAATAATTTTGAAAAGTAGTATTTGATTTTGAAAGTAATTTTAAATTTGAAGGTTTTAAGATATGAGATTAAACCGGTCTCACATCCCAAATAGTTTATATAAACGAGCACCGCACCACAAACTGTGTATCTATCCCTAAGGATAGACACACCGCTTGACGTGGGGCTTCGATTAAATAAACTAGAAGATTTCGTGACATCCGTTCGGTCCGCGAACCAATTTTATAAGCCGACAAATTCCCCCGCTTAATATGAAAGCATTAAACAGTGGTTTATATTACCCGGGTTCTTTAAAATTCCCTATAAGGGCAAGCCCCTATAGTTAATTACATCTTAAGTGACGGAAACACCTAAGAAAACTCTCGATAATAATCAATAATTCCGCTCTCAAGAATTTCAAAGTTTAAGTTCTCAAAGGATCGAAGTTCGGAATTTCAATAGGAATGGATCAAATTTGAACATTTTGTTTTGGGAATCCAAAGGGAGAAAGGTAGGAGAAATCACAGTATTCGAAGCGAACTTCGGTAATTTCCCGACTATCCTATTGTTTCGGCTTGGATTTAGGAAAGTCCTAATGTTTGTTTAAATGTTTTGATCTCGTCAATTTTAATTAATTAGGACTTATATTTATATGATAGAATCATACAAATAAATTTCGAAGATGTGAGGGTTTATGTCGTATCGTACGACTACCTCGGAATCCTAAGACCGGCTAGGGCTTAATTTGCAATGCAAATGCCTAATGAAGAGTTGAGGATTCATGTTGCACTAGGCAAACTACCTCGAAGTCCTATGGCTTTGTTATTTAATTCTAGGAAAGTTTTGCTGAAGTAGATCAAGGTTTTGCTGATGACGATGGCCGTGCTGCCCACCATGCTCCGAGCTCCTCGTTGTTGCAGAGGTTTAGTCATAAATCAGGGGATGAGAAAAGTGTTTTGGTTTAGAGAAGTCTTAATTTCCAAGTGTTTTTCATGTTTTAATTAAAACAAATCTTAAAGTTGATTATAACGACACCGGTTAAGATCCCACGGTTCCATCCTTCCGGCATCATTATTTTTATCGGATTCTCTTAGTCCCGTATGAATTTGCTAAACTCAACCGAATGAGTTCCACACTTTCATTTAGCACCGTGGGAAATCCCGTTAGCAACACGTAGGTTACATCATCCGAGGTATTCCCGATCATCCAACAGGACGTTTTAATCTAATTGTAATTGTAGTTTTGTGTTCTCGTTTGTGATTAAATTTTGAGTTGTTTTATATTTTGAAATGTCGTGGCGGTGAATTTTATCTCGCAATGACTTTTAACTTAGTTTTGGTTTCAGCTTTTAGTGGCTATCCTAAAGGTGTGAGTTTTCATGCAACAGCTTGTTTATCATGCAAGAAAAGTAAGTGCAATGCGCTTAAATAAATTGCAAGAAGGTAAATTACAAGAAAGTAAATTGCAATAAAATAAAAGCGTACCTGGAGGGTCTTCCCGTCATCCCAAGCTGCACTTAAAACACAATTAGAATATTTAAACAAGTTCCTAGGTAAATCTAAGGGAAGGGTTGAAATTGATGTAAAATCAATGTTGAGAAATGTTTATGGGAGTGTTTCAAAGAGGTTTTACCTTTGGTTGGGCTTTGATTTTGGGGTTCGGGCCCATTCGGGTTAGGCTCGAGTTTAGGTCAAAATCGGGCCTTTTAGCTTCGGGTTGAATTCGAGTGGGGTTTGGGTCTAAATTTTGGGCAAATCATGTTAGTGTTTAATTTGTAGGAATGTTAATGAAGATTTAGAAAAGGTTTGGGGTTAATTGGAGTCGAATCGGGTAAGTTTCGGGTTAGGTTTCGGTCATGGGTCCAAATCTGGGCTTTAAGGCCAAAAGTGAAATCGATCCAAATGTCAATCAAATTGACTTGGATTTGGTCTAGATTGGTGTTGGGAATGTTGAATTGAAGTTTAGAACTGAATTGACCAGAATTTGGGTCAATCGGGTAGTTTGGCTCGACATCGGGTTCACTTCGGTTAAAATGGGTCAAATCGGGGTTTCGACAAAAGTAGGGTAAATTGACAAAATTGGCCCATGGTGTAGTTGACAAAATGAAATTGGGAATATTTGGGATTTTCTGGAATTTTCTGGGAATTTTCTGAATTTTTGGATTTTTGGGTCAAGAGGGGTATTTTGGGTATTTGGAGGGTATCGGGAGGTTTTCTTGGAATTTTTGGTATTTTTGGGTATGGATGATCAATTTGAGTAATGTGGAAATGTTTAAGATCAATTTTGAGGAATTTTGGGTGATTTAGGAAATTTTGAAAAATTCGGGTAATTTCAAGTGGTTTTGGTAGTGCTAGTTGCAGTAGGTCCCTGGGTCAAAAATCGAAAATTTAGGAAATCGAAGATCGGGTGGATGTAAGTGGAGTGAAATCATTTTGGTTGAGCCATGAAGCCATATCAAGCCCACATGAGCCATGAAGGGACCCATTCGAGTGCATTCACTATGTTGTTCCTAACCCTCTTACCCAAGGGCTTGTGGGTTAAGGACCATCCATGTGAATCACCTACATGAGTCGAGGTCAAGTTAGGTATGGGTGTGTGAAAGTGTAGTGTATAGGTGTAGTGTGTGTGTAAGTCAGCCCCTTCACTGCACCAGGCCACCTGTAGGGCCTCTAAGGCCAAAGAGTCCTATAGGAACTCATCCTTAAACTTCCACATTCGATTTCAACCCTCTAGGTGATTAGGGGTCTATAGTCAAGTTTGTGGAGTTTGCAGGGAGTTAAGAAGTGGTTTGAATTTCTAAAAGGTGGGTCCCAATTCTAGTCCTCTAAGATAGTCAAAGGAAAAGCCTAAGGCTAGATCCTAAGTACTAAAGAGAAGAAGAGAAGACCTCATCAAAAATGAGGTCAACAAATGGACCCCCAATAAGTGTGGTGAGCCGACGGAGCACCCCGCACGTATCAAGGCGTTGACCGAAGCGATCAACAAAACCAACACGGATGTCCAATCGACTAACTTAGGACGAAGTAGTAAGAGTTTCCCACTGGGAGTAGCAAGTATATCTCCGAAAACCGGAGATTCCCGAACTCTCGCTGGGAAAGGAAAATGAGGTGAATCCCAAATCACATGATCCTGGGAATTTCGATTTAGATTTTATTTTGTTTCAATTTAAGTTTTGATGTGTGATGCTTAGATTTTAGTTCGGAGTTTTAATTTAGATCGAAGTTTTGTCAAAATTAATTTGAAGGGATTTGATTTGAAATGAAAATTGGAATTTCGAGGTTTTAGATGTAACATCTTCAACCTCGAAAGAAAATCGAATCGATCAAATCGAATCATTGCAACGAAGAGAGATCTCGCAGCAATGCGGTATCGGATGTAAAATCCTTAACCTCAAGAGTTTGATTTCGATGTATTTCATCGCAATAAGGAAAGAATCCTAAAGCAATGCAATCTCGGATGTAAAATCCTCAACTCCAAAAAAAATTTGAATTTTGATGTATTTCATTGCAATAGGGAAAGGATCCTAAAGCAATGCAGTCTTAAATGTAAAATCCTCGACCCAAAAGTTTGAATTTTGATGTATTTCATTGCATAGGAAAGGATCCTAAAGCAATGCAAATCTCGATGTAAAATCCTCGACCCAAAAGTTTGAATTTTGATGTACTTCATTGCGATAGAAAAGAATCCTAAAGCAATGCAAGTATTCGATGTAAAATCCTCGACCCAAAAGTTCGAATTTGATGTATTTCGATGGCAATATGGGAAAGAATCCTAAAGCAAGTGCAGTCTCGGATGTAAAATCCTCGACCCAAAAGTTCGAATTTGATGTATTTCAAGTGCAATAGTGGAAAGAATCCTAAAGTAAAGGCAGTCTTGGATGTAAAATCCTAGACCCAAAAAGTTCGAATTCGATGTATTTCAAAGGCAATAGGGAAAGAATCCTAAAGCAAAGGTAATCTGGATGTAAAACCCTCGACCAAAAAAAATCGAATTTGATGTATTTCATAGGCAACAGGGAAAGAATCCTAAAGCAACGGTACCTCGATGTAAAAATCCTCGACCCAAAAATTCGAACTCGATGTATTTCAAAGGCAACAGGAAAGAATCCTAGCAATGCAGTCTTGATGTAAAATCCTCGACCCAAAAGTTCGAATTTGATGTATTTCAGTGCAACAGGGAAAGAATCCTAAAGCAAAGGCACTTGGATGTAAAATCCTCGACCCAAAAATTTGAATTCGATGTATTTCAATGCTAATAGGAAAGAATCCTAAAGCAAGGCAGCTCGATGTAAAATCCTCGACCTAAAAGATTCGAATTCGATGTCCGATTTAGATTTGATTTGAATTTGGAAGGATCGAATTTGAAATTTGATCGAGAATTTGATTCGAGATTCGGAAGAAATTGAATTCGAATTGATCGAGATTTGAAATCCGGAAAGATCGAATTCGAAATTTGGAAGGATGAGTTCGAACTCGATCGAGATTCGATTTAAGATTCGATTCGAATTGGAAGATCAAATTTGAAATTTGATCGAGATCGGATTCGAAATCCGATCGAGAATTTGATTCGAGATTCGATTTAACACTTATGTCGATTTTGTTTATCTTTTAATGATTCAAATTTTACTTTATTGTTTATTTAATGTTCATGTGAATTCGGTGTCCGTCACTTTTAGATTTTTTTTTAGGAAAGTTTTCTTTTATTCTTTTTATTTCTTTCTTCGTTCTTTTGTTCGAAGTTCATTTAACTTTAATGGCGTTTCCTAATCAATTTGCACAAAAGAGGTGAAGGCCAAAAATGTGACACGGTCACTTTCATTCCAATCATGTCGAAGATACATCATACAACTCGATCCGGAATACATCTCATACAATCCATGTAGACTCAAAACGGACTATGTATGATCTTGCTGATCCATCCAAAGAAGCATCCGTCAAAAATCCATGTCTAAATAAGGGGGTACACGGTTAATAACATCACCTTCCAAGCCATCCTTGGCAAGGATGTCGTATGGATGTACATCGGGAGGTGTGATATTTCCCATGTAACTCACACCGTAAGGCCGGGAGGTTCTCTAGCTCCGGGTCCGGGCCGGAAATGGTAAGGTGTCTTCCGTCATCCATTCTCCCGAAAGTAACCGAGATCCGCTTCACTCGGTACTCCCGGTATGCAATGCTTGAGCGATATCCGCCCCGTTGCCCTTCGCATCATGACGGAACCCACCGTGAAGGTATCTTCACCGGCCCCTCGAACTCACCCGGCCTCGCTATCCGGAGGTCGATCCGAACACGATGTTACACTCGTTCAGAAAGAGACCGTGCGGCAGGTGTCCGACAAAGTCGCGGTGATCTATGTGTAGGGGTATGCACTACCCCGTTTCAGTAGATGTTGATAATGCAGCCTATCTGGTTAGTGCAACTGGCCGGCGCACCCTCCATGTTATCAATCTCTTTACCATTCTCTTGATGACTAATGGCATCGGATCTACTCGCCTCGCGACTGAGTATTCCCGTGGGTTTCCTTCCCGTCTTCAAAGAAAGTCAGAAGAAGATCCGCATCGTATCGTGATTCTTCCCTTCCCCGGCATCCATCTCCGGGTTCCGAGTAGGTATTTCTCTCAGCGGCCTCGCTCGGCCCATTCTTTTCAAATCCCGGATACAATCCACGATTTGTTGTTGTTCATACTCTAAGAATACGCTCGGTATGTAGCTCGAGGCCCTCTAAGTATATCGATTCTTCTACCTTTAATTCTCTCGAAGTATTCAAAGGTTTTCTTTTCAACCTTCTCGCATTCTCTCCAACTCGTATTCGGAATGATCTCTGCATGGCGAGGCCTTCGTGACATATTGTGGGATATACGGTTCAATCCCTTCACATTCTCCTCGCATACCTCGCCTCCTCGTGGATGATGCCCGCAGGGACATCCCCCGGGTTGCTTCCGCAACAAGGTCATGCATTACCGGTGGTTCTTTCCGTGGTGTGGTAGCCTTCTTCTTCCTGGTCTTCGTGAGATTTCCCCGGTTCTTTTTGTTATCCTAGGAGCCGGCCTCCTTTCTTCGTGTTCCCGGTGAACCGGTGTCCTCGAAGTGCACGTACCGGCAGTAGTAACTATCTCATCGCGTCCGGTCCGCAGCCTAGTTTTGTTAACATCTTACTGGATACGGCGATTCTTATTTCTTCGTTGCGTCGTCGTGAGAGTAGCTCTCCGCACTTCTTGAATCTCTAAGGGCGCGGCGCCGATAAGCTCGCCTTCTACCGTAGCGACTACGTACTTCATTTTCTGTCTTCTTCGGCATTCGCCTTTCTTTCTTCGTCGGATCGGTGGCTTGGGCCACCCACTTTCATCACCTGTCCGCCCGGCGAGCTTCTCGGTCAACTGGGACCCGGCCACTTTCCTCGTATCGTAGGCCCGCCGGTGCGAAATCCGAGTCAATCTCGATTATCGCTCCATCTTTCACCCTCTTTTCATCGAGTGCAAGGCTTACGCCATTCTTAAAGTTCAGTGACCAACCGCCCGTTCGACATTTCCCCGCGAAAAGACAAGGAAAAGGATCAGTGGGTTGTACTAAGAACAAGAACATTAAGAAAATGTTTATTAAAGACATTCTTTTTATTATATTATTTTTTGTATTTTTTAAATTTAACAGAATGAAGTAGATAAGATCGTGGAAGAGATTTTGATTTGGAAAAGAAAACAAGGAAAACTTAATTATCATGATTTTATTTATTTTAGCACATTATTATTATTATTTTTTTTTGGGTTCGGACCCAATCATAAGTAATTACTTCACCCGTGTTTCTTAGGGATGAAGAATTCATTCATTCAAAACATCAGGTAGCGTAATACTTTTTCAAGTATCGTCCGTCGATCGTAAGCATATGTCGTTTTCCCCGGCAATTCACTAACCGGGTAGGAACCTCCCGAGTATACCGCTTCAACCACAAACGGTCCTTCCCAAGTGGGTTCAAATTTTCCTCCCATCTCGCGGTGTGCAAGAATAGGTCTCTCGAGAACGAGAACTAAGTCACCAACTTCAAGGTTCTCGCGGACCCGTCTTGTCATGGGCTCGAACCATCTTAGCTTCGGTATAGTTCTAAATTCCGTTGTGCCGCAAGTCTTTTCCTTCCAGGCTTTCTAATTCTTCTAGTCGTAATTTGGTGTTTTCTTCGTCGTGATCTTGTTTGCAACTCGCAATTCCGAGTGAAGGAAGCCGAACCTCTAAAGGTAACACTCGCCTCGGACCCATACACCAGAGCGTAAGGTGTAGCTTCGAGTAGGAGTTCCGAAGGTTGTCCGGTAGGCCCATAAGGCTTCTAACAACTTCTCGTGCCGCTTTCTCTTATTATCGTCCAAGGTTTTCTTTAAGATTTGAACGAGAGTTTTATTAAAGGCCTCGCCGAGGCCGTCTGCTTCGGGGTAGTAAATTGTCGAATATCGCCGGCCGATTCCGTGTCTCCCGACAAAATTGTTAATTTGCGTGCTTCCGAATGCCGACCCATTATCCGAGATGATCCCGCGCGGCACTCCGAAACGATGAGACAACTCGGTTCTCGAAAACTCAGTAAGACGTGGTGTGCTTTCACTTCTCAGTGGAACCGCTCCGCCCACTCGAAAAGTAATCCGTAGCCGCAAGAATGAAGCGATGTCCTTTCGAAGATGGTGGTTCTATCGGACCCACTATATCCGTGCCCCAACATTCAAATGGCCACGACGCAATTGTCGGATGTAGCACATTCGGAGGTCGGTGTAGAACCACCCGCGCACTCGGCATCGATGACGCCTTCGGCGATTTTCATGCGCTCGGTCATCATCGAGGGCCTCAGTAGACTCTAGTCTTTTAATTTTCATTTTCATCTTCGGACCCGACCGGTGAGCGCCACAGAGTCCCGAATGCACCTCCTTAACAATGTCACGGGCCTCGAACCCGCTTAGCATCTTAGCCACATTTCGATCAAAAGACCTTTCCGTACAATGTGTTGTTTATTAATGCGTAAGACGAGTTCTTTTCTCGATCCGATGGCTAGCGACTCTATCGTCCGATAGCTTTCCCCGTTTGCGGTGTAGTCTCATCAATGGCCGTCGCCAATCTTCTCGTGTTTTCTCGTCACCGCCGCAACCGATTCTTTTCCTTTTTCTCGATTTGTGTATTGTGTCTATGTCGAGCCGTGATAGGACCCGACGTCCGTGAACCGACACTTCCACCGATTCATCTTGCAAACAAGCAAATTCTTTTGCGAGACGGCTAAAGCTTCCGCTAAAGCATTTTCTTTTCCGGGAATTTTGTAGATCGTCACATTTGGAATCGTTCCAACAACCGTACGTGCATACCGGAAGTATTGTTCGAGTCTCGGCTTTAAAATTCGCATCGTCCGGCGATCTCGTTGAATGATTAACCGTGAATCCCCGTAGATGTCGATGTCCGTTATCCCCATTCGAATAGTTAATTCCAGCCCCGTTATGAGGGCTTCGTATTCCGCTTCGTTGTTCGTACACGCGCTCCGTCAAGTGGTAGGAGTATCTTAACATCCCCCGCTCCGGTGTTATAAAGATTAGCCCGATTCCCGCCTTACCGGCACTATCACTTGCGATTCTTCGTCTTCGTGCGCCGAAGATGCTCCGTCGAAATATAATTCCCAACGTCGATCAACAAGGTCTTCTAGATTCATTATTTGTTCATCCTGCGATCGTCATCGAGAGGAGATTCGGCCGACAAAGGGTGTGGCCGCGAGGAAGTCTCGCTAAGACTTGTCCCTTTACGGCACGCAGAGGCACGAAAGTTATATCGAATTGCAATAATATCATCGACCATCCGGCAAGTCCGCCGGAAAGTGTCGGACGAGTCATCAAGTATCACAACGGATTAAATTACATAAAAATTTCCAAATTCATTTAAGTTCAATTTATATGAGTTATGAAAATATTAAGCTTAAAGGGTAAAATGGTAATTAAACTTTCAACCCTTAATTAAAACTTTAGGTTTAATAAAAATTAACAAGAGCAATACGTAACTTAATAAGCAATAA